>OY728121.1:462173067-463423067 GCA_963277665.1 Viscum album
TAATTTCTGTTCCCTTACTTGGATTTATATATAAAACTTTTCCTTTATTATTTTCCCCAAAGGTATCCTACATATTTTGAAAAGTTATATGGGTGTTAAGATGAATATATAATGTTTTGAAAATATGGTATTTTTACATTTGAAATGTTATATTTTGTGTCCAATCAAATAAAGAAAATAAACATATATAACATCATATTATATATTTTTTGGAAATATATCTCAATAATTGTGAAATAAGGCATGTTTAATGATTGAGTCACTATAATTTATGTGTTTATTATCCAACCATTCCTCCTCATGATACTAGATCTCCCATTATCCTATTGAAATGAATGATATATAATAAAAAATCATGAAAATATATATAGTTTATAGTAGGGTCTAAGGGACATTATTATATTGTTGTTGAATAAAAGGGAGATAATTTTTGTGTTTTCAATGATCTGGTGTTTTTTTAGAATGTTATTATTGGTGAAGGTGGTTTTATAAATTAGTTTTCTTCTATAAACATACGATTCACGAATATGTTTTAATTGGTTTCATTTACTAAATGGTTGTTGAAGCTTGTTTTTGTTCTATGATATTGGTATTTGATGATTAAAATATTTTAAGAATGTTTCCGTGGAAATGGATTATAATTGAAATAGGGAGTCATCTGAAATGTTTTTGGGGGTTTTTGTTAAGATTTCCGAACAAATTATGTTTGTTTAAATTCGATGAATGAAATATTTTAATATCTGATGATGACAAAACAAGGTAACCTAGCTATTTTTGTGGTATTCTATGAAAAGAACTATAAAATGGTTTAGGGAAACCAAAAAATGGATTTCTTTATGACATATACTAAATATTTGTAACAAATTATTCAGATCCCCAACACTATATATAATACTTCCCTAGAACCTGAGGTTTCTCTCCCATTGGGGGTTTCAAGAACGGTTGACTTTTCACTGATCACCGGGGTGTGAGGATATTAGTAGACCATGATCTAACATAACTACAGCCTTTACATTATTCCACTATATTTATGAAACACAAAAATATACATGAATTTTAAAAATATTTATGAATATTTTCATAAAAATGATCAGCAATAATATATTCCTCAAATTTTTTATTAAATATTTTTTAAATTATTATTTTATGAATTCTTCTAAAAATTACATGAAAATGGATTATTCATCAATCCTTTTATAAAAAATTAAAAATAATTTTTTCACTAAATTTAACTTATTATTATTAGAAATATTAATTTATTTCTTAATTTATTCTTATCGAACTGTTTTTTGGATCCCTATTGCGAATATTGTGATCACACACTACATATACTATTAGGTAAATGTAGACCTTATTTTGTTAAGGTAAATATAATAGACAGGTATGTTTTGGTGTGGGTTACAACATGGGCTAGAGGTTGATGGATATTGACAGGGGTGTTAATGATTACAAACCTTCATTAACAAATAATTGGATTTTTCAAATTTATTATTTGGGATTTTCATTGGATCAACATAATAATTATCCCCTTTCATAATCATGACTTGTTCCAATTTCATTCCTCTATGTTTTTTCTTCTTGGTTATATTATTTAATACATTAATTTTTTATATCCTTAGTATCATAAGGGGATATTATTCTAAAAGATGTGTGGGAATGGGGAAACCCTTCAGTCTATATTACATGTTTTTTTGAGTGCCTTGTCTAAACGGTGATCCAGGCAAGTTTCTAAAAAATTGGTATCATGGAAGGGTTTTTTAGTGTTACATGGTCTAGGTAGACATAACATAGGGTTGATAGGAGTTACGGGTAATGTTATTATTGAGTGTCTTGAAAAACTGTTTTCCAATTATCCATATGTCACAATGGGGTGGTAAAAAGGGTTATTTGAGTAAAGTATTATGGTGAATTCAGTTTCTTTATGTTCAAACAATTTCATTAATGGTGGATTTTAATTCACAGGTTTTTATAGTTTGTTGATATTGTCTCTTATTATTGGATGTTTTTATTCCCATTCCCGTAATGGAATTTCTCATTAATGTCTTGGAAGGTGTGGTGAGTAATGTTCCATGGAATAATCCCCCAAAAGGAAAAAAATAATGTTAAGGATATGGTGGCCATGTTCAACTCCCTTGAGTGAGTGGAATACACCATTATTATTCTAGCCAGAAAACTATAACTATATTATTTCTAGAAATGGATGGTTCCAAAGAGTTTAACAACCATTAATAAACATCCTTCTTTGGGATAAATGAACACCATTAATTTTTGTTGTAGTTAGAAAATATTGAATGTATGTAATTGTTTTTGGAAACACGAGTCTAGGTTATGTTTATGTGCTTCGTTTGTAAATATCAAGCACTTAAAAGGATATATAGGGTTATAGAAGATTCATAAGACTAATATGTGGTCATTGAGTTGAATTACATCAAGTACATCTTTCCATGATATTTTTCAAAGGTAAAATAAGGTTGAATTGACTTACTTGTTATTCACCGTTAAATACCGTGATATAAATGTTATATAGTATGCTAACAGCTTTACGGAACATTCACTATTTATACGAGTGGTTATATCAAATTAATAGATACAGTAATTGAGGATTTTGATGTTACTAAAACTATAAATTTATTATCAGTTCTTCATGATGATGATTTCATCCCACTGATGGGGGATAAAGTGATAATGGAAGAGATTGACTATAATAGAATGACCGAGCTTCATAGTTTTCCTCCCATGCCATATGATAGTTATTGAGAACCAAATGAATCATAGGGGAGTATAGTGAGTATCATATGGGAAACAAAAATGTATCCCAAAATAAGACTCATCTCAAATATTACTTGGATAGTGGAGGGCCACTTAATTTTTACATGTTAGGTAAGAAAGGGATGCGATGAAAAATTGTACATAACCTCTAAAGCTTTTTCATTTATGAGGAAACCATCTATATTTACAAAAGTTATATCCAGATCATTTTGCTTCATGTAGAAGACATTGTTTTTCAGCACCTTGTAGATACGTATTATATCCAAATAATCCTAATTCAACATATTATGGTACTCATATTTATTATGGGAAATAATAAAAATTTCGGTGTAATTAATTTCATGTAGAAGAAGTTTTAATGGTGTTAGTAGAGTTAGGTCATATAATATTTATAGGTACAATCTTTATTTCTTCATCTATAGTGATTAATTATTTTGATATGGGTACCTAATACTATTTTATATTGATGCATTTCATGAACTCCTTGGACCTCTTGTGGGGTATTATATTTTATATAATGGAACAAAAAACCACTAAGGTAAATAAAAATCGCACACATTTTGATTCCCTTCTTATAAATGCTCTATATCTAATGCAGATCTATTATGGGATATCATACTCTTAGATATTAACAACATTGATGTTATCCATTTGAATGAATCATTAGTTTTGAATAAGGCTATGATCAAATGAAACCATTGGAAGGTTTTTTTACTACACCCAATGGGATTTATTGATTGTTTATAGGGTGATTGGACACAAGGTCTAGCTTAGTGGGGCCATAATTGATATAGTTTAGTAAATAAATATCTTCTATTATCATTGAATCTGAAGTGGGTCATTTGAGATTTAAACATTATCTATTGTTTTTAGAATTTACTAATGTGTATCTTGTTAACATATTTTGGTGCACCACGAGAAAGGGTGTTGGAATTCAAGATATATTTAGGTTGTGTAACCCATAAAATATCAATACATTCTTATAAAATATAATTAGTAGAGTTAATGGTTTTGAATATATAGTTAGATGATTTGAATGCCAATGGTTTTATCTTTCTCTGTTGTTGACATATGGTATCCCCTATACATTTCTCCATGAAGGGTGATGGGAAACCCCATTTATGTATTGTTTTTTAGAGGGTTAATTAGGTTATGATTGATAATAATAATAAAATTTTCCCCCAATCAATTGTTTTTTATCAGTTTTATGATGAAAATTGATTCTCAAAATTCCACATTCAATTACGGTATCAAAAGCATAGAGTTATTAAGTCTGAAACCCATAATATAAAGTTCAAGAGTATGCATTTATATTTTTTTAAATCATGTAATTCTTTTTGGTATGACCGGAGAACTTAATTTTTTTGGGCTTTGAAAAAAGAGATATTCCTATAATACATTTATTATTTTGTTTTTGGATTTATGGATGAAATTTAGGTATTATTGAGATCCAATGAAGCACATGAGTTTCACCTCAAGGATATATTCGGAATATATAAAGAATATATCAATAATGATATTTTGTAGAATTTTATTTTTTGGATCCAACAATTCATCTTTTTGAGACACATGGTCTCAAATAATTCCCTCTCAATTGGCCAAGTGATTGGGATAGTTTTCATATAAAGGGAGGATCCTTAAATGTATTTAAAATCCATGGTTTTTTTTGTCTTTAATGGTATTACTAGTGATTCAAGAGAGATTTATACAATCTTTAATTAACATTTTATGATCTTACCAAAATGGGGGTCATGTTCTTATGGTACTCTAATTGATAGAATTAGTTTAATGATTTTAATGAACAATTCACCACTATAACTATGTATATTAATCTAGATATAGGATAATGGTATGTTATCTATTTTGATTTATCACAAATAGGTTTTTTTATTATATAGGGAGATCTCATAGTTGAATATTAATTTAATCCAAATAAAAATATGTGAGAATAATTACCCCACACAGGATATATAATTTTTCATTGTTATGAAATCTCTCATGTAATGGGGACATTAAAAATTCAAGGAAAGGAACAGTTTTTACTCATATTATAAGAGTTTTCATTATCTATTTTCACAAAATGAAATGAATCATATTTAGAAGATATGTATCTAGTAATATCATATGTTATCTATTTTAAAATTCAAATACTAAAAAATGTAAATGTTATTGTAGATTATATTGAGAGGAATTTTCCCTCCCATACCATTAATGAATCTACGGTTGAATAGAAAAAAATTATTTTATTTTCTAGAATAATATTATTTTTCAGAGGATGAACAAACATGTATGGTTTTTCTTCAAGCATTCAACCAACTCTATCTCTCATTAAGTTGATTTTTTAGTTGAAAAATTGAAATGAATTTTGGATTATCACGTATTCATTATATGGTAGGGATACCATCTATTAGTGGTAAATCTCCTTAAGAGGTGATACATATCCCACAAATCATTTGGTATTTACATTGTCAGTGGGAAGGAACATGTTACCGGAATATCATTAATTATATAAATATGATTATTTTGATAGTAAAACAGTGTAAACTAATGTTTTTTGGGGTTCCATTTGAGGTTAATATAGTATTATCAATTTCTTTTTGTATTACCTTTTAAAAAATTAAGGCAAAACATTGATCAATATCTTTGATACTTCATATTACCCCTAATCCAATTTTTAAATGTAATGGTGTTTCCATGGAATTTAATATTACAAATAATAGATTTGGTGATAGAAGAATTAATTAAGGGTATTGATTAATAGAATTATGATGTAATATAAATTTTTACATATTTGGGATTCCACCTGAGTTCTAGTGTTGGGAATGATTTTTTTAAAATATATTTTGATGTTATAGAGTGTTTAAAAAACCATCATTTCAAATAGAGATCCTCATATTAATTCCTTGTTTTTAAAGATACTTCATTTCCTAGTGGGTTATATGGATCATATAAAAATGACTTATCAACCCTAGATGGATGAAAATATACAGCTAGATATCCCTTTTTTAGACGAAAATCTCTATGATTGGATTATTGAATTTGTATTATATTGGGATAACAAATTTGGATTAGTTGTGTTTAATTATAATAATAGTATCAAATCATACACAAAAATGGAATACTTTGCATATTCATATTGAAAACTATGAAAATCACCACTTTTGGTTAAGTTTGGATGAATCATACTTGATTGGTTTATTAATTATTTTTTAGAAATTATTAAAGATTTAGTTCATTTGTCGAAGGATGGTTATTGATTCAGATTTAGTATAAATCCTTTGTGGATATTTTGATACAACCATTGGAATCTATCACTAATGATTGTGTGTTTGGGAAAGTGGATCAACATACGTGTTTATGGTTGTTGGAAATGAAAGTAATGTTTGATCTAAAATAAATGGATCCTTTTGTTATCATTGTGTTGATTAAGATAGTGTCACATCATATAGAGTTACCTTTTTAATTTATATTAAATCATTAAATATTATATATATATTAGATCAATATATATATCATATACCCCCCTCATGCACTTATATTGGATGAAAATTATTCGAAATTACAATTTTTAGCAACTGAGTAGCATATTTACATAGTTGGATATTTAGAAAATTTCATATGGATAGATTCTATTCCATTGGTCCATGATCTATATCAACATGGGATGGATTATGATGAGACTTGGGAATTGAATTTAATGATTAGGGAGTAGTGGCACCAGGTTTTATGAGTCTACATTCTAAAATTTGAATTTCTAGGGTAATAAAGAGTTATGGTGGAGATGAATTAATAGTCTATAGGTTCAGTTTGGGTACTTATAAACTATATTTTTTACATTGTTTTACCCTATATTTTTTGGGTGGTTATTAGTAGTTTTTTGTAATTTTGGTAGTGTATGGGATGGATCGTGATTGGAAAATGTTTTGTTTAAATAGTGTAACTTTTTTAGGAATGTATCTATTAGGATGAGGATTCCAAAAATGGGTGAATTGGTAACACTAGTCTTTGGTAAACCATGATTACATCTCTAGAAAATCTTGAATATTGGTATTGTTTCTTTTTCTAAATTAACAGCATGGTTAAACTAAATATGAAACAAAATAGTGTGGGAATCTTGATGGAATATATGACATTCATGGTTTTTTCATTGTTTTTATTATTTTATGGATAAACCATACATACCACTTTTAATTATCTAAATATTTGATTTTTTTATCACTATTTCTACCTTAATACTTCATTCTTTCACTTGTGTCATAGATTCTTGAAACTATTTCTCTCCCACAATAGATCCTGTGATTTTTCCCTCTCTGAAGGGATATTTTGATGATATAAATAAGCGTGAATCTTGAATATTTAAGATATGTGTGTCACGACCCGTCCTCGGGGCCCGTGTCGTGACTACCCCAAGCCCGCCTTCCATAGGCCAGGGGCTGGCGACTAGCACCAAGGCGTAAATCCCTGTAAAAAGTGAAGGCATTGCCTTTGTAAAGAAAACAAACACCACAGAGCAAGCATGCAATAGAAGTAAACAATAAGTACAAATAGAGTACAACTATAAGTGTGGAAAGTAAGTGGGCCAGTATACAAACCCAAACTGAAAGTAAAGTACAACTTGAAAGGGAAAACAACAACTGAAAGGTAAAGCCACAACGACGAGATATCCACTGGGAATCCCACCTGAAGGGTGGGTACAGAAAATCCTCCACTGCTCCTCAGGTCCAGTCTACCGCTCCGAGTACATCCCGCCCAGTGTTCCACCTCCAGGTACCGTACTGCTCCGCAAGCCTCCACCATGATCAGCGTTGTCCGTCGTCTGCAACCAACACAACGTAGTGCGGTAATAGCCCGTGTAGGGGTGAGTATAAGCTACACAGTAGGGACCCCGAGACACCCGAAGGTCTCCCAAAATCCACAAAGGATAAACCACAAAGGAAATATTCAATCACGAAGTAACAACCGACCCTGCTTAGGTATATTCCCATACGTATACCTAAGTCATCAATTCCAATAAGCTCCAACCTACGAGCCCAAGTACATCCCAGTCCACACGGGAAAGCATACGTATTCCACACAGGAAAGAAAAATGTAATCCACACAGGATAGCACAACACAATCCACATTGGAAAGTAAACAGGATTCAGCTCACACAGGTATACTTCTTCGAAAGACGATAGAGATGATCACTGATCCATCTAAGTCGCCGGACCCACAAAGGATCGATAGGTACTAACCCCCGCAATGACCCTCACAGGATCAGATCCACACAAGATCTGTAGGCGCTGGATCACACAGAATCGCTGATCGCTGACCCACATAGGATCGGAACCACACAGGATCAGTAGCACTGATCCACACAGGATCACTGAGTGTTGTAGTCGTCATCGTCGAATCCACTGAGGATCTCAGCACAGTCATCTTCGTAGTCACAGTAGCAGTCGCAACCAGTTCTAGGATTCCCGCACACAGCAAGCTCATTCGGGAGGGTCCGCTCCATGAGCCGAGAGGCTGATACATCAACTGACACATAGTCCAGATTTGATGAATCCAAAAGCTCCTTATCGTCAACAGGAACTCAACATCGCAGACGGCGTGTCAATCGGACGCCCGGTCTGAGAGTTATTGGCTTTTTCGTCCCAGGGGCCTGGTTGGTTTTTAAGGCAAAACCAACCTGACCGTACTCCTCCTGCGTCCAAACCTCAGGCAGAGTAATCCAAAAGATCCGTCTCACTAAGAGGAAACCATCAAGGTTGACGACACATCATTCGGACGTCCGGAGCTTGAGATATGAGCGTTTCCGCTCCGAGGGCCCGGTTGGTTTTGTGTACAAACAAACCTGGCCAAACACAAAGTATTCCGAAACCTTGAGTGCGATATACCAAAACGATCATCTCATTCCAAGGATCGTTTCTCCACGGACGACGCATCGATCGGAGGTCTGTAGCCCGAGTTATGGTCAATTGAACCCAAACAGTCCGAAAACGGTGGTTTCGGGCCCGGACCGACCCGGACCGAGACCCCCTGGGTCGGCCCGATCCGGGTCGACCCAACCTGGGTCCGGGTCGACCTGGCCCAGAACGGCCCGGCTCGGCTGGGCGCGTCCTGGCCTGGCAGGCACGGACCGGACCGACGACCGGCGCGCTGGGCGCGCTGATTGGTTGCTCTGCCAAAACTGCCGAGCCGTTTTTGGCTCGCAGGGGGGGCACTGCCCCTCCCGTTTTCTTGTAACCGAGGCCCCTTAATTGGGGGCCGCATTGATGGCCGGCCAGTTCCTACTTAACGGGACCGGCGATGGCCAGTCCCTTTCCAGCTCCAACGCCGACGGCCCGGTACCGGCCGCCGATCACCCTGCTCCTCCACGGCCTAGAACCGGCCGTGGCCCTCGTCGTCCGGTGCGGCGCGACGGCGCCGCACCCCTCCACCACGGCCCCGATACCGGATGTGGTATTTTTGGATGTCTCTGACACGACGCGATGGCGTCACGTCCTTGTATTAATTCACGGCACGGCGCGTCGGCGCCACGTATTTCTTGCCATAATAATTCCGCGTGGTGCGATGGCACCGCGCCACTTCCATTTCAATCCAAAATAATCCAAAAACAAAAATAAGGAGGTGGGTCGGCCGTGTTTCTGCGGTCCCCCCCCCCCTCACGTTAATCAATAGAAGTTGGTTAAATTTCACAACGAAATTCAAGAAAGTAATCACGAACAAATAAATTAAATACAATCCCCTACCTCGATTTCAAGAACGGTGCACATCAAAGAGCCGGGGAAGACGAGCGTCGCGGAGGTTGGGCGTCGCGGAAAACGAAAGTCGATTCTGTTGTCATCGAGGTGCGTCCGAAGAGGAAATTTCGTTGGAGAAGTTCATCGCGTTCTTCGGCGGAGATGTTCTTCGTTGAAGAACAGTGTTCTTTGTCGTGGTCTGAGGTGTTCTTCACGTTCTTCATCGAAGATGTTCTTCGTTGGAGATGAAGAAGATCTTCATGCTTCCCAAAACCTCTCAACGTGGCATAAAATCTTACATTAATAAAATAAGCCCATGTCTTAATTTATTAACACAACTTACCCTTTTGAATTTCAAGAGTTTTAAATTCAATTAACCACACTTAACTCATCTCATTAAAATTACACAAGTTGTCAAATTTAATGAAGGGGAGTTAATGGGGAGTTGAAGAGTTGAAGAATATGAAGGGGTGGGGTTTGTGTGGGCCCCACCACCCTCATAACCTCCCAAGGGAGGTTGGGTAGTTACCCAACATCCACCCATAGCCTTAAAACACAAAAGGAAAATAAAAATTGTAGAATAATAATAATTTAACTTCCACAATTTTTATCATCCACACCCGAGATAACGCAACTCTAGAACAGAAGTTCCTAAACAATTACCAGCGCTGCGGTTCCATCGGTGCCCTTGGAATTCGATTCCTGACACCAGTTCAAAATATAGAAATTCCCGCTCGTTTGTTCACTAAACGTACCCGAGCTAAACTTCGGATAGAAATTCCGGGCACTCCGGGCCTCAGAATCAAGTGCCCTCTGAAACTACGTTCTTGTTAAATTCCAAAGAAAATTAAGAAAAGATTTCCCTTGAATTTTACGGGTCTTTACAATACTCCCACTTCAGGGCTTTACATCACCGTAAAGATACATCGAAAACTAGGGAAACAAATAAGGGTACTGAGCATGCATCTGAGCCTCCCGCTCCCAAGTGCTCTCCTGGAGGTTCCCCTGCTGCCATCTGATGCACACTAGAGGAATCGACCATCCACGTAGGACCCGCTTCTGTCGATCCTCGATCTCCATCGGAACCTTCGCAAAAGTCGCCCCATCATCAATGTCTATCTCCCCATGGTCAATGATGTGCGTCGGGTCGTGCACATATCTCCTCAGCTAAGATACGTGAAAGATGTCGTGCACCTGGTGCAACTGAGGTGGTAGAGCCAGGCGATAAGCCACCTCGCCAATCCAGCTGAGGACCTAGAATGGTCCGATGAAGCATGGAGACAACTTGCCTCCTCGGCCAAATCTTTGTAATCCACGTCGAGGTGAGACACGCAAAAAGACGTGGTCGCCATCCTCGAACTCTAGTGGCCTCCGCCTCCTGTCAGCATAATACTTCTGCCAGCTCTGAGCTGTCCTCATCCGCTCCTGGATGACCTAGACCTTCTCTGTCATGGCCTGGACCATCTCCAGTCCCACAAGTGCTGACTCCCCAGGGTCTATCGAGCACAAAGGAGATCTTCAAGGTCGATCATACAACACCTCGTATGGTGCCATCTCGATGGTGGAGTGGTAGCTGTTGTTGTACACGAACTCCAAAAAGGGTTGGTGGTCCTCCCAGCTGCGACCAAAGTCGAGGACGCATGCGCGGAGCATGTCCTCGAGAGTCTGAATGGTTCTCTTCGTCTGACCATCCCTCTGAGGGTGAATGGTTGTGCTCAGATGTAGCTGCGTCCCGAACACCTCCTACAACCCCTTCCAAAGCCGGGAAGTAAAGCGAGCATCTCGATCGGAGACGATAGATGATGGCACATCGTGAAGCCATACAATCTCCTAAACATAAAGACGTCCCAAGCCCTCTACTGAACCCTGCTCTCGGATGGGTATGAAGTGAGCCGACTTGGTGAGTCAGTCGACAATCACCCAAATGGAGTCGTGACCTCTGGAAGTTCGTGGAAGTCCAGTCATGAAGTCCATAGATATCTCGTCCCACTTCCACTTAGGGACCTCCAAGGGCTGTACCAAGCCTGCTGGTACCTGATGCTCTGCCTTCACCTACTGGCAGGTGAGGCATCGAGAAACGAACTCTGCCACAACCTTCTTTATGCCCGGCCACCACTTCTGTCATCTAAGATCCTGGTACATCTTCGCCACTCCAGGATGTAACGCCAAAGGGGAAGTGTGAAACTCTCTCAGCACCTCCTCTCGTAAAGCGACTGGTACCAAGGTACTTCCTCTGAAAAGGATGTTGTGCTCTGCTCCAAAGGAGAAACCATCAGGTTCCTGTCCTAAGGATATCTATGCACGCCGCGTCTCACAGTCAGTGTCCCCACGCTGTGCCTCTCTGACCTGCTGCAGTAGTGGAGGAGTGATTGTGAGAAACTGAAGGAAGGATGATCCATCTCTATCCATGAAGGATATCTGCAAACAGGATAGCTTCTCTGTCGCCTCCTCAAGTAGCTGAATGCTCGTCCTCCTGCTGAGGGCATCGGCTACCACGTTCCCCTTTCCAGGAGTATAGACTATCACAAAGTCATAGTCCTGGAGGAACTCAAGCCATCACCGTTGTCTCATATTCAGATCCTTCTGAGAGAATATGTATCTGAGACTCTGATGGTCAAAAAAGACTATAAAGCGCTCGCCCATCATATAGTGTCACCAAGTCTTCAGAGCGAAGACCACTGCTGCTAACTCCAGGTCATGGGTGGAGTAGTTCTGCTCATGCAGCCTCAACTGACATGATCCATAGGTGATCACTGCCCGCTCCTGCATCAGGACACATCCGAGTCCAGTCCCTGATGCATCACAGTAGACTACGTACCCTACTCCCTCCTCAGGCAAACTCAAGATAGGTGCGCTGGTCAATCTCTGTCTCAGCTCCTAGAAACTCTGCTGACATATGTCTGACCACACGAAGGGTTTCCCCTTATTCTTCAAAGCTGAGAGTGGTGTCGCAACTATGGAGAAGTCTGACACGAATCTCCGGTAGTATCCAGCTAGTCACAAGAAACTCCACACCTCTGTCACGCTCCTGGGTGGCTCCCAAGCTAGCACTGCCTCGATCTTTACAGGATCCACTGCAACTCCCGCCTTAGAGATGACATGTCCCAAGAAGTGGACCTCATGTATCCAGAACTGACACTTCGACAGCTTACCATAAAGCTGGTGCTCTCGGATTGTGCCTAGTACAACCCGTATGTGGTAGGCGTGCTCCTCCTCAGTCGTCGAGTAAATCAAAATGTCGTCGATGAAGACTACGACAAATCGATCAAGGTATGGCTGAAATATCCTATTCATAAGGGACATGAACACTTTTGGAGAATTGGTTACACTGAATGGCCTAACCAAGAACTCATAGTGGCCATACCGACATCTGAAGGTCGTCTTCTGCACGTCCTCGTCTCGAACTCTGAGCTGATGATAGCCTAACCTGAGGTCTATCTTCGACAACCACTGTGCTCCCTTGAGCTGATCAAAGAGGTCATCAATCCTCAGTAGTGGATTCTTGTTCCTCACTTTCACCTGGTTCAGGCGACAATAGTCGACACAAAGTCGCAAGCTCCCGTCTGCCTTCATGGCGAACAAAATCGGGGAAGCCTAGGGTGAAACACTAGGTCGGATGAACCCCTTGCCCTGCTAGTCCTCCAACTGTACCCGCAGCTCTCGAAGCTTGGTGGGGGCCATCCGATATGCTGGAGTCAATATCGAGGTTCTCCCAGGGTACAGGTCAATATAAAATTCTACCTCTCTGCGAAGAGGTTGCCCTGGAACATTGTCGGGAAAAACGCCCGCATACTGATCCACCACTGCAGGAAAACCAGGACACCGCACATCAACTTCTCCTAGGATGAGGCTAGCCAACTGATAAGTGATGGGTTGTCCACTCCTCTGTGGAAGACCATCATGTGCTGCGAAGGCTCCCTTTTCGCCGGTGAAGGTGAACCTCTTCCCGTCAGTGCGTACACAACACACCTTGCGCCTAAAACAGTCAATATGTGCATGGAATGTAGACAACCAATCCATGCCCAAAATGACATCATAAGGCCTCGACGCTACTATAAGAAGATCCCAACCGAAGCTCTCGCCTCCTAGAGTAAGCTCACACTGCCGAAACCAGTGCGTAATCGTCGAGTCTACTCCCGGAGGAGTCTCTAGCCGTAAGGATCGAGCCAATGGCTCTATCAGAATCTCTGAGCTCCGAACAAAGGCAGCAGCTATGAATGAATGACTCGCTCCTCTGACTATAAGAACTGCATCAAGGGTGGAATAGACATAGATAGTACCTCAAATCATCTCGGGCACACCGTGGTCGTAGACCTCCACTGCCTGGAGTTGTGCCTCTCTCTGTCCGCCAGCTCACTGTGGTCGTGGTGGACCTCCTGGTGGTGGTGGTGGTAAAGCCTCAAAGCGTCTCCCACCACCTACTGCTCGTCCAGATCCTCTGCCTCGTCCGCCTCCTCTCTGTGGACCGCCATGGTCAACCCTATGCCTCTACCTCGGTGGTCCCTCAACCCTCGGCTGCTTCTCAGCACGACGGGTCGGGCAGTCACGAGCCATGTGGCCCTGCCCGCCGCATGAGTAGCACTGCCTGCCTCTCGAAAGACTGGCTCCATGCTGTGTGCCCCGCACTGCTGAGCCAGTGTCCTGAGGTCGTGGACCTGAGGGTCTGGTCCGCCTGGACCCATGTGTCATCCGTCGACTGCCTGCTGCAGAAGACTCCACGACATGCCTCCCTACAGTGGGTCTCAACTCTGGTGTAGACTCAGCAAGAAAGATCTCAATCAAAAGGGCTCGCTCCAGTACTCCTTTCTGAGTCGGAATGCTGAGGGAGATCAGCGATGCTCTGATCTCGTGTCTCAATACCTGCTCAAAGGTCCGGGCCCGGAAGAATGGGTCCAATACCATGTCTGTCGAGTAGCGCGAGAGATTGGTAAATCTCGATGAGTACTGGGCGACCATCATGCTGCCCTGCCGCAGATGAAGAAGCTCCTGAATGCGCACCGCACGGAGGGTGGCTGGGACGGACTCTGAGTGGAAGAGGCTATCAAAATCCGTCCAAAGAAGAGATGCCTCATCGTGCACCTGGAGCATCAACCTCCACCATCTGCCTGATGCTGCGTGCAGTAGGCTCACTGTGAGGATTACCATGAGGTCTGCTGGTGTCCTCACTAACCTAAAAACTCTCACCACTACCTCCAGCCAGTCCTCGGCTGCCTGGGGGTCCGTCTCCCCGTGGAACCAGGGTGGTCGCTGGCGCTGGATCTCATGCAGTGCACTGAGGCGACATGCATCGTCAGTGGCTGGGGATAGAAGCATCGGTGGCTCAGCGGGTAGAGCTACCACCGGTTCCACTGCTGACAAAGGGCCCTGCACCGAGGCCTTGTCGCTCGGTGGGCTATCGTCACGCTCAACTCTCGGAACCCTAGCTAGCTGCCATCGTGGGGCCATCCTGAAAAGGAAATAGGTGCTCCACATTCAAAACAGTATACCTAGTGAGCTGACACAAAGTAATCACAAAGAAAACATGAAACACACATGCAATCAATGTTTTCATGCATTAAGTCGGAAATCAGAAGTCAGGGTCCTGGTGTACGGATACGTCGGCCGTCGCACCAACACTGGACTCCCTAGACTGATAACCACACCCAATACGTTAAACACTATTGCTTCACATAGAAAAATATCAGAGTCCCATGTTCTGCGATAGAACCGAACTCCTCTGATAACAATTTGTCACGACCCATTCTCGGGGCCCATGTCGTGACTACCCCAAGCCCGCCTTCCATAGGCCAGGGGCTGGATACTAGCATCAAGGTGTAAATCCTGGTAAAAAGGAAAGGAATTGCCTTTGTAATGAAAACAAACACCACCGAGCAAGCAAGTAGTAGAAGTAAACACTAAGTAAAAACAGAGTACAACTGTAAGTGCAGAAAGTAAGTGGGCAAGCATACAAACCCAAACTGAAAGTAAAGTACAACTCGAAATGGAAAACAACAACTGAAAGGTAAAGCCGCAACGACGAGCTATCCACTGGGAATCCCACCTGAAGGGTGGGTACATAAAAGTCTCCACTGCTCCTCAGGTCTAGCCTACCGCTCCGAGTACGTCCCGCCCAGGGGTCCACCTCCAGGTACCGTCCTACTCCGCAAGCCTCCACCACAATCAGCGTTGTACGTCATCTGCAACCAACACAACGTAGTGCGGTCATAGCCCATGCAGGGGTGAGTATAAGCTACTCAGTAGGGACCCCGAAACACCCGTTTTTGGACCGTCTTCGGTCTTTTGACCATAACTTGAAATACAGACCTCCGATCGATGCACCGTCAGTTGCGATGCTGTCCTTGAATCAAGACAGTCATTTCATAATATCGCACTCAAGGTTTCGGAATACTTTGGGTTCGGCCGGGTTGGTTCGTACACGAAACCAACCGGACCCTCGGGGCGGAAACACTCATATCTTAAGCTCCGGACGTCCGATTGACGTGCCGTCGACTTTTTTGGATTCCACTTTGTGAGACGGATCTTTTAGCTTACTCCGCCAGAGTTTTGGACGCAGGTGGAGTATGGTCAGGTTGGTTTTGCCTTAAAATCCAACCGGGCCCCTGGAACAAAAAAGCCAATAACTCTCAGACTGGGCGTCCGATTGACGCGTCGTCTGCGACATTGAGTTCCTGTTGACGATATGGAACTTTTGGATACATCAACTCTGGACTATGTGTCAGTTGATGTATCAGCCTCTCAGCTCGTGGAGCAGACCCTCCCGAATGAGCATGTTGTGTGCGGTAACCTTAGAGCTGGCTGCGACTGCTACTGTGACTGTGATGACGACTGTGTAGAGATCCTCAGTGGATTCGATGACGACGACTACAACACTCAGCGATCCTGTGTGGATCAGTGCTACCGATTATGTGTGGGTCCGATCCTGTGTGGGTCAGCGCTCAGCAGTTCTGTGTGAGCCAGCGCCTACAGATCCTGTGTGGGTCCGATCCTATGTGGGTAATTGCGGGGGTTAGTACTTATCGATCCTTTGTGGGTCCGACGACTTAGATGGATCAGTGATCATCACTATCGTCTTTCGAAGAAGTATACCTGTGTGAGCTGAATCATGTTTTGCTTTCCTATGTGGATTGTGTTGAGCTATCCTGTCTGAATTTACGTTTTTCATTCCTATGTGGATTATGTTGAGCTATCCTCTGGGGATTTACGTTTTGATTTCCTATGTGGATTGTGTTGAGATATCCTGTGTGGATTTAAGTTTTTCTTTCCTGTGTGGACTGGGTTGTACTTGGGATCGGATGTTGGAGCCGAACGAGAATTGATGACTTAGGTATATGTATGGGCATATACCTAAGCAGAGTCAGATGTTACTTTGTGATTGTATCATTCCTTTGTGGTTTATCCTTTGTGGATTCTGGGAGACCTTCTAGGGTCTCGGGGTCCCTACTGAGTAGCTTATACTCACCCCTACATGGGCTATGCCCGCACTACGTTGTGTTGGTTGCAGACGACGGACATCGTTGATCGTGGTTGAGGGTTGCGGAGCAGGACGGTAACTGGAGGTGGACCACTGGGTGGGACATACTCGGAGCGGTCGGTTGGACCTGAGGAGCAGTGGAGGCTATTTGAACCCACCCTTCAGGTGGGACTTCCAGTGGATAGCTCGACGTTGCGGCTTTACTTTTCAGTTGTTTTTTTCCCTTTCGATTTGTACTTTACTTTCAGTTTGGGTTTATATACTGGACCACTTACTTTTCTTCACTTACTCCTGTACCAGCTTTTACTTAGTGTTTACTTCTACTGCTTGTTTACTCTGTGGTGTTTGTTTACTTTACAAAGGCAATGCCTTCCCTTTTTACCGGGATTTACGCCTTGGTGCTAGTCTCCAGCCCCTGGCCTATGGAAGGCGGGTTTGGGGTAGTCACGGCATGGGCCCCGAGGACGGGTCGTGATAATGTGTTCATTCTCCAATCATTCATTATCAGTTTTTAGATATCTTGTTCTCTCAATGTAATTAATAATAGGTATTGGGAATATCGTACATTTAATAGCTTATATTCTATGGTAACATTAGTTCATTGATGTAGGATTTATGGAATCACATCAAAAAAGGATGAATAGTTTATAAGTATTGGTAAACTAGATACACACTTGAAATTCACATTATAATTGAAAACATAAAATAAACCAAGTTTTTTATTTGAAAAAAAACATTATTTCTTATAGTGAACCCCTTCATATCAATCAAAAACAATTCCTTGTATCCTAAGGAATATAATATATATGAAAGTGGTCATACCTTATGATCATTAAGGGTAAGAAAAAAATTTATGATAATATTAATAAATAAAAATAATCTATATGGGATCTTATTTAATGAAAACAAATATCATTTAATCGATAATTTGGATATTTAATGGTGAAATAAATGATGATAAAAAAAATAAATATATATAACTCCATAATATAGAAAATAATCCATGGAATTTTAAAATAATATAACAATTAAAATGAAATTAATAACTAATATCATAATATGTGAATTCATAATGTTGGACATTTTAATCATACTTTGATGGAAATTAATAAGACAATTTAAATATGTGGGTAGAAACCCATCTAATTTGGAAAACTAATTTGACTCATGAGACTTATTGATGCATCAAGAGGAGAACTATAATTGGGACCCACTGATAACATTTCATTTCAAATGCATTCCTTATATGATATGTGTGAAAAATAATCCACATAAATATTTGTATTGAAAAAACTGACATATTAAATTTTAATACTTAACTAAATAAAATAAACACAATCAAATAACTTCTATAATAATATAGTGAATGGTAATAAAATTGTATATCCTCAGGCATCATAATCATAAAAAATAAAAATAAATAATAAATATTATATCAATAAAACATATAACCATAATTAAATATGTAAAATTTTCGGTCTATGGAATTTTTGTATATAAATACCAATAAATTGTAATTAAAAACATTTTTTTATCAAAATTATAATTATAAATTGAAGATCATTTATAATAAAGTTAAATATATATTTGGAATATAATTTTTATTGAAAAAATTCTTTTAATTTTTTTTTAAAAAATATAAAACATTGAGTGGTCAATATAGAAGAAAATTTCGTACATGCGATACACCTAAAAATAAATAATACTTTCACATTTTCTATAAAATCTAAATGGGGGTTTTTTAGAAAATGACCTGATTATTCCTTAAAAAAATTTCATAATTAAAAAAGTGTTAAAATTATGTTAATAAATATATTTATAATGAATATTCATTTTACAAGTCATTTTTTAGAAACATGGATTTTGATGAAAAATGATTTTCGACCAAATAGAGAAACAATTATTGAATTTTTTTTAAAAAAATCTCAATAATTTAAATTACCAACTAGGGTAAAAATGATACTATTAATTTAAAAAGTTCATGTGTTACAGTAGAGGAGAAAATCGATTTATTATAATATTATTCCCCCACATGGGACTTGGAAGAAGATAAAAAATAAATGTTGATGAGATTGTGAAATTAACCCTTTCAACATTGGTAACTTCTCAATCATAATCCCCTTAATACAAGGAAACTAAAATGAATCATTAAAGATAATTAGGGTAAATTTTTACATGATATATCCTATCAATAGCATCTGTATGTACACTATACAGAGGAATAAGTGGTGAATATGGCATATTTCTCATGTAAGTAAATGTGTGATGGGAAACCATTTCCTCATTTTCAACATCCGTCATATGTGTTTAAAAATAAATTATAATATATATGAGTTTATCATAAAGATATTATTGAACAAAATATATATAATTATATATTTGATTTAATTATTGTATATTATCATCTCTTCATTAATAGTTCTTTATTAAAATCTATCTTTCAGGTGACAATTTCTTCATTTTTCCGAAATGTTATAGTTCAATGATTTTGGTCCCCTTTAATTTTATCATGGATAAATCATCTAAATAATGTTAAAAATGTTATATTTTTATATTTAATAATTGGGTATTTATTTATACTAATCTATTTTTATTTGATATATAAAATGAGTTACACCACTCATGGAGATGGTAGGTCGTATGTATGGATGAATGTTGTTTCAATTTCTCCTGAAAATTGAAATTAAAGTAAAATATATATTAAATAATTTTTAAATATTAATTATTATATAATATATATCATTTTTATTTGATATATTCACCCTAATTATCATCCTTATAGAAATAAAATTTAAACAAATTCACACCACTATATGGAGGCGGTAATCCACACATATACGTGAGTGATATAATTTTTTACTAACTGATTGAAATGTAAAAGGATATATGATATATTATATTTTAAAAATAATGGTTAGATAATAAATATAAAATATTTTCATTAAATCTATCCTCAATAAATTTCATCTATATCATATGTGAAAAATGATTCACATTTCATTGTGAGGTAGAATTTCGCCGTACAGATGGGTGATGTTATTGTATCCCTCACAAAATATAAATTAAGAAGGTATATGTGATATCATAATTATTGACGTATAATAATTTCACATATACAATATAAAATTTTAAATACCCCATTATATCCATCATTGAATGATGGTGATTGAAAATTAATTACATCTGTTCACGAGGTGGTAGTCCGTCGTACTGCCAATCGAAAGTTTATTTTCCCATTTGATGGAATAAGAGACAGATTTGGGATATGTTATTAACATAATAATATATAATTATATATTAGATAATTTTTTTTATATTATTACAGTATATAAGTATTTTATTATGTTTAATAAGAAAAAAAAATATGTATGTTTAATGGTTTTACCTCCTATTCGATGAACATATATTGGTTTTTACCAAAAGGATAATTAGCAGGGTTTATAAACCAATTTAAGGTATCATTTATTTTAACTGAGGATTATGGATTGGATTTCATTGGTATTATCTATTACAAAGGGGTTTGTATGTTTATAGAGGGGAGGAGAGTGTGTGGCATTTTATAAGTAGGAATAGGACACCCATGTAGTTTACGAAAAGATAATGTGATACCCATGATTTCCTACTATTTAATGTCAAACAAATGGGTCATTAATGATACATAAGATTTATAAGGTATAAATATTTCCAAAAATAGTTTTTTACAATTCTATGATCATTTTCAAACATTATCATTTTAGTTTAACTCGAGGTAATCCTAATTTTTCATTATCTACCGCAATTAATTTTTACTATTTTTACTATTTAGTGTTGTAATAAATTAATTGGACCAAATTATATAATATAAATTAATTTTCTTTCATATATTGAATAAATATTTCAAAATTAAATTTACTTAAGTGGAGGAATTAAGTTTTATATTATAGAGTAGACATGAATAAAAAGTTATTTTCAAAAGAGAAAACTCTCTTATGTATAGAATGTTTGAATATAATAATTTAAAATGAAATTGATTAAAATGAAGAAAACTATCCAAATGTTAATATATTAAAATTATTTTCACTTATAATTAATTTATAGTATAGTTTTAATTTTTATTTAATGTACTGCTAAATTTTTTTTATGGAAATCATTATTTTACATTATTCATAAAAACAATAATATTAAAAAAAACTCAAAAATTCACCCAAATTTATTTTTGACATATATATCTCAAAACATTATTTTTTTTTATTTTTTTTATAAAAGTGGTAAAAATTAATTTTAATTCTGGTGTGCAATGGGTGGATAAACTGCAATTTATAAAAATTTAGGTTTTCATAAATCATTTCTTAATCTATAAAATTATATTTATTTTATTTCTACGCCATATTAAACAACTAATTTTATTTTAGAGACATGTAAAACATAAAAGTATCATAATTTAGTCAGTCCATTTCATACACAGCAACTTGACGGGTATATTATAATGTCATGTTTAAATCATAATATTTTAATAGACATTCATGTTTCATTTAAACCATGAATTGAGTGCTACGTAAGACATAAAAGTCATTAAATTTAAGGAATTATATCATAAAGTATCAAGTGGTTATATTCTCTTCTAATCAAGGTGTTTAATTTCATACACACAATATGACATGGTGTGCCTCTTTTAAAATATCATGGTGTTAAAGAAAACTATGAATCAATAAATTGAATTTTCATATTCATATCTTGATCTATGAAATCAAGAGACATGATTTGAAAATTTATTTTTAGGATACCCCTAACATAAAGGGGGTTATTAAAACACTGTTTTTTTATAGGGAATGGGATATGTGAAGGTGATCTAGAACACAACATTACTAGGATTCCTTGTAGGATAACATTAGAGGGAAATGAACTCATAAACATGGAAAAGAATACTAACACCCAAGGAATGATTGTGAGTGATAGGGAAGAAGGACAATAAAAATTTCTCCACATAAAACAATAAAAATGTAACCATTTTAATGTAAATTTACTCAACAAATTAAATTATTATGAAATATTTTTATGTCAAGATATTTTTCCCAAGTTTTAGTGATTCTGTTACCATTATGATAGAGAACACTATAAAATATACCTGAAATTTCACCATATTCATGTTATTCTGTAACATCCCAGGTAAATAAAGAATAAAGAATTTTCATATTTATTAATATTTATGAATTAAGTATTAATTTTAATTAAAAGGGGTTCTACGTTCGATAGCGTACTCGGTACGCAACGATGAGTTTCTTTGAAAACTTACGTTGCACATAAGTAAAAAAATAATATTATTTTAAATGTTAGTTAACAAGTAGTCATTGTACTGGCAAGAATGGATAGAAATAACTAAAATATGATTATATATGTTTTTAAATGTTTTTACATTTACCCAATAAAAGATAAAGGCTTAAAATACGGAAAGAGTTCAATTTTAGGCATTTATACGCTAATTTTCAAGAAAGGTCCACTTATCACCTTTTGACGGAGAACCATCATTAAATACAGTTTTGATCGATCTTATAAATTCTATTGGACCAAATATAACTCTTCTTTAGAATCGGGACATCAAAATTTACTTTGTGTAAATTTTTGGTACCTTTCTGATAAAGTTCATTTTTTAATGAATAGTGTAAAATGTTGTATTTTAATTCAAAACCTCTTTTTAATCTAATTTATTTATATGATTAGATTATCTTTTGAATTGGTTTTAAAGTGAAATTAGAAAATATTTTTACCATTAAATCCAATAGTGGTCGTTGGAATCAATTTCACTTGGAAATTAGACTTAAACTGGTGTCAATCTTTTGATACTTATTGTTTTGTAAAAACACGCTATTTGCTCTGGCAGCGGGAATTAATTATTAAATTAATTAATGTGACTTATATGATTTTAATTTTGTAAAATAGACTTCATTTTTGAATTCTGAATATCAAATATAGCTTAGGGTGAATTTTTGGTAATTTTCTGAAAAACTTCAATTTTCGATGAATAGTGAAACCACTAAGTGGTAATCAAGCAAACTGATTTTTCAGTTAAATGAAAGTTTACCACTAATGTGTATTGAATTTTGAAAATCCGACATACATGGTTGTCATTAAGAAGTAAAATTTGGTTCAATGAGATTAAAATAATTTTTTGGTGAATAGTAACTTATTAAGTTTTTAATCGCGATTAGTGGTAA
The DNA here is from genome assembly GCA_963277665.1 of Viscum album. Taxonomy (NCBI): domain Eukaryota; kingdom Viridiplantae; phylum Streptophyta; class Magnoliopsida; order Santalales; family Viscaceae; genus Viscum; species Viscum album. Next base: position 462,196,224 of record OY728121.1, read on the forward strand.
TTAGTGTAGTTTAAGGTATAAATAATGCTTTAATAATATGAAATGACATAGAAAAATGTCCCAACCTTGTTAGTTGTGTCATGGCCGACCAAGACAAGCCATGGGTCAACTTGGGGACCCCATGGAGACATTTTGGTTGAGAAATGACAGAAATAACTTTTTATTTAATGTAAAAGTAAAAATGATACAAACATAATATGTTTTACGAGAACAATTTTTACATGGGGTTATAAAGATCAGATTTTTAATTATAAATAGTCATTGGAGAGATAAAAAGATTTCCTACATCATAGTATTTTTTTTATAATTTTTAGACATTAAATAAATTAACTTATATATGACATAATAATGATGCAGCGATGACATCATTATTTGACGATTTAAATAAAATGGAATGATAATGTAACATCTATGAACTACACATGTCCAAAACTAATTGGATGAGTGGATTTCGAACCCTTATCACCATATCCACGAATTATATCAATGTGGGACCTTTTAAAACCGAAACACATTTTCAAATAAAGTGATATTTCTTTACATTCCAAAAGTGCCCCTCCTCTCCTCTTATAAAAGGCCCCCACCTCTACCTCATTTCACACACTCCTCAAACCTTTGGCTCGGCCAAACCCTGCCCATTTACTCTCTACACATCCCTCTCCTCATCCTAGAGGATTCCCTTTGGGCAGAATCCTTTCAAAGGAAGCCTTTAGGCTCAAATCAAAAGGAGTTACACTTTTAAAGGTAATTCATTCTCTCATGTTCATTTGTTTTATTTTGCTTATCCAACCCTCTAAACTCTTTTTATTTACTTCTTTTGTAACAACACCAGTATCTTAAATATACTAGGATGTTGTTATAAGATTTATTCTAGCTACACTCTCACACAACTACATCAAATGGTTAAAGAACATACAGTTTCCGTGGATGGAGAAATTCTGCCTCCCGAAACGATGATTGTTCAATACTCATTTAACACCTTCAAAGGTGGCCATTATGATGTCACTATTTTTATATATGATATATAATATGTTTATGTTTTCTTTAAGATTCTGTATTTTTCATTTTTGGCATACCTTTATGGTTTCCATTATGGGTAAACACGATATCTTTATTTAAGGAAGTGCGGACTACCGCCCCCTCAAAGTGATGTGATTCGTTAATGCCATATGTGGGACGTGTAAAGGATGGATTTAAAGTTATAATATATGATGTTATACTGGAATTATAATATAACTCTATATCATTATTATTTCTTTCCATTAAAGTATGAGATAGAAATGAAAGTAGCGTTCATGCGTACGTACGGCTTACCGTCTCCATGAACGGTGCATTTCATTTCTTATCCCCAAATGTAATGTACTATTAAAAGTACATGTATATAATGGATATATATAATTAATGATATATCTAAATGATGAATATAATTATGGAATTAAAATATACATACCTCTCATTTAGTTTTAATTCCATTAATATGACAAAGAAATGAAAGTAGCGTTCATGCGTACGTACGGCTTACCGTCTCCATGAACGGTGCATTTCATTTCTTACCTCTAAATGATTATGTAATATTATTAATACATGTATATGCTGGATATATATGATACATATTATATCCAAATCGGGAATTTCATTCTGGATATAAAGAACCTTTGACCACACGAACAACATGTAATTGTATGAAGTCCACTTTCGACTTAAGAACCAAATATTGACAAAACAAACATTATTAACTTAAATGGTTACATAATGTTTATAACATGGAAATAAGTGATATAAAAGGAATAATGAACTTTAAAAAGGTTTTTAATCAAGTATAAATTAACTCAAGTTTATTATTCAGGACGTTAAAGAACGATCGAGTCAAGTCGGACCCGAGGTAAGGGACTTCGTCTCAATCTCCATTCATTGAGGCATATTTCGTTTTATACACAACTTTCTTTTATACGGTGTATAAAACCCTTTGACTTTGACTTTTATACAAAAGGAATCTTTTTCTACGAAGCGTTTTACTAAACGACAAAAAGGAATGTTTTTTTTAACGTATGCGGTGACAAAGACCTTTTCCGCCGCCGCGAGTATTATTTGGTCTTTGGATTTCGCAACAAGCCATAATGTTTTTAGAATAAAATAAATACCATATACTCTTTTATGTATTTTGGTATTTAAAATGGTTTTGAAAAAGGATTCTATTATGTCAATATATTTATGATATATTGTGATTGAAATCTGGAAATGTTATCATTCCTTTATATTGGTTTTAGGTTTTATGATTTTATATTGGTACTTGGACATTTTAACGGGTGGTTACGTTATAAACCATATGACGGGTGGTGCCGTGAATACCAGGATGGGTGGTTACGTTATAACCTCCAATGCATTGGGTATGGAAGTCGGCCGTATGGCTATTCCATTAAGTATGTATGGAAATTGGCCGTATGGCTATTCCATTATGTGATATGTGTGGAAGTCGACCATATGTTTATTCCACTTAAGTATGTCTATGTCACAAGTTACCTTTATATATGTTATGTGTTCTTTATATGGGTTTTATGGTAATACTTTGGTTACAAAAAGGTAAGTAATGATACTTTATTCAGTGAAGAGTTTTTACTACTTCATGAAGGTGAAGGTATTACTTTGATAGAGTATACATGGTTTACTTGATTTTGAAAAACTAACAGTTTTCATTCTTTGTGTATCCCTTACTGAGCTTTTTATGCTCACCCCATGTTTTTTTGAAATTTTTTTCACAGGACTTAATGTGGAATAAGGTGAAGGATGGGATCAAGGGAATGTCATGCTATATAAAACATGGAACTAGACATGTTTCTTTCAAGAGTTTTTTTTATTATGGAAACTTAGTATAAGTGACTACTTTGTAATCTTTTGAGATGTAATAGTTATGTTCTAATTCTCTAAAACTCTAAACCTGAAAAGATCCTCAACGTGAATTATTCCTTTAATTCAATATTAAGTAAGGTTTAAGGCTGGGGCCTTATAGTTGGTATCAGAGGTCGGTTTAGACAACTTTAGGAGTTAGAAAAGTGTTAAATTATAATATGATTGAAATGATATAGCATTTACGGATTACCATGTTGCTTCGCCTAAGATATTTCTGTGTTCAGAATGGTTTTCCGTAGAGGAAACAAAGCAGCTATGTTGGGACGACGTCAGGGGGAAGATAGCCTTCCAAATCAGCAACCTGCGATGGTCGGAATCGGAACTGAACAGTTTGTTGCAGTGATGGCACAGTTGACTCAGGCTATAAATGATGGTGGTATCCATGCAAGAGATCATCCAGATCAACCGCAGAGGAACATGTCAGTGGTGGAACATTTCATGAGGCAACATCCCCCATCATTCAGAGGATCATCTGACCCTGTACAAGCTGAAGGGTGGATTAAGGCACTGGAGAAGATTTTTGATGTCATGGGGTGTTCAGAACATCAGAAGGTTAGTCTTGCTGTTTACCGTTTTGAAGGTGAAGCTGATCAGTGGTGGTCGATGGTGAAAAATATAAGGGATAGTGATGAGATTGAAGATCTTCACTGGAACGAATTCAAAGGTATGTTTCTTGAGAAATATTTTCCTAAGGTGGTTCGTCTTAGGATGGAAAAACACTTCCTAGAATTGAGGAAGGAGGATGATTCAGTGGCTGCTTATGAAGAAAAGTTCACTCGATTGGCAAGGTATGCTCAAAACTTCATACGAGATCCTGATAGTAAAATAAACCGTTTTTACTCAGGGTTAAAGCCAAAGTATCGAATGGATTTAGCTTCTCATGAGTTCAAAAGTTATGAAAAACTTGTTCGATGTGCGGAGAAGGTGGAAATGGAGTTTGCCGATGATCAGGTGTTCTATGACAAACAACAGAATAAGAGGTCTAGTTGGCAGGAAAAGGGGAAGAATTCATCAAAGAAGCAAGGAGGTAAGAAAACCAAATATCCATCCTGTGATAAGTGTGGTAAAATGCATCCTGGAGAATGTTTATCCAAGTCTGGTAAGTGCTTTCGGTGTGGTAAGTCTGGTCATATTGCTCGTAACTGTAAGGAAGATGATCAAGCAGGAAATGAAAAGCCAACGGTAAGATGTTTTAAGTGTAATGAAATGGGTCATTATGCATACGAGTGTCCAACTAAGAACTCAACTGGGGGAATGAAGCCAGACTACAAGCAGAAAGGGGTGGTGAAATCCTTTGCAACAACTTCAGCAGATGTTGGGCCATCGAATGAAGTGGTATCTGCTCCAGGGAGCTCAGAATTTTTCGAAGATTGATTTGAGGTCGGGGTACCATCAGTTGAAAGTAAAAGAAGCAGACGTTCCGAAGACTGTGTTCCGTACTAGATATGGCCATTATGAGTTTGTAGTTATGCCTTTTGGGATAACCAATGCACCTGTTGTATTCATGGACCTTATGAATAAAATTTTCCATGAGTTCTTGGATAAGTTTGTGTTTGTGTTTTGAGGTTTGGGAAGAGATTGTGTGTGTCTTGTGATTCACAGTTGAAGAATGAGTTGTTATGTGAGGCTCATAGTTCCCCGTTTTCAGTTCATCCTGGCAGTACTAAGATGTACAGAATTCTGCGGGAGTATTACTGGTGGGATGGAATGAAAAGAGATATTGCTGATTTTACTATGATGTGTTTGACATGTCAACAGGTTAAAGCAGAGCGGCAGTTACCGAAAGGGATGCTTCAGCCTTTACTAGTGCCAGAGTGGAAATGGGAAAACATATCCATGGACTTTGTTGTGGGATTACCGAGGACATCTCGAGGTAATAATGAAATCTGGGTTATTGTTGATTTCTTGACCAAATCTGCTCATTTCCTTGTTATACGATATACTTTCTCTCTTGATCAACTTTCCTGTTTGTATCTTAAAGAGATATTCAGGTTACATGGAGTTCCTCTCTCCATTGTATCGGATCGTGATCCCAGGTTTACTTCGAACTTTTGGAAAGGCCTTCAGAAGTCTTTGGGTACTGAATTAAATTTTAGTACAGCTTTTTATCCTCAATCAGATGGGCAGTCAGAACAAACAATTCAGACATTGGAGGATATGCTACGAGCTTGTTCGATGGATTATCAGGGAAGTTGGGACCAACATCTTTTTTTGGTTGAATTTTCATATAATAACAGTTTTCATTCCAGTATACAGATGGCACCATTTTAGGCATTATATGGGAAGCGGTGTCGAACTCCAGCTTTCTGGGATGAAGTTGGTGAAAGAAAGTTGATGGGAACAGAATTGATAGACGAGATGGCAGAAAAGGTTCAGTTGATTCAGAAACACATGAGAACAGCTCAGAGCAGGCAGAAGAGTTATGCGGATAACTGGAGGAAGGATCTATCTTTCGAGGTAGGTGATCATGTTTTTCTCAAGGTTTCTCCTTGGAAAAGTGTGATGAGATTTGGTAAGAAAGGAAAGCTGAGTCCAAGGTTTTTCTGGAGAAAGTTGGATCAGTTTCTTACCGAGTGGCTTTACCTCCGAGTTTATCTCAGGTACACAATGTTTTTCATGTTTCAATGTTCCGAAAGTATATGCCAGATCCATCTCATGTTTTGAGTCCAGAGGTAGTTCAGATGGAAGAGAACCTATCTTATGAGGAACAACCGGTCCAGATTCTTGACCACAGGGAGCAGGTGTTATGGAATAAGGTGATTCATCAGGTAAAGGTTTTGTGGAAAAACCATGTGATTGAAGAGGCAACATGGGAATCTGAAAATTCTATGAGGGATAAATACCCCCACTTATTTTGATAAGTGAATAAAATTGCGAGGACGCAATTCCCAAAAGGGGGGAAGGATGTAACATCCCAGGTAAATAAAGAATAAAGAATTTTCATATTTATTAATATTTACGAATTAAGTATTAATTTTAATTAAAAGGGGTTCTACATTTGATAGCGTACTCGGTACGCAACGATGAGTTTCTTTGAAAACTTACGTTGCACACAAGTAATAAAATAATATTATTTTAAATGTTAGCTAACAAGTAGTCATTGTACTGGCGGGAATGGATAAAAATAACTAAAATATGATTATATATGTTTTTAAATGTTTTTACATTTACCCAATAAAAGATAAAGGCTTAAAATACGGAAAGAGTTCAATTTTAGGCATTTATACCCTAATTTTCAAGAAAGGTCCACTTATCACCTTTTGACGGAGAACCATCATTAAATATAGTTTTGATCGATCTTATAAATTATATTGCACCAAATATAACTCTTCTTTAGAATCGGGACATCAAAATTTACTTTGTGTAAATTTTTGGTACCTTTCTGATAAAGTTCATTTTTTAATGAATAGTGTAAAATGTTGTATTTTAATTCAAAACCTCTTTTTAATCTAATTTATTTATATGATTAGATTATCTTTTGAACTGGTTTTAAAGTGAAATTAGAAAATATTTTTACCATTAAATCCAATAGTGGTCGTTGGAATCAATTTCACTTTGAAATTAGACTTAAACTGGTGTCAATCTTTTGATACTTATTGTTTTGTAAAAACACGCTATTTGCTCTGGCAGCGGGAATTAATTATTAAATTAATTAGTGTGACTTATATGATTTTAATTTTGTAAAATAGACTTCATTTTTGAATTCTGAATATCAAATATATCTTAGGGTGAATTTTTGGTAATTTTCTAAAAATCTTCAATTTTTGATGAATAGTGAAACCACTAAGTGGTAATCAAGCAAACTGATTTTTCAGTTAAATGAAAGTTTACCACTAATGTGTATTGAATTTTGAAAATCCGACATACATGGTTGTCATTAAGAAGTAAAATGTGGTTCAATGAGATTAAAATAATTTTTTGGTGAATAGTAACTTATTAAGTTTTTAATCGCGATTAGTGGTAATTAGTGTAGTTTAAGGTATAAATAATGCTTTAATAATATGAAATGACCTAGAAACATGTCCCAACCTTATTGGATGTGTCATGGCCGACTAAGACAAGCCATGGGTCAACTTGGGGACCCCATGGAGACATTTTGGTTGGGAAATGACATAAATTACTTTTTATTTAATGTAAAAGTAAAAATGATACAAACATAATATGTTTTACGAAAACAATTTTTACATGGGGTTATAAAGATCCGAGTTTTGATTATAAATAGTCATTGGAAAGATAAACAGATTTCCTACATCAAAGTATTTTTTTTATAATTTTTAGACATTAAATAAATTAACTTATTTATGACATAATAATGATGCAGTGATGACATCATTATTTGACGATTTAAATAAAATGGAAGGTAATGTAAAATCTATGAACTACACATGTCAGAAACCAATTGGATGAGTGGATTTCGAACCCTTATCACCTTATCCACGAATTCTATAAATGTTGGACCTTTTAAAATCGAAAAACATTTTCAAATAAAGTGATATTTCTTTACATTCCAAAAGTGACCCTCCTCTCCTCTTATAAAAGGCCCCCACCTCTACCTCATTTCACACACTCCTCAAGCCTTTGGCTCGGCCAACCCCTGCCCATTTACTCTCTACACATCCCTCTCCTCATCCTAGAGGATTCCCTTTGGGCATAATCCTTTCAAAGGAATCCTTTTGGCTCAAATCAAAATGAGTTACACTTTTAGAGGTAATTCATTCTCCCATGTTCATTTGTTTTATTTTGCTTCTCCAACCCTCTAAACTCTTTTTATTTACTTATTTTGTAACAACAACAGTATCATCAATATACTAGGATGTTGTTATAAGATTTATTCGAGCTACACTCTCACACGACTACATCAAATGGTTAAAGAACATACGGTTTCCGTGGATGGAGAAATTCTGCCTCCCGAAACGATGATTGTTCAATACTCATTTAACACCTTCAAAAGTGGCCATTATGATGTCACTATTTTTATATATGATATATAATATGTTTATGTTTTCTTTAAGCTTCTGTATTTTTCATTTTTGGCATACCTTTATGGTTTCCATTATGGGTAAACACGATATCTTCATTTAAGGAAGTGCGGACTACCGCCCCCTCAAAGTGATGCGATTCGTTAATGCCATATGTGGGACGTGTAAAGGATGGATTTAAAGTTATAATATATGATGTTATACTGGAATTATATTATAAGTATATATCATTATTATTTCTTTCCATTAAAGTATGAGATAGAAATGAAAGTAGCGTTCATGTGTACGTACGGCTTACCGTCTCCATGAGCGATGCATTTCATTTCTTATCCCCAAATGTAATGTACTATTAAAAGTACACGTATATAATGGATATATATAATTAATTATATATCTAAATGATGAATATAATTCTGGAATTAAAATATACATACCTCTCATTTAGTTTTAATTCCATTAATATGACAAAGAAATGAAAGTAGCGTTCATGCGTACGTACGGCTTACCGTCTCCATGAACGGTGCATTTCATTTCTTACCTCTAAATGATTATGTAATATTATTAATACATGTATATGATGGATATATATGATACATATTATATCCAAATTGGGAATTTGATTCTGGATATAAAGAACCTTTGACCACACGAACAACATGTAATTGTAAGAAGTCCACTTTCGACTTAAGAACCAAATATTGACAAAACAAACATTATTAACTTAAATGGTTACATAATGTTTATAACATGGAAATAAGTGATATAAAAGGAATAATGAACTTTAAAAAGGTTCTTAATCAAGTATAAATTAACTCAAGTTTATTATTCAGGACGTTAAAGAACGATCGAGTCAAGTCGGACCCGAGGTAAGGGACTTCGTCTCAATCTCCTTTCATTGAGGCATATTTCGTTTTATACACAACTTTATTTTATACGGTGTATAAACCCCTTTGAATTTTACTTTTAAACAAAAGGAATCTTTTTCTACGAAGCGTTTTACTAAACGACAAAAAGGAATGTTTTTTTTAACGTACGCGGTGACAACGACCTTTTCCGCCGCCGCGAGTATTATTTGGTCTTTGGATTTCGCAACAAGCCATAATGTTTTTAGAATAAAATAAATACCATATACTCTTTTATGTATTTTGGTATTGAAAATGGTTTTGAAAAAGGATTCTATTATGTCAATATATTTATGATATATTGTGATTGAAATCTGGAAATGTTATCATTCCTTTATATTGGTTTTAGGTTTTATGATTTTATATTGGTACTTGGACATTTTAACGGGTGGTTACGTTATAAACCATATGACGGGTGGTGCCGTGAATACCAGGACGGGTGGTTACGTTATAACCTCCAATGCATTGGGTATGGAAGTCGGCCGTATGGCTATTCCATTAAGTATGTATGGAAATTGGCCGTATGGCTATTCCATTATGTGATATGTGTGGAAGTTGACCATATGGTTATTCCACATAAGTATGTTTATGTCACAAGTTACCTTTATATATGTTATGTGTTCTTTATATGGGTTTTATGGTAATACTTTGGTTACAAAAAGGTAAGTAATGATACTTTATTCAGTGAAGAGTTTTTACTACTTCATGAAGGTGAAGGTATTACTTTGATAGAGTATACATGGTTTACTTGATTTTGAAAAACTAACAGTTTTCATTCTTTGTGTATCCCTTACTGAGCTTTTTATTCTCACCCCAAGTTTTTTTGAAATGTTTTTCACAGGACTTAATGTGGAATAAGGTCAAGGATGGGATCAAGGGAATGTCATGCTATATAAAACATGGAACTAGACATGTTTCTTTCAAGAGTTTTTATTATTATGGAAACTTAGTATAAGTGACTACTTTGTAATCTTTTGAGATGTAATAGTTATGTTCTAATTCTCTAAATCTCTAAACCTAAAAAGATCCTCAACGTGAATTATTCTTTTAATTCAATATTAAGTAAGAATTAAGGCTGGGGCCTTATAGTTGGTATCAGAGGTCGGTTTAGACAACTTTAGGAGTTAGAAAAGTGTTAAATTATAATATGATTGAAATGATATAGAATTTATAGATTACCATGTTTCTTCGCCTAAGATATTTATGTGTTTAGAATGGTTTTCCACAGAGGAAACAAAGCAGCTATGTTGGGACGACGTGAGGAGGATGATATCCTTCCAAATCAGTAACCTGAGATGGTCAGAATCGGAATTGAATAGTTTGTTGCAGTGATGGAACAGTTGACTTAGGCTATAAATGGTGGTGGTATCCATGCACGAGATCAGCCAGATCAACCGAAGAGGAACATTTCAGTGGTGGAACATTTCATGAGGCAAAATCCCCCATCATTCAGAGGATCATCTGACCCTGTGCAAGATGAAGGGTGGATTAAGGCACTGGAGAAGATTTTTGATGTCATGGGGTGTTCAGAACATCAGAAGGTTAGTCTTTCTGTTTACCGTTTTGAAGGTGAAGCTGATCTGTGGTGGTCGATGGTGAAAAATATAAGGGATAGTGATGAGATTGAGGATCTTCACTGGGACGAATTCAAAGGTACGTTTCTTGAGAAATATTTTCCTAAGGTGGTTCTTCTTAGGATGGAAAAACAGTTCCTAGAATTGAGGAAGGAGGATGATTTAGTGGCTGCTTATGAAGAAAAGTTCACTCGATTGGGAAGGTATGCTCCAAACTTCATACGAGATCCTGATAGTAAAATAAACCGTTTTTACTCAGGGTTAAAGCCAATGTATCGAAGGGATTTAGCTTCTCGTGAGTTCAAAAGTTATGAAAAACTTGTTCGATGTGTGGAGAAGGTGGAAATGGAGTTTGCCGATGATCAGGTGTTCTATGAAAAACAACAGAATAAGAGGTCTAGTTGGCAGGAAAAGGGGAAGAATTCATCAAAGAAGCAAGGAGGTAAGAAAACCAAATATCCATCCTTTGATAAGTGTGGTAAAATGCATCCTGGAGAATGTTTATCCAAGTCTAGTAAGTGCTTTCGGTGTGGTAAGTCTAGTCATATTGCTCGTAACTGTAAGGAAGATGATCAAGCAGGAAATGAAAAGCCAACGGTAAGATGTTTTAAGTGTAATGAAATGGGTCATTATGCAAACGAGTGTCCAACGAAGAACTCAACTGGGGGAATGAAGCCAGACTACAAGCAGAAAGGGGTGGTGAAATCCTTTGCAACAACTTCAGCAGATGTTGGGCCATCGAATGAAGTGGTATCTGCTCCAGGGAGCTCAGTATTTTTCGAAGATTGATTTGAGGTCTGGGTACCATCAGTTGAAAGTAAAAGAAGCAGACGTTCCGAAGACTATGTTCCGTACTAGATATGGCCATTATGAATTTGTAGTTATGCCTTTTGGGTTAACCAATGCACCTGTTGTATTCATGGACCTTATGAATAAAATTTTCCATGAGTTCTTGGATAAGTTTGTGTTTTTGTTTTGAGGTTTGGGAAGAGATTGTGTGTGTCTTGTGATTCACAGTTGAAGAATGAGTTGTTATGTGAGGCTCATAGTTCCCTGTTTTCAGTTCATCCTAGCAGTACTAAGATGTATAGAAATCTGCGGGAGTATTACTGGTGGGATGGAATGAAAAGAGATATTGCTGATTTTACTGTGAAGTGTTTGACATGTCAACAGGTTAAAGCAGAGCGGCAGTTACCGAAAGGGATGCTTCAGCCTTTACTAGTGCCAGAGTGGAAATGGGAAAACATATCCATGGACTTTGTTGTGGGATTACCGAGGACATCTCGAGGTAATAATGCAATCTGGGTTATTGTTGATTTCTTGACCAAATCTGCTCATTTCCTTGTTATACGATATACTTTCTCTCTTGATCAACTTTCCCGTTTGTATCTTAAAGAGATATTTAGGTTACATGGAGTTCCTCTCTCCATTGTATCGGATCGTGATCCCAGGTTTACTTCGAACTTTTGGAAAGGCCTTCAGAAGTCTTTCGGTACTGAATTAAATTTTAGTACAACTTTTTATCCTCAATCAGATGGGCAGTCAGAACATACAATTCAGACATTGTAGGATATGCTACGAGCTTGTTCGATGGATTATCAGGGAAGTTGGGACCAACATCTTTCTTTGGTTGAATTTTCATATAATAACATTTTTCATTCCAGTATACAGATGGCACCATTTTAGGCATTATATGGGAAGCGGTGTCGAACTCCATCATTCTGGGATGAAGTTGGTGAAAGAAAGTTGATGGGACCAGAATTGATAGACGAGATGGCAGAAAAGGTTCAGTTGATTCAGAAACACATGAGAACAGCTCAGAGCAGGCAGAAGAGTTATGCGGATAACCGGAGGAAGGATCTATCTTTCGAGGTAGGTGATCATGTTTTTCTCAAGGTTTCTCCTTGGAAAAGTGTGATGAGATTTGGTAAGAAAGGAAAGCTGAGTCCAAGGTTTTTCTGAAGAAAGTTGGATCAGTTTCTTACCGAGTGGCTTTACCTCTGAGTTTATCTCAGGTACACAATGTTTTTCATGTTTCAATGTTGAGAAAGTATATGCCAGATCCATCTCATGTTTTGAGTCCAGAGGTAGTTCAGCTGGAAGAGAACCTATCTTATGAGGAACAACCGGTCCAGATTCTTGACCACAGGGAGCAGGTGTTATGGAATAAGGAGATTCATCAGGTAAAGGTTTTGTGGAAAAACCATGTGATTGAAGAGGCAACATGGGAATCTGAAAATGCTATAAGGGATAAATACCCCCACTTATTTTGATAAGTGAATAAAATTGCGAGGACGCAATTCCCAAAAGGGGGGAAGGATGTAACATCCCAGGTAAATAAAGAATAAAGAATTTTCATATTTATTAATATTTACGAATTATGTATTAATTTTAATTAAAAGGGGTTCTACGTTCGATAGCGTACTCGGTACGCAACGATGAGTTTCTTTGAAAACTTACATTGCACACAAGTAATAAAATAATGTTATTTTAAATGTTAGTTAACAAGTAGTCATTGTACTGGCGGGAATGGATAAAAATAACTAAAATATGATTATATATGTTTTTAAATGTTTTTACATTTACCCAATAAAAGATAAAGGCTTAAAATACGGAAGGAGTTCAATTTTAGGCATTTACACCCTAATTTTCAAGAAAGGTCCACTTATCACCTTTTGACGGAGAACCATCATTAAATATAGTTTTGATCGATCTTATAAATTCTATTGGACCAAATATAACTCTTCTTTAGAATCGGGACATCAAAATTTACTTTGTGTAAAATTTTGGTATCTTTCTGATAAAGTTCATTTTTTAATGAATAGTGTAAAATGTTGTATTTTAATTCAAAACCTATTTTTAATCTAATTTATTTATATGATTAGATTATCTTTTGAACTGGTTTTAAAGTGAAATTAGAAAATATTTTTACCATTAAATCCAATAGTGGTCGTTGGAATCAATTTCACTTTGAAATTAGACTTAAACTGGTGTCAATCTTTTGATACTTATTGTTTTGTAAAAACACGCTATTTGCTCTGGCAGCGGGAATTAATTATTAAATTAATTAATGTGACTTATATGATTTTAATTTTGTAAAATAGACTTCATTTTTGAATTCTGAATATCAAATATAGCTTAGGTGGAATTTTTGGTAATTTTCTGGAAAACATCAATTTTTGATGAATAGTGAAACCACTAAGTGCTAATCAAGCAAACTGATTTTTCAGTTAAATGAAAGTTTACCACTAATGTGTATTGAATTTTGAAAATCCGACATACATGGTTGTCATTAAGAAGTAAAATGTGGTTCAATGAGATTAAAATAATTTTTTGGTGAATAGTAACTTATTAAGTTTTTAATCGCGATTAGTGGTAATTAGTGTAGTTTAAGGTATAAATAATGCTTTAATAATATGAAATGACCTAGACAAATGTCCCAACCTTATTGGTTGTGTCATGGACGACCAATTCAAGCCATGGGTCAACTTGGGGACCCCATGGAGACATTTTGGTTGGGAAATGACATAAATAACTTTTTATTTAATGTAAAAGTAAAAATGATACAAACATAATATGTTTTACAAAAACAATTTTTACATGGGGTTATAAAGATCAGATTTTTGATTATAAATAGTCATTGGAAAGATAAAAAGATTTCATACATCATAGTAGTTTTTTTATTATTTTTAGACATTAAATAAATTAAATTATTTATGACATAATAATGATGCAGCGATGACATCATTATTTGACGATTTAAATAAAATGGAAAGATAATGTAAAATCTATGAACTACACATGTCAAAAACCAATTTTATGAGTGGATTGAGAACCCTTATCACCTTATCCACGAATTATATCAATTTGGGACCTCTTAAAACCGAAAATTTTTTCAAATAAAGTGATATTTCTTTACATTCCAAAAGTGCCCCTCCTCTCCTCTTATAAAAGGCCCCCACCTCTACCTCGTTTCACACACTCCTCAAGCCTTTGGCTCGGCCAACCCCTGCCCATTTACTCTCTACACATCCCTCTCCTCATCCCAGATGATTCCCTTTGGGCAGAATCCTTTCAAAGGAAGCCTTTAGGCTCAAATCAAAAGGAGTTACACTTTTAAAGGTAATTCATTCTCTCATGTTCATTTGTTTTATTTTGCTTCTCCAACCCTCTAAACTCTTTTTATTTACATCTTTTGTAACAAAACCAGTATATTCAATATACTAGGATGTTGTTATAAGATTCATTCGAGCTACACTCTCACACAACTACATCAAATGGTTAAAGAACATACGGTTTCCGTGGATGGCGAAATTCTGCCTCGCGAAACTATGATTGTTCAATACTCATTTAACACCTTCAAAGGTGGCCATTATGATGTCACTATTTTTATATATGATATATAATATGTATATGTTTTCTTTAAGCTTCTGTATTTTTCATTTTTGGCATACCTTTATGGTTTCCATTATGGGTAAACACGATATCTTCATTTAAGGAAGTGCGGACTACCGCTCCCTCAAAGTGATGTGATTCGTTAATGCCATATGTGGGATGTGTAAAGGATGGATTTAAAGTTATTATATATGATGTTATACTGGAATTATAATATAACTCTATATCATTATTATTTCATTCCATTAAAGTATGAGATAGAAATGAAAGTAGCGTTCATGCGTACGTACGACTTACCGTCTCCATGAACGGTGCATTTCATTTCTTATCCCCAAATGTAATCTACTATTAAAAGTACACGTATATAATGGATATATATAATTAATGATATATATAAATGATGAATATAATTATGGAATTAAAATATACATACCTCTCATTTAGTTTTAATTCCATTAATATGACAAAGAAATGAAAGTAGCGTTCATGCGTACGTACGGCTTACCGTCTCCATGAACGGTGCATTTCATTTCTTACCTCTAAATTATTTTGTAATATTATAAATACATGTATATGCTGGATATATATGATATATATTATATCCAAATCTGGAATTTCATTCTGTATATAAAGAACCTTTGACCACACGAACAACATGTAATTGTAAGAAGTCCACTTTCGACTTAAGAACCCTATATTGACAAAACAAACATTATTAACATAAATGGTTACATAATGTTTATAACATGGAAATAAGTGATATAAAAGGAATAATGAACTTTAAAAAGGTTCTTAATCAATTATAAATTAACTCAAGTTTATTATTCAGGACATTAAAGAATGATCGAGTGAAGTCGGACCCGAGGTAAGGGACTTCGTCTCAATCTCCTTTCATTGAGGCATATTTCGTTTTATACACAACTTTCTTTTATACGGTGTATAAACCCCTTTGACTTTTCCTTTTATACAAAAGGAATCTTTTTCTACAAAGCGTTTTACTAAACGACAAAAAGGAATGTTTTTTTAACGTATGCGGTGACAACGACCTTTTCCGCCGCCGCGAGTATTATTTGGTCTTTGGATTTCGCAACAAGCCATAATGTTTTTAGAATAAAATAAATACCATATACTCTTTTATGTATTTTGGTATTGAAAATGGTTTTGAAAAAGGATTCTATTATGTCAATATATTTATGATATATTGTGATTGAAATCTGGAAATGTTATCATTCCTTTATATTGGATTTATGTTTTATGATTTTATATTGGTACATGGACATTTTAACGGATGGTTACGTTATAAACCATATGACGGGTGGTGCCGTGAATACCAGGACGGGTGGTTTCGTTATAACCTCCAATGCATTGGGTATGGAAGTCGGCCGTATGGCTATTCCATTAAGTATGTATGGAAATTGGCCGTATGGCTATTCCATTATGTGATATGTGTGGAAGTCGACCATATGGTTATTCCACTTAAGTATGTTTATGTCCCAAGTTACCTTTATATATGTTATGTGTTCTTTATATGGGTTTTATGGTAATACTTTGGTTACAAAAAGGTAAGTAATGATACTTTATTCAGTGAAGAGTTTTTACTACTTCATGAAGGTGAAGGTATTACTTTGATAGAGTATACATGGTTTACTTGATTTTGAAAAACAAACAGTTTTCATTCTTTGTGTATCCCTTACTGAGCTTTTTATGCTCACCCCATGTTTTTTTGAAATGTTTTTCATAGGACTTAATGTGGAATAAGGTCAAGGATGGGATCAAGGGAATGTCAAGCTATATAAAACATGGAACTAGACATGTTTCTTTCAAGAGTTTTTTTTATTATGGAAACTTAGTATAAGTGACTACTTTGTAATCTTTCGAGATGTAATAGTTATGTTCTAATTCTCTAAAACTCTAAACCTGAAAAGATCCCCAACATGAATTATTCTTTTAATTCAATATTAAGTAAGGATTAAGGCTGGGGCCTTATATATTAAATCAATTATACATTCATATCTTATCAAATTAGTATCAATTATGCATTTTCATGCATGAATAACAAATATAAACCTTTAACATTTCATTAGAACAATAAATTAATTAAATTTAATTCCTCCAAAAATCAGATATTTTCAAAAACCAAAATGGTTAGAACATGTTTTCTAGTATCTCCCAATGTTAAAAATTATACAACTCATATATAATAAATTTTAAGAGTCATCCATAATATGTCTAGAAGAATAAAAAACAAAAAATTTAGAATGAAGGTTGGTAAATCAACATTATATTCACAATAAAATATAAAGTGTCTCATAATTTGGAATTATAAATATTTTAGTTTTTATCACCATATAAACATAATGAAAAAATGAATTCCTCAAAAAAATTAAAAAATTGGTATTTCGAATATATCACAAAGGTCCACAGATGAAGTAAACTATAGAAAAAAATCATAAACCATTAAACTAGTACCCAGTTTCATTGTCAACACTATTTTACCATAAAAATTAATTTGTTATTATTATGTCAACATTGAGAACATATTAATGGTTATCTTCCATAAATAATGTTTCTATAAATATGTTTTTCTTTCCACTGAATCGATTCTCTTGGTCATTGTTAACATTCAATATATTTTCTAAAAAATAAAATGAAAATTTATTACAGTAAAATCCCAATACATTTCCTAATTTTTATAATAATAATACCTATGAAAAAAATATTCCAATAAAAAATATTATTCAATCAAAAAAAAAATTAATCACTTCACTTAATTTTTAGTAAAACTTTAAGAATTTCCTGAATCTCGTAGATGATTCTTAGGTATATTTATTTGGCTCTTATGGTATTTATTTATATAGTCCCCCATCTTTTATAGTTTAATCATTGAACATTCGAAATATTTTTCTTTCCCTTGATATCATAAGCATGTTGTCCTTTCACTCCACACATTAATAAAACTCTCAATCCATTCAATAATGTATCCTGGTGTATCTTAACACAATTATCAAATGGGGAAGATCCTTCATTCATTTCTCCCATATATATATATATATATATATATATTATTTTTCATTGCCACCCACTTCTTCTCGTTATTATCATTTAACCTATAAGACTCTATGAATTATTTATTTTTATTTGTAACCCATGATATTAATGTCCTTATATGTGGAGAATTTTTGGGAGAATATTGTCCTTTGGTGGTATGTATTAATCACATCAAATAAAAAATTAATATTTATATTTAGATTAAAAATTATTCTATAGAATTAATTGTTATTATTTTAATTTTTTATTCATACCTTTCAAGATTCTCATATTTCATTCATCAAAGACTTGAGAATTATATCTTTATATTTTCATATACCTTGTGAGGAAAATAATTATCAAGAATTGTATATTAAAATCCTTATATTACCTATTATATATTTCTTCTCCATACATAATTTTTTGAATTAATTTCTACTATTGATGTGTATCTTCTGATAGATGATAATATATGAAGAAAACTTCCAGCCTTTCATTACATATAAAAGTAATAAATTTCTTCTCCAAGGAACATTTCAATTGATCAAACAAATTTTTATATGAACTGTCATTGAATGATGTTGGTTTGTGTATCCTGATGTTGTATATCATATTCACACCACATAGTAGATATTCATGTCTCTCCATACATGAATGGGTATTTCATTTAAACATGGAAATCTATCCCATTAAGGTTATAATTTCATCTTTTCCAACTATAGCACATTCTATAGCTTCATTATATTTACTAGGAGAAAAATCCCGACATGGTGTACATGAAATGATACGGTTCTCTTTCCTTCGACTAGGTTCCATTTATAAAATATATATTACTCTATATTAGGTTATAAAATTTTGATACATAATGTATAATCCCAATAATAATAAAATACATAACATAAATTTATAAATTTATCCATATATAATTTCATAATAAAAGACATGGTTTCTTTGGGAATATTTACAAAACATTAAAATATTTCAATATCAATAAAAGATGAGTTGTGAATGAAATATTAATTACCCTAACCATATAACATGGTATTGTAAAAAATGGTGCATTGTATGGATTTTTTTGTTTACTATGTAATGCTCAATTAGAGACTAATGTAACTTTTTCAAACTTATTACCCTTATGTATATTTGTTATAGAACCATGAAACCTTATAATATATTGAAGGGGATGTATTTATTGGAAGTCCAAAATAATTATACCTTAAAAAATATTAGGACGTTACCCTATACCTAAAAATATACATAAATTATGTCATAGGGTTATATTTTGTAATCTATGTATTCTAAACATTATTCACAGGGTTTCTAATTAGCTTCCCCTTATAAAAAATATAAAAACCCTAACCCCAGTAGATTAAGGATAATGGCTATTTTATTATAGTGGTTTAAAACACAAGGAGAAGAATCTCAGAGGATATAATAATATAGTTATATTTTATACTAGATACATACTTGAAATTGAATTATAATATAGAACATTAAATACACAAATTGTTTTCTATGAGTCATTATTACCGATAATGCATCCATGTATATCCTCCTAGAACACTTATTTGTATAATAAGAAAAATAAAACATAAAAATATGTTGATATTATATTCTTATTAAGGGTATGATTACATTGAATTATATAATGAAGAAATAAGAATAATGAATATGTAAAGGTAAATAAATGAAACATGTGAACTTTTATCATCAAATTGAGTATAATTTACCTAAAATAAACATTATTCATATTATCTCATATAGATAATAATATAGTATAGAATCATATTAATTGTTATTAAAACTAATAGAACAATTACATGGACATAAATAACTAATATAATAATTAAATAATGTACAATTTTGGGCATATGAAATATAATAACATATCATTTATGAATATAGATTAAATTAATCAGAAGAATCCCATCAAATTGGGCTAATTAATTTGTTTCATGTGGTCTGTCGATGCATAATGGGGATTTATGAAACCTGGCCCACCCTTAAAGTACCATCTTCAATTCATCCCACATATAAAAAGGTTCAATCATAATCAATAGAACCATTATTATTAAAAGACCAACTTTTGATATTTTTATACTTTCCCAAATCCAATAAACATAATCACAATTTATCTAGAGTAATATGGTAAATTATATTAAAATTTTACAATATGTGTCAAAATAATAATATTACATACAAATAAAAAAATAAGGATGATTAAATACAAGATACTCATCAGTGGTCAAAAGTATAATAAATGGTTGATGTTTTTTATTAAAAAAATACAACTAAAATTTCGTGAAAAATATTTTAAATAAAAATAAACTTTTATCTGTTGAAATATTTTTAAAACAACATGTTCAAGAACAATTTTTAAGATATTTTTAATAAAAAAATATTTTGAAATATTTTAAAATATTCAATTTTTTTTCTCATGTACGTGTAAAATTTATATACATGTCATATAAATTAAAAAACATTTCCCTTCACATTTTTAGAAACATCCAAATGGGTATTGTTTAGAAAATTTTATAAAGTTTACATTTATAAAATATAGTTAAAATTTAAAAATAATATTATTATCTTTTCTAAATTATTCTGAATTTTTTAAAAATATTTTTAATGTTTTTCTAATTTTACATTGATTTTGATGAAAAAGGATTTTCAACAAATGAGATAAATAAAATACGGTTATTGAGAAAAAATTCTCATTCAATTTAAGTTCCAATGAGTTTTTAATTATTATTATTTATTAAAAAAATAATTAATTAAAAATTTAGATGAATATATATTGATTCTATTATAGAAATATAAAATTATTTTTCTGAGGTATATTTTAAAAAATAAACCCTATTAATGATTAGATTTTCAAATAAACCCTTACAAAATTGGTATCTTTTAAATCATAAGACCCATTAAATAAATTAAAATAAATGAAAATTTAAATGACATGAAGGGAAATAGGATGATGATATATTATATCCAAATATAAATTATATACCCTATATAAAGGAAAAATAAGTGAATATGTAATATTTCACCTGGAAGTAAAAGTGAGATGAGGAACCCTTACCTCAGGTTCATGTTCCTTCTAATATTTATGAACCACATTTATAATAAATAAATTTTTATGATACATATTTTTTTAAAATAATAATCATATTATAAAGACCATATATTATTTACAAATATACATTCTTTACTCATTTATCAGCAATTTTGATCATCAAAATACATATTTCTAGTGATAATTTTTTGTTGTTTTTAATGAATTTTTTAGTTTAGTAAATTCGGTCCATTTAATTTTATCACGGTTAAGTAATCTCCATGATTTTAGAAATGAATAAAAATCATATCAGTGACTAATATATTTATTTATATTAATTTATTAAATTATGAAATAGAAATTGGATTTTAATAATTATGAAGATGGTAGGTCATAGGTACACATGAACGTTCATTTTGTTTTTCTCAACGAATTTAATGGTAGAAAAAATATATTAATTAATATTTATAGACTAATTATTGCTGCATACTTAGAATTTATATTAATATAATTTATCCATTTTTCTATCCATGAATGTGTTAAATGAAAAACCTTACACATCACTATGTGGAGACAATAGTCCACATGTACGCATGTTCGATGTTATTGTTTTCCAACAGATTGAAAGGTAAGACGTTATATTTGATATTATATTTAATGATTTTTTTTATATCTTAAATATCATATATATTCATTAATAATAACAATTTTTACGTTCATGTAATGCGTATGTGGAAAAAGATTCACATATCTTCGTGAGGTAGCAGTCTATCGTACAAAAGAGTGATGTTGTCATATCCACCAAGGATGGAAATTTGTGATTGTATAAGTCATATAATAATTATATAAGTAAATTAATTTCATAAATATGTTATTAATATGCTTAATAAATCATTCTATCTAGAATTTAGAAGTGGTGATGGAAAATTAATTACATCATTTCGTAGGTGGTAGTCCAGATTATTCAAGATTGATAGTTTTATTTTCATTTAATAGAAGTGGATATGTATGAGTGTAATGTATTCAACATAATAAAATATATTTTTATAGGAAATATATTTATATATATAAGATAATAATTTTTATTTTTAATGTTTTACAATGTCAGATGAATAAATAAAAAAAATACAATTGTTTACGAATTTTACCTCTCCATCAGAGAGCCTCCTTAGGTTTAAACTAAAATCATCAGAAGATGTAATTCTAATCAGAATAATACCTCCAGGATATGTCTAGGGGAGTAATAAAATTTTTTGGGATGGTATTGAATGAGATAATGTGTTTTGGATGAATGAAGAGGGGAGGAGAGGGGTGACCTCTTTTATGTAGGGAAGAGGACAACCATGGAATTTTTGAGATGATAAAGTGATACCAATAATTTTATCGTGATTAAGGCCACATATATGGGAAATTATTTTTTTATTATAGTATATAAAGTCAATATATTTCCATAAAATTTCTGTTAAAAAAGTTTTAGATCATTTTTACCCTTATTTTCTCAGTTTAACCTTGGTAAACACATTTTTACCATATCTACGGTAATTAATTTTTACCTTATTCACTTTTAATTTTGATAAGAAATTTAGTGGAAAAAATTATAAAATATATATTATCACTATTCCAAATAGGTAATAAATATTTCCATATTCAATTCCCATAAGTGGAATAATCCGATTTAATATTAAACCACAGACATGTTGAAAAAGGGGGTTTTAAGAGATAATTATTAGAAGTATAGAATGATTTCATCTCAAAATTCAATTTGAAATTGAATAAAATGAAAATAATTAGTAAAATTGATTTATATATGAAATATTTTTAATTTAAAACCAATTTAAAAATATAATTTATCTTTTTAAAAAATTTAAATGAATCTGTAGTTTTTAATAAAAATCATTATTTTTTAAATTCAAAAGAAATTATTTTCATTATAATAGAAAAAAATACAAAAATATATTGTTAAAATATATTTTTTGAAAAAATCATATAAATTTTAAAATAATTATAAAAAAATTAAATTATTTTTTTAAATCTGAAATAAACCGCCTTTTAGATAATATGGTTTTATGAAAAATTATTTTTCCTTCAAGTTATTTATAATTTATTTCTAATAAATAGATATGCAATCAATTTATTTTGTACATGTTTCAAAAATATAATTTCCATAATTTAGATATTCCTATTCATATCTTCTAATATAACAACTATATTATAATGACCTAGTTATAATAATAATATTTTAATGTAGTATCACATTTCATTTAAACCCATCATTCCATGCATCATAAGCTATAAATGATATTGAATTTGAAGAAATATAATGTAATGTAATATGGTGTTAAATTATATTATAATCTAGGTGTTTTATGTCATACACACTCTAAAACATGATTCCCCTCTTTGAATATCTCATAATTTTATAGATCTAGACTATCAGGAACAAATCTATAGATTTGTGTATGATCTAATGGAAATTGTAACATATGAACATGAATCGTTGGGTTTGAGTTATAATTCTACATTAAATCATGAAATAATCCATGCACATTATAGTCTATAGAATAGTTTTGAAGGAATAATATAGAAGTATGGGGAGACTACACCCTCCATATTAGTGCACAATATCAGACAAATAACCAAATACATAAATAATATACAATCATAGATTGTGGAACCAATGAAATACCATCAATAATGACTAAATGAAGAAGAAATAGACTCAATGGTCATAACTAAATATAATAAACTAATCTACCACCAATCTGATCAAATAAATGATAGAAAATAGAAAATGTACTAGAGGATATATAACTCCTTGCCTTTTCACATCCATATATCAACACACCTATATATTTATTCCATTCAATAATAAAACCCATGCATATGCCCAAGCTCTAACTACAATATGTAAGTGATGATCTAGTACCGAAGTTCAATGGATTGATAATTATAGGGAGAGTAAAACATTTTAGGGAACCACCAATTTAGTCTAATGCCTAACGAGTAAATATAGTCTATGTGCATTTGATATTATAATTATGAAGTAATAATTCAATAAACAACATGTGTATGGATAAAACTAATTTCTAATGAAAATATGAAACAAACAACCTTATATAGAGTGTCCATGACCTCAAAGAGCCACTACAAACCCCAACCATACCTACCTTGGATCCATGATGGGATGTGAGTGCACTAACCATGTCTCACACATCCCCCTCAAGTGTAATTACCACAATATATGTTTGAAACAACCCCCTAGAATAGGAAACACAGTTACATGCTAACCAATATCATACAAATCACTCTCAAGGGAATAGTCTATTTGTATTAACCTACATGCTCCAATAGATAAGAAACAGAAATAACAGATGAAACAAGCAAACACACACAGAGACACACACAAACAAACATATATATACTAGTTGGCCAATTAAACATCCAATCATTTCAAAGATGTATCATAGAGACCAAAATTATATATCATAGAAAAAATATAAAATATTTCCCACATGCTATATTCATATATGTGATTAATATAAAACAATTCGGTTATAGGCTATAAACTACCACAGATGTGATAAATTTCAAACATGGGTTCATTGGTTACACACACCCACAACCATGTGTTATAAAGGAATAAAATATGGTAACAAGGGCTATACATGAACACCCATGTGATCAATAAATCAAATATGGTCTCAAAGTCTACACAAGAACACATATGTGATCAATACTATTCAAGGTGCCATGATCAACCCAACCCACCACCATCAATAAAAATATCAAATAGGGTATCATGAGTTACACATGCACACACTTGTGATCAATAATAAAATAGTATCTCATGACTCTAGGACTGAAATAGAAAAATAAACATCCATTATATCAATGAAATTCCAAGAATTACATTCTAATCAAACATTGGACATTAGTGGATGGTATGAATCTAGTTCACATGTGTCTATTATGACACGTGGATCATTCTCTAATTATATATGGAATTTTTCCTTTAATTAATTAATACATATACATCATTAGTAAATTATGTATGACCATATATTGATAACACATTATAAATTTTATAGTCCTTATCCCATGGTGGAAAATATAATGTTACATTACAATTAACCAAGGATAATAACATTGGGTAGAGTACATAGGATCACCTACCTCAAAACTGGTCAACTCCAACAATGAAAATCCCATAAATTTTTTCTGATCCTTCAATGTCCATTATGAACCCATCGATCTCCAGAAATCCCTAATCATGAACAATTAATCAAATTTAATTAATTATAAATATGTTATAATTAATTAATTTTCTATAAGGATGCACACATTCATTATTAAATTGAATACATGGTGGAGGGATTAATATGTGTCCCAATATAGTTAGAACCCTATCAAATAACCCATTGTTGGTCTATCTTACACATCCAACACATATCCATGTGAAATACATATCATGTGGAAATAATAAAACTCAGAATTTAGTATAATGATATTAAATTTTTTAAAATAATAAATCCAAGTGAACTACCTTTTTTTAAAGATAATTCAACGGATTTTGAGCCAATCCAAGTGTATTCCTGATTCCTAGGTCAGCCAAAGAGAGAATGAAATTCCATAATATGATGGATGATTCAACTTATTTCAACCAAAAACTATAGAATAAATCACCAATGGAGACTAATTCAAGAGAAATCCAGTAAAAACAATAGATAGTATGAAAAAAATTCCAATTATTTTTTTCTTCAATAACATGAGTTTCATGCGACATTGAGTTTTAAAAAACAAAAATATGATATTTATATTATTATATAAACATGACCAATAAAAACTAGCATTGAAAATTAGAGGTATGAATTTGAATAATCAAAATTTTAAATTTAAGTATAAGGGTTTTATATAAATAAAATATATTCATAAATATGTTTTTTTGGTAAAGTCATTATATAAATAAATAATAAATTTCTTATCAAAAAACATTTAATTTTGTGAGAAAAGAATAAAATTAATTTTACCACATTTAGAAAATGTATCAAACCCATTTTGTTTCAATGGGATATATTATGATTAATGGTTTACGAAACTCTTTATTTTTATAGGGGTTATGATATATGAAAACTGATTTATGTTCTTATACAAGATATGTGAATGAATTTGGATGATGTGATAGGTGAAAAAAACTATGTAGCCATCAAATGTAAAGGGTAAATATGGATAACTCATGAATAAATATGTTATGTCTGAACATGATTTCATGGTTAAAATTGTATTAAAGGATTTGGTATTCCTGTCCATTAGTTTATGCATGGACTAAGATTTCGTGTCAACAATATTATTCATTGACTTGATTTTCATGTTTATAAGAATATGTGTGGACCATATTTCATGTCCATAATTTTATTCAAGGGTTTGATTTTTTGTTCTTGACATAATAAGTGAACCTATTCTATTTATACATGTTCCAAATGTATTATAATTATGTTATGTGAAAAATCTATGTAATATTGCACTTTTTTATCTCATTGATCATTTTATTTTATTACTCCATTATTTATTCCATATTATCTACCATGATTATTTTTGTGACTCAATGTTATGATATTTTATAAATAGGTTATGGTGTTGAAATGTAATTCCCATGTTCCTATTACCTTATGTTGATTTTATGCTTATGCAATCATTATTATCACCCATATTTACGCTTTAAGAGAATCACATCTCACCAATTCACATTTTCCAATTCCTCAGGTTAAAAATAATTGTATTATGTATGAAATGTATAACATGTGATTTAGTTATGAAAAGCATTGTGGGAGATGATGTATTTCATTTAGGAACAAGAATTTTTTGTGTCCATAGTTCTAATGATTCTAGACCTATATGATTTTGGAAAGGTTCATTAGATTATTAAGCGAATATTCATATAATAATATATAATATCAATGTATAAAAATTATGGTTCGCTATAGTTTGTATCAAATAATGGTCAAAAAAATTGGTAACTTGGAAAATAAGACATTTTTGGGAACCATAAGAATATTTCTAATATAGAAAAATATCCTAGAATATCAGTGAAGGATTTCAATGTGTGGATTTCATGATTTTACAACCATATATAGATAATACTATTTGATGTATATCTATAACAATTATACCTAGGGGTTATAATTAAAAAAAGGTGTATTGGGATTTGACTCGATTGTCACTTAGTCCATAGTAATGGGTCATGTTGTACCCATGGTCAGACACTCCTAGAGGATATGTATTAGACAATCACATACAATATATAGAAAAGCATAAGTGATTTAAATAAATTCTTCCAATTAATTAAATAGTTTAATTATAAAGCTTCATAGATTGCAAAAAATATTTCCTATTTTGGACATCCAATAAATTATTTTTCATGATTATGTGTTCTATAACTCTGATTATTGTTTCACATGCATTGGTTTTTTGTTTTAATCAATATATGTATAATAAATTAATTATGTTAAAGTATAATGTGATAGGAAATGAAATGACTGTACATCTGAGAAACCTACTGTTATGGGACATGGAAGGGAAATTCAAACTACTATGCTCAAAGATATTTATAATGTTATGAATGATATTGTACATCCAAAATGTTAGAGGTACAAACTCTCTATTTATTCCATCATGATTTAACATCCAACATCATTCAGTGGTTCTTGTGATCCACTAGTGAAAAAATAATGGAACGGTACCATTAAAAATATATGTTCTATTCTAAATTTTTTTGAACATGATAAATTAATTTAGGATAATTGTTTTTTATAAAGAGAATAAAATCACTGGTAAAGTCATATAAATAATTTTTTCCAATAATATGAACTTTACTCCATGTTTTTGGGTGAATTTAGGAAAATATAATTCAATAATCACTTTCCCGGTATTATTTATATGAAAATGGAGAAATAATTCCTTCATAAAAATAATAAGGCTGAGGAATTTGTAGTTACCTATGAAATTTTATTAGAAGACATACAATGTACAATTTGGGTGTTATAATCCAACCGTAAATTGAGGTTGGTCAGTTATTTAGTGGAAGAAAACCATCTCAGTAAATGGTGTTCACCATAAGAGACACCATTAGTTTTGAGGAAATAATTTGATATGGTATTAACATGAAAATAGATAATAGAGTTACTAATTAATCACATTGATTTTATAGGAAAATGATGATGGAATTCGAAGGAATATATACAACTATAGAGTAAGGATGATGATATTTCTTTCATGATTGAATTATGGGAGGGTATAATGAATAAATTTCTTTAATGAGACTACAAAATATTTTACATATGGAAAGGATTAAAATTATATAGCTCAATGATAATGTGATAGGAAAAAGATATCTACTTATTTGAATCAATAGAAATCCCCATAGAATTCACCACCCCGACTCTATTGATTAAAATGAAATGATATTGGCCTTATGCTAGCTTATTATATAATATGATGTTTAAAAATGATGATACATTTCAGAATCTTCTTAATACCATAGAGAAATTGAAATATCATTTGATCACTATTATTATTGTGGGGTAAGATAAATAATTAGTTAATAGATCCCATGCCATACCCATTATAATTTCTAATGTAATATTTGACTCTAGATCTACACACTCTTTTATATACGATGAATTTTACAAGGTTATTAAAACACCACCTAAATGATTACATGTTGATATACTATTGAAAACCCTTAAAGGTATGATGATCTATTGTTAAGTCTATGATTCTTTCACAATTGATATTTTTGTAATATGGTTCTTATTATCCATAATATCCTTCCAATAGATTAATTTTATGTTATATTAGTAATTAATATGATTTCTCATTATAAATAACACATTCATTATCTTGGAAGGGAAGTCCTAGTTGATATTAATAACCAACCTATGATCTTATATCATTGTGATGATATGTGAGAAATATTGTTGGATATCATCTCCATTATTCATGTCTAGATTTTTATTGGTAAGGGGTATTTATCTCAAATGGCTGGGGAGAAACCCAATATTGATGACATGCTTATAGTCTATGATTTTTGTGACGTATTTATGGAATAATTTTCCAGTCATCTACAAAATAATAATTTTATGTTATCAATATAAATCATAAAAGGATATACACCTATTTCACAGACTCGCAATAGAATTCAACTAATTTTTATTCATGAATTTAACATGTAACTCAATGTTATTATTGATAAGGAGTTTATTTGGACAATAATGTCATCTTTGGGTGTAACTGTTCTTTTTGTGAAGAATAATGATCAATTGGTTTGACTCCGTATTGATTGTCAATAGTTGAACAATATTAAAATAAATAATATTATTTGATAAACTATATTGATGAATTTTCTGGTCAAATACATGGATCTCAATACATTTCCAATATTGATCTTTATTTTGGACATCATCCATAAATGGTCAATAAAGTGTTTATATCTATTAAAATATTCAATAAATGGTGTGGAACCTATTAATAAATAGTGACCCTTTTCAGTCTTTTTAATTTACCCACTATATTAAAGAATATAATGAATATAGTCTTTAGTGATTATATTTATTAGTTTTTATATTCTTTATAAGATATATTATTATTTTTTCAATGATATTGGAAGAATATAAAAATCACATGGAAGTTATATTGAGGACAACGTGGATGTATATGTGGTATTAAAAATTTACTTATTTGGAATTTTGGCTACAAAAGGTTTCCTTTTTATGCGATATAATATTGAGAGATCAATATATCTATGGATCCATCAATGATTAAAGTAGTTGACCATTGGCTAAGATCAACTAATTTGGCCAATAAGTGAAATTTTTTTAGTTCTACTAGATAGTATCAATAGTTTATTCATAATTTATAATGATTATATAATACACTATACAATTTTACTTGTAAGGGAGCCATGTTTCTATGGATAGATGAATGTGAGGAAACATTTCATGGAACTGAATAAAATATTATCCAGGAAACCAATTATTATATTATACTATAGTGGGGAAGTGATTGTAATCTATAGTGATTCAGAAAATAATGTTTTGGGATGAATGATCAAGTATAATTAAATGGTGATAGATTAAGCCTTAGGAGAAATGATGTTCATTAAAAAAACAACTCATAATTTATAGTTATTTGAGTTAATATTTTCATTAATTATAATGGGGAATTATCTTTAATGAGAAATATTTTACATATATAACGATTTTAATTTTTTAATGTGTATTACAACAAAGAAAGAAGTTAATATTCACAAAATAATATGGTTAGAGCTGATTAAATATTATGACTACTAAATAAATTACCACCCTATGAATGCAAGAAAGGTGGGTAATGCTTTATTTCTAAATGATCATACATTATTATCTATGATAAGGATTACTAAATATCATTCATTTATGTATTTTCAATGGAATGATAAAAAATATTGAATGAAGGGGAGAAGTATTATCATTATCAAATGAGTGTTCAATCATCACTCCATGTGAAGATTGAATAGGAACAGAAGGAAGACGTAGAGTTACATAAGAAGGTGATACGTGTTGCTGAGTTGAACCATTATTAAAACAAAAGAATAACATTTAGTAAATTTTTATGTGTTATTTCCATACATTATTAATATAATGATATATTCAATGAGGCTTAGAGATCTTATTTCTCTATTCTTCCTGGAATTATGAAGATGGTTATAAATTTGAAGCATTATTTCTAATTATAAAATAAGAAGACTAGTATTTCAATGTATGTATATAATTTGTTGATACATCATCAATTTATTAATGGGAGAAATATATATAAGTGGATGTTATAACAATTACTGATAACATAATGGAAATCGTAAAACAACCACATTTTTTTCATTAGACACCCAATAACATATACAATGCAAGATTATATATGTTTTGTAATTGATCGACATATGATGTTTGTGAAAATCATCACTGTCAAAGAAAAATTATCTTTTTATAATCCTTCCATTATATTAATTAATGGTGCATAAAGGATTTATTTAATAGAAATAAATTTATTTGATTGGGTTAAAATGTTTACCATAATGTTTTGTTTAAATCATCACCTAAACCTTAATACAGAGTTGAGATTCAACACTATATATCATCCTTATAATGATGTTCGGTCTGACAGATTGATTAAAACCCTATAGGTTCTGTAATGATCATATAAAATGGATATAAAATGTTGGTGGAATCATTATATTCTTCTAGTTGTGTTTTTTTACAACAATATCATTCAATGAACTATTCAGATTGCTCATTATGAAGCCCTATAATGATAGAGGATTATAAATAAAAAATTATTGGATGATGTTAGTGAAAAAATGATATTAGTACCTGGTCAAGCTAAGGAAATTGAAGAGAACATAATATTCTTTAAACAAAACATAATGGGAGATTAGAGCTGATAGAAAAGTTATACTACAAATCATAAGAATTATCTAGAATATGAAGTTGGTGAGAAATAATTTCTATAAAAATATCAATTGAATATGATTATTTTATTTAAAATTAATTTAATGCTAAGGCTAATTTATATTGTCCCTTTTGAAATTCCTGATTGAATATATGTAATTTTTTATTTCTAAGAGATTCTATGGAAACTCTTTCAAGTTCACATTGGGTTCAATGTATCTCCCTTGAGGAGTTACATACATAACAAATTATAGTTAAATATAATTTATTTAAAATTAATGAACATGATATTTCTTTTTAGGTACCACTAGTGGGTATTTAGGATTGTAGAATGAAAATTCTACCAAATAAGACAACTCACACTGCTAATGTTTTGTGAAAAAATCATCAATTTGAGGAAGAAACATGGGGACCAAAGGATTTTTTGAGGAATAAGTATCCTAATTTGATAGTATTGGGGTGGTGAATTTTTTTGTATAAATTATTTTTTAGGTGAGTAGAATGTTACTTACCCTGATTTGAAGAGATATATTTTTTAAAATAAATTTAGTTTTTTATTATCCTGCATTACACACAACACTGAGTTTAAACAAAAGATAATATACTAGTAATATTATTATTAAAAAATGACAGTTATAATCAAGATATTAAATATATAAGTATAAATAGAAATAAAAACTTTTTTAAAATTTATAATATATTTTTTCAATAAAAAATATATATTGATAAATATGTATTGAACATTTTGGTAAAGTGTTTTTAATCATTGAAAATACATTTATTCTCAAACAAAATTCATTCGTATTTATAAAATAATAATATTATTATTTTTTCCCTTTATATAAAATTTATTTTAGAAAAAATATTAATTTTTATAGATAAAAAAATATAAATTATCTTAGGATGGAATTTTGAGAATTTTAAAAATGGTTTAATTTTTCAACGAACTCTGAAAATAATGATTTTTATTAAAAAAATAATTTTTTATTAAAGAATATGAAAATTATAATATTTTATTAAAACAATTTAAAAGAGAAATTAGTTCAGTTATACTTAGTATAATCCAATTTATATCATTGGAATCATTTTCATGTTTAATTTTGATATAAAAAATGATATTATTATGAAATGTTTATCTTTGACAAACATCATTTTCATCACATTTGTAGTTTTTTTACAAAAATATATTACATTTCTAAATTGATTCCAATAAAATTTATTCCTCATTTCTAGATATAAAAACTAATATTATATAATGAGGCCAAATTAATTTTTGGTGTTAATTAATATAAAAGATAGTAAAAATTAATTATCATGGTAGAGGTTAAAATGGGTTTACCGAGGGAGAAACTAAAATAAGAAATGTTGAAATTACATAAAAATATATGATTCATATTTTACAGGTATATATTGACATTAACTCATATATTATTCAATAATTACACATTTGGTATCCTTGTTTCATGGTTACACTATAAATATATATTTCTAATTACAAAAATTCCAAGAGTGTCCTCTCCCACACTTTTCAATGGGAACCCCCTCTAATATACAATTTACGAATTAAAATCCTCTTACATCATCCAATATTTATCATAATACCTTTTTAAATTCATCCAAATTATCTATTGGACCATTACTTATTATGAAACCCTACAAAGATGGATTTACTTGCAAGCGTAATGTGGTTATTTAATGAATTGGAAGAGTCATTAAAATTGAATTGTATTTTATTTCTTCCAATACCTATATTATATAGCATTCAAACATAATGATATAATAAAATTATCTTATCTTATTATTGAGATTTTATTATAGAAATTTACTGACCTTTATAGATCTCATCTTCTATTAAATGGGAATCAAAACAGTAGATCTTGTGCATGGTGTACTACTGCTTCACGAACTGATGTCAATATTTTGGCATCACCATCTATCACAGATAGGTTTAATTATGGATTTAATGTATATATATATATATTAAATTTTTAATATAATTATACTTATTTAACTAAAATATCATTTCTATCTTCTTAGCATTCAATCCACTAGAAAAATGATAACACCGCTTGTGTGTATGTGTGGACCACCACCACCATTAAGTAATGCAATACATATTTAATTTTATTTTTATAGGGGTTGTAACAATGATAGGTTTAATATATATATATATATATATATATATATTATATGACATTCAACATATTCAATTAATTTTATATAAAGTTTACCTTTATTTTTATTATATATTTATAGAAATTAAAATAAGTCCAATCCATACATATGGCTTACTATTTCCATTAACAATGAAATTCATTTTCCATATCCTCTATTAATAAGTGGATATAAATTTGTAAATAATTAATTTATATGATATATATATATATATATCATGATTTATCATCTTTAAATGTTTTAACCTTGATATATGTATAAGGAAGAAAATCTAAAGAACCAAAACGAACATGACAAATGAAGTAATTACCCCTACAATAATTATTTTAATGAATTATTGATAAATAGATTGTTAATGGGATACAATTAACCCCAAATGTTAGGATAAATATTATTATAGTTATGTAAATTATTTATAACAATACAATATTTATTTTATTATATTTCTTAATGTGAAAAAATATAATAGAAACCTAAGGTAAGGGTTTATTATCTCAAATTGCCTTTTTGTGACATATGTCTAGTTATGAATATATACTATTTTACATGGTGTAAGTGAATACATTTTTTTATATCATTAATTAATATTTATTCATTATATTTACTATTTCATTTTATGTTATTAATTCTTGGGTATTGGGATTAAAATGTTAAAAAAGTTGTAAGGAATTTTCATCTCACTTTTCTTCTATGAGACACCTGACATATTCACCAATTGTAACTTTTGTATGTAATACCCAATAATATCATTAATAATTTTCCTCCTAAAATTTTTTAGATATATATATCTATCTATTTTCTTTATTTTATGGGGATTAGGATTCAAAATACACAAAAGTTGTATATGTATTAGGTTAGAACATCATTATTTATTGGGGTTATTTATGAATATATTTTGATGATGAAATATTATGATATATCCCTTAAGAAAATAATTAAATTTATTCCACTATAGTTATTTTTTAAAATAAATTTGTTCCCTTTCATTGTACTATCATTATTTACTCAAGTGATCAAAATATGATTTTAAGGGAAAATGTCTTTATTTCACATTTTAATCAAAAATAAAATTTCATCAATATCGTTGTTTTCCCAAAAAAAATATAAGGATTTTTCTAATATTACAAAATCACTATCTCATTGAAATTTAAATCAGGTTTTATTTTTTCAAAATGGTCTAATTAAAATCATCTTATTATTTTATGGTAAAGGCGGTTATAAATTTTAAATGAAAATGAAAAAGGATTCATCGTTTTCATGTATAATACAGAAATGCAATTCCTCATGAGAATTAATGGTTAAATTTTTAATTATTTAATTAAAATTTTCCATGTTTATTATAAATGAATGTTTTTTCATTAATATTTGGGAATTTTTTAAAATTTAAAAAACGGGTTTCAAAATGGAATGAATATTTTCTGAAAGAATATTATAACAATATTTTAATGGTTTTTATATAAATTAAATGAAAACATTGGTTTTATGTTTTCATTATTGAGGATATGATCCAATGATACCATCTATATTCTTTATTGAGATGGTTTTTGATTATAATGAGAAGATGTGTATGAACCCCATTATTTCCACTGGTTATTTAAGTTTTTATCATAATAATTTGTTTTTCATGGGTTATGATATATGATGATTGATTTATGGTCTTCTGAAACACATATGAATGAATTATGAGGACACAGAAGGTGGGGAGAAAATTATATATCCATCCAATACAATGGGAAAAGATGGTTAAATCATGAGAAAATATATTATCCAGGAACTTTTTTTCATGTACACAATTTTTTGTTTGGCCATGATTTTCATGTCCATATGTTTATTCGTTAAAATGGATTTCATGTTCATAATAATATTCATAGACCTATTTTTCACTTCCCTAATATCCAACACAGATCATATTTGATGTTGAAAATCTTATGTGCGGGCCTAATTTCATGTCCTAAAATTACTGAGGGAACCTTTATCATTTTATATATGTTCAAAAACATAGAATAATATGTTATACCAAAAATGTATGTCTTAGGCCAATGTAATGGTCATGTGGATCAAGTTCATTGATTACAATATGATTCAAGTATCTGGAACTATCATGATTTTTGAAATTATCAATGATTAAGATCACTGATGTTCATTGTATTATTTTTAAATTTTAAACCCATTTTATCATACAATTATAATCAGGTAAATATTATGTGATGAATGATATCTCCATTTATTTACACTTACTGGGCAACTAAGATCAATTGTTATTATGTTTCAAATCCACTGGTTTTGAAGGAAAGAATTCTATATGAGATGTCTAACAAAGGTTTTATTTGTGAAGAACATCATGGGAGATGATGTGATCCACTTATGAACCATGTATCCAAGTTTCCAATGATACTGTACATATTTAATTCTAGAATTGATTATTATATTATGTATCATATACTCACCTTATATAAAGTAATATATTTCTAAAAATTTAGGGGTCACAATAAAAACTATAAAACACATATGTTTCCAATCCAAAGTTATACACTATCCATACTGATCAAAAACAATATCATTTTCAGAAAATTATCCCACGTTCCAGTGTAATTATCATATGATTATATAACTGAAATCATTATAATTATCAACAGATTATCAATAAGAATAAGGGAAGGAGGATCTAAAATGAATTGATACAATAAAGGACCAAAAAGTATACAAATATCTAAGAATAATCATCCATGTTGAACAAAACAATGATTTCCACTAAATGAGGAAGAAGGAGGTCATAATTATCAAATATTGGAGGATATTACCCAAATTCACTAATGATTTGTATCTAGATACACCATTAATCAAGGTGATATCATGGAGGGAGGAGGGGAATGGTACTTAGATTACTTTATCATAGAATTTTTAGACATGTATGATAATTTATTGGGGGTTTTTTTTGGAAAAATTAATAGAAACACCGACACTAACATGTTTCCCAGCACACCCCATCGACTACCCCAAGCAGGCTCACTAGATAACTGGTGAGCACTACCACAGAGTAGGTATTTTTCCATCCTCTCCCAATAGTTAATGGGACCTAGTGGGAACAAGGTATTATTACCCACCACCCACAAAATCTAGTTTGTGGTTGTTTTGCCTTCCTGAAACCACTAATCCTTTTGTAATGAAAACTCATTCCTCAATTGACCCATTAGTCTTGCATTTAATTCAGAAAATTTCTATTCAAGTTGTTCAAATTAGACACACAATGGTTTAGTACCTAGTTTTTTGAATGATCCATCCTATAGAAGAAAATTTCTTCTAAACTATAAATAATAATAACACCTAATGACATGGGTCATTACACTATACCAGACATAATACTTATCATCCTCAATATGTTTTTTTAAATAAAAAACATAACGCCCAAACTACATTGATCATCATTACCATGGATTCATCTTTGTTTCATCCTTGACGGCCAAATCAACAACTCAATACCACGATCATTATTGAATTCCCATTATGATCCTATGGTATAAGTCAAAAAATGATATAATAAGCTATTTCAAAAGATTAATGTAATCAAACATAGAGACAATGATCATCTCATCCACATATCTTGACAAGCTGCACTTTTTTAAATTGATTCTTTGTCAAACATCAAGATTTTCTCCACACTAGGAATCTTTATATAGTGTAATATTCATGTAATTACAAGTATATTCATAGTAAATTTCAGTTACATTACTTTTGATAAAATGAAAGACACATGTAAATGTTTATAAAAAAACATGATTCCTTGTTCCAAGATGAAACAATAAATTTCTACTAAGGAAACATAACCTAATCACACAGAGCATTACTGGTGGACCGTGATAATTATTAATTACCTCAGTCATAGATGATATGTTGTGCCCATTTTGGTCCCAACCTAATATATTTAGAATGACTAAGAACACCAGTCGGTAAATTCATAGACTTCTTCTTACAGAGGATGATGAGCTCAATGGAGTCCCAAAAAACTACATTCCGGTTGAAAATGAACCCAAATTAGTACATTCGTGAAAATTTTCCTAAAATATTTCTATCCTATATAGTGTATTCTCTATGGAGAATCAACCATAAATCATTAATAATTAGAGGCATCATTAACTAAATCCTTTATTTTTATCAATATCTAACTATAGATGAATTTATATGGTTGATTTATCAACCATTACATTATATATAATTCTCTCATTGGTGTTCCAATACACCAATGATTCGAATCCTTTTATGTTCACATTTACTCTCCCCATATACAAATCCTAGATATGGTTTCCATATAAATCATAATCTGAATAAAACATTAGGAATTTGTACCAAAACAGGATACTATTTTGTCATTTACAGAATAATCTATTGATTCACAATGATTTTCAATTGTCAGTCATATGAAAGAAAAAAAGATATACCATAGAAATAGTAATTTCATATGAAACCATGATGATGTTCCCCAAAAAAGGAGTATCATTATTATCTCCCTGTGGTTGTTACATTGGACTATATATCCCTAACATTTTTTGTTGAATATAAGGAATTGACATGATCATCTGTTCATAAAATATTTTATTACAATCAAATAAGATTTTCACAATTATTGATTGATTAGAACATATTTCACTCAATCAAATATTTTATCCTCAACACAAAAAATGTATATATCACCCATGGTGTGAGTTATGAAATCTTACTAATGAACACGTCATCACCTCACAAATCCATCAATATAGAACCACAGAATTCAATAGATGAAAACCATAGGGTTACTTCACAACATTTCCAATTACATCTACTCCCATAAAAATACAACTTCTCACAACAAATTCTTGGATACCAATCCCCATGGGATTCATGAAAAATAGTACGATTTCTAATATCATGGGTGATATGAACCAAAAAAATAAAACTGTAATACATGCACCAGATCTTGTAGGTTAACTAACATTACTAGAATATTTTTCATGGTACTCCCCACAACTTAATTCCTCATGATGAACTGACATGGCATGAAACCATTGGTACGAATTCCCACACATGAATCCCTTCCCACTAAATTATGATGAATAAACTATTTACATGAATATAAATAATTTCCACAATATTTTCGACCTCTAGGACTAGAATCATATGCCTTTTCAATTTTCCACACAATAAGGATATATATCAACTAAACCCAAGAACAATCTTTTCTACCCTTAAAAATTGGAATCTTTTTTCCACCATGATTGACCATGTACCACTAATCATTCATGTTTATGTTCATCTTTTTATGTATCAATCCACAGTATCACCCTCTTATGTCTAACCACCTTGTAATTTTTTACTAGGTTTCTAATGTCAGTATCATTCCAAATTAACATGTTAGGACACCACTAATGTTACTCCTAATGCCACAAATAATTTATGTACAATGAAACGAAACATTATATCATGAGGATTAGAAACTGAGTTTCTCTTTACCGCTGGGTTGAATTTTTTTTTAATTCTTTCATTAATAATTCTAATGTTTATTCACATATAAAAATAATATTAAATAATGATAACCACTCCAAATGTATTAACCATGGATATACCTTCATAATGAATTTCCACAATTGGGAAACCTTCACATAGAAAAAGTCATTAGATTATAAGTAACCACCGTCACATTTAGAAATCCATAAGGTGATACAAAAAAACTGATAGTCGTTTTAGCTAAGGGTCACATCTCATGAGGATTCATCCGAGAAAATCCCATAAGAGATTCCATGATAGCTTCAGTCGTAGACAAAATAGGTTTAGTCTAATGTCAACGGGTTCAATTAAATAGAATGACATTACGATACATGGACCACTTAACATAAGCTATAATTAGAATCTTAATAAACTAGAACTATCTTGTGGTCACCCAGATAAGGTTTTGTGGTACATTAGGTAATTCTCAATGGCATAATAAGGGAAACTGCATTGCCAAAACATAGGGGGAGTATATCATCATCACCATCATCAATATAATTATTTTAATCAACTCGGTACACCATATACGTCTATCACACATAGCTCTTGTAGATATAAACATTCATAGGTTTTCATATAAAAATAATTTCACAAATAAATCATTTTTTCATACATGATACAATTTTTTGACAAAAAATAAATTGATTCCTCCATCATATGTTGAATCATAGATAAAAAACATATTTATAGGATGAATAATATGTGTCAGATGTTATGTATTCAATGTCTCTTAATGATAAATCCATGATTCAAATCCATAAGAGATCGTAATACCCATACTCTGTTGGAGTTAAATAAGGTGAAATAATATAATCATTACAGCACTATTCAGTAAAATCAATATCATGACCCGGTAAGCTGGAATCTCATAAAGAAATGTTTTTTTGATGGATCAAAATGAGTTTTATCATATTTTTTGACACAATATCATTAATAATATAAAGAAACTCCATAAAATACTTGAAACAAGACAGTTATAGTACTGTTCAATAACATCCCAACCCAATTCAAGGGTCAAATTTATAATTCAACATGACCACATGCATGAATCCATGTATTCCAAAGGCTTCGAAGAACAATTTAGGGTCCAAGTTGGAATTATGTAGAGAAATTACCCTCCACCAGTGTGAAAAATATCAAATAAATAACCAAACATGTAAAAAATATACAATCAAACATCATGGAACGAGTAAAAAATCAATAAGTGGGGAATTAATGTATAAATAAGTGAATAAAAATCGATATTGAATATAAAAAATTGATTGGACACATTTATGATCATGTACGTTATATAAAATAATAAATGTTTAATAGAATCTAACACTTCTTGACACACCTTAGTTGGGTCATTACAATCATAGTGAGATATCCTATTTGACAATAAACCTTAAGCCTTATCCTAACCTATACTTATATTAATTGAGTTCTTATGAGGAGCCAAATTTCTTTGGCCACCATATCAGGGAGTATGTACAACATAGTAGGGAACCAATAATGTGGTACAACACATGTGAACCAAATTCATTGTATGTTCATGTGACAATATCAAAAAAAAAATTAACGATGATTAAAATAATCAATA
The DNA here is from genome assembly GCA_963277665.1 of Viscum album. Lineage (NCBI taxonomy): Eukaryota > Viridiplantae > Streptophyta > Magnoliopsida > Santalales > Viscaceae > Viscum > Viscum album. The sequence continues at coordinate 462,236,809 of OY728121.1, forward strand.
CTTGAATTAGAGTTAATAAATAAAAAAAATATGAAATAAATTCAAATATTTTGTGAATTCATGAACTCCTTATATCCTCTATGAACCTTTTTTATACAAACTTTATATCCATCTTTGATAGAGAGGGCACCATCCATGTTTTACACATCCCTCCTTGATGAGACATCTCACAAAAAATGGATAACATGTCCAAATAGAAGTGGGATCTTAGGTTTATATTTTCCAAAATAGTATATATCCCGCAAAGGGGAATAATAAATATAGATGAATGTGCATTATTTGTTGCATAATATGGATTTATAGGTAAAGACACAGGTTTTTTCCCAGTCAGACTTTGGAATATTTCAATTAATAATTCCAGAGAAATGCACGAAGACAGCGTGGGATTCTGAGGCCCGATCTTCCCAGAATTAATTTTATAAAAATATTAAGTATTTTTATACTATGCACATGGAGGGTGTGTTATCTCCTAAACAGTAGCTCAAAACAGGAATATGAAGTCATGGTTGAGTCGGGAGCGTGCCATTTACCCTAGGTGGGGTGTAAACTTTGCGGGTGCAGGCCTACTGTGAGAAAAGCCACCAGGGTTGTTTCAGTAAATAAATGGAAATTTTTTTTATGAGCATCAGCATGAATATCTTCTGAAAGAAGTCTTGAATAAAAAATCTGAGTTCGTTGTTGAGTTCAGAACGCCGTGTTTACCCTAGTCGTGACATAACATTATTCGGCACCTGGTGCCGGGTCAGAGGTGTGTTGGCTGGGAGTTAAATGAAGTTTTTAAAATAAAAAATCAATCATCTTCTCCCCCTCCCCACCTTGTATACACCAGATGAAACCCCTCCCATTATCCACCATTTCTTCGCCGATTTGAGCCGCGAACGACTGATTTCAGTGCCGATCGTCAGTGAATCGAGCTCCAATTCTTCGCAGGCGTCGTTATGCACCCGAAGATTAGGCGATCTGCCAACAGGTAGTCAGTTTGAGTTTTAAAATCTCAAATTACGTTTTTTTGTTGTTTTTCTTCAAATTTTTACAAGGGTTGTGTAGTTCTGGTCCCGTGATTTTCGAAAAATGTTATGGATCTGAATTTTTTGTACTAGGGTGCTCCCTGTGGCTCCAAGAAGATTTCTGGAAAAAAACATGGATTCCAGCGGTGGATATGGTGGATTCAGGTGAGGGAGGCAGCGGCACGGCTACGACGCGACAGATTCCGACTCCAATGCAGCAGTTTCCGGTGGCGGCGTGGTGATTTCCGGCGAGACATGCGTGGTCCAGCCAGAATTTTAAGGGGGTTATTTAAACACCCATAACACACAAACTGTAAATCTGATTTTCAAGCGGTTTGTAGAAACACATTCCTTGTGTCTAGAAGGACCTTTTGAACTCACATTGGGAATTTATGAGTTTGGTTTTTGGTCCGGGGCCATAAAATGTTGAAAATAATAAGAATACTTTATTATTTTCTATATCGATCCGCCATAACTACTATACAGTGTGTCCAAATGACGTGATGTCATTGGAGTTGAGACCCTAATGGTACGGTGGAATTTAAAAGATAGTTTCTCGGTTTTGGGACTGAGAACAAGGTGTGGGCCCCATGAGTCCAGGTTCCAGCGTTTACGGAGAAATGTGAATTTTTCACCAGGTGTCCATTTTGGATGATCGAGTGGTCGATACCATGTGTATCTCTTTTAGGGGATTGCAAGGTGTGATCTTCTTGATGAGTTTCGGTATCGTGGTGTTGGCCCCACCCGAGTTGGCTTTGGTGAATAATACCTTTTTCGTTGGGTGTTCGTTTGGGACGATCGAGTAGTTGATCCCGTGTGTTTTTCTGAAGAGATCGTAGTGGTATGATCTTCTTGATGTGTTTCAAGATTGTACAGTGGGACCCACATGGGCTATCTACTGTGAATAGTGATTTTTCACCGGTAGTCCGTTTTAGATGAGTAAACAGCCTATCCTGCATGTTTTACCGCATGGATCATGATGGTGGCACTGGTATCGGCCATAAAGGTGCGTGGTGTGGCGTTGTGGCGGGTCACTTGAGGTAGCGACGTTTGAACCATCAGTGGTTGAGGGTACTCCATTGGTTCGTTTCAATGAGTGTTCACATGACATCACAACCTTAGTATAGGTTTGGAATCCACTCGATGGGATGTTTAATCTGTTTGAGTTGTGGCATCTCTCTGGTGGGCCCAGAGCGAGATCGTCTAACATTTTTCCCCTAGAATTGGTTCTTGGTGTCGTTGTGACCGCTTATCCATGGGCGTCGATCCGGTATCTAGCAAGATAACCCTGTAGGGTTTGTGGCATCATTGGGAATATGGTCCCCTACACTATTGGTGGTGCTCAGTTGGGTTGTGTCATCATTGGTTATATGATCCCCTACTCAGCATGAGGATTATAGTAGGGTTGTGGTATTGTTGGTTATATGATCCTATACTCTGTGTGTGGTGTCGGTAGGGCAGTGACATCATCACTTCGATCCCCTACAGCATGAGATGTACCATATAGGGTTTTGTTATCATCATGACCATCATGATATGGGATATGATCATGTATTTGAGTGATGTGTTACTATCAAGTGTCATATCGGGTTGTGGTATCCCCTAGTGGATCCTGGGAGTGATCCCCTATCGGTGAAAACTACGAATGCCAGATCGGGTTGTGGAATCCCCCAGTGGACCCTAGGAGTGATCCCCTATCTGTGAAATCTTCGTATACTGGTGTGGGTTTTGGTATTCCCTCGTGGACCCTAGGATTTATCCCCTATTTGAGGAGTTTGGTGTTTATGTTGATTCAAAGAGGTTTCCTCAGTGACGATATCCAAGGAGCGTGATCTCTCGGGTGAGGGTTTGAGATGTTTGTGTGGGACCAAATGGAGTGTATCTCTCGGACAGGTGTCATCTGGGATGTCCATGATAATGGATTATTCTCTCTAATTTGTGAACCATTGCTTGTGACGAGGTCGGTACTTCACGTGGCTTGGGGCGTGAGCTGAGTATATCTGGATGTTCAAGGGGTATGTATGGGCATACTCATGGATTGAGCTGACTAGTTGTGATTAGCTAATGAAGGTTATGAGATGGAGTATCTCTCTCATATCGGTTCCCTCTGGTTGGGATGAGTGAACTGTTTCCTTTCATTTTCTCTCTTTTGCTTTGGGTTTTTTGGGGTACCTACTGATTATTTTTATACTCACCCCTGCACGGAATTTTCCCACACGTGTTTGTGTCTTGGGAAGACCACATGCCTTTCGACGGAGTCCCAGGAGGACCCTGAGCAGACGGAGTTGAGTGAGCAGGTCTGAACGAGGAGTCATACGGAAGCTGTGCCGAGGAGCTTACCGGCAGATCCTTTTGAAAGCGATCCTCTCCTCCAGAGCAGGTTGGACGTTTTTGCAGTTTTCTTTTGGTGGGACATTTTTTCCATTTTGTTCTTTTGCTTTACTCTGGTTTCGGATAGATGTATGGATGTATTTTCATTCTAGTTTTTATATATATCTCTACACTGTTGCATAAGGGTGTGTGTGGGGGTGTGTGTACAGGTACCTTAGGCTAATGTCTTGCGGGTGTGTGATAGCCTACTCAGCACTGGACGCCAGCCCCTGGCCTATTGGAGGTGGACTTGGGGAGTAACGACTCGAGCCCTGTTGGGTCGGGTCATGACAGAGTGGTATCACAGGAGGTTCTACCATTGGGATCTCAAAGCACAGTTAGTCTAGCTGCGAGTTTGGTTTGGGTGTCATAGCGGTATTGTTAGGGTGATTTGAATTCAACTTTCAGGCTTGGGACTCCAGTGTTGGTGCAGCGGCCGATGTATCCATACACCAAGACACTGATAACCTGCCTTTCGACTCGGGATGTTTTGACACTAGTCGTAGATACATAATGGTAAATGCATCATATTGGAATGGGTTTTTGGGATTACCTTGTTCATCTTGAGTCAGCTCTCCAGAAATACTCTTTGAAAATGGATCATCTTGATTGTATTTCAGGATGCCTCCATGATTACAGCCAGCGAGGGTTCCACAATGGGATTGTGGTGATGGGCCTCCCACTGTAGAGGTCATAGACAAGGGAAAAGGTTCTGAGGCTACACCTCAAGGTGGTTTTCCAGTTGAGCCATCACCTGTTGTGCAGTTGGTTGTTCCATGAGTGCAGGATGAGGTTGCACAAAGGTTGAGTGCACGACACAAGTTCCAGAGGCAGCGAACTCTAATGTTCGGCGGTGATCCAGACCCTTAGTCAGCTGATGACTGGCTCGAAGCAGTCACCTAAGTAATTCACCTAATGAGGACACCTCCAGATCAGATTGTGGTACTAGTAGTGAGCCTTCTCCATGGTTCGTCCGGGAGATGGTGGAGCCTAGTGAAGCAGTCCTACGATGAGGAGACGCTAACGTGGGCATAGTTTCAGTGGATCTTCAGGAATGCATTCTATCTGATGACTCTATGGTCAGTGCGGATCTAGGAGCTTCTGCAGCTTTTATAGGAGGGAATGACCGTGTCGAAGTACTCAGCGAGGTTTAAAAAACTGTCCTTCTACTCCATGGATATGGTTCTAGACATGTTCTTTAGTGCTAGGAACTTCGAGCAGGGCCTATGTAGGGACATCCGGGAAGGTTTGGATTCCTTTTGTATGCCCACCTAGGTGGGAGTGGTGGAGAGGGCCCTAGTGGTGGAGTGCTTTTTGGCTAAGTATACCTCGCCTGTTAGTGCCGGACACGTGAGAGATGAGACTTCGTCAGTTGTATTGGAATCTGGTAGTTGACGATACACTCAGGGGGGCGGACATGGGTGATGTTTCAAGAGGCGACCCTAGGATTGAGGTTCTGATGCTCAAGGATCACAGGGCTCGAAGGCTAGTTTGGGTCAGTTGTAGGAGATGAGGTATTATGCTTGTGATGATTGGGTACATCTTTCTAGAGATTTTCTAACCTGTCGTGCGGCTAAGAGGGAGTCGGTCGACAGACTGCCTTGGAAGAGGGAGCGTCTCGAGCAAAGAGGTCCGTAGGATGGCAGACGTGGAAAGGGAGCTAGTGCAGCAGCAGGAGGTGGTAGGCGGTATCAATTTCCACCACCCCACCCCCATGTGGACCTCTCCAAGCTCAAGAAGCTGGTGGCTGAGGGTAAGGAAAGCTGCATTCCCTAGAGGCTATTGACCTAGATGCAGTTCAGATGGATAAAGGTACATCTTGTATCCTTTCTACTTTTTGCAGTAGTTTGGTAGACACTGTTTAGTGGTACCCTTCCTCTCCGTGGCTTGCTTGTGTTTTGGGAAGAGCGTTAGTAAGACCCTATGTGTGTGTTGTTCGACGATCTCCGAATTTGTGAGGAAGAGGGATCCTTCCCCCACTGAGACACATTTTTGTGATGTGGTTAAAACCATGCAGACGAGTCAGTACTGCCCAAAGCAGATAGAGTTGAGGTGTGGTGGATGAGTCCTTCTAACTTATATCTTTGGAAAGGGTGTTTATTTGCGATCTCGCTGGTGTGGGAGACCTAGTTGATTGTCTAGTCTCTATTATTGGGCTTATGGATTTTTTTGAATGAAAATTTCTAATGTGGTTAAGATGTAGAGACTCAGTTTTTGGCCCTATTAGACTTTGGAATATTCCTATGAATAAATCTAGAGCTAGGCATGAAGATAGAGTGCAATTCAGAGGCCCTATGTTCTCGGAATTAATTTTATAATAATATTAAGTATTTTTATATTATTCACATGGTGGGGTGTTTTATCTCCTAAACGGTAGCTCAGAATGGAAATCTAAATGCATGGTTGCGTTTGGAGCATGTTGTTTACCCTATGCAGGGTGTAAATTTTCCAGGCGCAGGCCTGCTGTGTGAAAAGCCACCAGTGGCATTTCCATAAATAAATGAAATAGTTTATTTCTGAGTGTTGGCTTGAATAACATCTTAATGGTGTCTTGGATCAAAAATCTGAGTCCGCTGTTGTGTTCAGAACATCGTGTTTACCCTAGGCGAGACATAACTTTAGTGGACACTAGGAGTTGGGTCGAAGGCGTGTTGGCAGGGAGTTAAATGAAGTAGTTTTTGTTAAAAAAAGAAAATCAATAATTTTTCCCCCTCTGACCATGTATTCACCATACTAAACCCCTACCCTCCTCCTCTGTTCCTTTGCTGACTCGAGGTGTGGATGACCGTTTTCAGCGCTGATCATCAGCGGATCGAGCTCCAGCGCATCGCAGGCGTCGTTCTGTACCTGAAGCTTAGGTGATCTACCAACAGATAGGATGTTTGATTTTTAAAATCTATAATCCCAATTTTTGTTGTTTTTCTTCAAAATATTACAAGGGTTGTGTAGTTAGGATCCCCAGCTTTCTAAAACATGTTACAGATCTGAATTTGGAGCATCGGGGTGCTCATGGTGGCTCCCGGATGTTTTCCAGCAAAAAACCCAGATTCCGGCGGTGTCTATGGTGGATTATGGTAAGGGAAGTGGTGGTGTTAGTGGCAGTGCGGTGGATTCTAGATCTCGCATGGCAGTTTCCGGCGGCGATGCGGTGGATTCTAGTGAAACAAGCGGTGGTCCGGCCTGAATATTCCTGGAGTTATTTAAACCCCTGTAACTCACAAACCGTAAATCCGATATGCAAGCTGTTTGTGGCGACACATTCCTTGCATCGGTACGCAAATTTTTAATGCACTTTAGGAAATTTATGAGTTGTTTTTTTGGTCTGGGGCCATGAAACGTTGAAAATAATAATAAAATCGTATTATTTTCAACTTCGATCCTCCATAACTCCTGAACAGAGTGTCCAAATGATGTGTCATTAGAGGTGTTGAAACCCAGATGTTATGGAGGACTTTTAAAGATATTTTCCATGTGTTGGGACTGAGAACAGGGTGTGGGACCCATGAAGTTGGGTTCCAGCATTTACGGAGAAACGTAAATTTTCTGCCGGTTACCCATTTTGGACGATCGACTAGTCAATCCCATGTGTTTTTCTGAGGGGATCGCAATGGTGTGATCAGCTTCACATGTTTTGAGGTCATTGTGTGGGCCCCACCATGCTTGGATTCAGTGAATAATACCTTTTTCATTGGGAGTCTGTTTGGGGCGATCGAGTAGTCAATCCCGTGTGTTTTTTTGAGGGAATCATAGTGGAATGTTCTTCTTGATGCGTTTTGGGATCATAGTGTGAGCCTCACAGGGGCTAGCTATGGTGAATAGTTCCTTTTTCACTGGTTGTCTATTTCAGAAGAGTAAACAGCCTATCCTATGTGTTTTTCCACATGGATCGTGATGGTGGCCTTGGTATCGGCCTTGGAGGTGCACGGTGTGGCGTTGTAGTGGGTCACTTGGGCTAGCAACGTTTGGACTAGTAGTTGTTGAGGGTACTCCCTTGGTTCGTTCCTACAAGGGGTCACAAGGCATCACAACCTTAGTATAGGTTTGTAATCCTCTTGATGTGATTTTCAATCTGTTAGAGATGTGGTATCCCTCTGGTGGACCCGATGCAGGATCCTCTAGCATCATTTCCCTTGATTGGGTTCTTTGTATCGCTGTGACCACTTATCCACGGGTGACAATCCCATATCCTGAAGGCCAACCACATAGGGTTTGTGGAATATTCATGAATATGATCCCATACACGGTGGGATTTTCTCAGTAGGGTTGTGGCATTGTCAGATATATGATCCCCTACCCAGTATGAGGATTAAAGTAGGGTTGCAGTATCGTTGGTTATACAATCACCTACTCAGCCTGTGGTATCGGTAGGTTAGAAGCATCATCAGTTCGATCCCCTACAACGTGATATATACTAGATAGGTTTTTGGAATCATCATAACCATCGTGATATGGGTGATGATCCTCTATCTGTGTGAGGTGTTACTATCGAGCACCAGATCGGGTTGTGGTTTCCCCCAGCGGATCCTGAGAGTGATCCCATATCTGTGAAATCTACGAATTCCAAATCGGGTTGTGGTATCCCCCAGCGGACCCTGGGAGGTATCCTCTATCTATGAGATCTTCATATACCAGTTTGGGTTTTGGTATCCCCTAGAAAACCATAGGTGTAATCCCTGATCCGATGAGTTTGGTGTTTATGTTGTTTCAGTGAGGTTTCCTTAGTGATGATATCGGAGGAGTGTGATCTCTATGGTGAGCTTATGAGATGTTTTTATGGGACCTGATGGAGTGTATCTCTTGGATGAGTGTCATCTAGGATGACTGTTATCATGGAGTGTTCTCTCGTGGTTTTGAACCATTTCTGGTGATGAGGTCGGTACCTCATGTGGCTTGGGGCATGAGCTGAGTATATCTGGATGTTCAAAGTTTATGTATGGGCATACTCCTGGATTGAGAGGACTAGTTGTGATTAGCCGAGGATGGTCACGAGATGGAGTTTCTCTCTCATCTGGGATCTCGCTAGCTTGGATGAGTGGACTGTTTCTTTTCATTTACTCTCTTCTGTTTTGGTTTTTTGAGGTGCCTACTGGGTATTTATATACTCACCCATGCACAGGCTTTTCCAGCACGTGTTTGTGTCTTGTGTAGACCCCATGACTTTCGATGGAGTCCAATTAGGACCAATAGTAGGCGGAGTTGAGTGAGCATGTATGACCGTGGAGTATTATCGGAGTTGTGCCGAGGAGCTTACCAACAGATCCTTTTGACAGCGATCCACTCCTCCTGAGCAAGTTGGACGTTTTTGCAGTTTTCTTTTGATGGGCCCTGTTTTTCCGTTTTGTACTTTTGTTGTACTCTAGTTTCGAATAGATGTATGCATGCATTTTCCTTCCATTTTTCATTTATATCTCTACACTGTTTCATAGAGGTGTATGTGGGTGTTTTTGTATAGTTACCTTAGGCTAATGCCAGCCATGTGTGTGATAGCTTACTCGGAACTGGTCGCCAGCCCCTAGCCTATTGGAGGTTGGGTTGGGGAGTCACGAATCAAGCCCCGTTTGGTCATGTCATGAAATAACAGTACATAAAACATATATAGAATCTATATGAATGAATAAACATCCCATAATATCGAACAAGTGATATTTCCACCATAATTCTATATATGACAAAACATCAAATAGAGGTACCACATGACACACACACATGAAATTAATATCAATCATGGGTCACATATTATACAAAGGAAGAAATATTTGGTCAATGATAAACATGGGTCTCAAAGGCTACACAAGAATACAAAAGTGGTAAATATTAAACATTTATCTCAGTCTAAACACACAAGTGATCAATACATGAAATATAGTATCATGGGATTCAATCCCTCACCCATTTGATCAAGGAATCACATATTCCCTTATTAGATATTCATGAACACACACACTTGAAAAATATAAATCATGGGCTAATGAGACACACACACACCCACCTATTTTTAAAACCCCAAACAAGGCCTCATGTGATAGATGTGCACAACTATGTGATCATTCATGAAATATGGTCTCAACGCTCAAGGATTCATATAGAACAACCACACATCCAAGGTGTCCAGGAAATTCAATTAATTAATTATTTATAATACCTAAACCATTATAAGCAAGTATCAAGCCAGTAGAAATGGGCCTGTCATGTCCATTGTAACTTTGTCCAGTTACATTAGGAATAGTTCCTTTAATTAACTATGAAATATAAATAATTAATAAATTACTTGTAACGCCCCGACCCCAGCTACCCAGAGTCCGTGCATTACTTCGTAACATTGGCATGATCACAAGAAAGATCAAATATCGAAAGACCGATTGGTTTAGTAGCCTTGGAAACACTAGATATATTCATAAGTTTTACATTACATCATAAAATGAAAAACTACTACAACAACATAATGTTTCCACAGTCCACACTATAATCCCCTCATAATATCCCTGAAGGTCATTCATAATTTACTTCTTCACTACCTGGGAAAAATAAAACATAGAAAAGGGGTGAGCTCAAATGCCCAGTAAGGATAACAATATAGAGGAAACTTTCATAAATAAAAATAAACATTTAAGGCAATGTATAACTAAAACAAAAGCCTTTTAAACTTGAACATTTAACATAGTATGGCATAAATAAAATGAAATAATGCCATTTACTTATTCACATGGATATTCTACTAATCGAATAATCACACGCAAAAATCAATAACCACTTTCATAATGTTGGAATGCATAATTCCAGACTATCATAACCACATAGCCAAGGCCTCGTGCCAAGACTACAAATAAGATTTTGTCAAGGCCTTGTGCCAAGACACTAGTTTGTCTCATGAGACCTACCGATGCATCGAGGAGCTATAGCGGGCTCCACCCGTCACTTATTAAGTCCAATGCATTCCCATATGAAAAGGTTTAAACATAACATAAACATTCGTATTAAAACTAGCATACGAAATTTCAATAATTTCACCATAAACTATGAATGGTATAAAAATAGCACATCCACAGTCAAACATATCACAAAACCTTCAATACAATATAGAAGTTTTGTATCATAATAAATCATCTTCAAATAATCTTAAAATCCATCAAAGGATGTTGACATAGATGAAATCAAAATTCTTTTTAAAGAAGTATCTCCTTTTATTTTGAAATCATTTAAGATCCATATAAAATAAAACATTTTCTTTGAAAATATTCTTATAAGCTTGTATGGAAAGCTTCGACGATTTTATAACGGCAGAAAATAACCGCACCCGCCGTATAAGCTAAAAAAAAACATTCTTACCTCAATTCTGTCGAAAATGTTAGAAAGGACCTTGTTTTGAAAACGACGGAAAGATTCCTCTTATAAAAAGTCAAACAAGGGTATAAATGACTTTAACCCATATTCTTTTAAATAATAAAAATGTTTTGAAATACATTTTGAAGAAACATGGATGTGGATGATAAAGAAATCCCAGTAGATTATTACGTATAAACAACCTCGGATAATGAAGAGATTGTGAAATAACCCTTACCTTGAAATTTTCCTTGGTTGGGGTAGGTTAACCTCCTGTATAATGGTGAAATAATTGTTATTAAATTATAAAAGAATCATATACATTAATATGATATCATATATGATCTTTTAACATTGCTTTATTAATAATATCTTAGTATTATCGTCGTTTCGGGTGATAATCGATTCGTTCTTCTTAAATGTTTGGTTACGTAAGACATGTTTGTAATGGATATATTATATCTTATTCATAATCAGAATGATATTAACATTATTTTTAACCCTAAAATGAGAATAATACTTGAATGGATATGATGGAGAATGAATCTTATCGCGTCGTGGAGACGGTAGTCCGTACGTACGCACGAACGCTACTTCCATTTAATTTTCATTTTAAAAGAATCAAATACAAATGATACATAGGTATATTACTATTCCAGTATAATATAATATTTTATATATGTTACTTAAGTTCATTAACACCATCCTTTATACGTTCCATGTGTGGTATGAACGAGTCATATCATTTTAAGGGGGCGGTAGTCCGCACTTCCTCAAATGAAATTATCGTATGTATATACAACATGAAACGAATAATGGTATGAAATAAAATGGAATTACAGAAGCTTATATATAAAATATATATCATTAATATCATATTTAATTACAGTGCCATCATAATGGCCACCATGAGAGGTGGTAAGATGTATTCGAACAATCATCGTTTCGTGAGGCGTTAGTTTGCCATCCACAGAAACATTATGTTCATCATCCATTAGATGGAGTTGTGTGTATGTGTAGTTTGAATCCTTCTTATAACAACATCCTAGTATATTGAGGATACTGGTGTTGTTACAAAATAAAGGAAATAAAAAGAGTTTGGGGGTTGGAGAAGCAAAATAAATGAAAATAATTTAAGAGAAATCGTTACCTTTAATCTAGGTAACTCACTTTGGTTGGAACCAAAGGACTTCTTGAAATGCTTTCTGCCTAAGAGGAAGCTTCAAGGAGGAGGAGAGGGATGTGGGGAGCTTAGTTGGGCAGAGTTTGGACGAGCCAAGTGGCTTGAGAGGTGTGAGGAATGAGTAGAAGTGGTTTCCTTTTATAAGGGAGAGGAGGGGCTCTTTAGGAAAGTGTGAAATTATTACTTTATAATATATTTGTATTCGGTTTATAATGGTCCAAAAATCATTGAGGTCGAAGATAGGATGACTCATATTCTAAATAACATCAACCAATAAGAATTGGACAGGTTTTAGATAATATTTTAATCATTATAATCTTATTTATTTAAATGATTTATTAATGAGGTAAACATTGCATCATTATTGTGTCATTAATAATTTAACTTATTTGATGTATAAAAATTATAAATAAAATATCATCATGTAGGAAATCGTTTTAGCTTTTTAATGAATATTTATAATCGAAAATCCAACATGTATAACCCTATGTAAAAATTGTTCTTCTAAAAGATGTAATCTTATGCCATTTTTATTTTTATTTTAACTTTATTAATATAATGTGTCATTATCACTTACAAGTGGCTCCAAGGGGTCCCCAAATTGACACAAAGATTCTAATGGTCGACCATGTATCAACCAATATGGTTAAGACACGTTTTAGGGCAATTTAGTATTATTCTAATATTATTTTTTAACCCTTATTTACCGGATTTACCCTTAACCATGGTAAATAAAATATTTACCGCAGTAATTATTCAAAATGTCTAAAAATAAAAGTTACCTATTTACACAATTTGAACATCCTGATTCCAAATATGGAATCCATTTTCATAAATTCAAAACACAGAAGTGGCAGAAATTAATTTAAAATTAATTCCCGCTGTCAAAACAAAAAGCGTGTTTTTAAGAGATAATAACTATCAAAAGATTGACACTTGTTTATGTTCGGTTTAATTGTAAAATTATGTCCAATGACCAACATTATATTAAATGGTAAAAATATATTCTAAATATACTTTCAAACCAATCAAATTCATAATTTATCACTATTAATTATTTTGATTAAAAAAGTTGTTTTTAATTAAAATTTAGTAATATTCACTATTCATCAAAATATGAAAGTTATCCGAAAAGTACCAAATTTTCACCTTAGGCTAAATTAGATATTCCGAATCCAAAAATGAAGTCCATTTTGAAATATAAAATATATATAATTTTAAAAATTAGGTATTACTATTCACAGCGGCTAGTTTAATTAGTTGTGGTGTGTGTTAGAACTCGAGGTTGCGTACAACACACGCTATTGCATTATTCGAAGGGAAACGTACCGTGAAAGCTTGGGGTGTTTCATTTTAAATTTTTAATGTCCCCATTTAGTCAAAAAGATTAAAATATTGTATTTAAAAGGATTCACTATTAAAAGTTGATAAAAGTGCAATACTGAAAATGAATCTGTTCTTGCATTATGACTATGAAACTCATAATATGGATTCTAAAATTATAAGGATTATATAAAGTTTAAAATGTAGTTAATGCTATTCATGACCTCTTTTAATGGATTTTTTTTTGTAAGTCAAGGTGTGATTGAACTCGGTGTTGCGTGTAGTGCAAGTTATTGAATTATTTTGAAGAAATAACACACTATGAAATCTTGGGGTGTTACATTCTCCCTTCCTTCAATAAATTGCGTCCTCGCAATTTGAAATTGTTCTTTGAAAATAAAAGGTTGAAAGTAGAAAATATATTTGTGGGAAAACCCACATCGGAAATTGGGCTACTAAAATTTAGTCTTAATATGAGGAAAAGAGAAATCAAAGGGTCACCACCAAATTATGATCTCGATTAGGAGAACATTGGTGGAAATTTGAGACATATAATTGGAGGAAAAACGTAAATATTTATAGGTAGTGATTGAGGTCATAAATCAAAAACAAGTATAAAATTGAGGTACTTAAACTCATCAATCTATGATGATTTGAAATACCATCGGTTCAACAAAACATAGGGTATTAGGATAACACATTTTTGACGTTTCAAAATATCTTAGTTGAAATCCCACATCGAAAAATGAATTAATGAGGTCTTTATTTAAAATAAAGTGTGGAAAGTATGATGATTACCGAAAATAACACATACTAGGGTTCCATGTAGGAAAATATGGATATGGAAGAGAAATCTAACCATCAATTATCTGATGGAGAGTGGTAGGGAACATGGCTATGAAAAGGCCAAAAATCCCAAAGCCATAAATTTGTGATGATTTAAGGTACCATCTAGGACAACATTTTTGTTCTATGTTTCTTTTATTAATGTTGGGGAATTTATTTATGAGATTGGCTAAGATCATAAGGAGATATACTTACTTTATAATTAGAGTTTTATCCATTAATAAATTTCTACCACAAACTCATCTTTCACTCTAAAAGATCATAGAATGTAAAAAAAATTCTATTTACACTATTCGTACAGGGGTTCCAAAATAAACGAATTTATAATTCATCTACATGATATTTTAATAAAAACTACATTATTAAATCCAGGACATCTCGTGGGCCAGTGGTAGGTGATACACCCTTGTCTCCCTTCGGTTGCGGGTTCAAGTCTCGCAGCCCTGCCGGACGCGACGGGTTGCCGCCCGACCTCTGGGTTGTCCTTTTATGGTAATCCAAAATAATCCAAACTAGAACTATCCAAAATACTTCTGTCCAAACTCACATTCCAACATTTATAAGGAAGGTAAACATAATATAGATCCTTTTTACCCCGTAATAGCATATGAATACCTTCATCATGTATTACCATATTCCTTATTGATTACATTCATGTTCCCTTATTCCATATAGAATGCTGGATATACTTCATTAATCCAAAAATGTTTTAAACCCCAACAATGATGGAATATACAAATCATTAATCAGCTTCAAGGTAGTCAATAATATCCAATATAATTTATCCAAATCAATCATGTATTATTCTAAAATCACCACCTCGGTATCTGAACCATATTATGGTTTATCTTTTTCTCAACCATATATTTTCCAAACATTTAACCTGCTACTGAGTCACTTTTCTTTGTTCCACACCATCTCAAGTCCTTAATGAAATAGTACTGCAGTACAATCCTTATATACTCTATAATTATTATAACAAGTACATTTTTGATACAACACTCAATTAACATAATCAACATAAGAACTCTAATCATTCCTCTTCATCTCTGGTAGTATCATAACTTGATTATTATCCAATAGCATCATTTGCGGCATAGTCTGATGACTGGGACATAGGTTCGCGTAGTGTCCAAACTCCTTGCAAATGAAGCATTGTAAATTTGAAACCATTTTCTTACCCTTGCAGTCACGTACTTTGTGCCCTTTTCCTCCACACTTATAAAAAACTCTCATTCCTTTCAGGCAAGTTCCAGGGTGTTTCTTTCCATAGTTACCACATATAGGAAAATTCTTCTTTTCCCTCTTCCCTTTATCCATCTTTCTCTCTTGTATCCTTTTCTTCTCTTGCTTCCTTTCAAAGCCATAGGACTCAGTAAACTCTTTACTTATCTTATCAACACATGATATTATTTCTTCATATGATGATAATACATGGGAGACTATTTCTCTTATAAATTCTAGCTTAAGACCATGAAAGATATGATTCTTCCTTCTCTTTGGATCATGTGCATTTCTGGAGTTCTCATTCCTTCTACTGGGCGCCATTTCTAAACAATGGCATACACTAGATCAGTTTATGAATCAAAATACATAATCCCATACTTATAAAACACTTAACATAAATTGAACTATTTATGGATATAATACATAATCATAAAAATGTTTTCTTTGAGGAAGTATATACTCATAAACCCTTCATAATGATTCGTAAAGAAAATGAGAGTTATCCTAAGCATATCCCCCGGGAGTGTCGTAACCAATAGTGCAGCAAGGCCCGTTGTCGTGCACCAGTTCCCGTTCGAGTCTAGCTCAAAGCGGTGTTTTTGGGTTTTACCCCTAGGTACATCTGTGCCAGAGCCGCCTCTACCTGCTCGTATCCAGACAGGGATGTATTGCTCGGAAAACTCACAAAATCTCTACAATACCAAAATTTTAGGAAATTCTTTTATACTAATCCTCAAAGTTCATCTTAGGTCTACGTGCTCTAATCAGAGTTTATCTAAATCTAGCTTCCAAGGTTTGTACTAAACTTCCTCTGATACCAACTGTAACGCCCCGACCCCAGCTACCCAGAGTCGGTGCATTACTTCGTAACATTGGCATGATCACAAGAAAGATCAAATATCGAAAGACCGATTGGTTTAGTAGCCTTGGAAACAATAGATATATTCATAAGTTTTACATTACATCATAAAATGAAAAACTACTACAACAACATAATGTTTCCACAGTCCACACTATAATCCCCTCATAATATCCCTGAAGGTCATTCATAATTTACTTCTTCACTACCTAGGAAAAATAAAACATAGAAAAGGGGTGAGCTCAAATGCCCAGTAAGGATAACAATATAGAGGAAACTTTCATAAATAAAAATAAACATTTAAGGCAATGTATAACTAAAACAAAAGCCTTTTAAACTTGAACATTTAACATAGTATGGCATAAATAAAATGAAATAATGCCATTTACTTATTCACATGGATATTCTACTAATCGAATAATCACACGCAAAAATCAATAACCACTTTCATAATGTTGGAATGCATAATGCCAGACTATCATAACCACATAGCCAAGGCCTCGTGCCAAGACTACAAATAAGATTTTGTCAAGGCCTTGTGCCAAGACACTAGTTTGTCTCATGAGACCTACCGATGCATCGAGGAGCTATAGCGGGCTCCACCCGTCACTTATTAAGTCCAATGCATTCCCATATGAAAAGGTTTAAACATAACATAAACATTCGTATTAAAACTAGCATACGAAATGTCAATAATTTCACCATAAAATATGAATGGTATAAAAATAGCACATCCACAGTCAAACATATCACAAAACCTTCAATACAATATAGAAGTTTTGTATCATAATAAATCAACTTCAAATAATCTTAAAATCCATCAAAGGATGTTGACATAGATGAAATCAAAATTCTTTTTAAAAAAATATCTCCTTTTATTTTGAAATCATTTAAGATCCATATAAAATAAAACATTTTATTTGAAAATATTCTTATAAGCTTGTATGGAAAGCTTCGACGATTTTATAACGGTGGAAAATAACCGCACCCGCCGTATAAGTTAAAAAAAACATTCTTACCTCAATTCTGTCGAAAAGGTTAAAAAGGACCTTGTTTTGAAAACGACGGAAAGATTCCACTTATAAAAAGTCAAACAAGGGTATAAATGACTTTAACCCATATTCTTTTAAATAATAAAAATGTTTTGAAATACATTTTGAAGAAACATGGATGTGGATGATAAAGAAATCCCAGTAGATTATTACGTATAAACAACCTCGGATAATGAAGAGATTGTGAAATAACCCTTACCTTGAAATTTTCCTTGGTTGGGGTAGGTTAACCTCCTTTATAATGGTGAAATAATTGTTATTAAATTATACAAGAATCATATACATTAATATGATATCATATATGATCTTTTAACATTGCTTTATTAATAATATCTTAGTATTATCGTCGTTTCGGGTGATAATCGATTCGTTCTTCTTAAATGTTTGGTTACGTAAGACATGTTTGTAATGGATATATTATATCTTATTCATAATCAGAATGATATTAAAATTTTTTTAACCCTAAAATGAGAATAATACATGAATGGATATGATGGAGAATGAATCTTATCGCGTTCGTGGAGACGGTAGTCCGTACGTACGCACGAACGCTACTTCCATTTAATTTTCATTTTAAAAGAATCAAATCCAAATGATACATAGGTATATTACTATTACAGTATAATATAATATTTTATATATGTTACTTAAGTTCATTAACACCATCCTTTATACGTTCCATGTGTGGTATGAACGAGTCATATCATTTTAAGGGGGCGGTAGTCCGCACTTCCTCAAATGAAATTATCGTATGTATATACAACATGAAACGAATAATGGTATGAAATAAAATGGAATTACAGAAGCTTATATATAAAATATATATCATTAATATCATATTTAATTACAGTGCCATCATAATGTCCACCATGAGAGGTGGTAAGATGTATTTGAACAATCATTGTTTCGTGAGGCGTTAGTTTTCCATCCACAGAAACATTATGTTCATCATCCATTAGATGGAGTTGTGTGTATGTTTAGTTTGAATCCTTCTTATAACAACATCCTAGTATATTGAGGATTCTGGTGTTGTTACAAAAGAAAGGAAATAAAAAGAGTTTGGGGGTTGGAGAAGCAAAATAAATGAAAATAATTTAAGAGAAATCGTTACCTTTAATCTAGGTAACTCACTTTGGTTGGAACCAAAGGACTTCTTGAAATGCTTTCTGCCTAAGGGGAAGCTTCAAGGAGGAGGAGAGGGATGTGGGGAGCTTAGTTGGGCAGAGTTTGGACGAGCCAAGTGGCTTGTGATGTGTGAGGAATGAGTAGAAGTGGTCTCCTTTTATAAGGGAGAGGAGGGGCTCTTTAGGAAAGTGTGAAAGTATTACTTTATAATATTTTTGTATTCGGTTTATAATGGTCCAAAAATCATTGAGGTCGAAGATAAGATGACTCATATTCTAAATAACATCAACCAATAAGAATTGGACAGGTTTTAGATAATATTTTAATCATTATAATCTTATTTATTTAAATGATTTATTAATGAGGTAAACATTGCATCATTATTGTGTCATTAATAATTTAACTTATTTGATGTCTAAAAATTATAAATAAAATATCATCATGTCGGAAATCGTTTTAGCTTTCTAATGAATATTTATAATCGAAAATCCAACATGTATAACCCTATGTAAAAATTGTTCTTCTAAAAGATGTAATCTTATGCCATTTTTATTTTTATTTTAACTTTATTAATATAATGTGTCATTATCACTTACAAGTGGCTCCAAGGGGTCCCCAAATTGACACAAAGATGACCATGGTCGACCATGTATCAACCAATAGTGTTAAGACACGTTTTAGGGTAATTTAGTATTATTATAATATTATTTTTTAACCCTTATTTACCGGATTTACCCTTAACCATGGTAAATAAAATATTTACCGCAGTAATTATTCAAAATGTCTAAAAATAAAAGTTACCTATTTACACAATTTGAACATCCTGATTCCAAATATGGAATCCATTTTCCTAAATTCAAAACACAGAAGTGGCAGAAATTAATTTAAAATTAATTCCCGCTGTCAAAACAAAAAGCGTGTTTTTAAGAGATAATAACTATCAAAAGATTGACACTTGTTTATGTTCGGTTTAATTGTAAAATTATGTCCAATGACCAACATTATATTAAATGGTAAAAATATATTCTAAATATACTTTCAAACCAATCAAATTCATAATTTATCACTATTAATTATTTTGATTAAAAAAGTTGTTTTTAATTAAAATTTAGTAATTTTCACTATTCATCAAAATATGAAAGTTATCCGAAAAGTACCAAAATTTCACCTTAGGCTAAATTAGATATTCCGAATCCAAAAATGAAGTCCATTTTGAAATATAAAATATATATAATTTTAAAAATTAGGTATTACTATTCACAGCGGCTAGTTTAATTAGTTGTGGTGTGTGTCAGAACTCGAGGTTGCGTACAACACACGCTATTGCATTATTCGAAGGGAAACGTACCGTGAAAGCTTGGGGTGTTTCATTTTAAATTTTTAATGTCCCCATTTAGTCAAAAAGATTAAAATATTGTATTTAAAAAGGATTCACTATTAAAAGTTGATAAAAGTGCAATACTGAAAATGAATCTGTTCTTGCATTATGACTAAGAAACTCATAATATGGATTCTAAAATTATAAGGCTTATATAAAGTTTAAAATGTAGTTAATGCTATTCATGACCTCTTTTAATGGATTTTTTTTGTAAGTCAAGGTGTGATTGAACTCGGTGTTGCGTGTAGTGCAAGTTATTGAATTATTTTGAATAAATAACACACTATGAAATCTTGGGGTGTTACATTACTCCTTATAGGGTATTAATAACACATTATTAATCTATGGTTCATTCACCAAAGGCATATTACCTCATTACACAAGATAATAAACCATGAAATGTATTATATGATAGAGTACATGGGGCCACCTTACTTAAATCGGGTAAACAACAACCAACCAAATCCCCACAATATTGTTTGAGTATTACATGTATACATGGAAAAAAATTATTTCCATGAAGTCTTACATGTTCCCTAGTATTAGGAAATATACAAATATATATGAATTATAACAAATTATATTTTTATTAATAAATTCACTTTCAACGGTGAATGAAATACTCAAGTAAGGACATATTTGGTATCACAACCTATACAAAACCATAATTCACCACCCTTGTGGGTCCCTCAAAAATGTTATAACTCATTCAATGAAAATTAGCTATCATAAGAAAAAATTGAAAAAAATATTAAGATGAAGAATCTATAACCTTTAGAATAAACTAACCGAACAAATTACCTAATATGCAACATCATTAAACAGAGTTTGAGCCAGACAATTTTCCCTCCTAAGCCTAAGGCGTTCCAATGAACCAAATCAATTCCATGATACAATGGTGGATTAAAATCAATTCAAACAAAAAATTGCGATGTTATCACCAAGGGTCATACCTTAATTTAAAATCCAATTAATGGAACGTGTTCGTCATCACATGACATTATCTCTCCATGACAATAAAAATCTTCTTTGTTGTTGAAAAATAACATCATGTTCAAACTAGAATATCATATATTTCTCTAATGGAAATCAATAAAAGCATCAATCAATGATAAATATTATCATGGAGAAGTGGATGCAATTATAATGAGGACATTAAGGGTTCTAATGTTCTAATGAAATACTAAGTGGAATCACACATGAAAACTGACAAAAGGATCCACTAACATATAAAGGGATTATCCAAAAATCAATAAAAATTTCAGCCATCGGGCCATTCAGTCATACACGGATTCACTAATTAATTATTCATAGATCCACATAAAATTAGGGGGATCTAATATATGGTGAAGAGTAGGGGTTGAAAATTAAATTTATACCATAAATTGGATCCATCATTGATATTATAAATGGGGATTAGTTACCAAAATTACCAAAAACCACCCTCAATTGACCACTTACTAGCATGCCCCGTTGGATACTTAGTGTAGTCTCACTGAGTAGCGATTTATTCCAACTGGGTAGTAGGAAATCTACATACCTCACCACTAATATGGAATTGGGCCCCTGTCTAGACAATGGGTCATTGATAAGAGGAATTATTCCATGCCCACTAGCTAGCCAGTGGTAGAAGCACCATCCTCGACAACTCATATCCACTTTTTTAATAATATGATCCTCAACTATCCCATAAAGAATCTATTCTATAATTAGAACACAATATTAGGAAGATAAATTAGGCCTAACCTTGGTTCATCACATGGTTCTTATAAAAATTTATCGACTCTATTAAAATTTAATGATTCCTATAAA
Organism: Viscum album; assembly: GCA_963277665.1. NCBI lineage: Eukaryota > Viridiplantae > Streptophyta > Magnoliopsida > Santalales > Viscaceae > Viscum > Viscum album. Next base: position 462,258,311 of record OY728121.1, read on the forward strand.
AAATTTACAAACAATTGTGATATAGGGTATTAGAGAAATTCTTATTAAACAGTTCATGTAGAGGGATAGAAAATTCTGGTTATCATATATTGGGTTTTATTTCTTCAATAATGTTACCATTGAGGTAAGTGGATTTATATGTTTGATATTCAACATAAACATGTGATTGTTTCACTTTTTAGTGGTATTATTTTATTAAAGTGTTTTAAAGCATGATATAAGTCCATGAGATATTTTTTTATTGAATAAAATATTTCAATAATGTCCCCTAATATTTATTTAAATTGAAAATGTGAATTCTGATAAATATTTATTGGGATGTTGTTGTATTATGGATGAACTTCTTGGATTTTTTGAAATTCCCTAAATGAAATGTTATAGTATTGAAAGATGATATCACACGTGATCCAATATATTTAGATAGGAATTCTAATATGTGCACAATAGGATATTTTTTAGCTACTTAGAATTGTGTTTATGCTGTAATATCTACCAATGTTTTTATGAACATGATGTGAATCGAATATTCTAGGTAGTGTCCTTCCCTATTGCTTGAGGTGTCTCTCCATATGTGGTTTGTGTGTGCAATTTATATTAAACTGATCAATTAGTTGTTGGAATCCATATTGACAACGATCTAACATACACAAGGGATTTACCACAAATTATTATCTTGATTATATTAATAAATATTTATTCATTTCAAAACTATTTATGTGTAATTTCTATAAAATATAGATCATGTATATTGGAATAATATTATTCATTCATTCATAGTTTTTGAATTTATTCTTTGATAAATGTTTCTATAAATAATATATAATTGGTTATTTCTTCATTCATTATAAAAAATAGTGCAAATAATGTTTCCTTTTATTTACCACATTAATGTGGGAAATTTTGGTTTATTTTTTATTATATTCATATTTAATATTTAATGTGTCCCTAATGGGGTTTTTATTCTCGCACCTTGAATATATCATTAAAAATATGAATAAATTAGTTTTCTGGATATAAGTAAGTTTAACAAAACAAATGGTAATGAAAGATACAGGGTCTAGAGGGTTTGTGAAGTTGGTAGTTTCTTAGTGGGATGACGGTCATCTTGTAGAATATACAAGATTAAATTATAGTTTTTACTGTTTTGTTTCATTAAAAATAGCACCTTAATGATCATAACCCAAATAAAAAATAGGAATAAATCCAAAATTATTGAAAAAATAATAATTATAAATAAATTAATTTATTTAATTTTTGAATACAACATATGAAAAATAAGTAAGGATGAATTTTTATAAAATTTCAAAATTCATGGATTTTATGTTGACTATTATAAATATAACAATTTTACCAATATATCACTTTTTTGAAATTATAATGATATAATAATAACATTAATGTTCAACAAATTTTTTTTCTAAGATGAATCTATATTTAAAAATTATTATAATCCAATTAAAATTAAATTCTAAACATTGAAATATATTCTTATCATTTGAGAAATATTGGAAATATTTTTTGAATCAAATAAACAACTATTTTTAGTTCCTTTATAATCATGTATTAAATAAATAAATATAGGACCTTTTATTAAAAGAAATTAATTCAAATTTCCTTCAAAATAATCTGATTCAATCCATTGGAATTTTCATTATACTTATTTTTTTTGGAAAATATATTTTATGATTAAAAAAACAATTTTCTAAAAAAAATTTTCATTCAGTTTTAATAACACATATTAAAATTAGTATCTAATAAATATTATATTCATATAATGTAAAATAGATTCTATTTTTTTAATAATAATAATTAACATTAGTTAATACTGTAATCATAATTTTTTCCCCTAATGAATAGTATTCATAGTATAAATTTATCGCCATAGTTATGTTTAAAATGGGTTTAAAGGTTTAAATATAAAGGTTTATAACCTCATGATAGTGAAAAAACTCCCTTATACCTTGTTCGTTGGATTTATTTTATTTCTTTACCTCATCATCATCATTAATGATATGATAATTTGGATCCACCTTCACTAGAAAATTAATTTATTATATTGAAATATTTTGAATAATTCCATGTGTCTGTCTCCCCACACTTATAAAATATCACTTATTCTCCTCCAATATACAAAATAATGATCCATATTTATCATCAAAAACCTCAAAAATTAAATCTTATGTCCCTTTATTATTGAGATCCTGGTCTTAACTAAGGAAAGATGTGTAAGTCAAAGATTTATCTCAATGAAAAGGTAAACACCTTACATTACACATTCAAAGATTATTTATTCTAAAAATTCCTTTTAATATTTTTTATCCTTTAAAAATTATAACTATAGGATCACCAATATACTAATATTTTAATATTATTATGTGATATTTTTTCCCTCCATTACATCCTATAGAACATAAAAAACCTGCTCTGTGGTACATACAAAATTCAATCTACGCATAACCGTGTAATTAATTTTTCATCACATTTTTAATTGAATGGTATTCAAGGATGAATTAATGAAATATAAATTATATATAACATATAATTATTTTTAAATGAGTATAATATCTTATCATACTTCTTACCATTCCATATGAGGGAAAATGGTATTTTTTCTTGTTTGTACAAGTGGAATACCATTTCCATAAAGCTATGTGAATTTTATTTCTATTATCACTATGAAAGGATGATCTTAAATGTTTATATGATTAAAAAAACATCTATTAATGAAATTATGAACATTATGGATATGATATAATAACATTATAACTATATTATAGATAGTAAATATACTAAAGTAATTTTGAAAATTTTAATAAACTACCATAACATTATCAGCCTAATAGAAAAATATTCAATGAATGGATTTAAAATGAATATAAAAAGAGCATATAAAATTTAATATTGAAAAAAAAGATATTTATGATATATTTACTAAATTTAAATTCCTTATACCATATGACTAAAAATAAACAACATTGAAGATAAACATGGTAAGGGATTTCATTCAAAATCTAAATCGATTTAGGGACTGTTAATGTTCATATTTACATTGGGAAAAATATATGAATCAAATCTTCTGAAACCTATTATTATTCATATTTAGTTATGTCTAGGTATTTCATGTTATTTTCCATATATACACTTTTCATAGAACGAATCTTCAAGTAAGTTACAAGTAGCTGACATTCATTTAAAAATAATGATTTGAATACTTCCTTCCACATCATTTTCATCAATCTCGGTGTTTTAATTAATTATTTCTATAATTTTTTTTATAAATATATATATATTTATTAAATTAATTTTGACCCATGTTTTAATTTATCAATTTTTTAAAAAGTTATATTTTTATGGTTTTCTGAATGAGATTATTTTTACCAAAATTGTGAAAGATATTTGTTAATGGTTAATGAAAAAACAAATTCTCCCACAGTCTAGAAAACTATTTTCATTAATTAATACTTTATAATATTAATTTTTAATATTCATATAAAATTTTATTATAATACTTTGAAAATTATTTTTTAAAATGACATTAGATGTAATGTGTTTTTTTTCTTATGTCACAACTCATCCCCCTGGTCCCATTTCGTGACTTGACAAATCCATCATCCTAAAGCCCAGGGGATGGCCACTAGCTTCTAAGGCCTTATTCCACAAGTGTGAGGAATTTTCATAAGTACCTATAAGCATTCACACAAATCCTCACCAATGTTACTATAATATAAATTCCAAGGAAACTATGTGTGCAATACACAATGTAAAACACAACCTGAGTACAATAGAAAGTAATGTACATGGGGAAACCAAAACCAGCATACAAGACGAAAAAAAGATGAATAGAACAAAATTAAAACACCATTTACTGGAATCTCTTCCACCATGATGCCTTCATAAATGTTAGGTGAAAGGTGGATGCCTAAATCTGTAAATATACACCACATATATATAATCCTACTTAACTCCACCAGGCCCCGGTCCTCTATGGACTCTTTCAAAGTGTTAGTCATCTGCAAAATACAATACACGTACGGGAGAAAACATGTGAAGGGGTGAGTAAAACAATACTCATTAGATTTTTATAAAACCACAAAGGTAAAGAACAAGATAAAAACCAAAAATGAATTAAAAGTAAGCTCTACTCAATTATATTCCCTTAAATATACCTTGAAAATCCAGATATTCTTGTTTCAACCACTATGAAAACATTTGGTCACAACCACCCAACTAGCTTCAATACTCTCATCGAAGCCTCAAGTCATAACACACAAACTAGGAGATCACACTCCATGAGCTCATCCTTCTTTGATGGTAACCATTTGAGATGTTCCCTTCCTCAGGCACAATCCTAGCATTCTGAATGGTACATCTGAATTAACGAGCTCCATCAGGAACATTCAACTAGGTCTAGCTATAGTTCCTGACACTGGAGGTCTAGTTGTAAAACGCTTGAGCCTGATGTAAGACTATGGAATCCACGTTGATGTGGCATGATCCTCATAACTACACTCACATGATGGAGCATAGCTCTAGAAAAAACTGTGATACCTCAGTCGCTCTTGTACAGAGTGGTGCACACCTCAGTCCGTCGAGGGTGTACTAACTCCTATCATGGTATCAAACTCTTTTAGTGGAGGGGAAAACACTTCAAAACTGTGTGTTGCAGTCCAGGTAGCTAAAACTCTTATGGAGGACCCACTCCCTATAGCTACTCGAAGACGAGGGAGTATGACTTTGTATGTGGGGACACATGCGTTGGTTTCACTAGGGGTGTACTACTGACGACACACTTCCACACTGAATCTGTAGGGGAGTTCAACATCGTATATCAAGGACCTGCACCCTACCCATTTGCGGAGTACCACTTAGTGACTAGAGGACCTTCACCCTAGTAATGGAGGGGAGTACCAAATCTGTCAGGTTTTTGCCATGCGGGACCTGCACAGTAGTATGTTAGGGGAGTACCAACCCTTGGATGGAGGACCCGCTCCAAGACTTGGCAGGGAAGTACCAACTATTTTAGTTCATTCACAACTGGGGATTTGAAAACTAGTACATTAGGGGAGTACCGACCCAAGGATAGAGGTCCTCCATCTAGTCAAGGTAAGGGAGTACCGACTTTGTCGTTTCACTGTGTAAGGAGGACCAACACCCTAGAATGACATGGAAGTACAAAATCCTACAATAGAGGACATGCTCCCTACCCGATATGGGTGTATCGACTCAATATAATTTAGGAATTTGGGACACATGTCCTATTACATTAAATTAGTTCCAACTGCAAGGATATAGGACCTTCTTCCTAGCACAATAGGGGAGTACTGACTCATTTGTTATGAACTTCTTCAAGAACCCACACCGTAATCCTACAAGGGAGTAATCCTGGGGGAGGAAAACACTCAAATGAAAAAAAAACCACAACAAAAAACACATGGATTACCATATCAATGAAATCATATCGATATAGACTAGCCGCAACATTATTCATCACTGGAGTAGTAGTCCTATTTTCCTGTCATAAGAAACACCTTGATTCTGCCTAATGTCAGCTCGTACTGGGAGATCCCACTCTTCAAACAAAATAGGTCTTCTTCTATCATTCTAAAAAAAAAATCAGTATCACAAAAGAAAAATAAAATCCCAATGGTTCTAATGTAGTAGATGGCTCATCAAATAGACACTCCGTTTAGAAGATATTGGTGTTTTTCAAAAAATGGGGTCAGTAGTGTCCAGGTCCAGTCCGACCCAGTATGTCTGACCCAACTCATCCATAGTCCGCCGAACAAACCCTGACCCATCCTGACCTGATGGGGATGCTCGCGCCCTACCCAGTCCTCCATAGTTAGACCAAATTTTGGATGGTCGGGAAGAGGCTAGAAGCCGCTTCTGACCCCCCCTTACCCCATCGGTTACCTGCTGGTCCTGCTCCCTTGCTGATGTGGATTTAACACAGATTTTCCACCTGTGATATGGTTGGGTGGCCGTGTCTGCCTATCTCCAGCTACTTCCATGGAAGTTGGAATCTCCCACTGCACTACTGCAGCCTTAGTTGGTCGTGACAATTCCTTTTGGTTCGTCTCCATGGCACACCGCCGCCTGCACCAGCAGGTTCTTCTGCAGATCATCGAGCCCGCACTGGTGGTCTGTTATACATGCATATTTCTCCTATGAAATTATGTAGATTCTATAATTCATTATATATACTTGATTCCCCCTTTCCACCACATCAAACACATGGTCATGAAGAACAAAATAAACACACAAGGCAGTGGGTCTCGATCCTTGTTCATGCCGGCCCATGCCCTCTTTGTTAGGGATTTTCAAAATAAGGGATAATGATTTGTTGTTATATCACAATTTAATCATGTAATCCTGATGAAAAACCCCATGATATGTACCCTCCCACAAGAAAGAGTGATCCAAGGATCTACATATTCATGGGTTGATCCACATTCCGCACTTTAGAATGAAAAATGGGGAAACATAAAAAAAAAACCCCTATCTGGGTCAGATTGTCTGTTGGTGAAGAACAGTGTTGGTGTGTTCTTCATTCCATGATCATCTATTTATAGTCATTGGTAAATAATTGTTTTTGATGATATATTCAATAGGGGGGTTTGTTTTTGTCATATTCACCCACCAGATCTTTAAGGAAGGACCAGGATTGTGCTAACAACCATGCGTTGTCTTCTTGTTCATTAACGGACGAAACACGAATAAATTTTTCAGTTATGTTGCTGCAAAAATGTCATCAAACCATTTCATTTATTGAAATATTGTATTTATATTCTCTTGGTTTGAAAACCTATGGGGGTTAAATGATTTTATAATTCATAAAAATAAAATAAAATATATTTGTTTTTTTTTCTTTTTTTAAAAATCCTGAAAAAATAACTATTCTGGTCAACCCATGCTGGTCGGTGTTATGTCATTTCTAGGAAAATCCCTAGATTTCAAGTTGAATGGTGCCCTCGAATATTAGATCTGAGAACCAGTTTAAAGGATAGAAAATTCTTCTCACATGTTTAATTAATAAACCTTAAAAAAGATTGAAAATCCATTCTGGCCAGTCCAGGTCTCAGAATTACGTACCATCTCAATCTCTAGTCATGTAAAAATACCATTTAATTTTGAAAAAAAAATCAATGGAATTATGGGACTTTAAATTCTCCCCAACATAGGGATTTTTTTCCTCCAAAAGAAAAATCATAAACTCAAAGGATGAAAACTGAGTTCAGTAAGTGTCTATATACTGCTTTCAAGCACTCACCTCGAAGAATCCCCAATATCGACCACTTTCATGTCCAGCTTATGCAAGGTCAACATCATAAAAAAATGATCACATGTCTATTTTAATGTGATATTTCTGAAAAGAAGTATGTACTCTGATCCAATTGTATTCATGGGGTTTAGTGGCTCACCCCCACACTTACCTAACATATATAAAAAAACCCACTGTTCACATCCACCCGTTGAATAAATGTGCTAAAAACTCCACAAGCATTACACATTTATGGTAGACGCTAAAAATGTGGGGGTATTTACGAATGAAAGAGAGATGACCATGAGAAAACACTGGGTCATACTAATCCATATGTCTAAAAAATCCAGCAGCCACACAATATTCTGAAACTAGAACATTTCCATACTCACTAGTGGCATCTCATCTGAGTATGGATGGTAAACAAACATTTCATACTTTGGAAAAATTATTGTGTCTAACTCTTCCACCATAGTAAAATCCAAAAAAGAAATCTTTGTGAGATTCCACCATGTGTTTCATGGGATTCCCTTTAACTGCATGGAAAATCCATTATTTACCATCATGGACACACCACATCTTTTTCATAATATCATCAATCATGTATAAATAATAGTAGTCCATACCCAGAATGACATCATATGGCCTTGATTCCATGACTAATAGATCCCAACTGCAACTCTCCCCTCAAATAGTTAGGTCAAACTCTCAACGACAGTTTTTGGTAAATAAGTGTCCTTTAGAAGTAGTCTCTATGCATGTAGGTCAAGTCCATGATCCATCAAGAACCATTAAGTCTCAAATAGAACTCACATAAAAAGGAGCACACCAATCACCTATGTATATTTAAATAATATACCATAATAAAAGACACAGATCATACCTTGAATATCTCTTTGAGCTTCATGGTTATAAGCCATGAATGCATGAAACTATCCTCACCCTCTCCCTTCAACTCCTTGAGCCTTGTGCAGACCACGTCCCACTGCTCGTCCTACTCCTCGACCTCATCCTCCGACTAGTAGAACTCCTTACTCTAAGTGTTTTCTCTACCATGGAGGATCATATTCTAGATCCATCCTAGTATAATGGTGTGTCAGACAATGTCTAGTTGGATGCCGCTAACTATTGCAATCAAAACACTGCCTGTCCTATGGCTGATCTTATCCCTGTAGTTGCTCATGCGTCATAGACCCACATGTCTATGTTAGAGAATGGGTATGCCTCCAACATCGTGACCCTATCTCATTTCGTCTTATATCTCTATAATATGCCTCTACCTAATGACCTCTATCGTAGGTCACATCTATCTTCTCCTCCAAATAGCTTTCAACCACTAGGGATTTCTAAAACAACCCAGCATACATCCAAATGCTAAGGGGTATCACTAATGCCCAGATCTCCAAGTGTAGTTAATGCTCGATGGAATGGGTCCAGAAGTATGGACACCATACTATATTTTTATAGTATGTAATATTATATGTGAATCCCATTGAGTAATATGCTACCATCACACTACCCTTATGTAGATGCAATAACTCTTGAATATGCAGAACATGTAATGTTTCCAGAAATAATTCCTCTCAGAAGAGGTGCCCAAAGTAAATATTTCTGAGGTTTCCCTTGTATTTTATCTAGGTCACCGATCTCTACCATCATCCTACTACGCCATGTAGAGGGCTCATGGCAAGGAATTCCATCTGGTCGGGTGATGTACTCACTAAGAGAAAGATTTGTGTAACTGTCTCATGCCAATCCACAACAACCTGAGGATCTGCCTCTCCTCAGAACCTAGGAGGCCTCTACATCTAGAACTCATATAGCATAATCAGCATGCATGAATCCCCCACTGGATGTGCTTGTAGAAACTGGTAATCAATGGGTGGTTGTATCATTGGTGCACCACCTGGAGGTAACACCACTGATTCAATTCCCTGCATTGAATCCTCCACTCAGGGTGGACCATTATTATGATCACATTATAAAATATTATATGTCTGTATTCATGATGGAATCCTAAAATATATCAATATGAACTACAATTAAAGAGTATATCGAGAAATATGACTAAATAAAGATAAGGAATTCACAACAATTCCCACATTATGTGTGTACCCTTTATTTCCCCATAACCAGTGTCGCCATATATCATGTTTTAAAAGAGTTTTCCATAGTCCTCTTTTATGGATACATCGGCCGACACAACCAAATAGGAGTCCCAGGCTAGAAAGCCAAAATCGGAACACATAACACTATTTCCAAAAACCAATAAAAGACCCTCGGTCTTTAAGGTAGAACCGAAAACCCTTGATACAGGTTTGACACAACCCAAACCCAAGGAAATGTGTTGTGACTACCCAAATCCCACATCCCATAGTCCAGGGGCTGGTGACTACCGCCAATGGCATTATTCCACATGTGGGAGGCATTTTCCTAAGTACATGTACACAGACAAACAACTCCCCGCCAAAGGTACTAGAAAGTAAAATCCATGGAACCCATGACTGAAATCCACTATGTAAAACTCAACCAGAGTACAATGGAATGTAAAGATAATGGTTGAAACTGGATCTAGTATTCAAACCCCACAAAATAAAAATAGAACCAAACTAAAACTCCAAGTCCTAAAAGAAAGTTCGTTGGGAAGCCTACCTGAAGGGTAGGAGAAGTGTAGCGGCCTAAATCTGTATATTTGTACCTCTTCTGTCTGATATAACTAAACACTACCAGGTCCTAGTCCACCCTAGACTCTGTCAAAGCATCTTTTTTTTCATAGGACATGACATGTGTGGAAAAATCTCATTCAGGAGTGAGTAAAAAAAATACTTAGTAGGGGTCTCTGAGACCACAAATCTAAAAACCACAAGAGAAAAACTACAAACAAATTCAAATTCATCTCTACTCAGGTAAAAACTGAAAATATATAATGAACATACAGATATACTTGTTTCAGCTACTAAGAAATAATCTGGTCCCAACCACATAGCCAGCTTCAGGAGTCTCACCAAATGTCCATGCCATAACACAAAATCCTGGAGATCACATGTCATGAGCTCAACCATCTGTGACCACACCTATTCGAGAGATGCACTCGATTAGGCACAATACTAACATTCTAAATGGTATGTTCAAGAGAATGTTCTCCATCGAGAACATTATACTAGATCCGAATCTAGGGGCTGGCACTGGAGGTCTAGTCGACACACCCTTGTCCCTGATGCAAGAATATGAAAACCCATATGTAGAGGCCTGCTCCTCATCACTATGCTCAGTTGTTAGAGCACTACTCTAGACTAACCTGTGATACCTCAGTTGCTCCTGTAAGGAGTGTCCCGCACCTCATTCTATTAAGGATGCCCTAAATTCTATCTAGGTATCAAACTATTCAAGTGTAGGGTCCTACTCCATGTAATTATGGGTAGTAGTCAAGTGAGATATAACTCTTATGGATGTACCTCTCCCAATTTATACTTGAGAATAGGGGAGTATAACACTGTAAGTGTGGATCCACACCCTATTTCCACTAGGGGATTACTACTCATGATGTACCCACACCCTAAATCAGAAGGGGAGTATAACTTCATATATCGAGGACCCACACCCATCCTGATATGGGTGCACCACTCAGTGAGTAGAGGACTTGACCCTGGTAATATCGGGGAGTATCGACTCAGTCAGTGTGTTCTTTATGGGGTACCTACACCCCAGTACTTTAGGGGAGTACCGACCCCAGGTTAGAGGCACTCCTCTCTGTCATGATAGGGGAGTAGTGACTATATTAGTTTGTTTACTAAGGGGGACCAAAAACCTAGTACGTTAAAGGAATACCAACCCCAAGTTAGGGGACCCGCTTCTTGGCATGGAAGGGGAGTAACGAATCAACAGCTATGTTGTGTAAGGATAACCTTCAACCTAGAATGGTCAGGGAGTACTGACTCCTACAATAGAGGATTTACTCACTATGTTGTAGGGGAGTACCGACTCTATATGCAATATGTATGTAGGAACTTCTCCCAAGCCAATTAGGGGAGTTCAAACACTAAGGTTATAGGATCTACAACTAGCCCGATATCCATACAAAAAAATGCAAAGAGTATTGTCTCTACCATAGAAGAGGGATATGGAGTACTTGTTCCTTGAGTCATCAAGGAAGTAACCATCCGAAAATATCATCATAAGAAACACCCAGATTCTGCCCAATGTCTGCTCATTCTAGGAGATCCCAGGCACGAAACCTAATAGTCCATCCTCTAAATTTTTAAAAAACTAAACTAGAGTTTCTCAAAAGGACCATATCATAACAAAGGGTCCATCTTTTTAGAAGTCTAATCAAACAAATTCTCTATTTATAAGATGATGTTGTTTTTCAAAAAATGGGCAGGTTGGGTCTGGGTTCGGTCCGACCTAGGTGGACCGACTCAACCTGACCTAGCCCATGGTCTGCCGACACTACCCAAGTACTCCAACCAAACCCGGACTCAGACCAGGTTGAGTCCATCCCGATTGGGACTATTGGTAAGTGATTACAGCCCATTGGGCCATGGGTCCGGCCGCTGGGGGTGTCCGACCAGTGCGTAACTGAGTACGCCATAGGCAGACCAACCTTTGGATGGCCATGACATGACTCGAATCCATGTCAGATACCCCATTCCCCATGGGTCATCCACATGCCCGGATCTCTAGCCATAGTCGATTGACTATGGCTTTGTCTCATGTGACACAGTTTTGTGTAACGCCTTTGGTGCACCGAAATAACTGAGTGGCCATGTCTGCCTGCCGGTAGCCTCCATTAGAGATTTTGGTGGTTTTTGTTTCACCGTCGCAACCCTATCTTAACACAACGGTTCCTTTCGGCGTAGAACTTCCCACCAATAGCAATCATCAAGGGACACCACTAGAGATCATCATCATCACGCTGAAATGTTCTTCTGCAGACCACCGTGTCTGTTCTGGTGGTCCATTCATCACACTTCATGGGCCTATTGCCTACTAGTAATCCCATATTACCTGAGATGACCATTATTCCCCCTTTCAACCAATTAGAACAAATGGTCATTAAGTACTCAAAAAACACACAAGGCAGAGGGGCTCATGCCTTGTTCGTGTTGGCCAATGTCTTCCGCTTTTGGAGTTTATAAACATTGGATAATGATTTGATGTTATATCATAATTTAATCATGTAATCATGGTGAAACCCCCAAGATAAGTACCCTCCCTCAAGATTTATCAATTCTCCGATCAACCTGTTCATGGGATGATACATGTTCATAGTTTTAGAATGAAGGACATGGAAACATAAAAGAATACAAACCCCTACCTGGGTCGGATCATCTTTTGGTGATGAATGGTGACCAAGCATTCTTCGTTCTGAAATCCAATGTTTATGGCCATTGGTAGATCATCATTGATGATTCTCTGTTCAGGGGGGGGGGGGGGGGGGTGTTACCATTCATCGTCTTCAACCACCAAATCATCAGTGTAGGACTATGATTTTGCCAACAATATTTCTTTGTCTTATTGGCCATTAAAGGACGAAATTATAATCAGTGTTTCTATTATGTTTCTTTTATGAAGTTGTTATGTTGTTTCATTTAATGAAACAACAAATTCAGTTTCTCTTTTTAGCCAAACCATTGCATTACAATGATTTGAAAATTAATAGAAATAAAATAAAACAAGTTTATTTTATTTATATAATTTTCATTAAAAGTCCCAAAAAAATTATATTTTTGGTCAACCTATGTAGGGAAATGGTAAGTCCTTTGTATGTAAATCCTGCTATTCTGAGTTCAACAGTGCTATCAAATTTTCAATCTGAGCACAAGTTCAAAATATAGAAAATACTACTCACATGTTTAATAAATAAACATAAAAAATCATCAAAAATATATTCCATCCACTCCAGATATAGGAATTATTTTCCATCTCAGAGCATGGTCTCATAAAAATTCCAATTAAATTTGAAAAATAATCCATTGAATTCTGGGACATTATATCTTAAACAATGAAATTTTCGATGAAATTAAAATGTTAACATCATTCATACATGAACATAAACAAATGTTATTTTTATTTTATTGAATGTGTATTATTTTATAATGGATTGGTTTCACTATGAAGACATCATTTAGGATGAATATATGTCCTTTAATAACCATTTACTGATAATATATAATATCTTTTTTTAATATCATTCACACTATTTTGATCAGGTTACCTATCATTATCCATTATTTGATGGAAATTATTTACCTCATCGATTTCTACATTAATATAATGGATGAATTTAATATCATTAATATTAAAATTTTGATGTTTCAACCATATATCATGTCTATATGTATTATTAATTGAATAAAACCTTTTAATATATATATTTCATTTACTGAGGAAATATTGATGATTTTTATTTCAGATTCAACACAGATAATTGTTAAATTATAAATAATTATGAGAATGAACTATAAGGATCAATAAAGATATTAATAAAACATTTGATCTTTATGTTATGGGTGGACACAACTATAAATTCCACCTTGATGCATTGACATGTCTCATGAGTAAAAATATCACGCATTTAATACAAGAAAGGCGTCTAGTTTACGCCCACATATATATTAAAAATAATATATTGCTTGAGTGTCTGTGAAGGTTGAATTCATGATATATTTGTAATTATGACTAGATATTAAATTTATATAATTATTTATTTCTTTATTTGGAATTCAGTTTCCATTAACCATGTGATTGAAATATTTATACTATATATAGATGTTCATTAAACGTATATTATATATTTAATGGAAGGGGGTTTCAATATCCACTATAAAATAATAATTAGGACTTATTTAAATATGTTATATTTTATTTTATGTTAGCCTTAATAAGGATCTATTCTCACCCTTTAATTTTTTTTCAATTCCCAAGGATATGAATATCATATTAAGAATTATTTTAAGGATTAAATAATATTTCAAATTTAATGTGTCTATATTTCAAATATATTTTGAGAATCATGTATGTATATAGTTGTCCAAGGAATATAAAATGAAATATCCAATATAGTGAGATAACTTTTTAATTTACAAATTTAGTGAATAAGTTTTTTTGTAATTTTGGAGACATGGTGTTAATGTTTTTACTATACGATTTTTAGTAGGAACCTTGGGAACTATATTTTCAATGAACACAGTAAAAAATGTAAAATAAGATAATCCCATAGGTTATTTTAGCACATTAAATATTATATGGTCTATTAATTTATTTCTTGATATTCATAATGACTATGAGAAAAATTTGGGTGTCCAGTTGGATAATGATGGAATCTACTAGAATAAAGGGAATAATCACCATTAGTTAAATAATGGATGTTAATTAGGAATAATCCAATAAAACTAGTTTTTTAATTGAGAATATCATCATAATTTTCGTATAGTAAACTAATGTTATAATAAATTTCCTTCCCCATATAAATCAATATGTTGTTCTATAGTGTCACTAAGCAATTTCAGACCAATTTTTATGATATAATTATCCAAATTTTAAATGAATTTCAAATCCCTTTGTTTTTTAAAATGGTTTTAGTACCTAAAAAAAGGAAATCCATGATTTGAGAACTAATTAAATAGATGAGGTTATTCTTATAGTGTATTTTATGGAGGTATATGTTCATTAGTGGTGATCACCGATCCATATCAATAAATAGGATAATGAATAAAATTTATTGAATGGATAACTATTATAGTTATATTTATTGATAAATTAATTCCTTGACATAAGAATGATGAAATATATAGGAGTTTACTCACTTTAATATATAATTATTGAGAAATAGTTAATAATTATGATTCAAAATTAAAATAACATCCTAGAATTGTTTAGACAATATACATATTCTAGATGGAAATATTGGCATCTTCACTATTGTTTGTAAGAAAACACTCAGTAGGGAATTAGTTTCTTAAATTTTCTCACTATGTGATGATATATTATCTAGTTCAACCAATATTTGTAATTATTTAACAAGTTATATATATTTAGGGGAGATAAAGAAGAAAACAGATCGACTGAGAACTAGAAAAAGAAATGTTCAAATGTAGAATAATTTGACGATAATATTACTAACATGTGATAATTATTTAATGAATAAAATAGGAAACGTAATAATGATAACATTAGTTTATTTCATGTATGGAAAAAGTGATATTATGTATATTTTATTAAAATAAATGAAATAGAGTACTTATACTAAGTCATTTATTTGTAATTATAAGCAGAATGAATCAAACTAAGGTCCTATGTTTAATGTGAAACTATTATAGAAAAGGAAATAGGGAGAATGAAAATAACATGAAATTTTGGTAGATGATGTTAAAATTCCTAAAGACGTGTTGGTAGGTAAAATGATCATAAAATCAAATTTAGCTAATAATTTCTTTGTTACTAGGTCATCAAACATATTGTTATGGCATGATTTACAATAAAATTAAGTATTTACCTATAATTATAAGAATGATGTCTTGTTAAATACTCCATTATTAAATCATATGGGAATCAATATGTTTATGTAAATTCTAATTATTACACTATTGACACTCACCAAATGAGCAATGACAAACCTACAAAGGATGAAGTACCTAAATATGAGTATTATTTCACCCACAAATGAAACTAAATAATAATGTGGATGAGGTCCAATAGATTGTGAGAACTCCTAGAGGACTCATTAATGTGTGGAAAACATATGGTCACACGAGGGAACCATGTGAATCACATATCTAGTAGAGGATCTTGCGATGTCCCTTTGGCAATTTCTTCATCATCCTTGAAGGAACCCTAGAAAATCGATGGCCAATATGTGGAATTCAAATAATATCTAAAATTTCATCAAGGATTGTGAATGTAAAACACTTAAAGAATATTCAAAATTACCTTTTAAAATGGGTGAAAAATATCGAAAATAAGGGATTCTAATATGGTCAAGAAACTCATGTGATGGATCACCGATCAAGAGAATGGTTTTCCACATCAAAATCCAAACAAACATTCAAGACTCCATAGAAATTTTAATTTACATAAATTGAAATAATGATGGGGGTGTTTGGAATCCTCTCATGTCCTAAAAAGTCATGTGATGCGCCCCTAGAGATCAACAATACACTATTATACCATGGTGACATGTCTTCCACATCTTGGGAAATCCTACTAGTGTGTCACCCCCATCATATGAAGCTCATTGACCTATCCAAGATATTTTCACTCCTCCCTTGGATACATATTGAAAAATGGAAGGAATTGAACGTGAATGTTTCACACATATCAACAAGGAAATTTTTTGGGGGCACGACGCATCACCAAGATCGAGAGTGATTATACATTACAAAATTAAATCAATCTCACATGATTGTTGACATTTTTAATATAAACAATTGAAATAAAAAATGGAAGGAGGATAAATCATCTCATGGTCATAAACCTATTTCATTGTACCATGTCTCTCTACAACATGATCTTTCAAAATACCTTGATCAAGGCTTTGAGCATCACATGGATGCCTCTTAGTAGGTGTCTTTGTCTCGTGAAGCCTCATAGGAAAGTCAATATGAAAATATAGAAGTCATTCAGTATACCCTCATGATTAAAAATGTACCCATTTATTTGAAATAATTCAATAAAGGTGGAATTTGTGGGAAGGAATCAAAATCAATAAAAATCAGGAGATTACCTCAAATAGATCCATAATAGAGACTCGTAAAGTTGCATAATGATAAATCCATTTTCCAACTCTAGTCTGGAGTCTATAGATATGCATCATGAAATGCGGTGAACAATCAATGAAGGGAAGGCATATAAATCCTCCACCCTATAATGAAAAATATATTGTGACCACATTACCATGAAACTCTATACATTAGCTAGGTCAATTTACATGTAGAGGCATCGAAACTATTGTAGATTTATTTGAGCAGTTCATTTAATAGCCTGTAAGCATTTAGTCATTTAAGATACCAGTGGAGTGTCAAAGAAACCATGAAATATTCATAGGTTCCTCTTGTGGTCACCCTTACATCACATGAAGAACATTTACCTAGAAATGTGAAGAGCACCCCACACATCTACCAAATCACATGATACAGAAATCAAAATAATATTGACAAAATATAGGATCTTATCAACATAAAGTCTTGAATAAAGACTAAATACATGAGTATCAATAAATGAACATATATACTAATCCTCACATTCTATACGTGAACCTCCCTGGGCATGAAAGTAAACAAGGACATGTCTCCCATATAACAAAATACTCCTTTGAAATAATATTTGGATCATATGAATTCCTACAGATAGGTCCAATCATGTTATGTGGCGCACAAAGTGCAGGACTCCCTGGCCTCGAGAATCCCTCTGTTCTAACCATACATGCCTTAAAATTCTCTTAATACATGAATCTTGACTCAATGGTGGCACTAGTCCATGTCATCTGATTCTTATGGCATCACCCAGGCATGACAACTGACTATTACGATCATCCCCATCCACTCTAGTGTGGTCTCTTGTCTCCCTCCTGACATGTTAGTTAGGACATGTGACTCCCTCTAATACATTTCACATTGACTCATTTAATTCCCTATAAATATGTCATCAAACAATTGTGATGACACTAGGTTATGTTAGCTAGCCTATTCAACACCCTCTGTACAAGTAATCTAGGTTAGGAAATGGATTTCAGGACCAACAATCTAGGTCTTGTGAGATCCGATGGTCATATAGGACAAGAAAGAATGACATCATAAGATTTCATAACCTTGTCCATCCCCAATGTGTATGACCTGATTATAGAGAAAGTTCAGTGTGTAATCCCCGATCAATGGAACTAGAAAGAAACTAATTCCTACCCTAACTAGGGTACATTGTATTCCTATATGTGGTTGGGGGTTTATATTGACCTTTCAATGATCTATCAAAGAATATATGTCAGACATCCACAATAAATTATAGAGATAATTTTACATCCCTCTTTTCTCAAATGTATCATTTCTCATGTGAGCTTATGAAACATCAATTATCACATCATCTATATCATATAATTTTTTATTTATCTGGGAAACAACATAGAGTATTCCCCGATCAGATGTATAATGTGGCATTTCCATCATATAGGGAATCCCCAGATTTGATGATCTTGTCCATCCTCAGTGTGTATGATACAATTATATAGAAACATTAGTGTGTATGACCTTGTCTTCTGAACAATAAGGACTCGGATTCATTCCATAATTAGGATATATTGAATGTCTACATGAGTTCCAAGATCTATATTAAACCCCCTAGGGGTTTTCCTAGTACATCATACCTGCATCCATAGGTTAGGAGGCAGATCACATGACACCAATTGATTCGCGCGCTGGGAATAACTCATGCGGCATTAAGAAGTCACAGGTAAGACCTCATTAGAATTATCAAATCTACGCAATCCACAGAAACCCCAGTTTATTATATCCAATGAGTTTCTTGAAAAAAAAGCCCTACACATTTTGGCATCTACCTTGGGGAAAATATGAGGGGAATGAATGAGCTATGTGAACTCTGATTCATCCCATATCTAGGACACATAGGATGTCTTCTTGGGTTTCATTCATGAATTCTCATTTCCCTATAGAATCCATATAGGTTCTTTTTATACAATGTTAAATTTCATGGGTTCAAAAAACTACATGGTTTTTTATTCTTACCAACACCAAGATAAATAGGATGCCTCATAAAGGATCAATACCCTTTTCTAAATATATACTACCTCCCTCTGTGGAAGAAAAGGCCGAAGAACCTAGTAATATGGATTCAAAATATAGAGAAATTATCCATCACTAAGAAATAGATGATTAACCTAAGATACATACTAATATATTCTATAATGATTTCCCCTATATCTTATTCATTAATGAGGTCCAGTTTCATTTTTATAAAAATACAATTATCCAATAACTACTTTTTATAGTAACCAGTCATGCACCCGAATTACGAATAGATTCATAAAAATTTCATAAATCAATAAAAGAGCCCGAGAGAAGGAAAATCCTCCCCAAGGGTGTGATTATATTGAACTCCAATCCCCTTGACCAATTTGATTCATTATGGGTCATTTGGTCTAAACCCCCATGTGACCACCTACTATTGGAAAGTATGTGTGTACCAAGTTATAGACGAGGGAATCATTGATATTTTCATTTAAGAATGATAATGTTTACATGATATTAATGTCTACGAAATAGATCAAACCACACACAATCATCCATTGGGTCAAACAATCCAACCATAGTGAGGGTTCCATGGTCTTTTCTTCTCTATCAAAATAACAATTGTAAACCAAACGTGAAGATCTTAATAAAAAATGTTCGGTTTATTTTCTATTGTAACATATTTTTCACAATATACAAAAACAAAATTGTTGAACCTTGTATGTTTCTCACTAATAAATAATTGGTTGTGTTATTTCTCATCGGTGCTTTTTTTGCACATGATACGCAAAAAAATTTGAACATGGTTTAAATATTCCAATTACAAAATGATTTGGTTATTTTCCATCAGGATATTGTATTTTGAAAAAAGGTATGTAAATAGAAATGGTTAACCCAACTTGAATCTCTCAAATGATGGAATAGTTGGTTCATCTTTTGTCAGGCCACGTTTTTTGCCATTCCTACGCACAAAAAAAATTAATATTGACATGATTGTATAACAGATCCTCTATAAACATGGTTCTCATGAAATAATTCAATTCTCATTTCACATGTCCAAATGACAATAATGGATGTATTTGGGATAAAATGAAAATTTTGTTAACCATTCATATTTCATTGACCACATATCATGCCAACGATATGAAACTAAATAATAATATTTTTAATTTTTGTATATATGAATGTAGATACTACTTTCATCAATAGAATCCCAATCCATGATAATTTCTTTTTTATCCAGCAATCGGTCTGGTAAATCACATATGCCTATAAACCCAATGTGTCACAAAATAATATCACCAGGTTGACATCACCAAAGCTAGGTGGAAAAAAAGATTGTATGGTATTACCACCGATGTTGTACAATCCTGGCCCATAAGAATACCCATGAGGGTCACCAAGAATAAAAATTGTTGAGTCCACATCACCTAGGAAAATATGCATATATGCCAGTGGCCCCCATTACTACAACAAACTACTTCAGGATCTTATTCCTAGAGAATTACATCTTCCACCTTCAATATAAAATCATGGTGGAAACAGAATCCAAATAAAGCTCTCATCCAGTACAGGTTCCACTAAGGAGGGAACCAGTAAACCACCATTTCTTTCAACATCCCACGAGAACCCACCTGTCGCCTACTGAGGGTATATAAAATTAAAAAGGAGCCTATGATGCCCATTCATGGGAATCAATGAAGTATAATCAGGTGAAAAAGGGGCTGGATATCCTAGAGAGGACTCATATCCCCACTCCTATTGAATATTGTTTTCAAGCGTATTCTTGACGCAACTATTAAGAAGGTGTATCTCCCAAATCAAACAATACATGTCTCTAGGATGTTCCCACATATGGAATAAGATAGTTGTATATCCCTACCCTAGTGAATGAAGTCTATCATCATATTTTGGTGGCACAAGGAGGTTAGATGTGGTCTCATATCCCTACATAAATCAATAAAATATTAATGTACACAGTGTATTATGAAAATCTATAGGATTAGTTTTTTTAAAGGTTGGGGGTGAAGAATTATATTATTATTAATGTAATTAAAACAAGTGATTTTCCAAGATAAAGCATATATACATTATCCCATCAAAGAGTATTGTCAGTATATTATGATAACTGGAGAGACAATGAACTGGGCTCCTACTACCATTCCAACTGAGTAACACTAGGTGAGTGGGGCACACTCTGTGGTACATGGACACATTTATGTCAAAAAAATATTTTGGCATATTAAAATGGATCAGGATCTGGTTCATATCCCAATTTTGGAAAGGGATCAACAATTGGGAGGGGCACTTGCCTTAGGAAAAGATAATATATCTATCAAAGAAGTCAAATGACATACTGTAACAGCCCACGATCTACCATATATCCGCATTGTGGATAGAGATAACCATGTAATTATGGCACATGCCTCAGGATATGCTCATATTTTTATCAATGAATAAGTTAATCATATTTCAGCAGATTGTGGAAGACATGTGCATATTCCCACTTTCACAAATGAAGGACTACACAAGCATCATTCAGAGGATATACATGAGGAGGATCATATCCCTTCTAAAATTATTGTGGTCTATTGGAGTACTCTGGTGGTAAATTCATATACATTCTTGGATCATATGCTGACTCCAAATAGGTCTCACCAATTGAGAGTGTAACATGTCTTAGGGAATGCTCATACTGCTTCCATTAAAGACCAGTGGTATTCCCCAATGGATCAAAATCGGGCTCATACCCCAATATTTCCCAAGGATCACAAAGTGATAATGGAACATGCCTCAAGAGAGGATCACATTCCTATCAGTAACGAGACAACTGATTGGTATGTTGTATAAGCTTGTCATCAACTGTATCATACTCCTTCAACACCGTATAGTTATAATAAAATTTCAACAACATTCATATAGTAGGCTCATATCCCTTCACAATTCCAAAATGTATGTTGACATATTATTATCATGAAATAGGATGTGATACATTTTCATTATCTGCTAAATTATAGTGTTCCTGAGGTTGCATGAGACACATTCTCAACACCCAAAATTTCTATAAACTCTTACACCAAAGAAGAATACGGTAATTACTATAATATTCCTCCTCATGTTATTGTAGAGATGGATCATATAGACTCTAATAATGAAATCCACCATGTTCAGCCTCTCCATAATGATATATCCCATATATAAATAAACCCTTACCTTTCCCAGACACCATCAAATATAGATTTTTTCCAATCCCATATTCCTTTGTATAGAGATGTTCTCAAAACATCAAGGTCAACAGTATATAGACCCTATCCTTTTTATCATATCACAACATGAATTTAAGCATAATTTAACATCAAATTAGAAGAAAAGTATAATAAAGTATAGTGTATTTGAGATTAGGTACATAATTAATCCTCATGAAAACTAAATAAAAACATGTTTAATTTGGTGGAATTAATGTGAGAAGTCTAGGAGAATCCAAGTTCTTCTTTCAAGGAATGTTGGCCTGGGAAGTGATCAAGGGCCGGAATCTGTGGAGTCACTTCATTAGGGGGATGTATGGATTAGGGATCGAGGAGAATGGAAGAAAACTTTCCCCACTCAGGAGAACTCTCCACAGCCATGTTTCCTACTTCAGGTACACTCCCAATGGATCATCGAATAGGGAACCTATAATTTCTAGGAGTGCAACTAGGGCAACGGCTTTCACAACATCCCAGGTTGTCCAACCCCCAGCCCCTCGAATATGGATGCCTCTCTCCATCCCTCCTTTCTCAAGGCCATACTCAGCCCTTCCCATGAGTCTCAGTTCAATGAAATTTTCCTGGACGAGTCCACGGACAGGTGCGTCCTCAAGGGTTACACTTTTGGAAAATTCTCCTCAAGGGAATATTGGAAGGCATTTACTAGGCAGCCGACTTGCAACACTTGGGGCTCAATTATCTAGTGAAAGTACATTCCTTCCATGTTCAACATTATAATATGGAGAGTATGATCCAATTATATCCCTACAGATTTGTCTATAAAGGCTAAATGTATTCCTCTTGCCTCACAATGCCGATGCTGCTCAACTCCCAAAGAGGAGACTTCGACCCACATTTTTCTTCAAGGTGACTGGGTTGGCCAGATGTGAAATGCCTTGTGGGAGCATATAGTTTTTTATAGGATAGCTTACTCTCTGGTGGAGTTCTTCCATCACTGGTACTATGGTGCCTCCTCCAAGCATGAGGAGTACGATCGCTCAATTATTCTCTCTACTAGCTTTAGGAGCATCTGGCAGGTGCGCCACCATGCAAGGTACAATGGGTCTCACCCCTCTCCCCATGACATGATCCACCAGACCAAGCTGTTAATTGATGAGTTGGCTTTTCTCCACAAGCATCACGAGGTAGCGCCCTCCCTCAGTCGCTACTCTAGAATGTTTTTCTCTCCAGGGCCTCCACCCATTTCGATGCCCGGTTCTTGGGTAAGATGGAATTCCCCCTCTGGCAGGCTAAAAATAAACACTAACGGAGCTTGCAGTCAGGGGAATAAGGGGAGGAGGGTCTATTCAAGACACTTTTGGTTATATTGTCCTTGCTTTCAACAGCTCTTATAGAGCTGGTGACACTCTGGTGTCAATGTCCAATTCCATGCTACGCAACCTTGAACTTTGTTCCTTGGGGGCTCTTCCCTTGGCTACATTGGAGACATACTCAAAGATCATATGGAGCTCCCTCAATGGTGACACCTCTTTTACATAGAATATGACAAATCTCATTCGAAAATTTAAGTATTTTCTTTCTCATTACATCAAGATTCACCACCCGTGGCACATGGGTTGTCACCTTGCTGGATTCTTGGCCTCTAGTGAGACCCCAACATCCACTCTAATGGTATTAAATTCCCTTGGATATCTTCCCCCGGGCAAAGTAGAAATCGCTAATAGGGATGCTCTTGGTATTCACTTTTTCATACTCCTTTATGTCTTTTGGCTTTATTTTTGCTTTTGGTTTTGGTTTTTCTTTTGGTTTTGGTTTTTTTTTTGTAATGGTATTGGTATTGGTATTGGTTTTGGTTTTGGTCTTGTTCTTTGGATGTTTGGTCGTCCTGTTTTTTCTTCCAAATAAATAATAATAAATATTTGTATAAAAACACAATTGAGCCTTTATATTAGCATAGGACACCGTATAAAATTAATGACAAAAGGGATGATCTCAAAATCAGAGTAGTGGATTATGTATAGGAATAAATGTATCCAATGGATTTGAAGTCATTGCTTTATAACATAAAATTAATTTAAAATTAATAATAATAAAGAATTATAACTTGAATAAAATGGGAACATAAAATCCTAAAATCATAGGAATATAGAATCAATATATTACATGACATTAACATGAGTCGAGGCAAGCTGCCAAGATATGGTGGACACAGTCCCATAGGGGAATCACATTCACTCAATGTCCAACATAACCTCTAATGAGACAAAACATTACCAAATTATTTGGATTACTATGTTGTTTAACCCTTCATAGAATGTTCATTAATATGTATTCCACATAAAGAATCATACATATAGAATAAAACATAAACAAAATGGTAACCCATGAAAATAATTGGGTATTATAATAATGTTAAATGGCATAACACATTATAATATCATAATAGTTTCCATGAAATAATTTATTTAAAACATAATTGGTGATTAATAAGTTAATGTATGAATATATCATGATAAGGGTTGTCCAAACTAAGAGAAATTTATTAAAAATGTTTTTTATACAGCATTTATTAAAAAAATTATTTCGATTTTAATAAAAATTTAAAGATTATTTAAAGTGGAAGAAGCATAATTTTTTGTAAAAAACAAGAAATTAACCTAGATTTATTTTCAAGATAAAATGAGTGATTTTATAACAATAATTATGTTCTAAAACATATTATCAATGGTACATAAAATGGGTAAGAATTCAAGAAGTTTTATTTAATTGGGATTTCTTATCGGGATGAATTGTGAAGGGAACCACTCTAAAGTAAGAATTTACTATAAAATTACAATGATATTATCTAGAAATATGATTTTAGAACTTATAAAAATAGTATATAGTAATTAATAAAAATAAAGAAACATTTAATTTGGATAAAGAGATACAAAGAGTAACCTGATGGAAAAATTGGAGGTTCGGGTAGAATCTCTTTCTGTATGTCTGAAATGGTTCTAAACTTGATATTTATGTAATGGATAGTAAACCTAAATCCATTAATTAATTAATTTATAAACATTTATAAATTTATTTTATATATTATAAATGTATTAACACTGTTTTTCCTTTTTTATGTGTTATATGATAAAATTTCATAGTTTGGGAGTTTTCATTTCCTTGGTTATCATGAATGGTTTTTTGTTTAAATTTATTGAAAATAATGTGTAGTGGGGGTAATTTCATAGAATTGAATATATATGTTATTAATGATCATATATAGAAAAACGTGGTCTGATATTTGTTTATTACATTATTATGAATCATTATATATATAGTTAAAGAAAATTGTTTGGGTTGGTTTTGTGGTTCCCTACCATAACAAACACGTTTTGTTATATCAATTAGTATTATGTAAATATGATAGATCAAGAAACTAAAAAAGGTTATAAAAATTATTTTGTAATATTTTTCAACAATTATAAAATTTTCAATACCATCCATGAATTTGGTAATCGAATATGAAATTTTTTCGTCCTTGAATTCGATAAATTAACATCTCAAGGATGACCATTTCATTTTTAGAAAAAATGGAATATGAAAGGAGGATTACCAATGGTTTTTCACAATATCTTAATATAATTATATTATATTTAATGTACTTGAGTAATTAAACCATTTTTATGATGTTATGTGAGGAGAAAATAAGAAAAGAAAAGAACAAGAAAAGAAATTAAAATAAAAGAAAGAGTATTTCACCTCTAGAATTTATCCTCCTTGAGAAATATTTGAGGAAAATGCTTTGGAATTTTGAAGATAATAATAGATCTTGGACAAGGGGTAGGATATTGGGAAGTGATTTTAGTATAATTTTCACAAGGATCATAGCTTTAGAGGTGTTAGGTGAAGAGTTTTTTAGTGGTGGTATTTATAGTGGAGGAGAGGAGTGTTTTCACCTTATTTTATTCATTAGTTTTTTCCCCTAAAGATAATAAATAATGTTGATTCAATGAATAAATAAACTAAACAAAGAAAGATGATTTGATATTATAGTGGTTTCATTTGTTTTGAATCAAGGAATATTGAATATAACTTATAATGTATATATATAAAAAATTACTTTATTTTAATATTCACAAATAAATTAACAATTTTCAAAAAATCACAAACATTCACCCTCAATTTTTATGGTATGTAAAACTGATAAATGGACTCATTTTTATAATAATTATTATTTTAATACGATAAAACTATTTTTTATTAAAATAAACATTTACTTGGAAAATAAAAATTTTAAAATTATAACTGATTTTGTAATACATTTAAAATATAATCATGGTCTCATAAAATTATATTATAATAATAAGATTAAAAAAAATTGTGAAAAATTTTAATGTAAATTTTTTATCTTTTAAAAAATTATATTATTTATAATATTTTAAATTAACACTTTTCTTTTTTATAATTATCAACACATAATTAATAATATCTAAATAATTTATTTAAATATACTGTGATATAATTTTTTTCATATTTTCATTTATAAGTTGAATATAATTTATTTATACGTTCATGATTGAGGTTACTATTGAATTTTTTGGTTTACCATTCATATGGTTCATATTACTATTTTAATCGTCAATTTATTATTTCAGCGGTATAGGTTCCATAAAATCTATAAATACCATTTATTTCTTTCATTATTCATTTAATAAGTTTGTATTGTGTTATTAATTTAATTTTATGTGATATATAATATATGAAGACATAATTTTAAGAAGTTAATTTCCATTGATATTATTTTAGGTTGTTACATTATTACCCAATGATTAAATTATACCCTTGATATTTCTCCTTTAATTATAAGTTGAAAATAGGTGCTGGTACTTATCCTTAATCACATCTAAAGGTTCCCATGTTTCCACAAAGGACTTATGTTTTTTCTATATTATATTGACTAGATGATTGGTCTTGTTATGTTGAATATTATCTCTATGATCCATGATCTTCACTCGCCGCTCCTTGTTAGGGAGATAATTTTCCAATTATACCAACTTGGAATTCAATAAATGTGGGGGATCTGGCATGTATCACCTCAAGAGGGATATATTAAATAAATCATGCACTTGAGATGTGGTTGGTGGATTTACGAGACAATAGGCCACAACACTAACGTGATCAAGAATCTTGAAAGGGTTGATGTACCTACAACATAGCTTCCAATTCATCCAAAATCTCATGATCCTATTCCATGGGGATATGCAGAGAAATACAATGGATCTCCACATAAACTCTATGTCTCATCAATGATTGTTTTCATATCTCTTTGTTCTACTTTTGGATTCCTTGATGTAATATGTAATTGTTTTCACCATCTCCACCATTTCGTTGCCAATTTTAAATTCTCACAGATTCCATTCAGAAAAATTATCCCAACATACCAACTCATACCATCTTTTACCATAAAGTAATTATTAGGTGGTCATTTCGATTCTTAAGTGGAAACTAATTCTATATGAGAATTTGACCTGTTGAATATGTTTGTAATATCCTTTATTGATTTCAAAATCAAATGATCTCAATATTTCTTCTAGTGTCTAAATAGTTCACTCAGATTTGTCATACTTTTGGGGATGATATGTTATAATGATGTTCAGCTTAGGTCTTAGAGAATGTTGGAGACTCTTCCAAAACATTGAGGTGAATTTAGGATCATGATCAGATACAGTCGATAATGGTACTCAATGTAGCCAAAATACATCATGGATGTATATATCTATTGTAGTTGATCTAGTGATATATCATCTCAAATTGTGATCATGTGAGTTTTTTTTGTGAGATGATACACAAAAACCCATATAACATTGTTTCGTCTACATGTCTTTTGATGTCTAGTGACAAAGTCCATGATGATGTACTCCCAGGATAATGTTGGTATGGGAAATGGTTTCATCCTCACTTTTTACATTTTTTTCAACCTTCATTTATTGGAATACCAAGAAAATTGATGTATATTTATTGATCTCCTTATTCGTATTATCCCACCATTATGGATCTTGGAGATCTCAATACATCTTTGAGCTCCCTGGGTGAATAGTCATGTTTGAGCTATGTGTGTCATTAAAAACAAATTTCATTATCTATGGTTTAGTTGGTACATAGAATTTTTTCCCAAATCAAAAAACTCCTTCGTCATAAATCTTTAACTTGGAGGATTTCCCATTTTTGGTAGCTTCTACCAATTTCTCAATTCCCAAACCATTCCTTTAAGAATCCAATATTTTCTCCATAATGGATGGTTGAGAAATCATTTCAGAAATTATTGATTAGTTTCCATCATTAATGGTTCAAAGGACCATGATTTTCAAATCTAAGATTATTTTCTCAAAATTTATAATGATGTAGGATCCTCTATGCATTGATCATATACCACCTTATTTTCCTTACCTGGACTGTAGTAGAATGATTTGTGATAATCATTGGTGAGATCTTACCATCATCACGGGTTCATGTTATTCTCCCTCTATGTGAATAAATATTTGAATCTCTTATGTTCAAAATATACCTCACACTTATCCCCACATAGATAAGGCTGCCATACATTCAATGAAAAGATCACAACATCTATCTCTAGATCATGCGTACAGTATAACTTTTACATTTTTAATCAGAACATTGCCAAAAACCTTCTTCGTAGAATATTTATACACCACAATGTGTACCCCACTTATAAATAGTGTCATCACTAGTGATGTGATAATCCACCTTTTAATCTCTTTAATGTGTCCTTAGTATTTATTAGACTAGAAAATATTTTCTCCCATTCGAGTCATTTTTGATATTGGGTTTGAAAATCAAGATAGGTTCTCCATAAATCACTAGTAGTACCAAACTAGACAATAGAAACTATAGATTTATATTAAAGAAGATTTATAGGTCCACAATTCGATTTCCTTGATCTTGGAAGTGTCCACAGATATCCCTTTTGTGGTTATTACATGCCACATTAATTATTCTTCTTCTATACAGAACACACATTTTCCATAATTCACACATATTTTCTCTCTTCACAGTATTTTTAGTAAAGTAATAAAATGATCCTTATGTTCATCCTTTCTCTTAGATTATATCAAAATATCATTAATAATGACTACTATAAATTATTAAACGTGATCTCCAAAGGTATATTCATAAATTCCATGAAAATAACTCGAGCATAATTGAGTCCAAAGTGAATCACAATGAGTTCATAGTGTCCATAACTTGTTTGAATGCCAGTCATTGGATTATCTTACTTCCTCACCTTTAATTGGAGATATCCTGACATAAAGTTTAAAACATACAGTTAATTGGACACACATAGCTGATCGAACAAGTCTTCTATCTGTAGTAGGGGATACTTATTCTTTATTGTGATTTATATCATCTCAAGATAAATAATGAAAAGTCACATTGATATGTAATTTTTCTTGATGAATAGGACTGGCACACCCCATGGTGAAGCACTCGAGTGTATAAAATAGTTTTCCAGATTCTCTTGTAACTGAATTTTTTTATCCCATATCAATGATAATATTTGTATAAGGTTCCTCTGATATTGGTAGGGATCAAGGAATATGTTCATCTAATAACTCAAACTATCAATCCGGAGGATGAATAAGCAATTCTTTATGTAATACCTGAGTATAATCCCTCATAATGTAAATGACTTTGATAATGATTCTCTAATTTTTATTTATAATTTCATCATGATATTATTTCTCATTAGGAAACAATATCTACACATGGGATGATGATTCTAAAGTAGATTCATCCTCCTCCTTAAAATTGTATTAAATTTCATGATGATTTGAGACTTCAGGAGTGATCAGTCTTTTTGGATGACTTCTATTGGGTTTATATAATGATATCAAATCCATGCCCAATATAGAATCAATAAATAAAAAATAGATTATAGAAAGATTCTCTGGGAGGTTATGTCAACAAAAACAAATCTAGGAGTTGTAATAAATATTGGATGCAAAAAAATCCATTTTTTATTCCAACTGATAACTGAACCTCCAAATATTGAGATGGTGATTTAATAGTTTTAATAATATTTCTTGATATGAAAGAATTAATATAAGAAGAAGAGAATAATATTTTTTTTCTATTATTGAGTGAATTACTAATGTACCTTTCTAAACATATTGTCAGGTTATAGCTTAGAAGTAGTGATAGAATATTCCCTTACTTTCCTTCCTATATGTTTTCAATATTGACATCCTCCAATAACCCATAGATTAGGTCAATAGATCACATAATTCTCATGTTCCTTATAGTTGAAACAATTCCCTACATTCTATGGGTTGATCTATACATTCCCTTATTCATCAATATTTTTGTATTTCCTCATATACATTTGTTAGTTATTATCCATATTCACTTATCCTCCACATTTGAAGCATATATTGGTTTCCTTTATGCTGTTTCAGAGAAGTTTGTTCCCACACTTTTGACACATGGGATATTGGTTCTTCATTCAATTATGGGATTTATCTATTGATCCTCCCATATTTAACACCATTTTATAATATTTTCCCTTTTGTCCCATGAGACTACTAGGTGTCTATGTTCATTATTTCTACATTAAAGGAACAACAAATAATCACCTCATTGCTATTAAAGTCATGAACTACCAATGATTTTTGTTGGCATATATTAAAACCCATATAGAGTTGATCCACCTAGATTTCAGTGTTCATGAGAATGGATGAGGAATATCATTCAATCCTTGAGAATTTTTCTTCATACATCTTGATTGACTCCTCATAATTTTTCTTCATTCTGAGGAACTCCCTTTACATCTTAATAAGGGGGTTGATGTAAAATATGTAATGACAAATATTTTCATGAAAATTTACCCTTCAATTTATTCAATTTCATCATTGTAGTTTTTATTCTTGATCAATGTCCACCACTAATTATTTTCCCCATAAAAATGATACACTTCCAACTCAACATTATCTTCTTCTGAGCACTATTTGATTGGGAATACCTTTTATATGGAGTTAATTTATTATCATATTAGGAAGTAATTAGAAGATCCACTAAACATGGGAGGCCCTTTAAGCATTAAGGATTCAACAAAAACATCCTATTTATTTGGATAAGGAGGATGTTCAACACAATTCATGTTATTATTCATAACATTATCTAGCTGAGAATGTATTCCCATAATGTTTCCAGCACTCGTCCACGTAATATTGGGATTTAATGTGGAGAATAGGAATATCTCCTATATAAATGATTATTAGAATGTGTTCTTATATTTTTGAACAATAACTATGAAAATGAAATTTCAATTTGGGTGCTTGAATATTTATCTAATAAGCATTTAAAAAGAAACATTGAACCAAAAATTATATGTTTGTATTTGAATATTATGTCCAAAATTTTGATTTCTTGGATTCAGTAATTATTATAGAAGATATATTTCCAAACATATAATCTAATGTGCATTTTATATCCTTTTTAATGTTTCATAATGATAATATTAATTTCTCAAAGAAGATCCCTCTGGAGTTTCAAATTAGGTGTGTAGTAAGGACCATTATCGTCTACCAAGTTACACTGAGTGAGGACTGGTACACCTTGTTGATGTTGCTACCCCTAGGTAGATTTGTGAAAAACCATGTCCACTTGTATTATTTTGACATGGATGAATTTTCTAGGATAACCAACAAAATCTATACTTATAAAAATACAAGGATTTTTTATTATACATAATCTTATCCCTATGGTTTTCACTACTGTTTTCTAATCAGAATCCCAAAAATAAAAAAATATCATATGCTTCCAACTATAGTGACCCTATACTCTTATACATATAATTATATGTTTATATGAAAAATTAAACATCAACATACAAGACAAGGATCGTAATGTTCAGTTTGATGGAGATTAGGAATGTAATTAAAAAACATGAAACCAAAATAACTAAATCATTAATTTAATCTCCATAATTTCCACATAAAAGATGAGTTTAATAGTTTAGTAAGGTAATAATAATAGGAGTAAACATTAAACATAGTTTAGAAGGCGTAACATGCAAACAAAAAGACACTTGATGCAAAAAAACTTGTATGGATATATAACATTCATAACATGGGATCATAAAATTATGGCATAATGGGAATGTGGAAACATCATATAACAATAAATTAACATGATTTAAGGTTATCTTACAGTACTTGGAAGACAAAGTCCCATAAAGGAATGTAGTTCACTACATATCCCAATATTAAATCTCACAAAAATAAATTAAAAAAATTAATTTGATAACTATCTGGGTCCACACATCATATAATTTTCATGAATATGTGTTCCACATGAATAATCATACATAATATGTAAAACATAAACATAAAGGATACTTATGAAAATAATTGGGTATCATAATCATTTAAAAAGGCATAAAAATGGAATATAATAAAACTATAAATGAATGGATTTATTTAAAAAATACATGGACTTTTATAATGAATTTTAGGCATAGATATTGATACGTGATTTCAAAATTTAGTGAAATCATGTAAAAAGAGTGTTTAAGAAACATTAGAAATATTCCATTTTGATGTGATTTAAGGAATATATTAAAGTTTACTTAAAGTGGGAAAGGAATAATTATTTGAACAAAAACATAAATGAATGACGTTAGTTTCTCATGATAATATAACTTATTTTAGAAAAAGAATTTTGTCTTAAGAAAAATTAGGGATGGTTCCTAAAAATGGATATGAAGTCATGATGTTCCATTTAATCTAGTATTATTATTGGGAATAATTGAGAACAAAACCTTTCTAAATATTGTATATACCATCAATGAATTATGATACGATATAGATAAATTATTTTATAACATATAAATAAAAATTAAAATATTATATAAACTTAAAGAATCATTTTTATGGTTATAGAGATACAAAGAGTTACCCAAAGGAAAAAATGGAGGTTACGATATAATCCCTTACCTTATGGATGAAATGGTTTTCCATTTTATCTTAATTTCATAGAAAATACCATTATATAGATCAATTACTTAATTGAAATATTTATAAACATGAATATTATTTATTATAATTTTATTAAGTTTATTTAGGGCCTTTTTAAGCGTTATAACATATAATTTCATCATCTGAGATCATTTGTATCCTTGCCATTCATGATAGGTTTACTTGTTTACATGTACAAAAAATCATCTAATGTGGGTTTAATTTTAATGAATTGAAATTTTAGGTTATTAATGAACATTAATAGGTTAAATTGGTCTTATATATCATTTTTTATATAACATGAGGATGAATAATTACATAGATAGTAAAACATATTCATTTTTGTTGATTTTTGGGGCTTCTATCCAAAACAAACTCGTTTTGTTTTATGAATAGGTATTTTGTAAATATGTTAGTTCTCAAAAATAAAAAGGGTTATAAGAAAAATGTTGCAATCTTTTTTATCCTTTATAATTTTTTGTTATACTAGCCATGAAGAAGGTAATGAAAACAGAAAATATGTCATCCTTGAGGAAACAAATTTACACCTCATAGGAGATGTTATCATATTTAGAATAAAAGGGAAAGGATAATAGTCATGATTATGGATAGTTACACAATAATAGTAAAATTATAGTATATGTATGATACTATAGTTATCAGACCATTGGGATGAAGGTACGTGAGGGGAGAATAAGATAAAAAAACAATAAATGAAATTAAAAGAAATGAAAGAGGGGTTTTCCTCTTAAATTCATCTAAATTGAGAAATTTAGTGAGGAAAAGGTTTGGTATTTTTTAGAGAACATGATCTCCAGTACATGGGATAGGGTATTCGGATGTTATTTAAGCCTAATTTGGACGAGTATCAAATCTTGAGATGTGTGTAGAGAATAGGTGGTGATGGGTGTTATTTTTTGTGGATGAGAAGAGTTTTTTCACATTATTTTATTCATTATTTTATTATTTTTCCACAAGATAAGAAATATTGATGATTAAATTTATAAATAGATTAATGGTTTCGAAAAATTCTATATTATTGTTCTTACATAAATTCTGCCTCAAGAAATAGTGAATTTGACTTATAATGTATATATACTCTAAACTATCATATTTTATTCGTTACCAAAATGTAAAATATTTTTAAAAAATAATGAAAACTCATACTAAAAATTATTATTATAATTATAATTAAAAAATGAACTCAAATTTATGAAAATAATTTTCCAAAATGAGAATATTATTTTTTAATTAAAAAAATTATTTACTTGAAAAATACCAATTTTAAAATTACAAATGATGTGTTAACACATTGAAAACTAAATTAATATATCTCCAAACCATCTTATAATCATATGATAATAGTGTATTAATTTATTAATCAATTTTAGGTAAGTAAATTTTCATTTGAAAAATTATATTAATAATAAAAATGGAAATAAAAAATTATTTTTTATAAAAATATTTACACATAAAAATTAATTACTAAAACATTTATTTACCTATACTATGATATAATTATATCATATTTCTATTTAAAAGATAACTAAATTTTACATATATTTTCATTTGTGAGATTACTATTCTATTGGCCAGATTACTTTTCATAAGGTTCATATTACTATTCCAAAGGTCAAGTTACTATATCCTTCGTATAGGTTCCTTAAATTGTAGAAATACGACTTCTTAAAGTCATAATTCATTTAATGTTTTTTTATGTTCCTATTTTTATTTTATGTGATTTTTACTATATGACAAAATTTTAAGAATATATTTTCTATTTATATAATTTTTGGTATTTAAAGATGGCATATTGTTCTCAGTCAACATCTAGAATCATTCCACATTAGTCAGTATGCGAGCCTCGAAATCAAATTCTATTGTACGACCAGATTGGGCCATGTATGTTGGATGAAGTGGAGGCCTACATTGACATACATAGTAATTTATCTATAAATAATCTCCACATCATGTCCTAACCCATTTCCACATCTAACTATGTGATCCCATATAAGCTAGGAAGGCATGAATGCCTTTTTTGTTCCAAAATATGTTGGTCACTAATCAGTTACTGATGGCTAGAAGTATCCCTTATCTAGTATATGAGGGTAACCTTCAAAAAACCATTATACTCCTTCATCATCTACCATTAACTTTTATCCTCATGGCATCAGATCCAAAACTAAAAAACTAAATAAAAAAAGTAACATTCATGATACCATTTCATCACACAAATCTGGTTGTTTATCTCTAAAACCACATCGTGCATCTATATTAGAGGATGTGAACTGTTTGGAGAGTTATATTTTTTTACACCTATAACAACAGATTCCTTCATATATGGAATCCTAAAATATCATTACATCTGGTGAAATCTCAGTACAGGGTAACACTCATTCAATTTGGTCACTACAATAGAATTACCACCACTTCAATAATGACCAGAAGTCAGAAATGGATGGAGTGGATAGAAAAAATTACTTTAAATTGGGCCCCATAAAGTTAAGAGAATTATTTGTAGACATAATTACTAATGTTTTAATCACCCATAAAACATACAAAAAAAATATTTTCTCACAAAGGGATGACATTATAATAGTTTCCATGTGACAATAAATATTCCACATAAAATGACCCACAGTAGAGTCTTCCATAGAATTTATCAAAGAGTGGACCCATCCTGCGGGATTGAGAGAATATCTTTCACTACCTCAACCAATCTGACATTAATTCTTGAGAGAAATTAGGATACATTTGAAGTAGCTGTAAAAAACCTCAGCCCACTAGGATGGTGGAATTTATATCTCAATTAGTGTATTCAGGTTCCTCATCTCCTAAAAGGGTCATGGAGACATATAAAAAGATTCTAGATCAACCCAACCTTACAGGGCTAAGGGAATTTTTGTTGTCTTGTCCATCACATGAGTAATAAAATACCTAACATGAAGAATTGGAACCTAAAAAACATGACCAATCAATGAAAATCAAAACCCATAATTTCCCCTATCACACATTTATTGGGGAATTTATAAAATCATCATATCTACAGAGATATTCAGTCATCACTTAGATATGAGAGAAAAATCAACGATTGATTCCCCACTTCTTCCACCACCCAGAGGGCATGCCTTTGAAAGATGGGGCCAACATATAAACCACAACAGAAGACCCCCTCATGTTATCCATTCAATAATAAAGTTGAGAGGAGCATTAGGAAAAGGTAATCATTCCCCACTGTTGTTGCAACAAAAAAATACATATATGTCCAATGGTTTGATTAGTGAACCCGATGAATGAATTTCAGAATCGGTCTATTGTGTTGAGAGTATTAGTAGATCTAACATTTCTAGAAATTACTTGGTGAATTTATTCACCGTCATCATGACATACATTATTGATCAGAATGAAAATTCAGTTAGCCGTAATAAGGAAGATATACCCTGAGAGAGGGTGACTTAGATGAACAAACCAAAAACTCACAAACCATGAACCAAAGAAGGCTTTGAAATTTTGATACCCAAAAAACATAGCTCCCACCACTCTAGTTTAATGATACCAACGAAATATGTAAATGTGGGGATACATCCCAATCACTAACTAGAAGATTCACAGTTTCTTCCATGGATGAACAAGTATCACAATATGAGATTGTGATATAAAATCATAGATGAATCAATGAGGAGCTAATCGGGGGAAATATTTCTCCCATAAATAATCTTCAAGTTGATATGAGTATTCTACCTCCCTTAGCTAATACACCTGGAAGAGAAGATTTTGAGCATGAGTTCGGCTCAAGATCTAGGAATCCATCCTACATAAATTAAGAAGTTGAAAATGATCTCAAATTTCTTCTATTTCAGTTAAAATCTCACCCTTGTTAGTGAAATCATTCAGTCTTAGGGGGAATTGATCATTAATGGTAGAAAAAGTTATTTACATGTCATCAATCCACATGTACACCCTATATGTTTGAGTCAGATAAAAAAAAAGTTCCATTAGATATTCAATACATCATTGATTCCCCCGCTACTCGAATGGAAGACATGGAAGGGAAATACTCATCTGGGAGGCCTGAGAACAATCCATATACAAATTGGGTGGATGATACTCCACCTCCAATCTGTTTCAGAAGTCCTACCATCTCTACATTTGATGGCGGGGGTGACCCTAAACATTATAAAACACCGTACATATCCAATTGTGGGCTGATGATGCCCCCTAGATTAACATGATGTGAAATGGATGTGGTCTATTGTAAAAACTATAACCGGTCCATCCATTGTATAGTACAACATACAGACAACATGATCCGTTAATGGATGGGAATACCTTAATAATCATTACATCATTTATTCAGCTCTATTCTAAGGGAAGTGACGATCATGGCCTAATGATCTAAAAAATTATAATAATAGGGTTTATAACTGCATATCTAGATGTAAAGGGTTATCCTATTAACATATCATCCCTCAATCACTAGATAAACTTCTAGAACTCTATGATAAAAATATCTGGGATGATTTCCACACACCATTGATCCCAATGAAGTATCAATGTGTGTTTAGTGATCATTCTAAAATAAGAACTATCGTTAGGAGGGCATTCAGTGAACCCTTTTTGAAACTCGAGACATTCCCATAGAAATGGGGAAATGTCCAGGAAGTGTAGAAGCTATAGATGTCACTCTCAAGATAGCATATGTAACCCTCCAAGAGCCCAGGTAGGTCTTGAACTGACCATAAGCTCTTGTCGAGTGACAACAACCATAGAATCTCCCATGTCTATTAGCATAATGAAACTGGGGTATCTCATGATTTTAGGAATGAATAAACAAATAAAAATCCTTCAAAAATGAACAAGTCCCTAGTTTTTTGGCATCCATGGAAAATAACAAACACATGATATTATGCCTAGGACCCTATGCAAGGTACAACATACTAACCATCCTAAATATTTCCTTTTTCATTCAACGCTTTGTCATAATATCTTGGAATGCTTCATCCTCAATGAAATCCTTTAAATAATTATAATTTCTAGAGAGGGGTTATTAGATAACTCTTTAGAGATAGTGTCTTACATAATGGTTTCCCATTCAAATGAAGAAGGTGATTAGCTGAAAGTCATGTCTAGGTGCACATAAAAGTTTGACAACTAGATGAGTCAGAAAGTAGTTGACTGAGATCCTTCCACTCAGATACAATGGTTGAAAAGACCCAAAATAACTCCACCACTTATGAATTATATATCATATATACCTCCCACTAGTGGGAACAACCATCATATATCAAAAGAATTAGATGGTGAAGAGACATATTCTGCTTCATCTGAAGCTCTAATTCTTGCGGATTTCATCACTATAACTTCTGTAGAATGAGAACCCCCTGACCAAATAGAATCATTAATGGGTGAAGAGGTCATCGTATGTTATATTAATTTTATAAAATAGTAGAACACCTTCTCTGATGATGAATATGCCTCAAAATATGAGTTTCCATCAAATAATGAGGGAACAAGAGGCCACATGATATGGAATTGAGGATAAAGGGGATATAACAGGCATAATTAGACCTAATATTATAGAAACATACTCACATTGGAGATATATGTAGATGAAGCTCACATTAAAGCACTCCAATAGGCTCAAAAAAGGCATGGAGACATCCTAGGACCCTCTAGTGGCTATCCTTTCTAAATATTCATTCATTACCACCTAGAGGGGGTTTGATTATCCAAACAACATAAGAATAATGGAAGGAATCCTTGACCTAAACGACTTGTATAAGATTCTCCCTCATCCTATAAATAAATACTAAGACCATCAACCTCAAATTCCCCATCTCATAAGCCACATTTACATGAGAATCCCCACATCGAGAACTGTATACCTTTGGAAAAAATTAAGACATTTCTAAATTGTTTATGGTTGTCCCATCCAATCTCATAGCCATTGATGACCTCAATATTTCATAATAACATAGGGGGCCCCAGTTGAATCCATCTAGAGACACAATAATTTGAGATAGAAGTCTCTGCAACTGAGGTTTATCGAGGGGAGACTATGTCATCATAATCCTTGGTCCCATCTTGTTCGGTTACTAGGATCATGAAGTGGTCATCCAACGACACAATAGAGACTTATATGCTTCAAAAAGACTCAATAATGTTGAAATTCAGAGGTCAAAAATTTATTATGGATTTGGGATTGACCTCAACACTGTATGAACCCTTCTATTATTGGGATATATTTAAGGGGACTTGTCTACAAAAGGATGACCAATCATGGATATGATAACATTGAGAAAAGGACACTCTATAAGATAATACATGTAGACTGAGTAGGAGGCGTACCATCTAATTATAATGTTATGGTAATCCAGTAAGAACATGCAAATAATTTCTTTATTTGAAGGCATTGTATCCATTGACACTTGGATGTACATTAAATATTCCATTAGTTTCTCATGTAGCCCATAAATGGAAATTTTGGCATACTGAAAGGTCAAAATACCCCATTTAAAACATATACATCCCCATATGTTGAAGTTGATTTCTATAAAAATGGATTCAAAAAACAAATAATGGGTGATGAAATACTCATTGCATTCCCAAATGGTATGAAAAACACCGATATGATTAACTGGAGTATAATCAATAATGACTATGTGCTCCCCCAATCTTCCATGGTGAATGTACACAATACAATAAGATTTGGCTTCTATTTTCCACAAATAATGATGTAGGGGATGACAATGTCCCATCACATGGCCTCCCTCACCTTAATTGTGATATATATGCACCCAGGATTCCATAATAAATGAAAAATGTATCCAAAGACTTAGAATTTGAGGATGATTAGGAATACCTTATAAATACCCCTCCTATATTTAAGGAACGTGTCTCCACCACCATTGATTAAAATAGGAAGATAAGTTTTTTATAGATGAAGACTCGTGACCTAATATTACAATTTCTTCATTGAAAATTAATGAAGAACATATGCATATATAATTTCAAAAGAAACACTGATATGTATTCACATGAATATACACAAAAATTCATATACTTAATTCAGTAGTGGGTAAACACCATCTCTGACTACCTAATGATCATAAATTCTTCAAGAAAGAATCCAGTACCATATAACAATATAATTCCATCAATATAGTTGTGGATGTTAATAATTTTATCAAAGAATTTTTTTTCTAAGAAGTGTAATAATCATGATGTATTACCAACACCGTCCCTTTTATGTAATATAATATGTATATTAGGGCATGTATTTATTTTAGAGTGCTTAATCGGCACTCCATAAAAGATGATTTCCAATTACTACTCATAGAACACTTGATTTATGCAACTGGTGGCTTATAATCTATTTACTGGGGGTACAATTAGATAAATATATCCACTGAATATGAATAAGAAATATCATTTAGTCCACCTTAGGGGATCATCTTCTATCAGGTAATTTCATTTGGGTTATAGAATGATGGTGGTACATCTCAACATACCATGAATAATAATTTTAAACCTTTTCGAGGAAGGCTATCCAAATTTCATGTTGACTACAAAGTTTTCAAGTCACTAAAATGATGTGATCCCTTAAAAAATTCTTCAAACTATATTTGATAAGATGTGAAAACATAGTCTGAAGCTGAATCTTCAAAAGTGAACTTGTTTTTGTAAAATTAGGAATGTTCCTTATCTTAGTGGTACGACACCAAAAAATTGAATTAATCCTAATTATGACTAATGTTATTTTAGAAATTTGACCCCTATAAATTTAAAATAACTTATTTGATCGATGGGAACCAAACATACATTCAAAAATTTATATGGAACTTGGAAAAAAAAAGAAATCATTGTCCCCATTTTTTTGAAGAAGGGAATCATCTATTAAAAGATGAAAGACTGCTAGGAATCCCTTGAATGTCTCTTGAAGTACCTCCTACAACCATAAAACCTAATTCCTCTCATGGAATTTATGACATTAATTTGGAATGTGGCCACTATGGAACACTAATTGGGATCTCTCCTCACTTAAAAAAATGATTCCCAGAGAGAGATCAATATCCAATACCTCTGTTGGACTATAATATGTATTGAGACCAGATAATTTGATGCAAAAAAGAAGTAACATGCATTCAGAATCATAGTAAAAAATATTTGTAATTACTCATAGAAACAAGATGTTCATCTTTTTTCTTATATCTATCCTCTCAAGTATATCCTTGTTCATCGAATTTTTACCAAGCACTTACTCCGATGGAAGGAGATTCTATAGAAATACGCCATCAATTTTGTATTTCAGATGTCACAAAATATAAGATACTGGCCTTTTTGGAGAAATCTCAAACGTGTTTTTAGGAAATTATTATTGTTATTAAGTAATTTTGGGTTTGGGTATGACCTGGGGTTTGTGTAGGGGAGGTTTTTATGGATATTTAGAAGACATGGGGAAATTCATGGTTTGTGCACTTTTTGGCAAAACTGTGTGCAAGGAAACCATACAGATAGTGAAGATCGTCATGGTTGGCACATGATTTGACTAACTGTGTGCCATTGAGTCGTGTGGGTAGTGGAAGACTGCACAGTTGCTGGATTTTTTTCCCTAACCATGCTCCCCTACCCGGGATACCAAGCGCATAGAATTTAATATATGAAAATTCATTTTAAAACCTTAAGCCCCCCCCCCCAAAAGACTGCCATATTCCGACTTTGTCTTGTTCTTGACAAATTATAGGTGTTCCCAATGCCTTATGGAGGGATTAAACGGTGATTCCAACAATGTTCTTCAAGATTGAAAGCCCGGAATGAAGATCCACTCTCATCTTGGTATGTGGATTCCTTCTCGTTGCTTCTCTAATTCATTCATTATCATTCATAGATCTTTTAATGGAATATCTACATCGTTTTGATGAATCTAAATCTATGAGTGGTGATCTAGATCTAGGATAATTGATTTATATCTATATTGTCA
Source organism: Viscum album (assembly GCA_963277665.1). Taxonomy (NCBI): domain Eukaryota; kingdom Viridiplantae; phylum Streptophyta; class Magnoliopsida; order Santalales; family Viscaceae; genus Viscum; species Viscum album. The sequence goes on from OY728121.1 coordinate 462,300,508, forward strand.
AGATCTTAATTCCTTAAACTTAATTTTGGTTTAGGGATTTAGATCTGAAGCTTGATTGACAACCTTGTGCCGCTCAAATTTTTGGTATTTCCATTGGGCTAACATCCATCAATAAACAAAGGTAGGTGGTCTAAATTGAACTCGCATAGTTGATATTTATTATATGTAAATATGTGTTTATGATTTTCTTGTTTACCTTTATAATTGATTTCATAAATTTATGTATTTAGGAATGAGTATTTGACTTATGGTTTCCTTGGTGATTAACTGATAATTGAATAATAGAACAAATCAATGGGGGTTTCCCAAATAGACATTTTGGTGATTCTTTATAGTTTGATATATTGTAAAAGAGATATTTAATTGATTTTATTATGATAATAAATTGGGGAAAATTAATTATGAAATTATGTTATTATGTAAGATAATTAATTGTCTGAATTAAATATGTGACATTATTTTTAGGAAAATAATTAATTGTGAGAATTATGTTGTGAAAAGATGTTGATAAAAGATAATTAGTTGTGAGAATTAATTCTGAAAATTGGAGATTTTATATGGATAATTAATTGGGAATAATTAATTATGGAAAGAGAATAGTGTAGATTTATTAATTAATATACATATTAACTAATAGACTATGTGCTTAGTTAATTTTTTTAACTAATGGCCTCTGAACTGTTTAACTTATCATTGGATAAGTAATGTAACAATGTGGATAATTCTATGGAATTAATGAATGATTAAATGGATGACATTTTTGTGGTGGTAGACCAGGAATTCTAGACGGATTAGAAGTTGGGAAAAAGACATGGGATTCCCCCCCCCCCCCCTATAGTTATCCATTCTTGAGATTATGGGGTGCAATGCATGTCTAACTACACCAAATGGGAAATGGAGTGCAAGGAATAACAACCTACAATAAACTAGATTACATAGTTGTAGGCATAAGGACCTACTCTAAATGAATTATAATAATGAATGATGATTCAAATGTTTTTTTAGGGTGTTAGGCATGGTGACTGACACCAAATGAGTGATAATAATGAAGGATGATTCAAATGGTAAAAATGTGTTGAAACTGGTCCTAATATGATGATTAAAGATTAAATGAAAATTTGATGACTGTTCAATTGTGCATTTTATTTATTGCTTCATAGAACATCATGCACTATCTTTTGACTGGACCCGTTTTAGACACTGATGGTAGTGGCCTTCTGAGTTGTATTCACACCCTATTTTGTCTACATGATTCACACCTGATAAGTATTGGTTGTTATAGGATAGGATATGGGTAGGGCCCTAGGATAAGTTATTGTTTGGGATTGGAGCATGGGATAAAGAACCTTACATGGTTTGGGGTCCAATTTATAGTAATTGTGTCATTACATTTAGTTTTATTGTAGACATTTGATACATGCATTTCCATAGCATGTTTTACCTTTCATTTGAGTATTTTATTTTTTGGTTTTGACTATAATATTCAATGGTATTGTTATGTTTATTTATAATCTTCCACACATGACTAATTTTTCCAATTTTTATGGTGTTTGATTATGATAAAAGAGGGTATAGTCTCTAGAACACTGACATTCCAAACCCTTTCCACGAAGTCAAGACGCTCTGGCATATAAGGAGGCGTGCTTGAGGGTATGTTTCAAACCTACTTGGGGCCCCGTTTAGTGGCACTCGAGTTGATTGATGACAAAGTTATATGAAAGGAGTTTTATTTTCATTCTTCTTGTTTTGGAAAATATTTTAGGAAAGGCAGACTGGAGACTATGAAGTTTCGAGGCATAGTAATGAGGTCATGCATGGGAGTTTCAAACCCATGTACCGGGTAAAATCCAAATACTTAGGGTGGATTGTATTTTTTGGTTCTTTTTGTTAATGTTTTATATTATATCATGTAGGGTGTCACAGTTGTGGTGTGATGTGATATTGTTTTTGAAAAATGTTGAATTATGATCTATGACCAAATGAATCATGATACAGGAGTCTGCATGCATCATTCTAGGAACTCATGATTGTTGTAACATGTATCATTCTATGAAATCATGGGAAAACATGATATGTGTAAGTATTTAAACATGAACAATTTTTTCATGTTGCGAGATTGAAATAATGAAGAAAAATTAAAATAAATTGGTGTCTAATTAGAACCTTGTTTGATAAAATGATCATCATTAATTAATTAATTGTTGAATTAATAATTTTGATATAATGTGATTAATTAATTATTGAATTAATTAATTAGAAATAATGTACCCTTATTAACAACGACCTTGGATTAGGATGGTTAACATTTGTGATAAGGCCTCATTATTGACAGTGTGGAGAGAAAAGGGAGAAAAGACATGTTGAAAATTGTCGTGTTAGTTTCTCAACATATGTAAATGTTTTAAGGATGTGTTATGAGACCTACGTCATGTGTTTGGCTATTTATAAATATTCCGCTATGATGCTTTTGAATGGAGAGATCGAGGGGTATGGCTCGAAATAAATTTCCAGACAGCGATCTTGAGGCCCCATTGGTGAAAGCTGAAGTGGAAGGGGAAAAATTCCAAGATAACATTTCTTGTTTCATTCAATTCATGGAGAGAGACACATAACAGGTTTAGAAAATCATGTTTGAGTTGACAAGGGATTTTTAGATGAAGTACCCACCTAATTTTACTAGAGAGGGTGGACCTGAGTGAGATGAATTTTTTATTAAATACATTTAAAAAACACTTGACCATTTGGAAACTCCGGTTAGGAGGAGTGTCTTGTTGTCTGCTTATATGATTTGGGGTTAAATGTAGCGCCAGTGGGACATTCAGGTATGATCTGGATAGACTATTAATATGTTATAGAAGGACATTCAGGAGAAGTTCTTGGAACACCTCAATCCAGAGACTCTAAGACAATTGAAGGCTTCCGAGATTATGAATCTTACTCAAGGAAACTTTTCCATAATGTTTTATGATTACTGTTTCAATTATTTATATCATTTTTCTATAGCTTTAGCAGTTGATGGGGCTTCCTCGACCAAACAATTTTAAGATGGACTTAGATATGAAATTATATCCCAGGTGAAGATATTTTGGCTAAAGATAGAATTAGAAGTTGTTAACTAGTCTCTCATTTCATAGGGTATCCTAAAAGAGGCTTCTAATACTGGACATGTTTTTGTCCCTGGATGATCAGGGAGTGTGCCTTCCGAGGGAAAGAAGCATTGTTATAAGAATCGTAGTTAGGATAGTGGAAACCAAGGTGGATAGTTAGGAGGTACATTTGCCCTGATTCTTACAAATGTGATATGCCACTAGTGCGGTAGGAAGGGAAACTATCGTACACATTGTCCATGAACACCATTTGAGTGCAGGTTGTGTGGAAAGATGGGCACCTACATACATTCAACAGGAAGGAGTGACATGCCAGTGCTGAGGGAGAAACTACATAGAGTCCTAGTGTGGGAAGGGGGTCTTCTATTACATATAGGTATGGGAGTTGTAATTTAACTAATAAAGAAGGTAGTGGTAAAGCATATGGTGCTTTAGGGTATGAGAACCTGTATCATCAGATTGGTGCTACCCAAGGATGTCAGAAGACAACAAATGGAAGCATAGGAGGACTATTACATGAATTATAGCCTACACTTGGGGAGAGCATGGCTGGTCCATCAATAGTGAGAGGTACTAATCTAGTTACATCAACATTAGCTACTGTCTAGTTTGATAATGATGCCTCTCATTCCTTTATATTGTCAAATCCTATTAATGGCTTAAGCCTAGAGGTGGATTCCATCAGAGGTGTAATGAATATCGATACACCATTGGGAACACAGACTAGGGATATCTGTTTATCCAAGGGGTGTTCCCTAATGATTATAGAGTAATGTTTCCTTTGAGATATTTATATCCTTGATATAATAACACTCAACTTTATTATGGGTATGGACTGGCTAGTTGCTTACAAGGCCCACATATATTTTTACCACATGAATGTGACCTTTTTATCTCTATAGGGTGACTGGTATATTCTTCGTGGAGAATGGTATATCAATGCAAGCCGAGTCGGGCAAATTACTCCACAACTAGGAGAGAACACCACCCATGTTTCCTGTCTTTTATTAGACGAAGGGAGTGGTTGGGAATCTTCTATCCACCAGTAGTAGAACTATTTTTGGATGTCTTTCCAGAAAAATTGACAGAAATTCCACCTGATTGTGATGGGGAATTCACAATTTAGGTCATGTCAGGGGAAGAGTCAGTATCTATTCCACCATATAGAATTGAACCAACTAATATCTAAGATCTCAAACCATAGATGGAGGAGTTGCAGTATAATATTTTATCATTCAAAGTACATCACCTTTTGTATCAACTTTTTTTTCAAAGAAGGCTGACATGAGTTTATGCTTGTGTGTTGATTACCGAAAGTTGAATAAAATGACTGTAATGAAATGGTATCCTCTTCCACGCATCGATGATCATTTTGACCAGCTAAAGGGGGCATTTGTGTTCTAAAAGATCTATTAGAGATTAGTGTATCATAAGGTAAGAGTTAGGACTTATAATATATCAATAACTACATTGACAAGAAAGTATGGCCTTTATGAGTTTGTTGTAATGTCGTTTTGGTTGAAAAATTCTTGAGTAGTGTTTATGGCCTTAATGAATAGGATATTCCATATATACTTAGATCAGTTTGTGGTGGTATTAATGGATGACATATTGGTGTAATTTATGACTCTTGATGATCATGCCCAACATCTGGACATCATCCAGGGTACTTAAAGAGAGCACCGACTATACGTCAAGCTATTTAAATGTCCGTTTTGGATTGACATGGTACAATTTTTGGCAAATATCATCTCTATAAAAGGTGTGTTAGCAGACCAATAAAAAGATCATGTAGTGGTTTAATAGGACTAGCCTGAGAATATTTTTGATATTTAAAGATTTTTTGGATTATCTAGATTTTACAATAGGTTCATCCATGACTTTTCCTAACTGGAAGCATCGATATCATGTTTGAAAAATAAAGGGGTAAAGTCTTAAGGGAAATAAGCATGCCATAATTCTTTCCAAGTGTTGAAGAAGCTCTTGACATCGAGACCAATTTTGATCCTACAAAATGTGATTGAAGAGTACACGGTGTATTGTGATACATCTATGATCAGACACAGAGATGTACTAATGTAAGGGTAACAAGTCATTTCTTATTGGTCTCGGTAGCTAAGGCCACATGAATGAAATTACCCTACCCATGACTTGAGTAGGAAGTAGTGGTTTATGATCTTATGTGTTTTCAGCACTGTGTTTTTGGTGAAATTTATACAAATTATATAGATCACAAAATCATTATGTATATCATTTCACAGCACGACATGAATATTTGGTAGTGAATATGGGTAGAATATATGCATTCCTTTGGTTTTGATTGGAATATACACACAAAATGTGGAATAGAGAGGTTAATGCCTTAAGCATGAAATCTCAGACTAAGTTGGTGCATGAGTCGATTGCAGAGTGGATGATAATGACCTTTCTCATAGAAAAGCATATGGTAGTTCAAGAGAGTCAATAAAGGACTACTCTGGTTTCGGTAGTAGTGGCATCTACAATCTTGAGATGGATTAAGTAAATGATACATGAAGATCAAGCATGTTTAGCCATTAGGGAAGGAATTTAAGGTGGGGAGACACCTTCATACTAGATAATAGATGAGGATGAGATCATATATGTGAAAAATTTGGTTGGTGAGCCTACAAATATGTGTGAGGAAATAATGTAATAATTTCATGCCTCAAAATCAGCGGTATATCCTGGGGTGAAAAAATGTACCATGACCTACCATGATATTTTTGGTGGATAGGTATGAAAAATGAGATAACAAGGTTCATAAAAATATATTTCTCTTGTTAATAAGTGATGGAAGAGAATCAATGACCTGGAAGCCTATTACTATCATTGCCTATTACGAAATGGAAGTAGGATGACGTGATTATGTATTTTTTGGTAGGACATCTATATGCACTTAAGAAGAATGAATCTATTTGGGTCATTCTGTATCAAGTCATGAAAGTAGCATATTTCATTCCTGTCAGGTAAACCATTACGGTAGGACAGTTTGGAGAATAGTTTGAATGTGATATCGTAAATTTTCAAGGGGTTCTATGGAATATAGTTTCAGATCATGATTCATGATTTAATTCACGCTGTTGGAAGGGCATACAGAATGTTATTGGGACAAATTTTCTTTTATATATATCCTTCCACCCACAGATGGATGGGATGTCTGAGCATACCATACATGTGTTAGAGGATATAATTCTAGAATGTGTTCTTGACTTTGGTGGTTCTTGGGAGAATCAGATGAATTTAGTTGAGTTTTCAAATAATAATTGTTATTAGGAAACTATATATATGGAAAAATATATGGAACTTTATGGTAGTACTTTTAGATCAATGCTATGTTATTTATTGGTGGGTTAGTAAGGGCTGTTAGGATTGAGTCTCATTTAGGAGACATCAGAGTAGGTGTATTTTATTACGATGTGTATGGATACATCTCAAAGTTAACGGAATTCAAATTCCAATAGATGAAGATGACCCCTATATTTCATAAAGGGTGATCATTTATTCACTTGGGTTTTTTCAAGATTGGGTGACCATAGGATATGGGGGTAGGGCAGGTTGGCAACTAGGTTTGTACGACCGTTTGATGTTCTTGAGAGAATTGGGCTAGTGGAGTATCGATTAGAACATCCAAAGAAATTCAGAACTACACATGATGGTTTCCTTGTATCACAACTAAGGAAGTATTGCTACAACCCTTCTCATTTGATTGATGAGGAATCGGTTGATCATGAGATAGTTTCAACCTTTAAGAAGCATCTGATTATTGTGATGGGTTATGGTGATAAAGTGTTATGGGGAATGACCGTGATGTTAGTTCACATGTTATGGAATCATGGAAGTGTTCAAGAGGTAACATGGTAATGGGAATTAGACACGAGCGATCAATAAACAAATCATTTTGGCATGGAATCGTAGAGATGTTCGGGAGTGAAGCTAGAGGGAGAGGTGTTATTAGGTGGGGAGACTGTAAGATCCCAACCATTTTTGGAAAAATAATGGTCTTGTTTTTAGATTATTATTAAAAGAATATGGGATGGGATATGACCTGATGTGTGTTCGGGTGATGTATTTTAGGAACATTGAATGATTAGGGTTGTTCACGTTTTTCACATGGTTTGGCCAAACCATGCACAAGCTAACCATGAGAAAAGTTTAGATCGGCATGGTTTACCAAACTGGGAACAATCGATCCATGTGGGTTGTGGATGACTGCACAGATGGTGCATAGTTTTCCCTAACCATGTTCCCCTACCATGAAACAATACACACAAAATTTAATATTCAAAAATTCATTTTTAATCCACTTGAACAACCTGAGACTCCAATATTTTGACCTTGGCTCAGGCTTGAAAAATTATTGGTGTTCCAAAAGCTTTCTGGAGGGATTAGAAGGATATATGGACACCATACATCGATATCATAATCCTATATTAACTATCCTCTCTCATCCTTGATATTTTATTTCATCTCGTTGCTTCTCTCGTTTATTCCATATCTTTCCCTGATCTATTCATGGAAGATATCCACCATTTTCATGGATCTAAATATATGATTTTAGATATATATCTAGGATAATGGTTATATATATAGATTTCCAAGATCATGATGCCCTGATCTTAATATTGTTTTAGGTATTTAGATCTAAATCATGATCTAAGATGTTGTTCCACTCGAATTTTGTGGATTTCCATTAGACTAACTTCAATCCATAAAAAATGGTATGTGGTATACATAAAACTCCCATAATCCTGATTTATGGTATTTGAATGTGAGTTTATGATATTCTTGCTTCCCTTGATAAATATTTTCCTATATTGGAGTAATTAGGAATGTGGATTTCACTAATGATTGCCTTAGAGATTAATTGATAATTGACTCATGGAACAAATTACAGGGGTTTCCAAAATAGGTAATTTAGAGATCTGTTATGGGTTGAGATATTTTAATTAAGATATTGAATTAATTGTGTTGAGATAATTAATTGGGGAGAACTAATTATGAAATGATGTGCCTATTTAAGATAATTAATTTTGAGAATTAATTATGGGCCATGATATTGACCAATGATAATTAATTATCAGAATTAATTATGTTCTATTAAGTGGATCAAAGATAATTAATTGTGATAATTAATTATGAAAAGTTGAGATTTGATATGGATAATGAATTGGGAAGAAATAATTATGGAAAGAAAATTATGTTGATTGATTTGTTAATAGATGAATTATTTAATGGACTACGTTATTAGTTAAATGTTGAGTTAACTAATGGCCATTTAAATGTTTAACTACCCACTAGATTAGTAATGGAACAATGTGGCTAATTATTTTGAATTAATTTATCATTAAATGGATGAGATGTATGCAGATCTACAAATAGAGTTCTAGACCGATTAGATGTTGGGAGAAGGACACGTCATTCATCCCCAATAGAAATCCATGATTGAGATTATGGGGTTCTAGGCATGACGAGCTACAGTCAATGAGATTATAGGGTTTTTGGCAAGAAGACATACACCAAATGAAACTAAATAATGAACGATGATTGAAATTTTATTTTTGGGTGTTAGGCAAGGACACCTACACTAAATTAATGATAATAATGAATGATGATTCAAATGAATTTGTTTAGGGGGTTAGTAATGGAATCCTACACCAAATGAATGAAAATTGTGAATGATGATTCAAAACGGAAACATGAGTTTATAATCTGACTAATGTGATGATTAATGAATAAATGAAATTGTGATAATTTTTTAAATGTGCTTTATATTTTTTTTCATAGAACTACATGAACTCTCATATAAATGGACCTGTTTTAGACATAGTTGGTGGTGGGCTACTGATTTGTACTCACGCCCTTTTCGGGCATCCTGATCTTCACCCGAATAGACTTTTTTGTTGCATGACAGGATAAATGAATTCCCTAGGATAGGTTGATGTTTGGGATTGGATCATGGGAGTGGGAACCATATATGGTTCGGGAACAACTATAGAGTCATTGTGTCTTTAATTATAGTTTCATTGTAGGCACTTGACACTTGATTTACCATAGAATGTTTTACCTTTCAGTTGAGTATTGTATTTTCTTTTTTTTACTATAATATGCCATTGTATTGTTCTGTTTATTTATATGCTTCCGCACATGGTTATATGTTGTCTACTTCCATTGATTTTTTATTCTGATAGAATAAGCTATAGTATCCCCAAGACCTACGTACCAGATGATCGCTGCTAGTCAGCACCCTCTGGAACATGGTGTGGCACGCTTGAAGGAATGTGGCCATATTTATCGGGGAACCGTATAGTGGAACTTGGGATGAGATGCCAAACTAAAAGGAAAATTCCTAGAATATTTCCTGACAACATATCCCAACCACAGAAAATAAACTGGTGGACAGAGAATATCTTAATGATAATGTTTTATATGCCCATGACACTCCATGAAAATGGGATATGTATTTTGATTCCACCCCCAAATTCATGTCCTCAAAAAGATTGGAAACTGGAGGCATAATTTAATTGGTATAGGTATTTTGTTTTTCTCTCTCAAAAATTCATTTTCCCCTAATAATTATCACTACCTAAATGATGTAGAAAATAGGTGGAATATGTATCCCTCATCCCTGGGTTAGAACTATCCCTATATCTTCACATATTTTACCAGAATATCAAAGGGGATTCATAACGTGTGATAAAGAAGTTTAATAATCAATATTCTATTGAAAGTGATGAACATGTCTATCTCAACAGATACAATATGGGAATGATTACTGAGTTACCTTTTGATCCCACATTTCATTATTTTCCCTAATCATATATTTCTCACACCAACACATTAGCTAATGGAGTTACAGTCCTCACCAACTCCTATTTGATTGATGAAATCTCCCATATCACACATCAATGAATGGTCTTATTGAATTTCATATGTGAAATGGAAGAAATCAATAAGGTAAACATCTCTTAGAGCATAATTAACCAAAAACCACCCCTGTGTGGTTGGACCCCAAAATCATTTATCATCAAAAGGGGAACACCCAAAAGAATTATCCTAAAGGGAACTGATTCAGCACCCTTTCAGTGAACTCCACCAAACAAGATTTTCCAATCTAAAATAAATCCCTATACAAATGAGTCATTGATGAAATATTCAATAGATGCATAAGAGGAGGATATATTTCATCCATTATGGAGTAATTCTATAAAGGATCTTGCAGTTCCCATCAATTTGGGACTAGGCTCTCCCTCCAATTTAGTAGGATTGGGATACTATAGGATATCTTGATATAGGACTTCATAGATTTCACCAGTACATTTCATGCATTCCAGTTCCATGAAAAATTTATCCACAATTCCCATGAACTTATATAGAAAGATATATATTATGGGCCATTTTCTATTTGTGGAATGGATGTTGTGGGGTCATGTCCCCATTTCATAGCTAACTAGTTCAAATACGTCCATACATATGATAAATTATTATCTATGTTGAATGTGAAATTTTCCCTCATTGATTTCATGTCAACAATGCTGTCAACATTATAAGGTATCAAATAATCACTAGGTTTGGGGTCCCTCACACAATATTTACAAATAGTGGCACCATATTCTATTCTACAGAGTTGAATCAATTTTACTGTGATTACAATATACAGTCCAATAACTCATCCTAATATCATGAAGTGGAAAATTGACCAATATATGTCTTCAATAATACTTTTTCATATATTCACAAAAGATAGTGAATACGAATTAGATGTTATGGTTAGAGAATCTCCTCCATGATTTATTGGCCTACCATACCACCACACACACTGATAAACAAGAAACATTATATTCATTATTATGTGAAACAAATGATGTGTTACCCAAGGAGGTCTTGCTACTTTTTATAAAAATAACTATCTGCGGATAGCAATCAGTTGATTAGAAATATCAAAATCATGTATATGAATTGGAGAGTCTTGATGAGTAAAGGTTTCAAACACTACACAACATAGAGGTCTTTCCAAATCGGATCGCATGGACCAACAACAAAAAGGTAGTCAATCATTCATTTTTTCAAGGAGAACAAATGTTGGCTCTTAGGACCCAAAGGAAACTGTAGTAAAATCCTCCAATATTGGAACCCAAATTTAATGGTCTTACATAATATGTGAGGACTTTTTCAGTGGGGGTACATCTCTGGCCATAATGGACAAGGAGCACGTAAACAACCCACCAATGTGATATTTCATAACAAATATTTTTCATAACTATCATTATATGGTCGTCCACATTAGTATAAGACCTGAAAATTCATTAAGGTTAAATGAAATTGAACTATATGAATTATTCATAATTAGAAAATATTAAACATCATGAGAATGTCCTTGTTGCATGATGTTAAACAGAAGATTACCATTCTATAAGTAATATGATAAACTATAGATCACATAAAGTCCTAATAACGAGCCTTCATACTGGATGCTACCTCGAGTCTATAAGAATTATATTAAACAAGACAATTGAGGTCCTCACAACATGGAATTAAAATGCACGAAAAGAATGATCTCACTAATGACTCACTACATAAAATCCATATTTCTACGAAGGAAGGTTGAGAATCCACCTCACCCATAATGTATTCCACCCCCCAAAGGGAATTTATCCATTGAAGAACTACATTTATCTTGATTTCTTATATTGTAGGTTACATAGTGACACCTAAACCTTATCTTTTGGGCATAGTCAAAAAAACCATATTCCTTCATGGAGGGTCATCCAGGTCCTCTCAGCATGAAATTAAACTATAAATGTTTTTAAAACTACATATGTATTGATTCTTATTTTTAATGATATAACACAAGATTCCTTGATCATATATCATTTTCCAGCCACCAAATGATGAAAAATAAACCTATCCTATCATTAATTTACTCTTCATAGTGAGAGGAACTATAATAATTCCTTATTTCTTACACCAATAATAGATCACATGAGATTATAAATTTCAGTAAGTTTGTCCCCTAAAAAAAGAAATGGATTAAACATTATAGCAGGCCCATCATGGCATAGAATACCAGACCGTAAAAGGAATTCACTGAGTCCTCACTACCTGATTTAATACTAAATGGTTGATTTACCACACACAACATGAAACTGTACATTTATGTGGACCTAACCTTACAGGAAAAACATTGTTGGTGTTTGTATCCTACCAAACATTATTTCAATACCCATGTGTGACATGATTTTAGATGTCACTGGATGTGTACTGAAAACTGAATCTTCAATCTGATGTCCAATGAGCACAAATATATAAATATTGCTTCTCTACATAGAGGCTGAAATTGGTTAGGGAATTAATACCTCAATAAATATTTGTTCCTTTATTTCTATCATCATATGATACATACTGAGGATTATATCTCTAATCCTCGGCCCAATGACTACAATTAATGGATATAATTCCCATCTCTATGTTCTGGTCAAACCTGCATAGAGATTTTTTTTCATTCATGAAGTATGTGTGGCTGGATTCTTTTCATAAAAAGATACATAGTGATATCCAAGACTCCAACACTTGACCCATATACAACAACTGATAATAAATGAGTCCCAAAAACATAGGTAATGAGTCAAATAGGATAATTTTCCCTCTGTAAAAGCTAGATCTACATATGAATTGTTTGTACACCTAATATATCACATACTGTCTTTTAACATCGGTTCCCATTGCCTTACCACATGAAGCTAAACTATACAGAAACATTACTTAACTCAAAAAAATCATACTATATAGAAATCAACCTTAACATAGGATAGTAAAATTAGAGAAATGTGTTTTTACTGAATGATATTAAACTCTGTGAAAAAATCCCTTACCATATGATGTTAAACTCCATGAAAAACATCCTTTCCACAAGAAAATAACTTAACAAAATATATTTCCCCATTACGTGAAAAAATGTGCATTCCACCGTCCACTTTCCATCCCCTATAAAAAGACTAAAAGAGCCTTACCCTAATCAACTAAAGTATATGGGTTCTTCCATCACCTTTTAAGCTCCCATATCCATAAATCATACTTAATATCTCATAAAACTAATGTTTCCATAAATCATCAATGTTCCTTGTAAATGATAACTAGATTCCGGGGAACCATTCAATGACTATGTTTGTATTCATTTGTATCCTACATATGTTCTTATATTTATCAACCAAATGTGTCACTCTGCAAGATGGAAATTCTAATCCTTGTGAGTCATAATGTTATCATGGAAGAACTCAACAAATTAGGGTTATTTGGACTACCCTTGGTATTATTTTCCAAAATCATTACTCATGAAATGGGAGACCCATTCAATGATTTAAAATATTTTCATCCTCTTATCAAAATGATAATGAGGTACACTCAAAATTGGGTGTCCTAATTGAGTTCTTATTCATCTTTCCCATATTAGGTCCATATATGTCAAGAACATAAAATGTCTGTACTTTGGTCAAATATGTATGACTTTAAAATCTATCAAATAAATTTCCAAATCACAAGACAATAAAATGTGTGGTAATGAGACAAAAAACATTTCCTGTATAAAAATTGCAATGGGAAAACTGATCAAAACTCAAGAATTCACTTATAAAACACTTCATCTTTAGTGTTTTTGAAAAATTAGAGTGAAAATAATTTACGAATAAAATACATACGACCTTATCTATAGACCATATAAATCCATGATATTCTAACCAGAACCTTTTTTTAGGAAAAGTAACTATTATTATTTTACCCATCTCCTCACTATGAGATAATATTCCCTAGGTGTTGAAAAAATTATTGGTGCGTTCAAACCCTTCATCTAAATTACACATCCCACAAATAACACACCATGTTTTTTGTTCCATGGATCACCATAAAACATCCATGGTGAACAAAATAGAAACCTAACTTCAGGGAACCTTTTCTGGACAATGCATATATTACTACAATTCCAGCATATGAACCAATATTAATAAAAAAATGCAGAACTATGGTAAAGTATATTCCAATCATTGGGATACCTAACATCTATATTGTATAACTCAAAAACATAAGTGGGTTTGAACTACTCCAAATATGAAAAACTCATATCTTCATCTTTATCTGATCACTTTGGACCATGAATCTTAGTCTCTATACCAAACTATCTATGTTGTTGTGACATTGTTGAGGTAACATATACATGTATTGTAAATTTTTAGAAGGTGTGAATGAAAAATCCCTTCCTAATCCTTTTATGTCCCATACATCATGGTTTGAAACCACATATTTTATCGGTCAAGATTTATAATCAAGAACTGAACCACCCTGGGGGTAAAACCTATCCAAGATAGATTTCTTCCAATACCATACCTCATCACTTAGACCATTGAGTGTTCAAAAATATTTCTTGGACCATATAATGGAGTAGAGATCATATTTTTCTTGACCATTCTTTTGAATAATAGGGTCCCTAACCCACCAACTAAAGGAGGTTCCTCCTTAAAAAAAAAATCAATCCTTGTGAGCCCTGCCAACACTATAGCAGACCCTGGAATCTCATTATGTCATGTGACATAACTGACAAATATTCTAGACCACATTTTCATGATTGAATATTTTGGGTTATGAATTACATCACCCATATTCCATCGTTATAGTAAGTCCAAGAATCCCCAATATTCCCCCCACAACTGATATTACTTGCATAAATCTTCCATTTCCATTGGAAAAGATTCGTGGTATCATTATATCACTTCTTAGATAATTCATGTACACCTAGGGCTCCTAAATATGTACATAATGTTGTCAATGGAATGCATCACCATGAAAAAAAGTCTTTCTAATCCTCATGATCTTCAACAACACCACAGTAGAACCCAACAACCTAGAGTTTTTTGGTCATTCATGGAAATTCTTCACTATATTCCATGATAATTGTTCATGTTAGAGCTAAATGAATCTATTTGAAAACAATTAAATTTCCAAGATAAATATCCCTAAAATGTAATGAATTAAGGTCTGATCTAAATGACCCTAACATATAGTGATAGATGATCCAAGACAAAATACACTAAACTACAATGATAGAAGGTATTAAATAAAATACTATATACTAAAATGATAGAATATCTGATCTAAATGATGCTAAACTACAGAAATAGAAGGTCCAAGTTAAAATACACTAAAATAGTACAATAGCAGGTCCAATATAGAATACCCAAAACAATAAAAATAGAAATTTTGAGCTAAATTAACTTAAAATAAAGACATATATTATATAAGAAAAAATACCATAAACTAAAGAAATTGAACGTCTGTGCTAAAATAACCAAAGCTACATCTATAGATCGTCAGTGAAAAAATATGTAAAATTAATGTGATACAACATTCAAGATGAAAATACCAAAACTAAAATAGTATATGGTTTGAGTTAAAATACCATAAGATATAGAAGAACAATAATTTATCCTGAATAACCATGTATGGTCCATAATATGGCCTTAGAAAAAAAAACGGTATGGTCTCTAAGAATGTAGAATATGGAAAACAATTGAGAATCCTCTCTCTGGGACACATATATATCTTATCCAAGATATCCTTATACATATATGTTGTTCTCAGTATACTTAGTATAGATAATTGAAGAATAATCTTTTGCTAGTGGGTAATCATAAGTGTTTCTCCAGAATAATCTATTAGAATTTAAAAATTCAATTCCAGTAATTTTTGTTTACATGATATTATGATAAGAATGGGTATCATTGGTGATATATATCAAATAAGAAAAATGACAAGTACATCATGAATGTAAGAGAAAATTGACAAAGACATAGAATTTTAAAGAATGTTTATTCATTACTAATGTGCGAAGGGAGTAGAATATCTATATGATGGCGTTCCACTATAAATCTAGAAAAATATTATTGAACATTGAATTACAATACAAATTGATCAGATGAAATGGAAAATTCATATAGGACCTAATAGGAAGTATAAATTGAACAATAGAGTGATGATCACCCACCTATTCAACGTCTACCCTTAAAAAAAGATTCCATTATGAGATCTACCTAATATCAGGATTGTTCAGAGGGGAGGAGAATAGACATGAGTAGTTCTAAGTGATAAGATGGTATGAAAAATCACAGACATCTGGTCCTAAAGGATAGTATTCCATTATATATGATAAACCCCATGGATGATCTATTACTAGTTGTCCCTCCTAGGTAGTTATTATCTAGATGAACTAAGACGGTGTTAACACATAATTGGATGAAATATTGAAATCTGAGTGATGAATAATGACATCGTCCAACAAAGATAACCCCCATAGAGGAATCCCGTGAGATATAGGAGAATCTCAAAGCTCATATGCGGGGAACCTCTTCAGAATATTTTTATATGAATACATGCAATATTGGAGCTCGATATTGAGATTTATAGAAATAATATCCCTATGAATGGTTGCAGCTGAGGGTCCATGGTGATAACTGGAATCCATTTGAACAAGAGTATGTGGTGCATGTGAGGATAAGAAAATATAAAATATTATAAATTTGAAAACATAATGAAACTGATGGAATTGTTCACATAGAATGATTTAGTGAAGAATTATAAAATCACATAGGATTTTTGGAACTACCTAACTCGTAAAGATATCATAGGTCCCATAACTACAATAGGCATCATGAAATCATATGAACCCTTCAATAATTGTAAATGCATGAACCGGCCATGGTCACATGAGTCACATGACAATCAATTAATCATATAATCAAGCTAGAAGATATGACGAAACCATTATGAAATTCGCAATACTCAAAGAAAAACTTCAAATAGTTACTAAAATATAGATTTTAGCAATTTTATAGGGGATCCTAAGAATGGGAGTTCTTATGGAATAGTAATCATGAAAGTAGGCCTCATTGAGTGCTCTCATGATTGGTATATGCGGAATGGTCTTGTGATGGAGGCATGTGATGGAAGTTAGGATAGAGTGATTTTAGTAACGTGTATCCAGTGAAATAAATGTCTATATTACCACCATATACATAGGGAATCTCATGGAATACCAAGCGTCACTCAGTAGATGAAGGGTTAACGAACACAATGATTCTCTATACCGTTGAAGACTTAGGCAGGCATTTACCATCCTCAGAACCTACACATTGTCCATGAAGAAGTTGCTCCTAAGGGGGGCATATTGACAACAACAAAAATTGGAATTAGAAGATCCAAGAATGGAGAAATGAATGTATATTGGTATTATATCTCCCACATATAAAATTTAAGAAAATGGTGGATAAAGTTCAATAGATTTTGTTGAATACCCAAGGGATCTTGAACACATGACCAAATTGGGTTTCTTTTTCAAGAACCATGTGCATCACGTAGTCTATGGGGGATATTTTGAAGTAACTTTGACAAGTCCTTCCACTATGAGGAAATTCCCCTATATAATCTCTTGGAATGTTGTGGTATCTAAAAAAACTCCCTCAGGTTACACGGACTATCAATCAACAATAAATAACCACTAAAAATTCCATTGAAAATTGGTCTAAAATATCGAAAAATCGGGATCCTCTTTTTGTTAATAAACTCATGTGATGCATCACCGATGAGGAGGATGGTTTTCCTGTTAAAAACCCAAAAACATGTGATACACACAACAATTTTTAAAATAAAAAAATGGAAATAATTTTAGGGGAGGAAAGAGCCTATTGTGGTCATGAAAATCAGACGATACACCCCTAGAGATCCAAAATACACCTCATGATATCATTGAAATGTCTATATCATATAATTAATTCCCTCCAGCATGTCCCCCTAATCAATAAAATCACATTGGAGATGTTAAGGAAATATCTCTCAACCACATTGGATCCCTAAGTGAAAAATGGTTGAATTTTCCATGAAATGGTCACACATTTCCAAAATATCCCTTTCTAGTCCTAAGATGAATCACCAAGGGAAAGAAAGTTTTTACTTGAAAAAATTGGATCAATAACTAAAGATTAATAACCATTGTAAAATAAACAATGTAAATAAAAAGGGGAAGAAGTGGAATCCTCTTGAGTTGTAAAACCCTTTTGAAGCGCTAAGGCTATCTTCATCATGGTCTCACGAAATACCCGAGACAAGGCTTTGAGTGTCACATGAATGCCTCTCATCACGCATATAGGTCTTGAGATGGCTCTTGGACATGTAAATTTGAAAATATGGAGGTTTTTTATCCTTCCCATATGATTCAACATGTCTCCATTAATTGGATATAATTCTATAAAGGAGGCATTTATGTGATGAAGTTATGGTCACTGATAATTAGGTGATTCTCTTGGAGTGATCCACGATAGAGACTCACAAAGATGTATAATGCTGAATCCCTTCACTGACTATATCCTAGACACAAGTGATATGAGAAACAAAAATTGGGGAACAAATTGGGAGGAGAGGCCCATAAATCCCCCATCCCAGCATGAAAAATGTACTGAAAAAAATTACTCAGATGCTCTGAATGAAAGGATGGTCTCTTTTCATTCAGTCGCACCAGCATTCTAATTAATTTCATAGAGTGGCTGATCATGCAACCAAAAAAATTTCTCTCATGTATGATATCGACAGATTGCTAGAGTAAGCATGAAATATTCATAGGAACTCTGAGTGATCACCCAAATATGACACAAAGGAATTCTAGAAGGACATGTGAATATCATCCCACCGACCTACCAAATATAGTGATGCACAAAACAAGATAACATTGAAACATATCATGCAATATAAATTTAATGTCTATAACATATAAAAAATATAATATACATATGAAAAGATCATATATGATGATCGTCATTCATTTATCAAGAACAACCTAGGTCAATTGACAGTATAGGTACATGTCACACAAATCATGTGAAAATCCTTGGTTATATTATTTAGAGAATGTGAAGCCTTCTTGATATGACAATTCATGTCACATGGTTCCCTACAGGAATGGCCCCACGGTCTCTTGAATCCCTATGGTCTTTTCATCTCATCCTTACGATGATTATCACACATGCTTCCTAACCAACATTGTGGAAGTTGTTTATTTCATCTGAGTCTAGTGGAAGCACCCATTCATGACAACAGACTCTTGTGATCCCCCCTAGTATGCCATTTAGGTATTGTGATGTAATTTCCCTGAAATTCCATGTATTGTTCTTTAAATTATATGTGATTTTTTTGAGACTAGACGCTCAGAATGAACCTGATTTGAGGCCCGGTGAGGATGTAATCGAATTTTGAACTTTTTAGTTCACTGAAATTAAAATGTGGGTAGTTTTTCTATAGTTCCAAGTGGTTCTCAAATCATGAATCTAATGGCACTGTTGAAATCAGAATGATAGGAATCTCCCACAAAGGACCTATACTCTATCAAAAATGGTCGACCAGATTTTTTTTTTGGAATTTTCTGAAGAAAAATATATTAAGTTTAAAAAATATTTTAATTTTTTCTCTCCACCGTTTAATGGTGGCATGTCAGAACAATGACAATGGGAACAAGGAGATGCTGAGTTGAATTAAATTAATCCCATTAATGATGTTCTTAAACGTGCAGGGTAATGAATCATTAATTGAAGCATAAAATATATGTTTTCTCATTAATGAAATAGTTTAATGACATGACAACACATCATAATATAAATGATGCAAAAAGTTTCTCTTTCAATGAGATAAAGGGTTAGAGAATCAATGTTGGAATTTCTATGAAGTATGGAGAGGAATTTATATCCGATGTAGGACACTGGCGGATCACTAGTGACAACGATGCACCTCTAAGAACAGGATTGGAGAGCGATGAACAAAAATGACTTCGAATGGAACATTAATCCCCATGGATGGATTTATTCAGCAAAGAATCTATTCCAAGTAGGGGGTTACTTTTTGTTTTTTGAGTTTCTCTATTCTTCATTATAAAAAAAAGAATGTGGTTCACCCCATAAACAAGATGATCCACATATCACCTGTATTTGTTTGAGGGAGATTATTCTCGAGGTTTAGAATTAGGGACAAATTGATGATAGAACATAAATATTCTTCGCCCATTTTTTATACTCTAACGTGTATGGTGAGGTCAGACATGAACAAGACCTAGGACCCTTCACCATTGTGTGTTCTTGTGAATTCATTGTTAAAAAACATCCATGTTGATGGAAAAACAATTTTGAAAGTATAGAAGGGAAAACGGAACACAATAGTGGCTGGAGGCGCAGATGGTCTAATGAACAAACCAGTGGAGAAGAACCAATGTTCCGAGGAAACTCCTAGTGATTTTCCAGCTGTGTAAGCATTAAGCGGTTATTGGCACCCCACGACGGCACACTGAGGTGGATGTTGTGGCATGATCGGGGAGAATTTGTAAAACATGGCCCCCTAGTAGTTAGGACATTGGTTAGAGAAGGTAGGACATGATCAATCGACCGCATCGGTAGAGTGGCCCATGATATGTAGGACACAACATCATGCTGGCACATAGTCCAATAGGGACTGTGTGTGGGACCAGAGAGTGTGGCCATCTAAGCCAGCCATGGGGTACATGAACCAGACACCCACCTCACGTATGTGAAGGAAGTGACCACCACTATTTGGCTAGCTGGAACAGTGGAATAATGCTGGGTTGTGTGGTAGCCCAATTTGAGAAGGAAAACTGGCCCACCCATGCAGTCTGTGATAGATAAATCTAGGTCGTAGGGTGGCCCAACGAGCTAGACCCAAGGCCAAATCAGGTCGAGTTCAGTAAGGTCCATTGGGCCTTTCCCAGTATCTCCACCAGACCGAGCAAACCTAGACCCAACTGGGTCGGCAATACTGGGTTAGTTTATGCAGGACCCCTGGGCCGGGTTGTTCGGGTAAGCTGACTAGGTAAGACCGTGCCTAAACATAATCATAATTTATTTAATAAAACATAAATATCGTTTATACTGGGAGTTCGATTGATGTGCAGTTTTCCTTGTTGGAACCCTCAAAACATGGTATTTGTTTTACTGATCTGTGGAGGATTTAATGAATGTTTAGAAATATGAATAATTTCTCATGGAGTGGATTCTACCTAAATCAAGCACACTATGTGCAGAAATCATGCAGCTAGATGGCACTCGAAGATAGCTAACAAGAGACCCTATGTGGATCAGAAACAAAAGATCTTATGTTGATCAGATAAAATAAAATTTTTTTGGATCAGCTACAAGCCACCCTGTGTGGATCAGCTACAGAAGATCCAATACGCCTCAGTAACAAGCAATCCAGTGTGGATAAAATCAGAGTGACCATGTGTGGATCAGCTACAAGAGGCCCTATGTGGACTATCTATTATGAACTATGTGGGAAGAATCTCTATTTGACACAACACACCCCTGGTACTCATCAAGGATGAGTACCTAAGAAATCAAAGGTGTTCAGTGTTACAATTGATATTATGTATTTCCATACAATATATTATACCTATTTGAGTTGTATTTCATCATCATCATGCTTCATGGTTTTTTTGTGGATTTCATTATGGTGTTTCCTTTGTGGATTGGGGTCCCTAGTGAGTATTTTTTTACTCAGCCCTAGATTGACTTTTCCCACACATGTTGTGTCAAGGGAGAATGATCGAAGCCTTGATGGAGGACTTGGTGGTCTAGGACACGGTGGTGCCCAGTGAAATCAAGCAGGTGGGGCATACTTCTACCGCATTCAGGAACTACTCTACACATACCCATTAGGATGGGTTTTCAACAGACAAATTTTCAGATATCTTTTTTACCTTCTTATTTTCATTATTTCTTTTGTTGGGTTTGTATTATATCCCATTTTACCTATAGTTTTTACCTTTACTCAGTGGTTATTTAGTGTAATGTATGTTTAACATTCCAATTATTGGGATGTGGATATGTGTGTGCGCATACGGGTACTCCGGAAAATGCCTCCAACATAAAGGCTCATCCTTTGGCACTAGTCACCTACCCTTGGTCTTCAGTTGTTAGGAATGTGGGAGTCAAGGAATGGGCCCAAGTGGATGGGTCAAGAAAAATTTGTATTAGAGGTGGTCAAATTTACTTCAATGACTGGGAGTATGTGGTTTGGTTTTTTGGGAAATAGTGTTAATTTTTCTATTTCGAAATTCAGATTCGGGGAGTCTGGTGTTGTTGTGGCAGCCGATTAATCTATACACTAGGTCCGTGAATTCATATTTTCGTCTCTATACATAAAAACACTCTTTGCTTGAATCATATTGAAATTTTTCAATTCATCGTGTTATTCATGAATTATAGTCATCTTACCAAGTATAATCTATCAACTGTAGTACATACTGACTTTGAGATGGTATGAATTATAGTCATCTCACAAAAAAAACTAGCATTGATTATGATATGTGACATTGAGTACAACACTCCTAGCAACGAGGAGTTGGTTTAGGGACCCGTGCTAGAGATGGTCCCGTCGGGTGGTGCACCACTGTTACCAACACCCATTGATCGGAAAATTACTTCCGATATTATCGGTAGAGGATGCACCTAGTCATAGAACCCTTCACATGTTCTAGAGACAGATACCACCAAGGTTCAAGGGAGAGAAAGATCCTCATGTCACTAAGGACTTGCTAGAGGCGGTGATGCGAGTCTTCTGCATAGTGGGGATGTCACATAACCAAATGAAATTTTTAGTTGTGAGCCTTATGCAGGGCATGGCAGGGATATGGTAGAGTTTTATAGTCCAGACATATGAGGAGGTGACCCTCTCATTGGATGACTTCGAGCGTCTTTTCTGGGAGTAGTTCTTCCGCATGACCATGCGCTTAGTGTGCATACAAGAGAGGATTCACCTATAGTTGGGAAGCATGTCAGTGGATGAGTACTTTGAATGGTCTAAAGACCTCTCTTTATACTCTAATGAAATGGTATGAGAGAATTTCTTCTAGGCCCAGACCATTGTGCTGGGACTCCAACTAGATATTAGGGCGTCGATGATTTCCCTCAGCTTCCTTACACAGGATGGAGTGCAAGAGAGGGCTCTACTATTAATGAGAATTATCATAGAGAAATCACCAATTATTGGAGCTACCAGTTGATGATAGGTGGACGAATCATCCATGGAGGGCAGCCAAAAATAGATGCAGAGGTCCAAGATGGCCAGACCAATGGAGGATAACCCAAGGACTTTGGATTGGTAGAGGATTCCACTGGGGTTTCATGAGTCTGCAGAGGATAAGGGAATGCTACATGTGTGGTGGAAATATACAAAAGACTTTTGAATGCATGACTCACCACAAAGACAATTATCAGAGAGTTTTGGGACCGTAGAGGTAGAGAAAGTGGTTTGAGTATGGAGTCCTTCCGGGTGGAGGACGTGGCAGAAGAGCAGGTCGAGCAGCTGGTGGTGGACGATGGTCCGAGGTACTACGACCACCACACCTTAGTGGTCCACCACAACCTTAGGGAGTAGGTGGAGAGGTTTTATATCCACTTCATATTGTGGATTCCTTTGACTATGGGACTCTAGAGATGATTATAGGCATGATCTATGTCTTCTCCACCATACCTCATGTCCTTATAGACAGAGGTGTTAGTCACTCTTTCTTTACCATGGACAATGTCTGAGGATTGACGATTCTGGTGGAGCATTTTTCTCGATCCTTATGGTAAGAAACTCTGATGGGAGGGGTTTTGAATATTAAAAAATGGTGTTTCTAGTTTGAGCTTACTCTTGAACGTGAGGGCTTTGGCTAGGATCTCCAAGTAGTAGTGTTGTGGCCATAAGATTTTATCTTGGGTATGGAGTCATTATCAAAATTTCATTCTCAGAATGACTATCATAAGGATAGAGTGTGGTGTGTCCGCAAGGATGAAATAAAGTATTCCTTCACTAGTGAGAAGGGTTCTCTTACACCATCAGAAAGACTTTTTCCGGGGATGGATGAGCTGATCACATACCATTTGGATAGCCTCACCCTCGGTGTGGTGGACATCATATGTCCAAGCATTCTTGTAGTGTTTTAGGAGTATAATGATGTCTCCCCTGAGGATGTTTTGGGAATACCTCCTCGTAGGGAGGTACACTTCTAAAATGACATGTAAGCTAGAAAGACACCGATAACTACACTAGAATATTGGATGGATCCTTGAGAGTGTCCAGTGTTAAAGTTACAACTGGAGGACTTGCAGGATAAGGGCTTCGTGAGACCCAACATTTCACTGTGGGCAACCACAGTGTTATTTTCCAAGAAGGTAGATGGGAGCTTGAGGCTATGTGTGGACTATCATTGCCTGAACTAGTTGACAATGAAGAACAATTATCCCCTACCAGGGATTTATGAAAAATTTGATAAGCTGAATGGAGTGGAGAGGTTCCCAATGATAGACCTAATATCAGGAAAATACGATCTTCAGGTACGGGTGGAGGGTGTATCGAAAGAAATCCCTCAAGTACCATTATGGCCACTAATATTTCTTGGTAATTACCTTCGGTGTGACCAATTCCCCAGTAGTTTTCATGGTAATCATTAATAATATATTACAGCCATACATCCCTCATTTCATGGTGGTATTCATTGTTTTCAAATTCTTGTACTCAGATCCATATGAGGAGTATGATAAAAAGCTTTGGAGAGTCCTAGATACACTATAAGAAAACTAGCATTATAGGAAGATCTCAAAGTTCTAGTTCTAGATTCAAGAGGTACACTTTTTTTGGGAAAATCTATCTCACAGTCTAGGGTTGTAGTGGTTCTAGAGATGATAGAGGCAGTGCTTTCTTGGGATCCACCCAATAGTGTGACTGAGGTATGGAGTTTCATGGGGTTCACTGGATACTACCAGAAGTTCATGCCCGAGTAATAAATTTTATAAGCACCCTTATCAGATTTAACAATGAAGGGGCATCCCTTCGTGTTGACAAAGTAGACCGAGTAGAGTTTACAGGAGATGAGGTAGAGACTGACGAGTGCCCTTATCTTTAGACTACCAGAGGAGGGCATTGGGAATGTATTTTTATGAGACACATCAGAGACAGGATTGGGTTCTATCTTGGTTTTGGACGGAGTAGTGGTCTCCTATAGTTCATGGAAATTGAGGCAGCATGAGCATAAATATGTGAACCATGACATGGAGTTAGTAGTAGTGGTATTTCCTTTAATGACCTTTTTCACTACTTGATGGGTGAACGTTTTACCATATACTCTAACCAAATGTGTCTCTGGTATATATTCTCCCATATTTAACTAAATAAGAGGTAGTGGTGATGAATAGAGTTCCTCCAAGACAATGACTTTGGGATAGCCTATAATCTTGGGAAGAGCAACATGGTGGAAGAAACACTCAGTGGGAGATCTGGTTTGCAGCTGCTGAGTGAGGCAATGTATCAACTAGCTACGATATAGATATCCTTCATTGATGATGATAGTGAAGCTTACCCTTAGTTGATGACTGTCAATCCCAAGATCATATAACCTGATAGGGAGGCACAACTGTTGGATGTTGACTGTGAGGCCTGAAGTGCCCAGTTATCCTTAGGATGGGAACCTAATGAATTTTTGAGAGTTGGGAATCACATCATCCTTTTTAAGGAAACACACTAGTACCAATGGCATTGGGAGAAATGATTTTGAGGGTGTTCCGTACCCCCCTTGGAAGTATGTCCCTGAGTGGAAAATTTTTAACAGGATCTCTGACACCAGTAAAGGTGGCTAGGGATAAAGAAAGAGGTGGTTCCAGTTTGTTTCACTATGCCTCACTTTTCAGCAAGTGAATGCTGAGGATCATGTTCAAATAGGATTAGCCTAGCCACTTGGGGTACCATAGTGGATATTGGATAGTATCCTGATGGACATCTTGATTGGATTACCATGCATGTCCAAGGACCATTATTATATATGGTTCCTCGTCGACCGACTCATCCAATCAGCTCACTTCCAACCCATTAAGGAGAAGGGATCAGAAGAGGGATTGGGACACCTCTATGTCCAAGAGACAGTGAAGATTTATGAGGTACCTTTGATGATTGTCTCAGACTGTGATGCTCACTTCACATCCCGATTGGGGAAGGGATTACAGGAGGCCTTCAGGACTCAGCTGCGCTTGATCACATACTTTCAATGATAGATGAATGTTTATACAAATCAGACCATACAAACCTTGGAGGACATGCTTTGTGTTGGAATCCTTGATTTTATTTTTATATGGGATGAAAACCTTCCACTGGTGGAGTTTCTATACAACAAAAAATATCATTCCAAAATTTGTGTGGCATCATTTAAGGATTATTACAGGAGATCATTCAGATAACCTCTACATTGGACAAACCTAGGGGAATAAGAACTCATGCGTCCTGTGTCGGTATAAACTACCATTGAGAAGTTACAGATCCTACAAGAGTGGATGAGGACAACATAGAGTAGAAAAATATCTTACAAGAATAGTATATAGAGGCCAATTGAGTTTGATTAAAGAGTCAATGTGTTATTTCAAGTTACACTCTGATGGGGATTGTAGTGATTTGGATGGGGAAACAAGTTATCACCATGGCTCATCAAACCTTCCCAGATTCTGAGTAGAGTTGTGATGGGGGTTTACCACCCTGCTCTCCCCCCACAGATGCACTGGGTGCTTGATGTTTTCCACATGTCACAACTACGGAGGTATGTGCCTGATCCATCGCACATTATTGACTGATGCAAGCTAGACATTGACAATGGGGGGACATTCATGGAGTTCACGGTGGAGATGTAGGATTGAAAGGAGTGGGTTCTTATTGGATGGTCGATTAATCAGGTGCGTTTTCTATGGTAGAACATGGGATCATGAGGCTTATATTCTTTCTCAATAAGTTTACTTGTTTGTTTAGCCATGGTTTTTCTTATGGGGATGTGAGACACTAAAGGTGGGGGAAAGGTATTGTCCTAGAAATTGAAATTAATTTTTTTTAAACTATATGGGATCATTTTGAGACCAGTCGTGCTGAGGACTATTGTTGGCGCCAAAAATGTGGCCCGAAAGAAAGGAACGAAAAAGAAGGCCGGCACGCTGCCCCGCGAAGCCCCGTTGCAAAGCGCCCCGACCATGGCGGCGCCGCGAAGATCCAGAGGCGGTAATACTCCGCGAACCCCTTTGACGTTCGTGAGCCGCCGTGAAGCTCCAGAGGCGGTAATTCTCCCCGAACCCCTTTGACGTTCACGAGCCACCGCGAAGCTCCAGAGGCGGTAATGCTCTGCGAACCCATTTGACGTTCGCGAGCCGACACGAAGTACTAGAGGCGGTGATTCTCCGCGAACGCGTTTGACGTTCACGAGCCACCGCGACGCTCCAGAGGCGGTGATTCTCCGCAAACGCGTTTGACGTTCGCGAGCCGCCGCGAAGCTCCAGAGGCGGTGATTCTCCGCAAACACGTTTGACGTTCGCGAGCCGCCGCGAAGCTCTTGAGGCGGCGCGTAGGCGTTGCTTCGCGGCGCCCCTTCCCTATAAATACCGGGCTCCTCCTGAGTCCCAAGGATGGACAACCCGACCTTTCGGCTTCTCCTCTCCAGAATCGCGAAGCACGCTTTTCTCCGGGAATCATGAGCTCCGCGAGGTACTTCTACTTCGCGAGACGACTCTGCTTTGTCTCGTGTTGAGCCCCTCTTCCGAGAGGGAGGCCCTTCGCGAAGCTCAAGGGCATTCGCGAAGGAAGGGTATTCCCAAGGGAACCCGGGTAGCCACGGAGCACTTGTGCTTCGCGAAACACCCAACCCATACGAGTGACCCCTATGCTAAGTCAGGATCGCTCCACATCGCGAAGCACACTGCTTTGTAGGACCCTCCTTTGCGAGACACCCCTCCTTCGCGAGGCACCCCTCCTTCGCAAGGAAGTGCTCTATTCCACTTCACGAAGCACCTCCCATTCACACCCGTGGACCATGCTAAGGCAGGATCGCTCCACTTCGCGAAGCACATTTCTTTGCAGGACCCTGCTTCGCGAGGCACCCCTTCTTCACGAGGCAGTGCTCCGCGAACACTGTTCCACTTCGCGAAGCACCTTCCACTCACAACTATGCCCCATGCTAATGACAAGGAACTCTACTTCGCAAAGCACACTCCTCTGCTTAGCGATTCATCTTCCCGTGCGACCCTCCAGGCTTGCGCGATGTGATTTCAAAGTCCCATGGAAAACACCACTCGTAGCGTTGCTTCGCCTAATGATTCTTCGCATAGGCACGCTAAAGGCTATTTCTTCTTCGCATAGCCACGCTAATGTGGACCCCTCGATGGTTCGTTCCACAACCCCCCATGACCATGGCCTTACTGGCACCTTCCCTTTCCCAAGGACCATAGGGTACCGATTATGTAAGCCCTAAGGGTGTGGAGTGAACCCACCTTGTCCGAGCTTCAGGATGTTAAACTGCCAAGCACCGCGTCCTCAACACATGACGTTAAACTGTGATCCGACCTCGTCTCCCTCACGAAGGGTTCCCCCAGCTCGAACATTCGTTACACCACTCGTCTCCACGGGAATGGAATCACCCATCCACAAGGGGTGATATCCTCCTTTCCTGAGTGACGTATGTTCGTAGGAGAAGGGAGAACCTAGTTCCCAAACGGATGGCTGCACCTCTACATCTCCGTACTTCCCCACTACCACGATCAGTGGAGGGCATGATATGGGACGAGGTACTTCCCATCATTGGACCAAGGTCCATATTTCTCGCGCTTTGTTGCACCATGGGCCTCCATCCCGGAGTAAGTCCCAACACCATGGGCCGCCTAACGCGTAAGACCCTCTTCGCTTCTCACAGACGTATCCTTCACGACGTGATCATCAGGTCCTTGCAACCTCTTGTTTCTCACACCGAGCATGACTCACGTGGGCATAGAGTGAGAACCGACCCTGACACCCGTTCCTCTGAACTACGAGGTCTTTGATACATGCCAAGGCATGGTACGTAGGAAGCCTTCCAAGAGGTTTAAGCCCACCACTCATTGGACCAAGGTCCGCATTCACGTCGGTTCACCAGCGAATCCATAGTGAACTACAAGGACTTTGATCCATGCCAAGTCATGGTACGTAGGAAGCCTTCCAAGAGGTTCAAGCCCACCACTCATTGGGCCAAGGTCCGCATTCACGTCGGTTCACCAACGAATCCATAGTGAACTACGAGGACTTTGATCCATGCCAAGGCCTGGTACGTAGGAAGCCTTCCAAGAGGTTGAAGCCCACCACTCATTGGACCAAGGTCAGCATTCACGTCGGTTCACCGACAAAACCCCACCTGAACTACGAGGTCTTTGATCCATGTCAAGGCATGGTACGTAGGAAGCCTCCATGAGGTTCAAGCCCACCCATCATTTCACGTCGGGTCTCACCCCGGTCCAGCATGACGTTAAACTGCATTCTGGTCCAGTGGTAAGCCGCTGCGACCCATTCCCATCCGAACTACGAGGACTTTGATCCATGTCAAGGCATGGTACGTAGGAAGCCTCCATGAGGTTCAATCCACATTACTCGGTCGTTCATTCACGTCGAGTTTCACCCTTGTCAAGCATGACGTTAAACTGCACGCTCCCGTCCAGCACGACATTAAACTGCATTCTGGTCCAATGGTAAGCCATTGTGACCCACCCCTTTGAACTACGAAGACTTTGATCCATGTCAAGGCATGGTACGTAGGAAGCCTCCATGAGGTTCAAGCCAATCCATCATCCAATTCACGTCAAGTTCTATCTACGTCCAGCATGACGTCAAACTGCCATTCTAGATCTGAACTACGAGGACTTTGATTCCCCGCCACGGTGATACGTAAGAAACCTTTCCAAGGTTCAAGCCCGCCATTAGCGGCTCCACGGGTCTGCTTTCACGTCTGTACACTGACAATGCCTGCCGGACTAAGGTCCACCCTCATGTTGGTTCGCTGCTGGCATTCATCGGACCATGGTCCACCTCCGTCGTCGTCCTTGTGATGGTCCCATTTCATTCCCCTCTAATCCATTTATCCACCTAGCACCATCCCGACTCTCTCCCGGACCATAGTATCTCGGTGAGACTGTGTCGGTATGACCCTCTTCACAGCCACCAATGGGCTGACCCATCTCCGCTGGACGTTAAACTCGCGGCGTGCCCTGTGTTAAACGCGGGAAGCTGAGGAAAACCTTAGATATGTGTCTATGACATAATTCCCCGCGCAAGGTGTGGGATGACTCGGGCTTCCACGCCATCGAGAAGCCCTGAAATCTGGGATAATAGACAAACACGACAGATTACCCAGCATCCAGACACGCTACTGGTGCCTCAACGTGACTACTCCCCCGACCGAAGGTTGCTGCACTGACTGGACCCTTTGGAATGTCCCGACAGAAGCGGTGTAATTAACCAGCATCCATGGAAACATGGAACTGGGAAGAGTTTCACGAATTACGTATTAAATCTATGAGGGAGACCCGGACTAGGTGATGAGTTCTGAGGAGGAATCCACGGAAGGAAGAACCGACATCCCATCATCCCGTTTTGATCAAGGGGAAAACATACCTGAACAAGGAACGAATGCCGCCTGCCATTGGATAGCGGGAATGCGGGGCAACGGGCAGCGCGTCCCCCATAGACGGAGGCGCGCGCGCCCCGACGAAACCGTCGGAAACAGAAATGGTGAACCCGACGTGAAATGTTTCTCCTCAACATGGAGATTAGTAGCGTTCGAGTCACCAGTGGGTTGACATGTCATCGGATCCAGATATCCGGTGCCTGGTCCTGCCAAGAAAATTGCGGGCCTGTCGTGAAACTCACCAGAAGTCGGGGTAGTAGAACGTGGGGCATTCCGCCCTGCAGCGTGTTGGCGTGGATCCTTCTTACAAACGTGGAGAATGGAAGGAAGCTGGGGCACTGGTTGTCAATCCTCTTCCCTCTCGGTGTTGATGAGTTGATCCCTTTGTTTCTCAGGAACCAAGTTGCAGTTACAGAGGTGCGATTACCACCCGCGAACCTACGCAGGGGCAGGGGAAACATTGCCATAGCCACCCCACATGGCGCCAGTACCGCCACGACGGCTGCCACGTCACAGAATACGGGACACCCACGTCCCCTTTCCCCATCAGAGGTCATCCAACGAAGGGTGATCAACAACCTCGTGCGCAGGTACAAGGAGGAAGGGGTCATCCCGACCAGGGATATGGCCCGCTTGGACCTGGAGGCCTCTAGGCCCCGCCGTCAACGCCGCCCTAACAGGCCACGCAGGGAGCCCATGCTCCCCACCCCGACATTCAACTATTTCGGGAGCCTATCCCCGGAACGCCTTGACGACTCCTCACCTTACGCTGATGAGGTGGGTGCCATTTGGCTTAGCCCACTCATGGTCCCGACCCAGGGGCCCCATGCGAGTGCCCCCGCCCGGCCGCGCCAGCACTGCCGTCCGACTCCGCAGGGAGAGCAGGCAGCCCATGCCCCTGCGCCACCTGCACCGGCCCGCCTGACCCGACGTCAGCGCCAGGCCCGGGCTGAGGACGCTCGCTCAGGCGCGTCCACGTCGACAGCTACAGTGGCCCGAGCCACCGCCGAAGTGCATCATGAAGCCCCCGCGTACACTGAGCAGGGGCACCCCTTCGCCCAGCCAAGATTGAGACCCCAACCACCCCATGGGCAGGCCGGGTTGACTCTCCTGGTTGCAGGCCCAAGTGGTGATCGCCACGAGCCAACCCGCGGCGGCATCACCCCATATAGAGGTCCTCCCTGTACTTTTGCTCCACATGGCGTGGGACTTCCCCACTCCTATGTTCATCATGGAGGTACGCCTCATGCTACCCCCATCCCGACGGAAGACTTGCCCCGTGGCAGCGACGTTCGGCGTGGAAACCTTTCCCGCGCCCACTACACAGGGTACAGAGACCATTCTCCTGCCCCCGACTGCCAATCTGAAGGCACCATGCATCCGACCCTTCTTCAACGTGGGGGTCCCCCCTACGTCCTCTCTGCGACTGGCGAGGGTCCTCCTCGCCCCATCAACTCAAGGAGTGAAGGTCAGCCTCGCTCCGCCCGCATTGACCATGGAGGTCCTCCCCATGCTCCTGCCGATCCCAACAGAGGCTCCACCTACATGGGTGTTCGTGGAGGCCCTCCCCACGTACCCTTCGATATTTTCCCTGGTGCCCCTCGCACCTCGGGCATCTCGAGCGGGGGCTCTCTTCCCCACGACGCCAGTGCCGCCCCGAGACTCCATGATAGGGATCAACCCTGTCTCGAAGAGCCACCCCGGGGAAGGATAGCGGGTCGCCGCCGCCACAAGAAGAATCCTGGGAAAGCCAGGGTGGAGATCAAACCTTCTCGTTTCTCTGACTCTGAAGTGGATTATGACTCAGCCATGGAACCTTCTCCCAGCTCCTCCGTATCAAGGACCAGGGTAGGAACCAGACGCGTCAGCCTCGTTCTCCCAGAACATGAGGTCCAGCAGATCCCCATCTCCCTCCGCAGGTACATCTAGGAGGAAGAGATTCTGGGAACTTCGCATGTCTTGACCGCGCAGTCACCGCCATCGTCACCCGAAGCACCCTCTACCTCTACTCGAGATCACGAGGAGCTATTTTGGGGGTCAACAGTGGTAGAGCAACGACATGACCAGGCACCGGTAACGGCGATTCCTGTGCCTGAAGCAGTGGTTGTTAGCCCATCCTATCATGACATTGTGGTCAGGTCACCATGCTCTTTAGAGGAAGGCCCAGAATTCAGTGGCCAGTCTGCTCGCTCGCCGTATTCTCCACCATCGAGTTTGCTATCCCAGAGGTCCGCCTCGGTACCGCTACCAGTCCCTCAGCCGCCCCCGGTTGATGAGTGGGGTAATACAGGGCCAGACCCCGAGGACGAACCCAGGAGCTTCTGGAGTATTCTTGCAGCGAACTACTTCCCAGAGAAGTTCTGGCCCACGGCGGCACTGAATTTCCGCGTACCCGAGTCTCTTACCCCTGAAGAAGTGGGATGATTTTGTCGAACCCTCTGGGCGACGCAATTCTTCCTCCGTTGATAATGGGTGGTATACCCCAGGAGTCGAGAGCACTTCGAGGATATTGGCGAACAGTGCCGCCTGATCGATGCGGCCGCACTCCTTGTAGCTCAGCACCCTGAGTCGCCAGGCCACCAGAGCGCCCTTCAAAAAAAATGCGTTCAGAGTCTTAATGTACTCCGCAGAATCGTCAGGGAAGCCACCCCCCATGTGCAAGTCCGTGGTTGGGGACACTATGCCACTCTCCTCTTCGACCCTATCCGACGGCAGCCCGATTCGCTATGTGATATCGAGGACATGCCCTCAAGAGGGGTCGTAGTCCACATGGCCGAAGTTGTGGATAAGGAAGATGAGCTTGAATTCCTTGATGGAGACTTACCACCCGAGGGAATACCGCCGCTGCTCGACCAATCAGGGAGAGTTACCCGTCAGCAAAGGAACCTGCTAGGCCTCCCCGTACCCACCGAATCGCTGGTACTCGGTCGAAACACCGGCAAGGGTAAGGAGCACGTCGGAGCTGTCAAGCACTCCGACCCGTCTGCCTCTGCGCAGAAGATGGAAGATGATCTTGAGAAGGCCGCGTTATGCCAGCAGCTTGCTGAGTAGAAGAGGCCGGTTGACGAACTCTTGGCTGAGCGCGCCGCAGAGCGGTGACCCGACTATGGTAATCCCAGGCCGGGGCAGCAGGGGCAGGAACAATTCCCCCCGGTGAGATGCCTCCTGGAAACCCTGATCATGCTACTGCTGCAGACAGGGAAGAAGCCGGAACGTATGGCAAGAGGGAGCGATACGTTTCGCTAACCCCCCCCCCCCCCCCCCCCGAGCGACGGGGCAATCTGAAGAATCCAACCCGGGTTCCCCCAGTCGCCCCGCAGGTCGTCCAGCCAGTTGACCCATGAGAGGCCGAAGCCGTCTACAGTGTTGAAGAACCTGGAAATGCACTTGTGGTTAGAGATCCCCGTCAAGACAGGGACCCTCACTCGTAGGACCTTATTACGGCACTCACAGCCCGCCTCGAGGAGTTGGAAACGCGACAGGTGGCGGTCCCACCGAATGGCAAGCCTTATCCCGCGTGGGTGGATGATATGCCCGCACCTCCGGGTTTTGGGAACCCCACTTTCTCGCCTTTTAACGGGACAGGGGACCCGCCACAGCACTTGGCACATTTTTATTCCAGGTGTGGCCCCATGCTGGGGACCCCGGCTCAGCAAGAAGCCGCCAAGCTCCGATGCTTTGTACAGACATTGGAAGGTCCGGCATTCGTCTGGTACAGCCAGCTCCCTATCGGATCGGTGACCGGATGGGAGGATCTTCGCCGGCAGTTCTTATACCAGTTCAGCTCCACCACGCGAAAGACCAGCATTACAGACCTCTTCAAGTGCAAACAGAGGCCTGATGAGCGGGTTGCAGATTTCATCGCCCGGCGGAAGGGACTTACGTATTCCCTCGATATGCCACTGACTCAAGAGCAATTACTGACGATGTGTGTGGGGAACGTCAAGGCAGTGCTGGTACCCTCCCTAATTACCCAGAACTACCCTGGAGGGTTCAGAGATTTCTCGGATAAGGCCCAGCGCCTCAAGGAAGCCCTGCAACAGGCTAGTCAGGCACGTTTGCTACCCCCTATGATCCCAGCCAGAAGGACCGGCAGGGCTGAACCCGCCGCGGTGGCTCAAATAGAAGCCTCGAGGCAGCTGGAGTTGCGGCCGGCGACACCACCCCCGCAACCCTGCATAGATCTTCCACCTCAAGCACATGCTCCTGCCCAGCAGCGACCGCCTCAGAACCGACAGGTTCCCCCGTGCAATGCGCCACCGTCACCTAGGCAAGGCAATCAGGCGCCGCCTCCTTGGCAGGCCCCTCCGGCCCCTCATCAGGGCTAGACCCCCAGGGCCCCCTACCCGGAAAGAAGGCACCTGACTTAATCGTTTAACGAAAATCAGGTCCCTGGCTATTTCCGATGTTCTCTAGAGTAAGGGATAGTACGATTGCCCGAGTGCAAAAGGCCAGCAGAGGCAAATCTCACCGATCACCCCAACTACTGCCCTTATCATCGGATCCTAGAGCACACCCTTAAGCAATGCTATGAGTTTAAAGACTAGCTTCAAGAACAGGTCAATAACAACATAGTCAAGTTGGGCCCGGCTCCAGCCCAAGTGGCGGGTGTCTTTGCAGGACCAGGGATCAGCAGCGACAGCGAGGGTGAATGGCAACAGGTCCCAAACCGAGGATCCCGGAAATACGATGACTGGGTGGCTCGAAATACTGTCTTCTATGCCCATGGTATCATCCGGGCGCACCTGAAGCAGTCGGAACCTTCAGAAGAAATGGCCGGTACCTCTGCATCGTCTTCGCAGTCGACCTCTTCCCAAAAGGGCAAGCAGCGGCGACGTAAGAAAAAGCAACGTGCACCACCAGTGCCGTCGTCATCCCGCAAATTCGGTGACTTTCTGCCCCCTGAAATGGGGATTCCGCCCAGAGCCCGCCCAGTGGCGGATGACTCCTCGAGTGACAGTCAAGGGTACGCTTTGGTTAACACCGTGGAGCTGGTAAAGGCCTATATGACCCCTGACGAGGGGGAATGCCACGCAGACCTCCCCAACATTTCCAGCTGACGTCAACGTCAGTGGAATCGCAATCGCGCCGGTCATCAAGGCACGTCAGCAGGCACTTGTGGCCAAGCCGTGCATGCTACCGAGACCAGGTAGCAGGCTCAGCGCAGATCTCAGCACGCGCAGACCCATCTAACACCCTCGGCTCTACCTCCACCGTCGTTTGGGCTATTGGATCTGGGGGAGCTGCCTCGTTTGTATGACAGTCAGTCTTGCCCGGCTACAGGCTAGCCTCTGTTGCCCGATCCTAGTCCGGCGACTATCCCCCAGGCTTCTACTGGCAGGAAGCAGGATGTACCCAGTGCTAGCCGACCGCCAGTTCAACCGTCAGGACCCGCTATGCCTCCAAATGCTGAAAAATCCCCTGTATGAAGAGGTTCGCGTTTGGCACGCAAGTATGATGTCCTAAAGCACCTGGCCGGCATTCTGGCGAGGCTCTCCATCCTTGAGGCCATGCGCCTGTCATCCGAGATGCGCGAGGCACTTGCCGAGGCCCTAAGGATCCCCCTCCAGTTCGAGACAGAGGTAGCAGCTGCAGAAGCCTTCCATACCGAGACGATTGAAAATGCCGAGTGTCAGGCGGTTATCTCGTTTTCCAGTAAAGATGAGGACCCTCCGATACTGGGGCACATTCGCCCGCTGTACATCACTGGCCACTTCAACGGTGTGGAAGTCCGCTGCTGCCTCATTGACACGAGTTCTGGAATCAACCTAATTCCGACCATGACGCTGCAAAAGCTGG
Organism: Viscum album; assembly: GCA_963277665.1. NCBI lineage: Eukaryota > Viridiplantae > Streptophyta > Magnoliopsida > Santalales > Viscaceae > Viscum > Viscum album. The sequence continues at coordinate 462,336,961 of OY728121.1, forward strand.
GTCTGTCTGAAGGTGATTTGACTCCCTCTGACCTCAGGATCCAGGGGTACGACAGGACAGAGAAAACCCCATTCAGCAAGATCCGCCTGAAGACTCAGTTCGGTGGCTTAATTGCCAGCACCGAGTTCATGGTTATTTCTCAGGACACCGCCTACAACGCATTGATGGGTAGGCCATGGCTCCATCTTCATGCAGCGGTCCCTTCGTCGTATCACCAGTGCCTCAAGTACTCGCTCAATGGTCGAGTATGCATGCTCCAAGGAGACGCGTCCCCTTTCGCTTCTTGTGAGGCCCGCTATCTGGATGCGGGTTATTACAAAAGTAAGGATAAGAAAATCCTGGTAAGCGAGGATGAACCGGCCCCGGTCACAAGTGACCCCTGGGCAAGCATGGATGACGCATACATCCTTCCGATCCACCGGTTGGAGGCCACGACCCCCGACACGGGGCAATGTTTTGTTGTTTCGGGTACGCAAGGAAGGCATGTTCCCGTGTTCAAGCGACGGTGGAAAATCACCTTGTACTCCTACATTAACCAGGCTCGGGTCATCCCGAAACCTCCTACCCCGGTACGGTACCGGGACATCAAGCTGATGACAACGGCAGTACGCCATACGTGCCTCTTCTGTCGGGCTGGAATTAGCCGACTAAGGCCGAAACGTCACCACTGCTTTGATATTATTAGGCGTGGCCCCTTAGGTCGGAGGCCAGATGGGATAGGATCAAATTCATTCATTGCTATGGTCTCAACGACAAGTGAGTCTCCCGATATGACGACCGCTGCTACCCAAGCCGGCACCAGCTGCCCCTCGGGTTTTGAGAGCCCAGAAGTATCTCCCGTCGCGGGAAGTTCCCCCATGGGTGGGGAGGAAGACTTGGAGGATGCTCCCCCCACCTTTGAAGAAGGCGTATCTACCACGATTGATGAATTGGTACAGGTGAACCTTGGTAGCGAGGTAGATCCGAAACACAAATTGATCAGTGCGGCCATGTCCCTCGAGGAGCGGCAGAAGTACGTAGACTTCCTCAAACAGCACCATGATGTGTTTGCCTAGAGTTACAACGAGATGCCAGGACTGGATCCCCAGGTAGCCGTTCACCGTCTGGGCCTCCTGGCAAAACATCGTGGGTTTAAGCGGGCTCCCAGGAAAATGCACCCTTCTCATGGTGCTATGGTTGAGGCCGAAGTTGATAAGCTAATCAAAGCCAACATTGTTAAGGAGGTCCAGTACCCCAAATGCCTTGCCAACATTGTGCCGATCAGTAAGAAGAATGGGCAGATCAGAGTTTGCATCGACTTCCGTGATCTCAATCTCCACTGACCAAAGGATGACTTCCCACTCCCGGTGACGGAGTTGTTGATTGACGCCACAGCCGAATTCCAAGCCCTCTCCTTCATGGATGGGTACTCCGGGTACAACCAGATCCGGATGGCCCCCGAAGACGAGGAGTCCACTGCCTTCAGGGCTCCCCAAGGTACCTTTTGCTACCAGGTTATGCCATTCGGTTTGAAGAATGCAGGTGCCACTTATCAGAGGGCCATGCATCGCATATTCAAACCGATCCTCGGGACATTGGTGGAATGCTACATGGACGACCTCGTAGTCAAGTCACATCAATTCCGTGACCATATCAAAGACCTCGATAAAGTGTTCGGTTTCCTCCGTTCCCGTCGCCTGAAGATGAACCCGTTGAAGTGTTCCTTCGGTGTCACCTTGGGGAAGTTCCTGGGCTTTGTTGTCAGATACCGAGGTATCGAGATCGACCCGGAGAAGATCAAGGCCATCAGCCAAATGCCTCCCCCGAGCAACATTCGGGAGCTTCGAGGCCTGCAAGGCCACCTAGCCTATATATGCCGATTCATCGCGAATCTGGCCGGCAAGTGTAAGCCCTTTTCCCGGCTCATGAAGAAGGGCGCCGCCTATGAATGGGATGAGGAGTGTCGGACTTCCTTCAAGGAAATCAATAAGTATCTGCTCCAACCTCCGGTCTTGATGCCACCCGTCTCCGGAAAGTCGCTGGTCCTTTATGTGACCGCCCTGGAGAGATCCCTTGGTGCGCTGCTCGCCCAGAAGAATAATGAGAGCACTGAGAATAGTCTCTACTATCTTAGCTGCATGCTTCTCGATACGGAGGTCAGATACTCCCCTATCGAAAAGAGCTGCCTTGTGCTCATCTTCTTCGTGCAGAAGTTGTGGCACTACCTGCAGCACCACGAGGTGCAATTGATCTCTCGGGTAGATCCGCTGAAGTACATCCTGAACCGCCCCATGCGGACTGGCCGACTAGCACGGTGGGCGGTGATTCTCCAACAGTTTGATATCAGGTTAATGCCTCAGAAGGCCGTTAAGGGACATGCATGGCAGACTTTTTAGCTGCCCATCCAACCTCCGTGGATCAATCCCTGGACCTGGATTTCCCCGACGAGATGATCCTCTCAGTCGATCATGTTGTCCCGTGTTGGAAAATGCATTTCGACGGCGCCTCCCGGAGCCCCACCGGTAGAAGGCTCAACGACCCCAAGCTCAACAGAGTGGGTCTGGGTATTGTTTTCATTACCCCAGTGCAAGCCATCCTTCCATACTCGTTCCTGTTGTTAGAAGGATGTACGAACAACGAGGCAGAGTACTAGGCTCTCATCACCGGCCTCGAGTTGGATCTTGAGATCCATGTCCCCCATCTACATGTGAAGGGAGATTCTGACCTGTTAATAAAACAGGTTAATGGCGACTATGTCTTCTGGAAGCCAGATCTTGCACCGTTGCTGGAGTACACCCTCCGCCTAATGGCCCAGTTATCCTCTCGACCAGAGGTTACCCATGTCCCGCGGTCGCAGAACGGTCAAGCAGACACCTTGGATGGCTTAGCCGCGTCGCTCGCAGAACCCGAGCAAGATGATTTGGTCATACACGTGGCCCACCGAAGAGTCATTGCCCCCATCACCCAAGAGGATGATGATAGCCTGTGGGTAAGTCATCTCACTGCGGGACCCTCCATATCGGGAGTCCCGGGTTCGTCAGACGCAGTGGTGGAATCCACTCCCGACTGGAGGGCGTCTTTTGTTGAGTATCTCCAAAATGGTCGCCTCCCGGACGACAGGGCCGAGCACGAGCGAATCCGACGCCGCACACTTCAATTTACTCTCCAGAGCGGCCCTAGTCTTGAGAAGATCCTCTATAAACGGAGTTTCTATGGTGTCCTCCTCCATTGCATCCAAGGAGTAGAGATACCTCATGTTATGCAAGAGGTTCACGCCGGTTCCTGTGGCGCCCATCAAGTTGGGCCGAAGCTGTCCCATCAAATCCAGAGTTTAGGGTACTTCTGGCCCTCCATGATCCACGATTGCATTGGGTATGCCAAGAGATGCCACGCGTGCCAAGTACACGCCAACTTCTTGCATCGGCCGCCCGAACCCCTCCACCCCACCAAGTACTCTTGGCCATTTGCGGTAAGGGGACTTGATGTAGTGGGACCGTATCCACCGGCAACAGCCCGCCAGTGCAGATTCATCTTGACTGCTACAGATTTCTTCTCCAAGTGGGCAGAGGCAGTTCCACTCAAAGAGGTCAAGGCCCATTCTATCGTTGACTTTGTGAGCTCAAACATTATCCACCGGTTTGGGGTCCCCCGCGCAGTCCTCACTGATAACGGCACCAACTTCCGAGCGGCTGAACTGAAGAAATTGTACGCCAAGTACGACATCCGGTCTAACCATACTTCCCGCTACTATGCGCAGGCAAATGGACAGATCAAGGCGTTCAACAAAACCCTCTCTAACATTCTGTAGAAGATGGTCGGCGAAAATAAGAAAAGTTGGCCGGACAAGCTCCCCAACGCCCTCTGGGATTACCGGACGACGACTCGCAACTCCACCCAGGTGACCCCATATTCCCTGGTGTATGGAGCTGAGGCCGTCCTACCCATTGAGATCCTGCTGCCATCGCTGTGCACTGCAGTTTATGATCACCATACATCAGATGAGGTAGCCGAGATCCATCTAGCTGAATTGGAACCACTGGACGAGAACCGACTTCGTGCCCTGCACAATCTGGAAAGGCATCAGGACAAGATAGCGAGGGCCTTCGACAAGAAGGTTCATCTCCACTCTTTTCTACAAGGCGACCTGGTACTGGCCCTTCGAGCGCCAATGATTCCCGGTAGGAAACCGCCCAAATTAGAACCCAAATGGGAAGATCCTTATATCATCCATAAGGTTTACCCCAACGGAACATACTCCTTGGTGACCACAGATGGAGAGCGTATAACCCCTCCCACCAATGCCAAATTCCTCAAGCGATACTTTGCCTAGGGAAAAAGTGGTCCAGTATGACCCTAAACTGTGAGAGGGTCCTGCACGACCCTAAACGGCGACTTGGTCCCGCACGACCTTAAACTTCATCCTCGTCCTCTTTGAAAGACGTTAAACTGCAAGCCAGTCAGGCCTTCCTGACCGAGGCTTAGCCTCAGGCCCCTTGTCCTCCTTGGTCCCGCACGACCTTAAACTGCATCTCCGTCCTCACTGCAAGACGTTAAACTGCAAGCCAGTCAGGCCTTCTTGATCGAGGCCCAGCCTCAGGCCCCTTGGGCTCCTTGGGTCCCTGGCCCCCCGTCTTCACCACGAGACATTAAACCACAAGCTGGTCAGGTCTCCCTGACCACGGTCTGGCCCCAGGCCCCCTCGTTTCTCCCCGACATACCCTCTTACGGGATCGTACGGTGTGGTGTGGGACTACGTCCTCATTCACGACGGATTACATGCCGCACCGTACACATCCCCAAATGAGATGCCCCTTGTCCCGCATGACGTTAAACTGCATGTCAAGAACTACGTGTGGCTTGATTCCCATCTTCATGGGATACATAGGAATGCTCGGACGCCTCGTCGTGAGCCCAGCCCCAAGAATTTTTCTTCCACTATCCCCCCCTGGGGGTAGTTTCCTTGGAGAATCTTTGTGCAGCAGGAGTAGGGTTTTTAGTCCCATTCATACAACCCCGCTTGCGCAAGGATTGTAAGGGTCAAACCATGTGCCCACTCCCATTCTTCTATCCTCCCACGTCCTCACTACACGACGTTAAACTGCATGGCTTTCAAGAACTACGTACGGCTTGATTCCCATCCTAATGGGATACGTAGGAACGCCCGGACATTTCGTCCGTAGGCCCATCCCAAAAGCCAAAATCTTCCCTTTGGGTCAACACATGGCAGGGTGCACACTTTTTCCCCAACTCACATCGAGCAAGCCTTGACCCGGCTGCACATCCCCCCTGGGGATGTTTGCCTCTTTCACGGATACAGCTATGCTTTGCCCACTCCTTGACTGGGATTCCATCATTTTTTCACACCCCGAGGGACCCCCAAGAACGGATTGGATACTACGCCCAAGGGCTCTCCTACCGATACGGGCCAACTCCCCCAAGGGTTTTTCAAGCAACAAGCCGATACAAGTCCCGCGTTGCGAATTTGGTCAGTGGTCGACGCTCACTTGTTACTCCCATATCAGGTTACCATAGGAATGCTGTGTTTCGAACATGGTCAACAGTGTCCTGGATCTTTGGGTCTACCCCGAGATGTCCTAGACATCGAGTGTGGTGATTAATTCTTCCCCATCACGAGGCAACAAACTTCTCTCGGGGCGGTGCTTGAAATCGGGCCCACGACTCTGACCCCCCATAGGAGTGTGCGGCGTGGTGTAGGATTATCTCCTCATTCACGTCGGGATCATGTACCATGCCGTACGACTCCCCTTACGAGGCCCAGCCTCAGTCACCTTGGCCTCCTTGGGCCCCTGGCCCCTCTTCCTCATGTAAGACATTAAACTACAAACCAGTCAGGCCTTCCTGACTGATGCCTGACCTTAGGCCCCTTGGCCTTTCCGGGCCACGGCCTAGGTCCCTTCTTACCCGGAGTGTACGGTGTGGTGTGGGACTACGTCCTCATTCACGACGGGATCATGTACCATACCGTACGACTCCCCTTACGAGGCCCAGCCTCAGGACCCTTGGCCTCCTTGGGCCCCTGGCCCCTCGTCCTCTTTGCAATACGTTAAACTGCAATCCAGTCAGGCCTTTCTGACTGAGGCTCAGCCCCAAGCCCCTTGGCCTTTCCGGGCCACAGCCCGGGTCCTCTCTTATAGGATGGCATGGTGTGATGTAGGACTATGTCCTCATTAATGTCAGCTTCTTCACCATACTGTACACCTTTCTTAGGGGTATATTACTCCCCTCCTCGTCCAGTATGATGTTAAACTACATTTCAAGAACTACGTGTGGCTTGATTCCCATCCTCATGGGATACGTAGGACCACTTGAATGTCTAGGCTTCAGGTCCAGCCCCATCCCTCGGGAATATTCATCCCATCTTGGCCCCTTGGCCTACCCTTCCTCCATGAGGGGGATTATGTGGTGTGGTGTAGGACTACGTCCTCGTTCGCGTCAGTTTCGCAATGCCTACACCATATACCCCTCCCTACTGAGCTATTTCGTTGATCCCTTTCTGGCAGTTCACCGATGTGCCTAAGAGTACTTTGGTTTATTACCTAGAACGCCAAGCTTTACTCAGACACGTCCGCACCCGCTTTCCAGGCTTTGCGTATCCCTACATCAGGGATTCCATCATCTTTCACACCCGGAGGGGCCCCCAAGAACGGCTTGGACACTACGCCCAAGGCCTCTCCTACCGTTACGGGCCAACGTCCCCGGGGTTTTTGGACAAAAAATCGATAAAATCCCGCGTTGCGAATATGGTCAGCGGTCGATGCTCATTTGTTGTTCCCACCTCGGGCTAGCGCGACATGGACGCTGTGTTTCCACCATGGTTAACAGTTTTTCTCTCTCGCCATGCCATCTCATTAGGCCCAAAATGTCGGGTGCACAATTCACACACTTTATCACTTCATCGTGTCCAAGTAGAGTCTCGGAACACTTGGTACATTTCCTCCGTGCACGTCTGCGCGTTGGGTGAACAGGTCGTGTCGAAGGTGTCCTTCGGGGCCCTCTACCAATTTCTGTTTGACTCGCCCCAAGTATTGTGATGAGGATACCCCCCCTTGTTTCCCACACCAAGTTTATCTCAGGTGGGCTTAGGGATTGGGTTGATATCTGTGCTTGCTTGGGAAGTTGCCACCATTAACGGTCCGAGCTCTAAGACCATAAACTAAGACTCTCATCTGGAACTACGTTCAAGACCCCTTGTCTTTGGGTCCAGCAAGAGTTCAGAAAGTTCACCTCTCTCAGGTCCTACCATTGGGACCCCGACCATGGGACCGCGTGGCGTGGTACGGGATTATCTCCTCATTCACGTCAGGTTTGCAACAGCTGCACCACGCGTACCCCGTTCTGAGAGTTAGCCCTCCTATTCCTTGTCCTGCATGACATTAAAAGGCACCCTTCAGAACTATGTATGGCTTGATTCCCATCCTCATGGGATATGTAGGACCACCTGAATGTCTACGATTTGGGTCCAGCCCCACCTCTTAGAGATCTCCTGATTTCCCGGTCACCTAGGCCACTTGGCCTATCCCTCTCCAGAAGAGGGATGTGTAGGTATGATACAAGGTTTTGGGCACCGTGCCCCCTTCCCCCAGGAACCTACCATCTCTCGATCACCCTCAAACTTTGAGTCCCTTGACTCCTTGCAGTGGTTCACCCATGAATTAAGAGTACTCTGGTCTACGACCAAGAGTGTCAGATTCAACTTGATTAAGTTCCTTCCACTTGTCAAGCTTCGTGTTCCCCTCCATTCGGACTTTCATCACCTTTCACTCCCGGAGGGACCCCCAATAATGGCCTGGATACTACGCCCAAGGGCTCTCCTACCGTTAAGGGCCAACGCCCCCGAGGGTTTTGGACAACAAATCGATAAAATCCCGCGTTGCGAATATGGTCAGCGGTCGATGCTCATTTGTTTGTCCTCATCTCAGGCTAACACGACAGGATGCTGTGTTGCAAACATGGTCAGCAGTAATCCTCTGTCGTCACGCCAGCCTCTTCAGTCCCCGAATGTTGGTTGCATGATTCACATCATTTTCCACCCCATCATGTCCAGGTGGAATCTCGACACTTTTGGCGCTATCCCTTTGTGCACCTTTGCATGTTAGGGGGACAAAGCTGCAATCTGGCGTCCTTTGGGGCTCCCATGGTCCGAGCTCTAAGAACATAAACTAAGATCCATTCGGGACTACGTTCAACTTGATCCCCATCCTCATGGGATACGTAGGACCGCCCAGATGCCCTGTCTCCGGGTACAACCCATTCAGGAAGCCAGTCTCTCCCCCTATTTCACCTCTGTATAGGCCCCTCGGCCTAAGGCTTCCCTCTCCGAATGGCGTACAATTTGATGTGGGATCATGTCTCTGTCAATTTTGTTTTATAACACTGTGCACATTTCCCGCCTAGCATCGTCTCTGCTACGTCTGCACTGCATGACGATAAAATGCATGCTTGGTCCTATCATACGACCCTAAACTGTGACATTATCGTCCTGGCCACACGACGAAAAACGGCACCGCATTGTGGTGACCTCATTATAGAGGAAATCACGTTGGGTATTGGTCACTTTCCATGCCATTTTTCTACGCCCATCACAGCTTGATTCTTGTGGAGACATCACGACCTACTGTTCTAGGCCTGTCGCTTCACAAAAAAAACCATTCACCTTAAAGAACAAACAAGATACATCAAATTCCGCTTCTTTTAGTGCAAGGGCCACGCCCACACTTCCCTTTTCCCCTGGCACTAGTACCTTACCGTGCCACCTTCCAGAACTATGTATGGCTTGATTCTCATCCTTATGAGAAACGTAGGAGCGCCCGGGTGCTTCCCCGCGGGCCCAGCCTAACCCTTGTGTTCGGTCCCTCGACTCGACCATTTCCTCAGAGAACGCATGGTATGTAGGACTATGTCCTCATTCACGTCAGGTTTTGATGCCATGCGTCCCCTGATCCCTTTACCCATTTATGGTCTAAGGTCCATCCAGAACTATGTATGGCTTGATTCTCATACTTATGAGATACGTAGGAGCGCCCGGGCACTTCTCTGCGGGCCCAGTCTAACTTTTGATCTCGGTCCCTTGACCAAAAACGACTCTTAAGGAGGTTGTGCGGTGTGATATGGGACTATGTCTGGTTGTTCACCCCACCGCACACACCCCCTATTCCCATTCACACCAGGTGTCTGAGTTACTCCACCATGTATCCCATGTTTCCCTTTACCCATCCATGGTCCGAATTCTATGACCCTAAACTAAGATTTCCCTATGGGAAAGGACTCTGCTCCCCCTATCTAATACGTATCGTTGCCATATTTAGATGTGTTTCGACAAAGAGCCCGAAGTGTGGGATTTTCATAGGGACATTCCCCTGATCCCATGACCAAGCTTCGTGAGCTCGCTATTTGGATCCTCATCCTCTTCCACATCCAAAAGGACCCTCGGACGACATGGATACTAGGCTTAAGGGCTCTCCATGAATGTTGGACATAAGGGCCCTCCAATCGTGTCGGGCCAACGTCCCTACAGATATCTGACAACATTTGTGACATGGTCCCGTGTTTCGAACAAGGTCAACGGTCAACCCTTATTTGTTTGTCCCCATTTTAGGCTAACGCGACAGGATTCTATGTTGCGAACATGGTCAGCAGTAATCCTCCATTATCACGCCGCCATCATCGTGATCCGAATCTCGAGCGTCATGATTCACACATTTCCCCTCCCTCATGTTCAAGTGGAACTCCATCATACCTGGCTCTTTATCTTCGCGCATCTAGGTGTGCTAAATGATCGTGTTAGTGTCATTGGGTCGGTAGTCACCGAGCGTCCCTTTTCCCTAACCTTCCCCTTTTGTGTTGGGAAATTCCCACTACTACTGCTTGTTTCCCACACCGAGCACGACTCACGTGGGCTTATTAGTTTTGGTAGGATGTGTGCCAATACAGTCGGGCAGTTCCCCGTCCCACATGACGTTAAACTGCGCTTCCAGAACTACGTAAGACTTCATTCCCATCATCACGGGATACGTAGAGACACCCGGGCATTTCACCTAGGGTTCAGCCCCTGGAATCACAAAATATTGTTCCTCCCCATTTCCAGCCCTCTGGCCTGACCCCTCGGGAAGAACTATGTAATTGCAATTCTACCCTGAACAAGTTCAGGATGCCCCAAGATCCCATTGGGGAGTGACAAATCCCCTCGCCAGAGAGGCCCTATCTTGAAGAAAGAATGATCCGTGATCAGACCGATGCACCCATCTAGCGTACTCCCACCACGGTGGTGTAACTACCTAAGTGTTGGATTCTGATTGAACAAACCATCACTCCATATTCCACGCTTTGAGTTCCCCTTATTCAGACCCTCGTCCTCTTTCATGTCTGAAGGAACCCCCTAACGGCCTGGTCTCATGCTGCATCGGCTCACCTACCGTCCTGGGCCAACGTTCCGAAAGACGGGTCATTCATGGAAGGAAACCCTAACAGTATGGATGTCTAACCTATTATCCGCCTACTGTCCTAGGCCAACGTCCCGAAGGATTGATCGACAACAAATTGATAAAATCCCACATTGCGAATACGGTCAGTTGTCGATTCTCATTTGTTGTCCCCTTTTCAGGCTAACGCAGTAAGGGTACTGTTTCTCCTCCAAGGTTAACAGTTGTCCCTTATTGTCACGCCATCCCCACAGTGTTCCGAATCTTGTGTATCGTGATTCACACTCCCCATTTTCATCTGTTTGGACCGATTTCAGCGCCCCTGGCATTGCCCCGTTCGTGCATAAGAGCACGCTGAAGAAAAAGTAATTTGGATATCTTGGAAGTTCCTTCTCCGATCAAGCTAACTACCTCCTGCATCTCACATTGGGCTCGACCCATGTGGACTTGAAGGATTGTCGCCAAACGTCCCGCAAACATTGTAGGGATGTAACATGGCAATTCAAACAGTGGAAATCGTGCGTGCCACGACACTCAAAACAAATTAGAAAGAAAGAGTTGAAGCACGAAAGTACGAATAAAAGTTTCTTTTGGGTTTGTTACAATACCTGGGGGTTGACTTCTCCCATAGATGGGTTGACCCCGTCAAAAGAGCGTTGCAGCTCCGCCCCCCGCTGACTTGCGGCGTCCAAAGCTTGTTGCCGCTGATTCAACTCCCACTCCTCTTCAGCAGCGACGGGGCGTAATTCTTCAACTCTGGCCCTGGTCCTTTCTACCTCGGCATGGAAGGTAGCCATCCTTCCAGAGGTCTGCTCCATATGCTCCTCAGCCTCTGCCAGCTATGCCTTCAACCATCAGACCAGCTCAGATTGCGCATCAAGAGAGGCTGAACGCTCGTTTGCCCGGGTCTGCATCCATTGAACCTCGCCTTCAGCCTCCTGGAGCTTCTTAATGCTGGTCGCCTTCCTCCGCTGCAATCCCACGCTCAGCCCACGATCATGCTCTCGGATCTTCTCAGCCATGAGGTCTCAGATGAGCGCGTGAGGGCGTTGGGTATCCACTCCCCCAACACACAGTTCACGCAACCGTGAGCGGAGCCTATCCATTTCGGCCAGCCATTGCGCTTGGGGAGTGTCCTTGATAAAGCACCTGATCAGCTTCCACGACTGGCGACGTACTATGCTGCTGTCTTCCTCATCGGAGGCCGTTTCGTCCCAGTCCGCGCGGTTGGCAGGCTCGTACGCAGGATATGCCTGCAGGAATTCCTCAGCGGGATCTGCATCTAGTGTTGAATCTGGTATGACACCTGACGCCGAAGCAGGAACGACAGGACTGGGACCTACCGGTTGATCCTCTTCCTCAGAGTCCACCTTGATGACTTGAGGTACGGCCCTGCTGGTGGTCCCGCCAGTGATGGTGTGCGTCGCAGCTTGAGGAGGTGGGGGGACTATCGCCACCATCACTGGCATGCCCCTAGGAGGGATGCCACCAGACAACCCGACCAGTCTTGCTGCAGCAGCCCACGCCAGTCGGAGAACTGTACGACAGAGAGGGACATGAACGTTAGTTGGCAGGCATAGTCTACATATGACGACAAGGGAACCAGTGGTGGGTACTTACAGAGATCGACCTCCTGGCGCTGCTCTTGAGCCGGTAATAAGGGGACCCCGAGGCGAGGCCCTCCGTATATTGTTGGGAGGTCTGGAGACTCCGGGAGAGCCTCCACGGGTTCTCTGGTCCCACCAGACGCAGAACTGGACGCAGCCATGGGCGTGGGTTCTGAAGATCCCGCATCATCACCCGCCAAGGGGTGATAACGAGGCCTGCAAAGAAGTTCCTCCTACATGGCCTAAACATCGGTGAGAAGTCCATAGTGGCTCAAGAACAGATCGTTAGGAGAGAAGTTTGGAATGCTACCTCGAGAGCCTCCGAGAAGTCGTCGGATTCTGAGCCTCGGTCTCCGACCTCACCCTCCTCCAACGGGCTCCCTCCTCCAGCCTCATCCCCCCGAGAAGAGTCCTCTGATTCCTCTGACAAGGGGAACCACTCCCTCAGATCGGCAGCCGATAACTGCGGGGGGACCGTCTGATTCAACAGTACCCTCACCCGATCCGTCATTGGGCGAGGAACACCGCTGGAGTGGACGTAATCTTCCAGCTCATCTAGGTATTGCTCCGACTCCGCCGGAGACACCATGAATCCAGCCCGAACTGGGCCTATGCCCGGCAATTCCATCCCGAGGCGATTCAGGTGGGCCCACATCTCAGGTGGGCTGAGGAATTGCCGGTTGACATTCCAAATGTCCCAAGCTTCCGGGAAGACATTATCTTCTGCCATGTCGATGTGACGCAGCCGCTTCCCCGGAGCCTGAGTGGATATCCGACGAAATCCCCTCGGTGGCCGCCCCTCTGAATGGCCCAGCTCTTCCGGAACCACCGGATCCATCGTTACTGCCATACCCTCGGCCGGTGCGGGTCTTGCCGTCATCACAGCCTCACTACCGCGAGCAGCCCTAGCTGACCTCCGACCCCGACCTCGAGATAGAGAAGACCCACTGTCACCGAACCGGATAGTTGATTGCTTCAGCATCTCCCCTGGGTAGGCAGCCTCCCAACTGATGGCGTAATCCCTCCCCAATCCGAAAGCGGCGGTGGATGGAGGCAAGACAATCCGCATCTTCCCATCTTCCCATGTGAACATGAGCCACAACTGCCTCATCACACATGGGTGCTCCTCGTGGCGCACCTCTCAGTAGACCTGCGGGGTCAGCCGCTGGAGGCACCGGAACTTCCACGCAAAACGATGCGGGGTGTACGGTTCACAGATTGGCTCACGATCTATCCAAGCCACCAAAAACTCCACCTCGGAAGGCCATAAGGTAAGCCCAAGGTTATTCTGTTCCTCGTCCGTCGTCATCAAGTATTCCCGTCGGCAAAGGGAAGGGGTGGAAGTTAAACTCATCCGCCCTCCACACCCGATTCAGTACCATCGGAATGACCAGTTTGAATGGGAAGCTCCCGACCGTGTTCAGGATGGAGGGGAGAAAGTTTGATTCCGGCGGCGAAATGGGGTTTGGATATTCATAAATCCCCCTGATGTGCACTGCGATCCACCCATACAGGAGGTGGAAAGGCCCGCATATCCTTGGGGGCTTCTTGCCCTCACTAATGTTCCGCAGCATTCTGTACAGTTTGGTGAGCATTGGAATACCCAAGTTGATCCGCTGCCCCATGGCCAACATCGACGCCGTGATGAACGAGCTAGGCCGCACCCCATGCTTGTATCCCTCACTGGTAGGATCCACCCACAGATGAGAGCCGCGATGAACGCCGCCAGCCTGACTATCAGCTGTTGTTCAGTGCAGACACTGAAACCCCAAGTCTTCCATTGGCTGTCCTCCAAGACCCGCCAATACGAGTGCCCCTTGCCTGTTGGGCCGCCCTCGGACAAGGTCAAGGCCTCGGCGGGAACTCTTGATCTTCTAGGAAATTCAGGAAGCATTTGAACCATCTCCTAAAGTGGACATCCCTCACTGCCTCCTTGTCCTCTCCAGGGACGAGCGCCATCAGCGCTGACGCCAGTCGCGACATTTGCTCCGGATCCTCCCACGCGCTGATGACGAGGAGGAATTCGTCATACATGGCCCCCAAGATCGGGACCCCGGAAATCTGGTGGACATCCCACAGGCTGATGCCCACCTCCTCGTGATGAAGGTGAAAAGTGTTGGTCCTGGACGACCATCTACTCAGCAGTTCCGGCATCAGTTGCTTTGGTTGGTAAATGTGGAATTGGGAGGCCCACACCGCCTCATACAATCCCACTCTCCTCAGCTTGGCCCCGAACTCCTCGCATGAGGCGCCTACCCAGTAGGCCCAGGCCCAGTCGTCGGTAAAATTGCCGCCCTGGCGCAGGTCCCACTCATCAGACCATCCTTTCCTTGGATCCTGCAAAGCCGCCTTCAGCATGGTACGATAGAGAGGAGGGGACTTCTCCGGTTGTAATGGCCTCCCATCAATGTCATTCACATGGTTTTAGAGACAATCAGCGGTGACAGGTGTGAATTCCTCCCGCGCGTGACCATCGGCCGCCCTGAACCATTGGTGCTGGCACGGTGTGCTCCTGAACCAGCAAGCTGGTTCATCCCTACTCGCCTCAGGGATGAAGACGTCATCCGTCAGCCCGAAGCCGTACAACGACAGTTTCTTGCACTGCAGATAATCTTTCTGGCCCTCCGAGAGTAGATCTGTCAAAGAAGTGTGATCCGAGTGGCTCCGGATCATCTCCCCCAAGCCTGGACGGTTGGCCATCTCATCTCGACGAGCAGCATCTGCAAGGACCCCCAATACAGCCTCTTGATGGGCCATTTTAACTCTGACACTCAGAAAAGAGTTCTCTCGGCTGGATCGCGAAGCTCAACCGCGAAGCTGAATCGCGAAGCCGGATCGCGAAGATCGGTCGCGAGACCAAGCCGCGAAGTCTGGCCAAGGCCGACAAACAGAGGATCGCTTGGCGCGGACGCGGAGTCAGAGACCCGCGGTTCGCCGCGAAGCTCGATTCGCGGATGGCTATCGCGGAGTACGCGGAGCTTTGCGAAGTTGAGAGAGCACAAAAAGACAAGGAAGGCACGTGAAGACAAAAGAGGTCGGACCCCCTATTTATAGGCGGCGACCCCGGAGCATCGCGGCGCGCCTCACCCGCGCGGAGCATCGCGACGCATCCGGATCTGTGGCCCCAGTCAGCACCACGGCCCCCTTCGCGAAGCTGCATCGCGAACCACCGACAATTTTGGAGATTTTCCCTCAGACTTCGACCCTTCGACCTCCGTGGCTCCATGTCCGAGGGGGGGAATTTGTTGGCACCAAAAATGTGGCCCGAAAGAAAGGAACGAAAAAGAAGGCCAGCGCACTGCCCCGCGAAGCCCCATCGCGAAGCGCCCTGACCATGGCGGCGCCGTGAAGCTCCAGAGGCGGTAATACTCCGCGAAACCCTTTGACGTTCGTGAGCCACCGCGAAGCTCCAGAGGTGGTAATGCTCCGCGAACCCGTTTGATGTTCGCGAGCCGCCGCGAAGCTCCAGAGGCGGTAATGCTCTGTGAACCCATTTGACGTTCGCGAGCCGCCGCGAAGCACCAGAGGCGGTGATTCTCCTCGAACGCGTTTGACGTTCGCGAGCCGCCGCGAAGCTCCAGAGGCAATGATTCTCCGCGAATGCGTTTGACATTCGCGGGCCACCGCGAAGCTCCAGAGGCGGTGATTCTCCGCGAATGCGTTTGACGTTCGCGAGCCGCCGCGAAGCTCTTGAGGCGGCGCACAGGCGCTGCTTCGCGGTGCCCCTTCCCTAAAAATACCGGGCTCCTCCTGAGTCCCAAGGACGGAAAACTCGACCTTTCGGCTTCTCCTTTCCCGAATCGCAAAGTACGCTTTGCCCCGGGAATCATGAGCTCCGTGAGGTACTTCTACTTCGCGAGATGACTCTTCTTTGTCTCGTTTTGAGCCCCTCTTCCGAGAGGTAGGCCCTTCGCGAAGCTCAAGGGTATTCGCGGAGGAAGGGGATTCCCAAGGGAACCCGGGCAGCCGTGGAGCACTTGTGCTTCGCGAAACACCCAACCCATACGAGTGATCCCTATGCTAAGGCAGGATCACTCCACATCGCGAAGCACACTGCTTTGCAGGACCCTCCTTCGTGAGGCACCCCTCCTTCGCGAGGCAGTGCTCTGTTCCACTTCACGAAGCAACTCCCATTCACACCCGTGGCCCATGCTAAGGTAGGATCGCTCCACTTCGCGAAGCACATTGCTTTACAGGACCCTTCTTCGCGAGGCACCCCTTCTTCGCGAGGCAGTGCTCCGCGAACACTGTTCCACTTCGCAAAGCACCTTCCACTCACACCAATGCCCCATGCTAAGGCCAAGGCACTCCACTTCACAAAGCACACTCCTCTGCTTAGCGATTCCTCTTCTCGTGTGACCCTCCAGGCTTGCGCGATGTGATTTCAAAGTCAAATGGATAATACCACTCATAGCGTTGCTTCGCCTAATGCTTCTTCACATAGGCACGCTAACGACTATTGCTTCATCGCATAGCCACGCTAACATGGACCCCTCGATGGTTCGTTCCACAACCCACCATGACCATGCCCTTACTGGCACCTTCCCTTCCCCAAGGACCAGAGGGTACCGGTTATGTAAGCCCTAAGGGTGTGGAGTGAACCCACCTCGTCCGAGCTGCAGGACGTTAAACTGCCAAGCACCGCGTCCTCAACACATGATGTTAAACTGTGATCCGACCTTGTCTCCCTCACGAAGGATTCCCCCAGCTTGAACATTCGTTACACCACTCGTCTCCACGGGAATGGAATCACCCATCCACAAGTGGTGATATCCTCCTTTCCGGAGTGACGTATGTTCGTAGGAGAAGGGCGACCCTAGTTCCCCAACGGATGGCTGCACCTCTGCATCTCCGTACTTCCCCACTACCAAGGTCAGTGGAGGGCGTGATATGGGACGAGGTACTTCCCATCATTGGACCAAGGTCCATCTTTCTCGCGCTTTGTCACACCATGGGCCTCCATCCCGGAGCAAGTCCCAACACCATGGGCCGCCTAACGCGTAAGCCCCTCTTCGCTTCTAACGGACACATCCTTCGCGACGTGATCGTCAGGTCCTTGCAACCTTTTGTTTATCACACCGAGCATGACTCACGTGGGCTTAGAGTGAGCACCGAACCTGACACCCGTTCCTCTGAACTACGAGGTCTTTGATCCATGCCAAGGCATGGTACATAGGAAGCCTTCCAAGAGGTTCAAGCCCACCACCCATTGGACCAAGGTCCGCATTCACGTCGGTTCACCTGCGAATCCATAGTGAACTACGAGGACTTTGATCAATTCCAAGGCATGGTACGTAGGAAGCCTTCCAAGAGGTTCAAGCCCACCACTCATTGGACCAAGGTCCGCATTCACGTCGGTTCACCGGCGAATCCATAGTGAACTATGAGGACTTTGATCCATGCCTAGGCATGGTACGTAGGAAGCCTTCTAAGAGGTTCAAGCCCACCACTCATTGGACCAAGGTCCACATTCATGTCGTTTCACCGACAAAACCCCACCTGAACTACGAGGTCTTTGATCCATGTCAAGGCATGGTACGTAGGAAGGCTCCATGAGGTTCAAGCCCACCTGTCATTTCACGTCGGGTCTCACCCCGGTCCAGCATGACGTTAAACTGCATTCTGGTCCAGTGGTAGGCCGCTGCTACCCATTCCCATCCGAACTACGAGGACTTTGATCCATGTCAAGGCATGGTACGTAGGAAGCCTCCATGAGGTTCAAGCCACATTGCTCGGTCATTCATTCACGTCGAGTTTCGCCCTTGTCCAGCATGACGTTAAACTGCACGCTCCCGTCCAGCACGACATTAAACTGCATTCCGGTCCAATGGTAAGCCATTGTGACCCACCCCTTTGAACTACGAAGACTTTGATCCATGTCAAGGCATGGTACGTAGGAAGCCTCCACGAGGTTCAATCCCATCCATCATCCAATTCATGTCAATTTCTATCTACGTCCAGCACGACGTTAAACTGCCATTACAGATCTGAACTACGAGGACTTTGATTCCCCACCACGGGGATACGTAGGAAACCTTTCCAAGGTTCAAGCCCACCATTAGCGGATCCACGGGTCTGCTTTCACGTCTATACACTGACAATGCCTGCCGGACTAAGGTCCACCGTCATGTCGGTTCGCTGCTGGCATTCATCGGACCAAGGTCCACCTCCGCCGTCGTCCTTGCGATGGTCCCATTTCATTCCCCTCGACTCCATTTATCCACCTAGAACCCATCCCGACTCTCTCCCGGACCATAGTATCTCGGTGAGACTTTGTCGGTATGACCCTCTTCACAGCCACCCATGGGCTGACCTGTCTCCGCTGGACGTTAAACTCGCGGCGTGCCCTGTGTTAAATGCGGGAAGCTGAGGAAATCCTCAGATATGTGTCTATGACATAATTCCCTGTGCTCGATGTGGGATGCCTCGGGCTTCCACGCCCTCGAGAAGCCCTGCAATCAGGGATAATAGACAAACACGATAGATTCCCCAGCATCCAGACACGCTACAGGTGCCTCAACATGACTACTCCGCCGACCGAAGGTTGCTGCCCTGACTGGACCCTTTGGAATGTCCCGACAGAAGCAGTGTAATTAACCGGCGTCCATGGAAACATGGAACTGGGAAGAGTTTCACAAACTACGTATTAAATCTATGAGGGAGACCCGGACTAGGTGATGAGTTCCGAGGAGGAATCCACGGAAGGAAGAACCGACATCCCATCATCCCGTTTCAATCAAGGAGAAAACGTACCTGAACAAGGAACGAATGCCGCCCGCCTTTGGAAAGCGGGAATGCGGGGCAACGGGTAGCACGTCCTCCATAGACGGATGCGCGCGCGCCCCGACAAAAGCATCAGAAACAACTATTGATTACCAGGCTTAGTGAGCCTGAAATGGAATTTTTGTCATTTATAGTTCACTTAAATAAACGTGCGTGCATGTTTTTATAACTTTTAAACTGATGCTCGAATAAGAAATAGAAGGGAATCATTGAACTCAGTTTGATGTCATTCATCTAGAATGGACCTAACATCAACTATTGAAGGTTGACCAGAAATGAACATTTTTGAAAATTTTAGAATAAAAATAAATAACATAAAAAGATATTTTATTTGTTTCTCTCCACTTTTGAGTGGTCGCACGTCAGCACTATAGTGGTGGAGATGAAGCGATGATGAGTGGCATTAAATAAATCTCAATAATGAGACTCTTAAATGTGCAACATAATGACACATTAATTGAACCTTAATAGATAAATTGTTTCATTAATGAAAGAAAAAAATTATTCAATGTCATAGAATAATGTAAATAATGAGACACATTTCTCTTTTAATGGGATAACAGGTTGTAAAAAAATCCTTAAATTTATCTGATAGACAAAGAGAAAATTCTCTCCAATGAACAATGTCGATGAATTTCAAGGAAGAATAATACACCATGAAGGGCAAGACTGGAGAGTGATGAACGCCAATGGATTCATACATAAAATGAATAGCCATGGATAGATCACTTTATCAATGAATGTATCATAGGTAGGGGTTTGATTTTTGTGTTTTGTGATTCCCCATTCATCATTCAAAAACAAGAAACACATATCAACGGACGAACATGTTGATCCATGGAACATTTGTTTTTTTGAGAGGGTGAATATTCATAGGGTTTTAGAAATGGGGTAATATTGATGATAGAACCTAAATATTCTTCTCCCATGATAAAACTCTAATGCATAGGGTAAAGGTCAATACGAACAAGGCCCAAGCCCCTCTGCCTTTATGCGTACTTGTGCATTCATCATAGACAATCCTCTGATATGATGGAGAAAATTTTAGAAGGTCATAACAAGGATGATGACAACCCATGGAGGCCAGAGGCATAGATAGTCCAAAAAACAGACCACTAAAGTAGACCTAGTGGTCCTTGAAAATTCTGGTGACGTTCCATGACATTGCACCGAGGAGGATGTCGTGGCTATCTTTGGTTGTGATGGTGTAGTAGGATCCTACAATGCTACGACCAATAGCTGGAAGAGGTAAGACATAGCCAACCAGCAGTGTTAGTGGATTAACCCATTCCATGTGGTCTACGGTCCAGCAAGGACCACGTTAAAGAATGGACTGGGCGGCTGGCTAAGCTGGCCGCAGGGCGCAAAAACATGATACCCCTGGTGTCAGGGCTGGTGGAGAACGACTCGGTGTGGGGGCCAAGGGGGGGGGGGGGGGGGCGAGAACCGTGGTGTTGTGCAGCCAAGGCTGAAGTAAAGCCAACCCCTTTTTTCAGGCCAAGCTTCTGGGATAATTTCAGGCCACTGGGTGGGTTAGTCTGGGTAGGAAAACCAGACCACCAATGTCGGTCGTGCCCAAAAAATCTAAGTCGCTTGGTGACTCAGTGGGTTGGACACACTACCAAACTAGTCAGGGTTCATCATTTCCCAACGGACAAGGACTAGTAACATGGATGCACAATGGTTTAACCAAACCCAATCAGGTCTTTTCATGTCGCCAGAACCTGGTTTGTTCATGTGGGAGCCCCGATCCGATTGCGCCGGACTGTTCCCTGACGCAACCAACCATGTTTTAGTGAAACACTATTATCTTTCAGACCAAGTGTTTGATTGAAGATACAATTGATGCATTGGACCCATCATGACGAAGAGGCTCTTTTGTAATGCTCTAATCAATCATTAATGGATTTTGAAATATAACTAATGGAATGAGGAGTCGATTCTCTTAGAATTATGCATTCTACGTGTGGATATCCTACGTCTATCTTGGAATTGAGGTCAACTACAAGAAACCCTGTGTGGATCAGCTACCAGTGAACATATATGGATCAGAAACAATAGAACCTGTGTAAATCAGCCAGAAGTTACCCTATATAGATCAGTTTTGAGAAACCCTGTGTCAATCAGCTATATCACACAAATTGTGGACCAGCTCTGAGAGACCCAGTGTGGATCAGCTACAAGCGGTACTTTTTGGACCATATTTTATGGTCTAAGGGGGAAGTGACTCCTTGTGACCCAGTAGAACCACATTACTAATCATGTATGAGTACATTATTAGTCCAAAGTGTTCATTTTTATGACTAATAGTCTTGCATTCCATACTTTATATTATACCTGAGTGAGATTTCATTCTTTGTGATCACGCTTGTGGTTTTGATTTTTGATTTCTTTGTGGTCTTTCCTTTATGGTTTGGGGAACCTACTCAGTATTTTGTTACTCACCCCTACACATACCTCACCCACATGTGTGCTGTTTGGTGTAGACAACTAACACCTTAACATAGGTTTTTGAGGTATTAGACCTAGTGGTTTTCAGTGAGATCAGGCAAGCAGGGCGTACTTTTAAGGCTTCCGAAAGATACACTACACATACCCATCAGGTGGGTTTTTTAGCAGACATCTTTTTAGAGAACTATTTTACATTCCTCATTTTAGTCTATCTTTTATTGGGGTTTTATTATGGCCCATTTTACATAAAACATGTGCCTTTAATTTGTGGTTGTTTAGTGGCATGAATGTTTACCTTTCCGGTTTTTTGTGACAAGGTTTAGTTTGTGTGGGTACACGTAATCAGAAAAATGCCACCCACTTATTGGTTAAAGCGTTTAGTTCTAGTCACCAACCATTATCCTTTTATAGGTGGGCTTGGGGGAATCATGGTACCAGCCCTAGGGTACAGGTCGTGACATGTGATTCCCTCCATACATGCCATTTGGGAAATTAGACACTCTACAAGACATGTCACTTTGAATCTCACCGCACCCACAATTTGAGTTAGCCAACTGTTATGATGAAACTTCGTAATTCATCTCGATAAAGATACATCATATAGAAAAGTCATCTAGGTCATGCGTTACCTTTCAAGACCAACCATCCTATCTTGCAACGTCCTACGGGCATGCAGGCTAGGTCAACATGGTATCCTCGAATTTTATAACCTTGTACATCCTTAGTTTTTATTCCTCAATAACAGGAACTATGAAGAATCTAAATCATGTGATAAAAATGATATGCATGACACCTCTTGCAATCCCATTCTTTATATTAACAATCCTATTGGTAGTCTCGTTATATAAGTCCCACATCCACTTGCAATGAGATTGATCATTTTCTATCCCTTGTTTCTCACATCGAGCATTCCTCAAGTGAGCATAGAGAGATGAAATGATCATATAATTTTCATCATTATATTCTAGAATTCACTTAGAACCCTTAGAGTGTAATCCTTGATTATAGGAATAATATGATTGTCATCATATATTGGTCATCCCATGATTAGAAGACCTTTTCCATCCTCAGCGTCCAAGCCCCGATTATTAGGAAATGTTAGTGTTTAAGTCCCGATCAAGGGAATTGTGAGGGCCCTGATTCATTCAATAACCATGATACAAATGATTTCTATTTATGGTATACATTCCATATAAAATACCCATTGTCCTATAAGATTACAATATCTTGACATCTATATGAAATGTGTTTGAGAATTTTCTTCCCCTTCTTTCTTACACCGAGCATCTCTCATGTGGGCTTTGAAAGCCGTACGGAATTAATCATTTCCATCACAAAAAATCAAATAGACAAGGAATCCAAGTTCTTAATCATTAATGGGAGGATTGATATAAAAAACCCTATAGATATGTGAATCTACCTTGGGGAATGCCCAAAGGGAATGAGTGAAGTATATCAAATCTGATTCTATCAATAACCTGGATAAATAGGATGTCTCCTCCGGACATGATCCTAAATATTAAGTTATTTATAGAAATCAAATATTTAATTTCCATATGATGATAATATTCATGGGTTTTGATTCCATCAGTAACTCATATATGTAGGATTCCTCATAATTCATCCATCCCCTTCTCTTAATATCCACTGCCTCCCAGTGTGGTGTAAAACCCCAAAGTACCTAATTATATGGGTTCTACATATTGAGTAACTATCCCTCACATTGAAATAGATAAATTACCTTAGATACATAGATATGGTCTCATAAAGAGTTACCCATTATGTTGTTCATTAATGAGGTCCCATTTAATTTGAATAAAAATATTAATAACCTATAATCCATTTTTTGGGTAACTGGTCCCATTTTGGGACATGTAAGAGAATCATAAACATATTTCAAAACTATGATAGAGTCCCAATGAAGGAAATAATTCCCCAACAAATGGTGTTATGATGCTGACCCCCATCCTCTTGAATAGTGGTCATCCCTAAGCGTAATTGGGTCTTAAACACCATGTGACAACCTACAATTGGATAGTAGGACTATACCTAATTATTGATAGGAGTTCCTTTTTGAGATTTCATTATGAGTGGAAATTAATACTTGATATGAATGATTATTCAAGTTATCAATCCCCCAACCATCATCCATCTAGTCAAACCAAACCCACCTCCATGAGGGATCCCTAGTTATCTCTTCTTTATCAAAATAAAAATATATAAATATCTTATTTGGAAACGAGATTATTATACAAATGGTTGACATTGATATATTATTTCGTATGGATTTTTTTTCAAATTATATTGAAGAATTTATTTCTAATGGGTGGATATTACAATTCTTGATGAAGATGTAGTGTCCCTTAACATTTTAATGGGAAATAAAGTCCTCAAAATCATTTTGGGATATACCACCATGAGTTATTCTTAGTGGAATTCAAGGAGAAAGATATAGGAAAAAACATATGATTGGAATAATATTATTGTAATATAGGATATTACCATTTTTCTCGTGTAGATTCATCTGTTTGTTGAACAACCTCATAGAGATGCACCTCAATGTGATGTTATGTTTTCCATTGATCCCATACTAGATGAAAAACCTATATCTAGGAATACCTACAAGATTGCCATAGATTAATTAGTGGATTTGTGGAAACAACTGTAGGTGTTGTGTGGTAATAGATTGAAACACACCTGTGTTTCAGTATAAAGATACTATATTCTTTTTGGTATGAATATATATGGGTATATGAATTTTCTCAATTTTTATTGGAAAATAAGTACCATTATTATAAGAAATATTCATCCCTACACCACATTTACTTATTTCTTAAATCAACTAAAAAAAGATAATTTTTCTTCAAATACATAAATTTTTTCTCTGTAACATCAACTATGTGTAAATAGGGTACTTATTCCAAATAATTTATTTCATATGTTCTTATGAAATTATGAATTTATATTAATTCCATTTTGATTGAATAATAAACCTAGTATTTTTACGGATATAATCAATAGAGTATTTAATCATTATTTTAATCATTCAATTGTGTTATATATTGAAGATATATTGATATACTCTAAAATATATAGATAATTATATCAATTTACAGATAAATCTTATGACTCTTAGGGATAATTTATTATTTAGAAATTTTATCAAATGAAAATTATTCCAAATTGATGTTTATTTTTCTAAAAAATATTACATATATTGCAAGAAAATTTTTACAACCCTCTTGGATTATAGTAATGATGGAATTGAAAAAAATAAATTAATATTACTAGTTTATGTAGTTTCCAATTTTTTAATGTTTACTATCAACAATTGCATAAAAAAATTCTTATTTAACAATCATGAAAACTATGTTTACACATAAAGGAAATATGCTCATATGGTAAGAATATTGTAAAGAACATTTAAATGAATTAAATTAGAGTTTAAACATTGAAATTGTATTAATATAGGGGAGTGATTAATTTTTTATATATAGTGTTTTACCAAAGAATGCAATTTGAATTGTCTTGATGTTGAACAATATAGTTGTTTCCTAATCATCAAATATATTATAGAAAAATTAATAGAATATTCTGATCTATGATCTAGAGTTGGATGCCATAATATTTTCATTGGTGATACATATGAATTACATATTTAGTGGGAAATGTAAAATATATATGAAACAAAATTTTTGAAATACATCTTATCGTAGAAATATATCAAATATAATTATTCAATGACTATGTTTTCTAAATACACCAAAATCCTCGGAAGGTAAATATAGTGGATGATGTGCCGAGTCGGAATTATCATTGAGTATTGGAAAAATGGCCATTTATAAAGATCATATATTAATGGATTTTGTAATTCTGGATATGGGAACCATTATGGAAAGGGAAACAACACATTCATTTCAAATGATATCCAAACAATAGTTATTATAGAGAAAAAATGATCTAAGCATGATGATATGAATATTTGACAAAAAATAATAATCATTAATGATATAAAGATTTTAGACATCGTCTATTAAGAAGTTATATTGATATTTTGAAACTGGGTATGTGTTACAAAATTTTCTGTGATAAAAATAAAATCCTTATAGGAATAAAATGGAACACCCTGAGATTTTATTAAAAATATTCGTTTAATTTCATTAATGTCTTGTGTTGTACAATACAAAAAAATTATCTTGTGCTATATGCAATTATGTATCATCATTTATTATACTCAAACACTATTATTGGCTTACGTTACATGAAAGAGCAACCTTCCTCGATAACATGTGTTGTATGCGATACCGAGTTTCACTAAATAGCGATATGTCATTAAAATATTATAAAAATGAGCCATTATGAATAGTAATACCCACTTTTTGAAATTTTATAAATTTAATCTTTCAAAATTGACTTCATTTTTGGATTCGGAAAATCGAAATTAGCCAAGGGGGAATTTTTGGTATTTTTCTGAGAACATTCAATTTTTGATGAATAGTGAAAAACACTGAGTTATATTTTAAAACTGAATTATTATTTAAATAATTATTTATTTTATTTAGATTTATTTTAGTTAAAAATAGATACATAATACCAATATATGTTCAATCTAATTAATTTGTGTCATTTGATAATAATTTTAGATATATAATAATTTTATTGAACTTCTCACCGTCTTTTACCCACCTTCCAGGAGAATTTGAAAATTTATATAAAGCATTATTTTATTGCTTTCGTGAGTGGAATTTCAAAAATCTGAGAGACATGGTTGTTGTCAATAAGTAAAATGATGTTCAATAAGATAAAAATAATATTTGGTGAATAATCACATTTTAATTTTATTTACCACGGTTAAAAGTAAATAGGGTAATTATGGGTAAAAATTATATTATTATTTTCCTAACACATGTCTTAATTATATTGGATAAGTGTAATTTGACCATAAAAACCTTAGGAATAAAATATTACCCTTTAGGTACACATGGATTACATTAGGACATTTATTATTATTTTATTTAAAAAAGAGTTAAAATGGTTAAAATCAATGTTTAATAACTAAAACATTTTTAATATAGAGTTATACATAAGATAAATTCAACTATAAATATTAATTTGAAATATAAAACTATTTAATAAATAATGGTATTTTATTAATAATTTTTATACATTAAATAATTTAATTTATTTATGACACAATGATGATGAAGTAATTACCTTATTAATGAAATATTAACATAATTGATATTATAAATGATAAAATAAATTAAATTTGAGACTTTTTGTTAATTAAACTAATGTTATACATTACTAAAACATATTAGGATTTGTTAGAGGAATTGTTTTGGAATTAATAATTCTTTTAGAATTTATAAAAAACAAAATACCAAATGGTGTCAAAATAGACATAAAAGAGTTTTTAAAACAAATATAATATTATTAATTGATATAATGGTCCTAAAAATCAATGTTTCAGAAACAAGACTTATATGATAATATATATGACATTAATGAACAAATTTTGGTTCTATTGGCTGTTTATAGTATGTTTATTAACCATATATTGTAATAATACAAGAAGACACAGAAAAAGATAAATTATTTCACTTAGAGCTAAATCTAAATGGTATAGTTAAAATGGTAACCTAAAATTGTATAAAACCTATTAGATGATATTAATGCAACCCATACCCACCCTATCCTCGAAATAAGTCACTTTAGAGCCATTATAAACTGAATTTTAATTTATTATAAAATAATATTTTATGTTTTTCCTAAGGTTCCCCTCACCCCTCTTATAAAAGGGTACTCCCCATTCTCTATAGTTCACACCTCCAAGGCCATTTCTCTCAGCCAACACCTTCCCAAATACCATATCAACTGTCATTTATTCAACCTAGAGGCCTTCATATAGTCATAAAATCAACTTATGGAGCCCTTTTGATCAAATCAAAAGGAATAACCTGATCAAGAGGTAAATATCTCACCACATATTTCAGGTTCCTTTCATCATCCAATTCCTCCTTCTTTGTTGTTTCCATTCTAAAATAATAAATCCAGTATATTCTATAAACTATAATGTTATTATAAAAATTTTACAACCATATTAGTTATTTTATTCATCATATAAATGAAAATGTCACCACACCTGCGTAAGTACGGCTTACTGTCTCCACATCGTGGTGTAGTTTATTATTCAAACATTTCATCTTTGTGTAACATCCAAGGTAAATAATGAATAAAACATTTTCATATATATTAATATTTATGAATTAAATATTAATTTTAATTAAAAGGGGTTTCTACGTTCGATAGCGTACTCGATACGAAAGGATGAGTTTCTTTGAAAACTTACGTTGTATACTAGTAATATAATAATATTATTTTAAATGGTTGTTAACCTGTAGTCGTTGTATTGGAAATAATGGATAGAAATAATTAAAATATGATTATATTTGTTTTTTAAATGTTTTTACATTTATCCAATAAAAGATAAAGGCTTAAAATACGGAAAGAATTCAATTTTAGGCATTTATACCCTAATTTTCACTAAAGGTTCACTTATCACCTTTGGATGGCGAACCGTCATTAAATATAGTCTTTATCACTCTTATAAATTATATTGGACCAAATATAACTCTTCTTTAGAATCGGGACATCAAAATTTACTTTGTGTAAATTTTAGGTATTTTTTCGATAAAGTTCATTTTTAATGAATAGTGTAAAATGTTGTATTTTAATTCAAAACCAATTTTTAATATAATTTATTTACATGATTAGATTATCTTTTGAATTGGTTTTAAAGTGAAATTAGAATATATTTTTACCATTTAATTGAATGGTGGTCATTGGAATCAATTTCACTTTGAAATTGGACTTAAAGTAGTGTCAATCTTTTGATACTTATTGTTTCATAAAAACACGCTATTTGCTCTGACAGCGGGAATTAATTATTAAATTAATTAATGAAACTTATATGTTTTGAAGTTTTTAAAATGGACTTCATTTTTGAATTCATAATATCAAATATAGCTTAGGGTGAAGTTTTGGTATTTTTATGAAAAACTTCATTTTGTCTGAAGAATAGTGAAACCACTAAGTGGTACTTAAAAAACTGATTTTTCATTTAAATGAAATTTTACCACCTCTGTGTTTTGAATTTAAAGAATATGAAATACATGGTTGTCATTAAGAAGTAAAATTTGGTTCAATGAGATTAAAATAATTTTTTGGTGAATAGTAACTTATTAAGTTTTTAATCACGATTAGAGGTAATTAGTGTAGTTTGAGGTAAAAATA
Organism: Viscum album; assembly: GCA_963277665.1. Lineage (NCBI taxonomy): Eukaryota > Viridiplantae > Streptophyta > Magnoliopsida > Santalales > Viscaceae > Viscum > Viscum album. Next base: position 462,365,516 of record OY728121.1, read on the forward strand.
ATGTTTTAATACAATGAGATGAGATTGAAACATGTAATACCCTCATTTGATGTGTCATGGACGACCAATAAAATCCATGATTCAACTTGGGGACCCCATGGATCCACTTAGGTTGTGAAATGACATAAATAACTTTTTATTTAATGTTAAAGTAGAAATGACACAAACATGAAATGTTTTACTAAAACAATTTTTACCTGGGGTTATACAAGTCATAATTTTGAGTATAAATATTCATTAGAAATATAAAAAGATTTCCTACTTCATGATATATTTTTTATAATCTTTATACAATAAATAAATTAAATTATTTATGACATCAGGATGATGCAGTGATTACCTCATTAATAAAGGATTTAAATAAAATGGAAAGATAATGTAAAATCTATGACCTACACATGTCCAAAACCTATTGTATGGGTGGATTTAGAACAATTATCACCTTATCCCAGAAACACATCAATGTGGGACCATTAAAATCCGAGACTCGTTCTAAAATAATGTTACATTTTCTTACTTTCCAAGAGTGCCCCTCCTCTCTTCTTATAAAAGGCCCCAACCTCTACCTTTTTACCCACACTTCCAAAGCATTTGGCTCGTCCAAAACATGCCCATTGTGTCTCTACACTTCCCTCTCTTACTCCTTAAAGACTCACATAGGGCATAAGTCTTCCCAAGGAAGCCTTTTAGCTCAAACCAAAGGGAGTTACCCAATTTTATGGTAATGTCTTCACTTGAGTCCTTTTGTTTTATTTTTCTTCTCCAACCCCCTAAACTCTTTTTATTCATTTCTTTTGTAACAAATACAGTATCATAAATATACTAGGTTGTTTTTATAAGAAGTATTCGAGCTACACTTACACAAACCTACATCTAATGGTTAAAGAACATACTGTTTCCGTGGATGGCGAATTTCGGCATCCCGAAACAATGATTGTTCAAAATTCTTTTAACACTATCAAAGGTGGCCATTAAGATGACACTATATTTATATATGATATATAATATGTTTATGTTTTTCTTAAACTTTTGTATTTTTTATTTTGGGAATACCTTTATGGTTTCCATTATGAGTAAACGCGATATCTTCATTTAAGGAAATGTGGACTACCGCCCCCTCAAAGTGATTTGATTCGTTAATGCCATATGTGGGACATATAAAGAATGGATTTAAAGTTATTATATATGATGTTATACTGGAATTATAATATACCTCTATATCATTATTATTTCTTCCCATTAAATTATGAGATAGAGATGAAAGTAGCGTTCAAGCGTACGTACGGCTTACCGTCTCCATGAACGGTGCATTTCATTTCTTATCGCCAAATGTAATGTACTATTATAAGTACATGTATATAATGTATATATATGATGAATGATACATCTAAATGATGAATATAATTCTGGAATTAAAATATACATACATCTCATTTAGTTTTAATTTCATTAATATGACAAAGAAATGAAAGTAGCGTTCATGCGTACATACGGCTTACCGTCTCCATGAACGCTGCATTTCCTTTCTTACCTCTAAATGTTTATGTAATATTATAAATACATGTATATGCTGGGTATATATTATATATATGATATCCAAATCAGGAATGTCATTCTGGATATAAAGAACCTTTGACCACATGAACAACATGTAATTGTTAGAAGTCCACTTTCGACTTAAGAACCAAATATCGACAAAACAAACATTATTAACATAAATGGTTACATAATGTTTATAACATGGAAATAAGTGATATAAAAGGAATAATGAACTTGGAAAAGGTTCTTATGGAAATAGAAATTAACTCAAGTTTATTATTCAGGACGTTAAATAACGATCGAGTCAAGTCGGACCCGAGGTAAGGGACTTCATCTCAATCTCCTTTCATTGAAGCATATTTCGTTTTATACACAACTTTCATTTATATTGTGTATAAACCCCTTTGACTTTTACTTTTATACAAAAGGAATATTTTTCTACGAATCGTTTTACAATACGACAAAAAGTAATGTTTCTTTTAACGTATGCGGTGAATACGACCTTTTCCGCCGCCGCGAGTATTATTTGGTCATTGGCTTCCTCAACAAGACGTAATGTTTTTAAAATAAAATAAATACGATATAATCTTTTATGTACTTTGGTATTGAAAATGGTTTTGATAAAGGATTCTATTATGTCAATATATTTAAATGATACATTGTGATTGAAATGTGGAAATGTTATCATTCCTTTATATTGTTTTTATGTTTTATGATTTTATATTGGTACTTGGACATTTGACTGGTGGTTATGTGATTAACCATATGACGGGTGGTGCCGTGAATATCAGGACGGGTGGTTATGTTATAAACTCCAATGCATTGGGTATGGAAGTCGGCCGTATGGATATTCCATTAAGTATGTATGGAGGTTCGCCGTATGGCTATTCCATTAAGTGATATGTGTGGAAGTCGATCGTATGGTTATTCCACTTAAGTATGTTTATGTCCCAAGTTACCTTTATATGTTATGTGATCTTTTTATGGGTTTTATGGTAATCTTTTGGTTACAATAGGTTAAGTAATGATCTTTTATTCAGTGAAGAGTTTTTACTACTTCATAAAGGTGAAAATTATTACTTTGATAAAGTATACATGGTTTACTTGTTGTTTTGATAAACTAACAGTTTTCATTCTTTGCGTATACCTTACTGAGCTCTTTATGCTCACCCCAAGTTTTTTTGAAATGTTTTTCACAGGACCTAATGTGGAATAGGGTCAAGGATGGGATCAAGAGAAAGTCATGCTATATAGAACATGGAACTAGACATGTTTCTTTTTAAGAGTTTTTTTATTCTATGGAAACTTAGTAGAATTGTCTACTTTGTAATCTTTTGAGTTGTAGTAGTTATGTTCTAATTCTCGAAAACTCTAAACCTGAAAAGATCCTCAAAGTGAATTATTCATTTTATTCAATATTAAGAGGTGTTTATGGCCGGGGCCTTATAGTTGGTATCAGAGGTCGGTTTAGACAACTTTAGGAGTTAGAAAAGTGTAAAATTATAAGTTAATTTATGGTACAATTAAAATGATATAGCATTTAAAGATTTCCATGTTGCTTACCCTAATATATTTCTGTGTTCAGAATGGTTTTCTGCAGAGGAAACAAAGCAGCTATGTTGGGATGACATCAGGAGGAAGACAACCTTCCAAATCAGCAACCTGAGATGGTCGGAATTGGAACTGAACAGTTTGTTGTAGTGATGGCACAGTTGACTCAAGCTATAAATGGTGGTGGTATCCAGGCACGAGATCATCCATATCAACCGTAGAGGAACATGTCAGTGGTGGAACATTTCATGAGGAAACATCCCCCATCATTTAGAGGATCATCTGACCCTGTGCAAGCTGAAGGGTGGATTAAAGCACTGGAGAAGATTTTTGATGTAATGGGGTGTTCAGAACATCAAAAGGTTATTCTTGTTGTTTACCGTTTTGAAGGTGAAGCTGATCAGTGGTGGTCGATGGTGAAAAATATCAGGGATAGTGATGAGATTGATGATCATCACTGGGACGAATTCAAAGGTATGTTTCTTGAGAAATATTTTCCAAAGGTGGTTCGTCTTAGTATGGAAAAACAGTTCTTAGAATTGAGGCAGGAGGATGACTCAGTGGCTTCTTATGAAGCAAAGATCACTCGATTGGAAAGGTATGCTCCAAACTTCATACGAGATCTTGATAGTAAAATAAACCGTTTTTACTCAGGGTTAACGCCAAAGTATCAAAGGGATTTAGCTTCTCGTGAGTTCAAAAGTTATGAAAAACTTGTTCGATGTGTGGAGAAGGTGGAAATGGAGTTTGTCGATGATCAGGTGTTCTATGAAAAACAACAAAATCAGAGGTCCAGTTGGCAGGCAAAGGGGAAGAATTCATCAAATAAGCAAGGAGGTAAGAAATCCAAATATCCATCCTGTGAGAAGTGTGGTAAAATGCATCATGGAGAATGTTTATCCAAGTCTGGTAAGTGCTTTCAGTATGGTAAGTCCGGTCATATTGCTCGTAACTGTAAGGAAGATGATCAAGAGGCAATGAAAAACCAACGGTAAGATGTTTTAAGTGTAATGAAATGGGTCATTATGAAAATTAGTGTCCAACGAAGAACTCAACTGGGGGAAAGCAGCCAGACTACAAGCATAAAGGGGTGGTGAAATCCTTTGCAACAACTTCAGCAGATGTTGGGCCATCGAATGAAGTGGTATCAGGTACACTGTTTGTTCTTTCAGATTATGCCAATGTGTTGTTTGATTTAGGGTCTACACACTCTTTCATTTTTGAGAAGTTTTCTAGTAAATTGGAAATTCCATCTCAAGATATGAACCCTGAACTTATGGTAAAAACACCTGGAGGGAATGTTGAGACAAAAAGGAATTATAAGAACCTTCATATCCTTATGTGTGGAAAGAATCTACCAGAAAACCTTATTGTTTTTCCTCTAGTAGAGTTTGATATTATTTTAGGCATGGATTGGCTTTCTGTTTATCATGCTAAGATTGACTGCAGAACTAAAATGGTTTCTTTTCAGAAAGATTTTCACTTTGTGTACAAGAATGAACCTTTGATTTTGATAACATATCAGGAAGGTGAGAAACTAGTAAAAGATGGAAATGAATGTTACCTTGCACATATTGTTGAAAACAAGGGAACTGTTCAGATTAATGATGTGCCAGTGGTAAATGAGTATCCTAATGTTTTTCCTGATGAGTTTCCTAGAATAATACCAGATCGGGAAGTTGAGTTTACTGTTGACTAAGTTCCTGATGCAAAGCCAAATTCAAAACCCCCTTATCGAATGACTGAAGTTGAACTTTTAGATTTAAGAAACAATTGGAAGAGTTATTAGATAAAGGTTTCATTCAACCTAGCACATCACCATGCGGTGCTCCTGTCTTGTTTGTTAAAAAGAAAGATCGCTCAATGAGACTTTTCATTGATTATAGAGCCCTAAATAATATTACTATTAAGAACAAGTATCCTTTGCCTCATATCGATGATTTGTTTGATCAGCTCCAGGGAGCTTAGTATTTTTCGAAGATTAACATGAGGTCGGGGTACCATCAGTTGAAAGTAAAAGAAGAAGACGTTCTGAAGACTGTGTTCCGTACTAGATATGGCCATTATGAATTTGTAGTTATGCCTTTTGGGTTATCCAATGCACCTGCTGTATTCATGGACCTTATGAATAGAATTTTCCATGAGTTCTTGGATAAGTTTGTGGTTGTTTTCATCGATGATATTTTGGTGTTTTCTAAATGTAAAAAGGAGCATGAAAGTCATTTAAGGGTTATCTTGAAAACCTTAAAAGAAAAGAAACTATATGGAAAATTCAGCAAGTGTGAGTTTTGGTTACAAAAAATTTCTTTCCTGGGTCACATTGTTTCAAAAGATGGCATAACTGTTGATCCTGCTAAAACAAAAGTTGTTGAAGAATGGCCAAGACCCACAAATGTAACCGAGATCCGTAGTTTTCTTGTTTTCGCAGGTTACTACCGAAGGTTTGTTGAAAAATTTTCACACTTATCTAGTCCAATGACTAATCTAACTCGTAAGGGTGTTAAGTTCATCTGGAAAAAAGAATGTGATGATTGTTTTCAGGAGTTGAAAAGAAGATTGGTGAATGCTCCATTTTTGGCACTTCCTTCTAGGAATGGTGAGTTTGTTATATACAGTGATGCTTCGTTGAAGGGACTTGGTTGTGTCCTTGTGAAGAATGATCAGTTAATTGCATATGCTTCACGTCAGTTGAAAAATTATATGGTAAATTACCCTACACATGATTTGGAATTAGCTGCTGTTGTTTTTTCTTTAAAAATCTGGGGGCATCATTTGTATGGAGTAAAGTGTGAAATATATACTGATCACAAAAGATTGAAGTATATATTCACTTAGAAATAATTTAACATGAGACAGAGTAGATGACTGGAATTAATCAAGGATTATGATTGTACAATTCATTACCATCTGGGAAAATCAACTAAAGTGGCTGATGCTTTGAGTCGAGAAAGTAATGCTTCATTAGAAATGTTGCATTTTGAAAATGATAATTTGGTTAAAGATTTGATGAATATTGGCATATAAGTTGTTGGTGTAGGATGTTCTTCTGTTTTGTTTCAGCTATCAGTGAAATCTTCTCTATCAGACAGAATCAGGCAAGCACATAAGCAAGATAGTGAGTTGTAGAAAAAGGTAGAGCTGGTTCAGAAAGGTAAGTTGCCTGAATCCAATATTGATAATGATTGCATTTTGATATTTGGGAAGAGATTGTGTGTGCCTTGTGATTCGCAGTTGAAGAGAGGGTTGTTATGTGAAGCTCATAGTTCTCCGTTTTCAGTTCATCCTGGCAGTACTAAGATGTACAGAGATCTGCGGGAGTACTACTAGTGGGATGGAATGAAAAAAGATATTGCTGATTTTACTGTGAGGTGTTTGACTTGTCAGCAGGTTAAGGTAGAGTGGCAGTTACTGAAAGGGATGCATCAGCCTTTACTAGTGCCAGAGTGGAAATGGGAAAACATATCCATGGACTTTGTTGTGGGATTACCGAAGACATCTCGAGGTAATAATGCAATCTGGGTTATTGTTGATCGCTTAACTAAATCTGCTCATTTCCTTTCTATACAAGATACTTTTTCCCAAGATCAACTTTCCTATTTTTATCTTAAAGAGATAGTCAGGTTACATGGTGTTCCTCTCTCCATTGTATCTGATCATGATCATAGGTTCACTTCTAACTTTTGGAAAGGCCTTCACAAGTCGTTTGGTGCTGAATTAAATTTTAGTACAGCTTTTCATCCACAATCAAATGGGCAGTCAGAACGAACAATTCAGACCTTGGAGGATATGCTACAAGCTTTTTTGATGGATTAGTAGGGAAGTTGGGAAAAACAACTTTCTTTGGTTGAGTTTTCTTATAATAACAGTTTTCATTCCAGTATACAGATGGCACCATTTGAGGCATTATATGGGAAGCGGTGTCGAACTCCAGCATTTTGGGATGAAGTGGGTGAAAGGAAGCTGATGGAACCAGAATTGGTAGAAGAGATGGCAGAAAAAGTTCAGTTGATTCAGAAACACATGAGAACAGCTCAGAGCAGGCAGAAGAGTTATGCAGATAACCGGAGGAAGGATCTATCATTAGAGGTAGGTGATCATGTTTTTCTCAAGGTTTCTCCATGAAAAGTGTGATGAGATTTGGTAAGAAAGGAAAGCTAAGTCCAAGGTTCATTGGACCATATGAAATTCTAGAGAGAGTTGGATCAGTTGCTTACTGAGTGGCTTTACCTCCGAGTTTATCTCAGGTACACAATGTTTTTCATGTTTTGATGTTGAGGAAGTATATGCCAGATCCATCTCATGTTTTGAGTCCAGAGGTAGTTCAGCTGAAGAGAACCTCTCTTATGAAGAACAACCATTCCAGATTCATGACAGAAGTGAGCAAGTGTTGCGAAATAAGTTAATTCACCAGGTAAAGGTTTTGTGGAAAAACCATATGATTGAAGAGGCAACGTGGGAATCTGAAAATGCTATGAAGGATAAATTCCCCCACTTATTTTGATAAGTGAATAAAATTGCGAGGACGCAATTCCCAAAAGGGGGGAAGGATGTAACATCCCAGTTAAATAATGAATAAAACATTTTCATATTTATTAATATTTACAAATTAAATATTAATTTTAATTAAAAGGGGTTTCTCCATTCGATAGCGTACTCGATACGCAACGATGAGTTTTTTTGAAAACTTATTTTGTACACTAGTAATATAATAATATTATTTTAAATAGTAGTTAACATGTAGTCATTGTATTGTTGGGAATGGATAGAAATAACTAAAATATGATTATATATGTTTTTTAAATGTTTTTTCAATTATCCAATAAAAGATAAAGGCTTAAAATACATAAATAATTCAATTTTAGGCATTTATACCCAAATTTTCACTAAAGGTTCACTTATCACCTTTGGATGGCGAACCGTCATCAAATATAGTTTTGATCACTCTTATACATTCTATTGGACCAAATATAACTCTTCTTTAGAATCGGGACATCAAAATTTACTTTGTGTAAATTTTTGGTATTTTTTCGATAAAGTTCATTTTTTAATGAATAGTGTAAAATGTTGTATTTTAATTCAAAACAAATTTTTAATATAATTTATTTATATGATTAGATTATCTTTTGAATTGGTTTTAAAGTGTAATTAGAATATATTTTTACCATTCAATCCAATGGTAGTCATTGTAATCAATTTCACTTTGAAATTGGACTTAAACTAGTGTCAATCTTTTGATACTTATTGTTTCATAAAAACACGCTATTTGCTCTCACAGTAGGAATTAATTATTAAATTAATTAATGTGACTTATATGTTTTGAATTTTGTAAAATGGGCTTCATTTTTGAATTTTTAATATCAAATATAGCTTAGGGTGAAGTTTTGGTATTTTTCTGAAAAACTTTATTTTTTTTATGAATAGTGAAACAACTAAATGGTACTTAAAAAATGATTTTTTGTTTAAATGAAATTTTACCACCTCTGTGTTTTGAATTTCAAAAATCCGACATACATGGTTGTCATTAAGAAGTAAAATGTGGTTCAATGAGATTAAAATAATTTTTTGGTGAATAGTAACTTATTAAGTTTTTAATCGCGATTAGAGGTAATTAGTGTAGTTTGAGGTAAAAATAATGTTTTAATAATATGAGATAAGCTTGACACATGTCCTACCCTCATTGGATGTGTCATGGCTGACCAAGAAAATCAATGAGTCAACATGGGGACCCCATGGAGCCACTTGGGTTGGGAGATGACATAAATAACTTTTTCTTTAATGTTAAAGTAGAAATGACACAAACATGAGATGTTTGACTAAAAATTTTTTTACATGGGTTTATACAGGTCAAAATTTTGACTATAAATATTAATTAGAAATATAAAAAGATTTCCTACATCATGATATTTTTTTTATAATTTTTTGACATTAAATAAATTAATTTATTTATGACATCATGATGATGGAGCGATTACCTCATTAATAAAGGATTTAAATAAAATGGAAATATAATGTACAATCTATGACCTAAACATGTCCAAAACCTATTGGATGTGTGGATTTCGAACCCTTATCACCTTATCCTCGAAACACATCAATGTGGGACCATTAAAATCCGAAACTCATTCTAAAATAATGTAACATTTTCTTACTTTCGAAGAGTGACCCTCCTCTCCTCTTGTAAAAGGCCCCCACCTCTACCTCTTTACCCACACTTCCAAAGCCTTTGGATCTGCCAAACCCTGCCCATTTTGTCTCTCCACTTCCCTCTCTTACTCCTTAAAGCCTCACATTGGGAAGAAGTCTTCCCAAGGAAGCCTTTGAGCTCAAACCAATGGGAGTTACCCGATTTTAAGGAAATGTCTTCACTTATGTCCTTTTGTTTTATTTTGCTTCTCCAACCCCCTAAACTCTTTTTATTCATTTATTTTGTAAAAACTCCATTATCATCAATATACTAGGATGTTGTTATAAGTAGTATTCGAGATACACTTACACACACATACATCTAATGGTTAAAGAACATATTGCTTCCGTGGATGGCGAATTTCGGCCTCCCGAAATGATGATTGTTCAACATTATTTTAACACCTTCAAAGGTGGCAATTAAGATGAAACTATATTTATATATGATATATAATATGTTTATGTTTTCCTTAAGCTTTTGTATTTTTCATTTTGGTCATACCTTTATGGTTTCCATTATGGGTAAACGTGATATCTTCATTTAAGGAAGTGCGGACTACCGCCCCCTCAAAGTGATTTGATTCATTAATGCCATATATGGGACGTATAAAGGATGGATTTAATGTTATTATATATGATGTTATACTGGAATTATAATATACATCTATATCATTATTATTTCTTCCCATTAAATTATGAGATAGAAATGAAAGTAGCGTTCATGTGTATGTACGACTTACCGTCTCCATGAGTGGTGCATTTCATTTCTTATCCCCAAATGTAATGTACTATTATAAGTACATTTATATAATGGATATATATGATTAATGATAAATCTAAATGATGAATATAATTCTGGAATTAAAATATACATACCTCTCATTTAGTTTTAATTCCATTAATATGACAAAGAAAGGAAAGTAGCGTTCATGTGTACGTACGACTTACCGTCTCCATGAATGGTGCATTTCATTTCTTACCTCTAAATGATTATGTAATATTATAAATACATGTATATGCTGGATATATATGATATATATGATATCCAAATCCGGAATTTCATTCTCAATATAAAGAACCTTTGACCACACGAACAACATGTAATTGTAAGAATTCCACCTTCGACTGAAGAACCAAATATCGACAAAACAAACATTATTAACTTAAATGGTTACATAATGTTTATAACATGGAAATAAGTGATATAAAAGGAATAATGAACTTGAAAAAGGTTCATATGAAAATAGAAATTAACTCACGTTTATTATTCAGGACGTTAAAGAACGATCAAGTCAAGTCGGACCCGAGGTAAGGGACTTCATCTCAATCTCCTTTCATTGAGGCATATTTAGTTTTATACACAACTTTCATTTATACAGTGTATAAAAACCTTTGACTTTTACTTTTATACAAAAGTAATCTTTTCTAGTAAGTGTTTTACAAAACGACAAAAAGGAATGTTTCTTTTAAAGTATGCGGTGACAATGACCTTTTCCGCCACCGCGAGTATTATTTTGTCTCTGGTTTCCTCAACAAGCCGTAATGTTTTTAAAATAAAATAAATACCATATACACTTTTATGTATTTTGGTATTGAAAATGGTTTTGATAAAGGATTCTATTATGTCAATATATTTAAATGTATATTGTGATTGAAATGTGGAAATGTTATCATTCCTTTATATTGGTTTTATGTTTTATGATTTTATATTGGTACTTGGACATTTGACGGGTGGTTACATGATAAACCATATGACGGGTGGTGCCATGAATACCAGGATGGGTGGTTACATTATAACCTCCAATGCATTAGGTATGGAAGTCAGCCGTATGACTATTCTATTAAGTATGTATTGAAGTTGGCCGTATGGCTATTCCATTAAGTGATATGTCTGGAAGTCGACCGTATGGTTATTCCACTTAAGTATATTTATATCCCAAGTTACTTCTATATGTTATGTGATCCTTTTATGGGTTTTATGGTTATCTTTTGGTTACAATAGGGTAGGTAATGATCTTTTATTCAGTGAAGAGTTTTTAGTACTTTATAACGGTGAAAAGTATTACTTTGATAAGTTATACATGGTTTACTTGTTGTTTTGATAAACTAACAGTTTTCATTCTTTGTGTATTCCATACTGAGCTCTTTATGCTCACCCCAAGTTTTTTTGAAATGTTTTTCATAGGACCTAATGTGGAATAGGGTCAAGGATGGGATCAAGGTAAAGTCGTGCTATATAAAACTTGGAACTAGACATGTTTCTTTTTAAGAGTTTTTTCTATTCTATGGAAACTTAGTAGAAGTGTCTACTTTGTAATCTTTTGAGTTGTAGTAGTTATGTTATAATTCTCTAAAACTCTAAACCTGAAAAGATCCTCAATGTGAATTATTCATTTAATTCAATATTAAGAGATGTTTAAGGTCGGGGCCTTATAATTTGTATGGGATTAATAATGAGTATATGTGATAAAAATAATAAATATAACATAATTATGATTCTTTATATATGATATACCGTCCAATTATATATGATTTTAATATCAAAAGAATGATATTGTCACTCATGCGTACGTACAGACTACCGTCTCCACGAACACGATGAGATTCGTTTTCCATGATTAACTATTCAAGTATGATTATAAAGTATATATAATAAATAATAATGAAATATATTACATAATAATTATACTACATTTATGTACATATATGATTCATTTAATTAATTCCATTCAATTCATTAAGGAAAGGAAAATAGAGTTCATGAGTACGTACTGTCCTTGGTTGTCATTTTTGGTTATGTATTATGTATTCTGAAATAGAAATGTAATGTCCATGTACATAAAGCATTGGGTCTCTAAAGATGGCATCAGAGGAAATTTTTAGTTAATCTTTGAAACAAGGATGTGAAAACTTTAGTGATATCCCAAGAGATATTTCTAAGGTATGTCTAGGGATATACCTAAGATTAAGTATAAGTATATGTTATGGTCCTAAAATTACGGTAACAATCATAGAATTAAACCTAAGGTGGTAGATATTAAATGTACTCCCCCTTTATAATTTTGTTTTCCCAGTATGATTTTTTCCTCTCACACTACTCTTTTTGTGTTTTAGAAAATGGCTGGAAATTGGAAGATTCACGATAATGGAGGATATGGTGGAAAATGGAATGATATTCTTCATGAGCAACCAAATGAAACGGGATTTGGAAGTACAGACATTGTTATTATTCCTACTTAGCAATCTCATAATATGATAAATAATCTCATCTTTTGTAATTTTCCTAACTCAGATAATAAGAGAAAGATAGAGTTTCATGATTATCATAGAGGAATGAAAGTTCAATTTCCATCATGTAAATCTTGTGGTAAGAGTGATCAGGGAGAATGTTTCAAAGGGATTAGAAGATGCTTTTGGTGTGGAAAAGAAGGACACAAAGCCAGTAATTGAAAAGGAAAGGGTTTAGTTAACACCATGGACAAATATTATGTTATTTCTATGACATCAACAATGGTTAAATGTTTTAAATGTGGAATGTATAGTCATTATGAAAACCAATTCCCTAACAGAAAATATCACGAATAGAATCAACAGGGTCGTATGGGTAGTATTTATGTTGATGATGATGAAAAGACAAAAAATGGTATATGAGATGAAAGAAGTGTTAAGGAATACAATGATGAAGCTCGATCAATGGTTTAAGGATGTAGTGGAATGATTGCATGTTTATCTAGAGTAATATTGTATAATTGATCTCATAGTACTATGGAATAAAGAAACATCTTAGGATTGTGACACTATTGTTTTTCCTTATGTTATTTTAAGTATATTTTGAATGGTACCGATAACCATGAATGGTTATTCCAATATTTTTTGAAAGCACCTAATATGTGCATAATAAATGGATAAGGAGATAATAAAATGTTTGATAGTATTAATGAGCTTATAACTGATATAAGGACAAAGTGATATCATGATTTGAGTATATAGAATTTTTGGGATTTTGGTATGTGGAAACAGATCACTTTTGATAGCATTCATATTTTCACTAAGGTTTTATGATAATTTATGTTTTAATAATATATGATTAAGGTATTCACATGTTTTTAATGTGACAAAAAAGATATATGTTATGATATATGGGAAAAAACTAATGGTATTCACATGATTGTTATATGAACTTTCTAGTAATCATTTTCTTTATACTATGAGTTTAGAGAGAAGTTTTTTATTTAAGTATAAAGGTTGTAATGGATAAAGTGGAACATCAGATAGTATTGTTTAAGGCTATAACTTTTTTTATAATATTTCTGGAATTTTATATTTGTATAGTATTAGAAAAACGACAACCTGTAGGATGGGTGAAAACCTGTCGTGTCGGACAAGGCTGTGGAAATCGAACCCACAACCGAAGTGCGATATGCCTTTATCAACTACAATTGGCCTACCAGAAGTCCCTGGTTAGTCAAAAATAGTTTTATTTTACTAAGTGACATGATAGATGAAGTATAAGTCCATTTTTGAAACTTTATAATTAATCTCACCAAAGATGGACTTATGTATATAACTATTTCTAAAATTATGTTTGAGATAGATGTAATGACCTATCATTCTATCGCATGATCCGCTAACATTTCATGGAAGACAAAATCAACTTCATTTAATTAAGAGATGAAGTTGAAATTGTTCAAGGAATGAAAAACAGTGATATTGTACAGAAATAAAGTAAGTATTTATTTTAATTAAAAAATTAGTCAACATTAGGGAAATGATCTTGAAAACAAAAATGTTGTCCTATTTCCCTCAAATCTAACGAATCAGGTGGTACCTTAGATCATCACAAATTTATGGCTTTGCGATTGTTGGATTTTTCATAGCCATGTTCTCTACCACTCTCCATCAGAACATGATGTTGAGATTTCTCTTCCATATCCATATTTGCACCTATGTTCTACTATGTGGAAACCCAGTTATTGGTTAATTTGGGTAACCATTACGATGCATACTTTTGTTTTTAATGTTAGTTTTTGGTATTACTTTTTTTGATGTGGGTTTATATTAAAGAAACATTCAAGTAGTAAACCATTTATAAACTTGACAAATTTGAGGACGAAATTAATTTTAAGGAGGGTAGAATGTAACACCCTGAGATTTTATGAAAAATATTCTTTTAATTTCATTGATGCCTTGTGTTGTATGATACAAGAAAATAATTTTTTTCTATATGAAACACCTTATTAGCTTGTATTATATACAAACACAATTATTGTCTTGCATTACTTTCAAGTGTAACTTTCCTCGATAGCTTGCATTGTACGCAATACCGTGATTCACTAAACAACGATATGTTATTAAAATATTATATGAACTAGCCATTTTGAATAACAAAACCAACTTTTTGAAATTTTATAAATTTTATCATTCAAAATGGACTTCATTTTTGGATTCAGAATATCGAGGTTAGACTATGGTGAATTTTTTGTATTCTTCTGAAAACATTCAATTCTTGATTAATAGTGAAAAAAACTGAGTTATAATTTAAAACTGAATTTATATAAAAATAATTATTTATTTTATTTAAATATATTTTAGGTAAAAATAGATACATAATACCAATATATGTTCAATGTAATTCATTGGAATAATTTTATAAAAATTTTAGATATATAAAAATTTTATTGAACTTTTCACTGTCTTTTACCCACGTCCTAGGAGAATTTGAAAATTTACAAAAAACATAATTTTACTGCTTCTGTGAGTGGAATTTCAAAAATCCAAGATAAAAAGTTAATATATTTAAGTAAAATTTCGTTCAATATGTTAGAAATAATTTTTGGTGAATAGTAACGTTTTAATTTTATTTACCACGGTTAAAAGTAAATAGGGTAATTAATGGTAAAAATGATATTATTATTACCCTAACACATGTTATAATTCTTTTGGAGAAGTTTAATTCGACCAAAAAAACCTTATAAATAAAATATTACCCTTTAGATCGACTTGGATTAGGTTAGGACATTTCTTATTATTTTATTTAAAGAAGAGTTAAAATAGTTAAAATCAATGTTTAATCACTAAAACATTTTTAATATAGGGTTATACATAAGATAAATTCTATTATAAATATTAATTATAAATATAAAAATATTTGAAGCATAATGGTATTTTATTTATATTTTTTAGACATTAAATCTTTAAATTTATTTATGACACAATGATGAAACATTAATTACCTTATTAATGAAATATTAACATAATTTATATTATAAATACCAAAATATATGTAATTTGATACTTTTTATTAATTAAAATAATTTAATAGGATCATATAACATATTAGGGTTGGTTAGATGAATTTATTTCGAAGTAATAATGCTTTTATTAATTTAGAAAAAAATTAACAAATAGTGTCAAAATTGACATAAAAGAGTTTTTAAAACAAATATTATATTATTATTTGATATAATTGTCATAAAAATCTATGTTTTGGCCAAATGACTTATATAATAATATATATGATATTAATGAACAAATTGGGGTTCGATTGTCTTTTTATATTATGTTTATTATCCATATATTTTAAGAATAAAAGAAGACACGGTAAAAGTTAAATTATTTAACATATGGTTCAATCTAAATGATAAGGGTAAAATGGTAACCTAAACTTGTCTAAAACATATTGGTTGAGAGGATTTTGACCCATCCCCACCCTATCATCTAAATAAGTCTCTTTGGAGCCATTATAAACCAAATAAGAATTTCTTATAAAATAATATTTTAAGTTTTTCCTAAGGTGACCCTCATCCCTCTTATAAATGGGCACTCACCCTTCTCTAAAATTCACACCTCCAATGCAATTTGTCTTTGAAAACCCCAGCCCAGATACCCTCTCAACTATCGTACCTTCATCCTAGAGGGCTTAATTTGGTCAGAATGCCATCCACAGGATCCCTTTTGAGAAAATCAAAAGGAAGAACTTGAAGAATAGGTAAATATGTCACCACCTATTTCAAGATCCATTCCTAATCCACTACCTCCTTCTTTGTTGTTTCCATTATATAATAATAAATCCAGTATATTCTATATAATTTGATGTTATTATAAAAATTGTACAACCATATTAGTTATTTTATTCATCCTATGAATGAAAAAGTCACCACACATGCGTATGTACGACTTACTGTCTCCACGTCATGGTGTAGTTTATTATTCAAACATTTCATCATTTGGATGGGTATAATAATGAGTATAAATGATATAAATAATAAATATAACACTAATATGATTCCGTATATATGATATACCATCCAATTATAAAAGATATTAATATCAAAAGAATGATATTGTAGCTCGTGCGAATGTACAGACTACCGTCTCCACGAACGCGATGAGATTGATTTTCCATGGTTAACCATTCAAGTATGATTATAAAGTTTATATAATAAATAATCATGAAATATATTACATAATAATGATACTGGATTTATTTACATATATGTTTCATTTACTTAATTCTATTCAATTCAATAAGGAAACTAAAACAACGTTCATGCGTACGTACGGTCCTTGGGTGTCATTTTTTTATTTGTATTAAGTATTCCAGAAAAGTAATGTAATGTACATGTACGTTAAGCTTTGAGTCTCTACATAAAATTATTGAAATTTATCTATACATCCTAGTAACATTAACATTTATTTCATAATAAGTGAAATTTTTGTGTGTGTTAATATTAGTTGTGAAACTGAAAAACATGTATCAATATTAATTATTTTCTAAACGGTGATGTTCAAGAGAAAACAATATAAATTAATAATTCCACCTAAACATAATCCTATATGGAAATGGCATGATATTACTATAAAATTTATCATTATATTTCTAATGAGTCAATAGAGAATGATTCAATATGGGTTGTAGTTGATCACTTTACCAATTCTTCATATTTATTGACTATGTGGGAAGATATACCTCTTAATAACATCACACTACTCTTTATTAATGATGTTTTGTGACATCATGGTGAACCAATTTTGATTTTATCTGATTTTAAAAGACATTTTACATCATAATTAAGTAAAATTTATTAGGAAGAACATTAGACTGTGTAAAATATGAGAACTTCCTAACAGACTCAGATAAATATACATTTCAAAATGTCTATTCAGACATTATAAAACACATTTTGGTCATGCTAGTTTGACATTCATTGTATGTAGGATCTGTATATTCTTTTTATTGAATTTGAATATAATAATAGATTCTACTAAATCATTAAAATTGAACTATATAAGAAATTGTATGTGAATTTATTTCATACAACAACATGTTGTGATGAAGTTGGTGAAAATAAGATTTTAGGCGTAGAACCTTTTTAGGAGACTATAATGAAAGTGATAACTTTTAAGGTTCATATCAATGATTATCAATAAATGAATTTTCTATACATAGATAACAAATAGATTCGGAATTATATCTTGGAAATCATGTTTTATTGAATTCATCTCCATGGATGATGATTATATTCTTTAAGGAAGAAAGGGTAACATAATCCGAGGTATATTGAGAGGTTTATATTTTATAAATAACTATAGTTACGACATTCCATTAGAAAATCTCACAAATCCTCTATAAATATCATGAAGTTTTCTATGTATATATATTGAGGAAGTAAATTCTAGACCAAACACATGTTACCACCTCCATTTAAATATTAATTGAAATTGATTTATCATAGTATAAATATCCCACCCTGACTATTTACACTAGAGAATAGGGTTTTTATGAATCTAATGACTCGGTGGGTGAATGTACATTGGATAAATAATAATATAGATGAGGAAATGTAGAATCCTGAAGAAGTTTTGATTAATGACTATCCACATATGATCATGAGGTGACAATGTGGAAATTTTGAGGATGAAATTTTTGAAGGAGGGGAGAAGGTAATTCCCTAATTCAATTATAATATGTATGTTTTATTTCTGAAGAAACAATAATGTGATAAAAATTGATATTTTCAATAAAGTAATTAGAAAAATTCCTATATTTTATAAATTTAATATGAAAAAATTACGTTAAAATATGAATTCAATATATAAAAATTTACTTATGATAGATTTTTTAAATAGTTGATTTTAATTTAAAAATTAATAAATATAATTTTCATAAAAAATTATTTTTTATTAAATAATAATCATATAATAATAACATAAAATTTTTTGAAATAATTTTTTTATAAAAAATATAAATAAAATAATAAATATTATCAAAAATATATAATGTTTAACATATAAATATATTAATATCATTTTGGAAATCTATATACTATTTTATGTTCAAATAAGAAATATTTGTATTTCCTATCTTATAATGAATTATTTAAAACATAAATTTTAATTTTGATTTCTTTTTAAAGACAAATAAGAGTGCTCTTTTTTAAAAAATCCATTTAAATCCATTTTAATCAATGGTAATGGTTTTTTCTATAAAATTTATTTTTTGATAAATATAAATAATTTTCTATAAGTTTTCATTTTATTTTGTGAACATATAAGAAATATAATTTTTGACACCTCTACAAGTTGTATCAGGTAAAATGGTTTCCATAGTTTTAATTGTAGTAATAATTTTCTTTCAAAAACATAATATTAATTATTTTACAAATGTAATAGTAACCATTGTATGTTTTTATCATCATGATTCAAGGTATGATGGGTTAAAGGGTTTAAAAATAAGGGTCAAGGATTCAATATAACATAAAACACTTTCTTAAATATAATTTTTTTGAATGATTTTTACCATAACCATATCATCATTGATGATATCTTACTTTAGGGAGAATTTCACAACAAAAGTATATTTTTATTATTATAATATTTTATGTAATTCCTTGTGTCTCCCCACTTAATTATAAAAGGGAACCTTTTATCCTCAAATATCACAAGAATTGATCAATATATATCAGCCAATACCTACCCAAAAATAATAATATTTCCAATATATATATTATTGAAATCATATTACTACCCTAATACTATTATATGAAGGAATATATTATAATATGAAGGATGCCTCTCAGAGAAAAGGTACTCATCTAAGTTGATTATTTCAAAGTTTATTTCTTATTCTTCTCCGAATAAGTATTTCTAATGCAAAATATCTTAATTAGTAATTTATAAAAAATATTATAATATGACATTATGATTGTGGTACAATGATTTTCCACCACCTTTATATCATATAGAAATCCCAAACATTTCTCATGGGTATATATGGCATAGTTTTTCCACGTAGTGGTGTAATTAATATTTCATCATTGTTTTAATTAGATTGATATAATAGAGGGATTAATAATATATATATATATATATATTATGAAATAATTTTTAATCTTGAAATATAATATATCGTATACCATCATACCCTTCCATCAAATTGAAGATTATATTATCACTCATGCATGTTTGTAGACTACCACCTCCTAGAAGTGAGGCTATTTATTTATGCATTTCCACTATTGATGGATGATCGTAAAATTGATTAAAACAAATAAAAATTAATTTCCATGATATTGTTAATATTATGGATATAATTTAGTAATTTCATTTATCTATTAACCATAGAAAAAATGATAATGTAATATTTGTGAATATAACTAAGGAACATTAAAGTGATCGATGTTTGAAATAAAAATTTTATGATTTGGTTTATACTTATTGTAAAGGATCGTTATCAAATGTATTATATATTAAAATTTATATATGATTTTGTATAATATATTTTAATCCATTATAAATGAGTAACAAAAACATACAACTATATAAAGATACATATTTTGTGATTTATATTACAATATCATTTTATTTGAAGATTATTTATTTCAAGATTCCCATGGAGAATTTTTTTTAAAATAATATCCTTTCACACATATATATTCCACTATTCTAGTTAGTTTTTGGTTTCATATCATTATTTCTACTTACATATGATATGCGGTAGATAATGAGTTACTCAGTTTTATATAATATTCTATCTCATAAAAAATTTATTTTGATGCTTTTTTCTAAATATTTTTATCTTCTATCCATATATGTTATCCATGATGTTAATACCACTGAATAATGATTTGTTAAATGTATATTTACATATGTTTTAGTTTCTAATTTTTTTTTATGGAATCTTATTGTTATTTTCTGAATGAGGTTTTTTAACAAATTGTGTGCATGAATTTTTTTAACATGTACCACATGAATATATTTTCCCATCATCAGGAATAATCATTAGATTAATTATTCCTTTAAAATAATCCATTATTACTTTAAATCAATACATTTTTCTCTATAATTGTTTAATTTTAATTTAAAAAAATATCATAAGAAAAGTTTTTTAATTCTTAAGGTAATTATAATAATTTTGAAAATGGATTTAAAAATTTATTTATAGATAATATCACAAGGAATTTATTTTTTATATATTTCTAAAATTATCATTATAAGGAGAATATTTAAAAAAAGATTTATTTTAGAAGATTCAAAGGACATATACCATCCTCTACTGATAATGAATCATATCTTATATTGATATCATTCATTTTTGCAGATCATGTTATCTATCACTTTCCATTACTAATTTGAAATAATTTCCCCCCATAATATCTATATTTCTAACATCGTGGATGAATTTATAATATTTTCTATTACTTTTATGTTGATTCAATTATATAACACTTATTTATACTATATTAGTTATGAAATATTATTTAGAAATTAATTCCATTTATTAGGGAAATAATGATGTACCATGTTATTTATTCAATACAGAATGTTATTAATTTATTAAGATTTTGATAATGAATTGTATTGATCATTATAAATATGATTAACGCATATGAGTTTATGGTGATTTGTGGGTCCTGATTATAGAAAACACACTGATAGATGGATAGGTTTCATGGGACAATATAGAAGTCTTTCCATATTATATGGGTATCTAGTTTAAACCTACCCATTTAATATGAATGATTTATTGGTTAAGATAAATTGAAAATAACAATAACTATAACCTAATTAAGGGAAAATTATCATAAATGTACATAATTGTGAATATCAATTATGATTAATTAGGTATATCTTATCCATGTTATTTATATGCTGGTATTATACATATATGTCTACATAAAATAATTTGTTGATTGAATGGAATGTGTTTTTTTATCCACTCATCCATATAGATTATATCTTATTTACTCATGGTGGATTCCACTATATGTTACCCTTAACGATAATCAAATCTCATCCATTATTTTTCTTCCATTACCAATGATATAAATAATTATATTAGGAATTTTCTCAAAGATGAAAGAATATTTCTTATGCTATTTTTTATATTTAAACATTAATACGGGAGTCATCTATGTGTATAATTTTAAATGACTACAAGACTAATGGATCCAACATGGTTTGATCCCTTATATCATATATTAATGTTTCTATGTAAACATTGGGTTTCAGTTTCTAGATTCAGGGTGTCACATATTGTCACACTGAGTTGGGGTTATTGTTTTTATATATGTTGTATCATTATATCATTTTATTTATTGTATCATATCATAGTCTATAGATGTTGTTGTTTCATACCAATATGTGGATTATTCTTTTTTATGTTATTTTTTATATAGATGTTTGACATATTTTCCCCCCTAAAAAATCATTCTCAAAATTGTTCATGAACTCCCATAAACGAATATTTAGTCCATGGGGATCCAAATTTATATAGGTGATTTTTATATGATTGTTTGGGTTCGTAGGTTTATGGTGATCCATTTTATATCCTGACAAAGATAGAGGTAATATTGGTGTCTTTACTGGTTGTATGGTTTTTCGAGGACATAGATTAGTGGGATATTTGATCACTGCATTCCTTAGAGTTATGTGGGTTGATAATTTATTTATTCGTGGAAGGAATGTAAATATATATCATGTGTGTATAATTTCATATCGCATGTCTTCACCTAAATTATAGTATGTAGAGGTATATGATTAGATATTTGAGTGATATTTGATCAATGTGTGATGAATTTTATAGTTCTCATATGATTTATGATCATTAAGTTATAAAAAAAGTATTTTTGATGCTTTGTAATATTTCTATTTATGTTCAATGAGTTGGAAATGTGAATAATTTTAATGTTAATTTAACATAGAAACAAAAGTTAAACTTTATAATGTGATTAATAATATTATTAAGGATTTTATTTAAAAATCTATGTGATAGATGTTCGATTAAAATAATTTGTTGATATAATGAGATCTAGAAGTGTTCTTTGAGTTGTTAATGTCAAATGTGAATATATATATAGATCACTATGTCAGAGCCATAATATATAAAACATAGTATTGATGAGAGAGGTCCTATTGATATTCTCTTTTGGATTGTAATGTGAAAAAGGGGAGTTCCTATGAGGATTAGTTCCTTACTGAATCTACCCATTGTGGGAGAATGTTGTTTTTTATTAGACCTATGGGTAAAATGATCATAGAATGATAGAAAAGATAGTTAGAGTTTCTTAGGTTTTCAAAAGAAATCATACCAAATCCTTGGTTGATCATTAGTTGTTATATATGGATTAATTTTTTAATTCATGGAATAATATGTTGGTTATATGGTAGAAATGAAAATATCATGGACATTTCTAAAAACAAAGGTAAGAATTCTTGATAGCGGGGACATATTGGAATGTAATGGTAAAAGTGGTAGTATTATCTTGGGTGAGTTAAGACATTTGTGGCACTCTAAAACACATCCCTCCTTATGTAATGAGTAAAATTGTATATTTAATTGGATGAATGATATTGTGGAATGGGAAATAAAATTAATATAGTTTTTTTAGTGGATGGAGTGTGATGAGTCCATGGGTAATTGATTATGTAAATTCTTTAGACTGATGATCATTATGAGGGGGTCTATTCAAAATAAAAAAAACATCATAGAATATGATTTTATGGAACATGATTCTATATTTATGGGTTTTAATGATTGGGTACCACGAATATAAATCCCTGATGAATGTTATATTTCTATTAAGAGGTTATTGTTGAGATTTAATAATGGATACTCATATTTTTAGTTGCTCGCTAGTAGATGCATTGAAAAAACTATCAGTTATATGTAGTTCCTGGTAGAATATTGGGATTGGGTGATAATAGTATGGAATAAGATATTGGAGGGGGAGGTACTTATATACCTTATGTATCCTCTATATAAAATGAATGGAAATCAATGTACGATTCATTTATAATGTTAGTGTTCATGGCAGATGAAACTAAAAAAATTAGTTAAGTAGAAAAAGTATGTTTTATGTACTTGTGTAGTCGATAATCAAAGAGTAGATTATATGGATGGGTTTAATAAATTAATGTGTTTCATATTGTTTTGATCAATTTTTTGATATTAACCAAAATGTATAATGAAGTATTGCTTTCACAGTGCATCCAAAGTAGTGTAATTATTGATTTTATGAGGAATCCAATGCCACAGTGAGGGGCTAGAGAACATTTGATGGTAGTTTGTGAAATGGAGGGCCATCAAGATTTTTTTATGATCAAGACTTTTCATAAGTAATTAGATATAAATGGATAGAATTTATACGTTGCATTTAATTTAGAATATTAATAATGAGTTTCTAGGATTATTGTTATGGCTTTGGTAAAAAACTAATTGGGATAAATCATACACATGAAGAGTAAAACTATATTCATTGAAAATTATTGATTGTGTTATGACATCATTTCATGATAGAAAATTGATAATTATAAAACAATTTTGGATAATTTCAATGGATGAAAACCCCTATGGCAGTGATTTTTTATGACCGTCATTATTTTTGAATAGTTAATTTGGAAGGATATTTATATATTATATATTTATAGCATGATACTTTTTGAACTAGTATTTCTTGTTAGGTTTTTAAGAATTTAGTATTGGATTCGGGTGGTTTTATCAAGGGTTCACGGTTTGTTTTGGGTGTTGGTGGTTTAGTGGTGAAATTTTATGGTGTCCCAACTATTAAATTTCAATAGTATGTGGCCATCATGTGCATCATCTAAGTCATAGGGCACCTAGTGACTTCACCATAGATTATACACATTATATTCTTATTGACTATGTGATGGGGACATACTGTGGGGTTGGTCGATATCGGGATCCTTGTATAGGTTGATAGGGAACCTAGAAAAATTATTTCATATTTTCTAGTGTGGAAATAGCTCTTATTTTATGGTCGATCCCCATTATTATAACATGATTTTTTATCTAGAGAAGGAAATCATCTCAACATCCCCCTCCATATTTCTCTCCATTGATCTCCCTTGCACATAGTTTGATTTGAGGCCACACCAAAGTGGATTTTTTCACACAAAACCAATATAATACATTCAATTCATTTACTATTATTATTTTATCCTTATTTTTGTAATATTAGTTGTTTAATACTTATTATTTAAGAATGATTCAACTGAATCATGGTTAAATTATATATAGAAGATCCTGATTTTTTTCTTGATGGATCGATCATATCAAAATGGAAAAAAGAAACATTATTTCTAACCATTTTAAATAGGGTAACAACAAAATGGTATTCTCTAGAAATTTTATATATATTAATTATATTAGATACGATATTATTACTGATTCATTGATGTTATTATATAAATAGTTTCTGAAATATGGTATAGACCATTTGAACGACAATTGGCTTGGTTTTTGGTGTTGTGAAGATAATTGAGGTATTTTCCATGATTATTAATCTATATTTTAAATGTAAAAATTAATTATGAATACTTAAAATTAATTAATTAAATATTGAGAAAATATATAGATTGTTGGGGGTATAATGATAAATAATAATACATTTAGGAGTATGAATCTAATATCTTGTTCTGTATTCCCATATAAATATATGATTTTTGAGTGTTCGAATGAACCTATAAAATAATTACAAGGGTTTGGGTCTTGGGATGAGATTCTTGAGATTGGGTGGGTTAAAATTTAATAATTTTTTATAATATGGTATTCTATGAACAGAATTGATATTCTGCCTATGCTTCAAGATGTTAAGATACATTCCATGTCTTTTTCACCAATGTAATTTGATTATATTTATGTGTTATGAACCACAAGATATATTTTTTCAAGAAATAATCTTTTAGTGTCATAGGATGTGCCTTACAGATATGGGTAATGGTATCCTAATAGGGAAAGTCATTAGATACTGGTTCTTGTTAATGTTAGACAAGATAGTTTGTGTTTTAATTGTTATGGTTATAACAGGAGGATCGGGGAATTTTCTTGATGATTATAGATTAATGAAAACCATAAAATGTGACAATGACAATATTTTTAGTATTAGTTTTTATAAATAGATGGTTTTCTCAGTGTTTTTAAATTTTGTAAGAATTTATAATGGTTTGTTAGGTGGAACTTAATACAGAAATAGGGAATGGGGTTTCCCAACCAAATACTCATTTAAAGATGTCAATTAGTACATATATATCTTGGTAACATTACTAGAATCCATATATATTATAAACTATATCTAAATATTCACCCATAGTGTAGGCTGTGCAACGGGTTTGGGATGGACTTTCCCATATAATTTGAGAATTTTTTTTAAAATGAATTTGAGTGATAATATAACTACATGAATATTGTTGGGGATTTAGAAAATAAGAATTTTTGGGAATGTTTTCTGAATGTTATGTTTTTTAATTTTCTGGGACAATTTGAATAGGGTTTCAACCATGTATGATTGGTGAGTCTGATTTGATGAATTTATTATAGGCTGTGGGATTTTTTTAGTTCCAATGGAGTCCGTAATAGATTATAACTATGTTAGTGGTTGGATTTTCATAAAATGAATTATGATTGAGAACCATAATGTTCTCCTATAATTGTGGATTATGTGTCATCATTGGTAATTTTATCTTGAATATCTTGATATAATTGGTCTATGAACAATGCAACCACTAAGGAGGTAGCACAAAGACCTGGGTAGTGAGGTTTCCTATTAAACCACTCAGTTATTGATTCCGATAGAGTTCAAGGAAGATAACATATAAATGATAACATCAATAAATTATTATTTATTCATATCGAGATATTTACAAAAAATTTCATTAATGTATTTCCTACAAATTAATAGATAGATCATTTTGGCTAAAATGATTCCATGTAGAATATTTTTATTGTTACCAATGAATATAAAAACAATATTTATGTAATTAAATATATTATATATCAATAATTACTATTTAATATTTCATTATTGGTACTAGAAAACCATCTAGAATTTTTTGAGTATTTTCAATTGAAAATATAGTTGTGTGATCAAGACACTATAATGAATTTCGTGAGTATCACCAGTGAGTAGATCAATTGTCTTCATAGTATGATATGTGAAATATTTTGATTATTATTTATAGATATATCATCTTCAATGTGTATCACATTATAAAATTAATTGAAGATATAGATGAAACCCCAACACTGGATAATTCATGTGGGATCAGGTATCATAATAACCTAGTTAGTACACAATGGCCTGAAATGGTTTCTTATACTCTATTATATATGTATGTTTTCTAATATTTATACATACAATAAATTTCATACAATATGTATATAGGATTTTTTTTTGGTTGACTCGTACTTTTTTTTCTGAATAAAAATATGTGAACCATGGTAGATGTGAAGACCATATGATAATCATACAAAACCATACAAAGGCTTTACCAGAGAACACACTGATGTATTTTAATGGTGTTATAAGATAATAATGGGATAACCTTGGGTTTTAATGTTACCTATAATTTTTTTATTTCTTTATTTTCAATTAATACTCCTTCATAATAGTGCTATATTATTATATATTTTTTTAGTATTGGTTCTATTGTGTTAGTAAATATTGATGGTTTATATTATTAATTGTTAACAATTATCAATAGTGTCTTATTCTTATTCTGATGTTTGGATATAGTTTTGTTATTTATAAATTATTTAGATGAATTATAATGATAATATAGCCTTATCATATTGTTATATGCTCTAATCCCAACTGCAAGCCTCCAACATGTGAGGGGAATGCCTTTGGTTATATGGTGACCCTGGAAAAGGAATTGATTAACACTGATTGGGATGATATATTTTATATGAATTGTGGCTAACATGATTGTAAAAAATCATTTTTCATAAAAATTAATTTATTTTATTCTAGGATTGTGGGGTGGGGTGGGGGTGGGGTTAAAGATGATGTTCTAAGGTGGTTTTTATATAGAGGATTGAGTTTGTATCTTTATAGAAAAAAGAACCATTTTGAACTATGTGGTGGATGATGATTCAAGGATATAGTCATGGAATGTTGTTTGTTTTACATTATATTTAATCTAAGGAATAAAGTTAATATTTTGTTTGATATTGACAATTTTTTCCAATTCTAGGTTTAACATAATAACATTGGAATATGGGTAGAACATTTGCAAGGGTGTGTTACTTGTTGATATTTTAGTGAGGTCCCTATGTATAATGGGGAGTGATGAGGTAATAATTTAAGGATATAAAGTTGTTTGGTATCATATAATTTTAATGTTTTATAATAATGTTAGTAAGAAAGTGGAAAATATTCTATAACATGATAAATATAAAATGGTAGTGGTCGTTTAGTTCTATTACCACTATAAAATTGGGATACCCAACTATCTTTTGAAATTGATGAAATGACTCTGATTCTTAGGGGGATGTTTCTATTTAATTTTTTTTGATATTTCATATAATTTTTCGATCGAGGCCACTACCCATATTTGATTTAATCATTTAATAATGTAGTTACATGAATATTTATTAATAAATACGGTACATGCATCCTTCAGTTCGAATTTTTTCCATTTCTTTAATACTATGATATATAAAGAATTACATGGATTATTTTCATCTATATTTTAAATATTTGGATTTTATGTCTCTCAAATATACCCATATTCCAATAAATCATATGTTTACTAGTCATGGAATATTCCTAGAGGATTTAATAGTGAAATTTATTCTAGTTTTACATTTATTTTTGTCTGGTTTGATGATGATTCATTAAGGATAAGGGTTTAATTGTCCCCATAGAGTTTTAGATTGTGTGATACTTAATTTCACATATTTATTGATTTATTTATTTAATGATTCATATTTTCTATAATATTAAATATTTCTCAGTTTAAAATTCTTGATAATTAATAAAGTATCTCGTATTTCTATTATTTGGGTGGATGCAACTTATTAACATAAAGAAGATAATGGAACAGACTAATCGAATGGGAAGATAATTGGAAATACTTGTGTTTTAATGTGATTCCATGATATTAATTATGATAGATGTATTTATTTTAATGTATTTGAGAGGATTAAACTAATACTATAACATTCTTATCATATATTGATAGTTAGTATCACTAGTCACCTTTCATGAAAGTGTAATCCTTTAATGATGGTAGTAAACCAAATATAAGGAAATATAGAATTTAATAATGATATTTATGTTGGAAAAAATAATTTACATGGAAATAATGATGAAAAATTTATTCCATGATGGAGTTAAATCTTTTCTATATCATGGTTATCTATTTTGTGAAATGTTTTCAATTTTCATTTTATTTTGCTAATTATTGTGTATTTGGGTGGTTTTTATATTTTTTCGTTAGATTAATAGTTAAAATTAGATTTTGATTATCCTGGTTGGCACTGGAAGATATGATGGTGGTGAATGTTATATTTTGAGGGATGAAAATGAGGAAATTAATGGTTTTTTGGAATGAGATGGTAGTTTTGTTGTGGTTAGTGTAGATTTTGTCTTGTGTTACAATATTGTTTTTGATGTTACTGGTTGGTCAATATGGGGTTATGTTATATATGCACAATGATATTAAATATGATAGATAATAATTTATATTATAATATTTATGGGTTGGAATTTATTATAAAAATTTATGTTAGTAAACTATTAGAAGATAAAATGATGGGTATTGGTTGGGATACGTGTGTTAGTTGTCGAATGATTTGTTAGCAATTTAATATGTGTAAATTAGTGGAATAACTATTTTAATATGGATGAAAAAAGGTAAATTTTCAAATTTTATAATAAATTGATTCAATCAAATTATAATGTTATATTTTTTTCATTTTTTATGACAGAAAGTGGTGATGGATTCATTATTGAGTTAGAAACAGTGAATTATTAGCATAATGGTAATATGATAATGGTTATTGGATTAGTCGTGTTTTCCTCTTATGAAACATGGATTGTGTGTGGAAATGATATATATATATATATAAATTGTATGCACCGTTTGTAAAATATATTTTTAAATGCCCAAATATTTTTGGATCCAAATATTTTCCATAAAATTGTCATTATTAATGGAATAGATGGATAATAAATATATCTTACCCATTATAACATTTAAACGTTGAAATGTCATGATCCATGGGTTTCGATGGTGACAGTTTATAGTTCAATGATATGGTTATATGATGATGTGAAATGAAGTGGGTGATCTAATAGTGGATGTGATACATGGTGGGATTCATCAATGTTAAGAGGTGGTCATACGTTTAAGTCCCATAATGATCATTATTTTCTAAAACAATGGTAATACGATATAATTTTGTGATAAAATGATATGTAATAGTCTTATAACATATGAGGTTGTAGTAATTATTAGGATGATATAACTATTCTAATTTATTGTTTTTTTGGTTATATAAACTAGATGGAAAAATAATATTGTTTTCATCAACAAATAATGCAACAACCCTATGGGAAATTGTTCACAATTTAAATTAATACTACATTAATTAGATATTATGTTATTAGACTAAGATTCAATAGTGGTTGTGTGATCCTTAGTGATGATGGGTGTTATTTTTCAAAGATTAGGTGCATGTTGGTTTTATTGTTTATTTATTAAGGTATTACTATACATCATCCACATTTTCAGAAGAGTATTTCTCGAGAATACTTTTTAGTATACATGTATTATCTCCATAATATATATATATATATATATATATATATCTTTTTAATAATTTTATTTTTGTGAATTTTGGATTTATTTTGACATTACCCGATCTAGGATTGGAGTTACAGTCATACAGTCTAGTATTTACGTTTCTTGTATTTTTTAGTGATTATTTAGATATGAAATTAAATTATTTATGAGAAATATCATCCATTTATATCATGCAGTTTATGAGTATTTTCCATTAATTTTTCTATAATTAGGATGGTAATACTTCCATTTTTATACCCTCATTCCATGTCTCCAACTTATGACTTATTAGTGGTGGGGTGTAGAGGTCACTTGTATCTTCAATCTATTGATTATGGGTTACCATTGAGATAATACAATGAAAAACAAGTATTATATGTATGAATATGTTTTGGAATGGAAACAACGTTAAATCAAATAATTTATTTGTTTTATAAAGGGACACTAGATAGGACATAAGTGATTAGGGAATCTTGTATCCCATCGTATGGACATTAATATGATTAATCACTATAGTAATGTTAATATTGATTTTGGTGTGGAGTTATAGGATTGAATCATGTATAATAATATATTATTCCTGTGTTTGAACTTAATTTTATGGTGAAATTAAAATCAATCTAAATAAAGGATTACTATTGATTTCCATGAAGCATACCCTTGGAATTTCATTCCTTGGATATATTTACGAATTCTGATTGTCATAAACATATGGTTCAGATTAGTGAGGTTTATTCGAATGGTATAGTTTAATACTAGAGTGTTATAAAAATAATTAATAATGATACTTATAGGAGGATATTATGTGATTTCTACAATCAAGGTTTAGTGATGTACATTGTGATGTTTCTTATATTTAAAAATGTTGTGATAGATTGAGTAGGATTAGATCACAATTATTCTACTCCAAGTTGTGATGGATTATCATTTCAAAATCCTTACGAGTTATATGAGAGAGGAGGAATTTGAATAATGGATCTTAATCCATGGATTGAATATGGAGTGAAATATTTAATTAGATTATTTTCAGTGGAAGTTCCATGAACATGTCCTTTAACCAAAAATAAACGCAGTGAAGTGTTAGGATTTCCTCTCTTATAGTCAATGAATATGGGTATGTGGGAACCTTGGATCAGTTTTATGGATCATATTCACTTACCTCCATATCCTTTTCTTAACTGGGAGTCCATAAAACAACATTTCTAGGAGGTTATCCTTCATTTTATTTGATATGTGGTTACCATATTTATTTTGACTATATATATTGAGGTGTTGATGAAGGAATAATAGATCATGATTATATGTGTGCAGGTAGGGTCCCATTAAGAGGGGATTCAATCAGGACTTATGAGGTATAAGGCTAGTTTTGATGGGTCTTGTATGTATAAATAGTAATAATTTTGACTATTGGGAAGTTGAACCCATAATGTAATCTCATTACATTCTAGATTATATATTCCATGTTCATCTACAAGGAGATCAGAGAATTTTTATTTTACCAATATAGAGTGTCGTCTCCATATGTTCTTATTCAAAACCATTATCGATATCTAATAACACATGGGTGGTACATTCCTATATTGTCCTAAAAATTAGTTTCATTGATATCATTATAGATAGATGAGTTATCAAAAAAAATTCACTATGGGAATATAGTGTGAGGAAATTAAATCATTTTTATATCCCTTTTCCAACGGTATATTAGTCCGTGAATGGTCTTGGTGGTGTTCATTAGTATGTCTAGTGAGACAGAGAATATTCGCATGGTTAGTATTTCTCAATGAAAATTCAAATACATTGTAGACCAAAAATGGACCTAGGTACTCACTATTTAGCTTCTACCCCATAATATTCCTAAGTTGATTTGAGTTTTTTTTCACCTCTACAAAATATTAATTGTCCCTTAACCTGTGTATTTAAGTAGAGTGGATTATAGTGCCCCTTCATTTGACGACACTAGTGGGAGATCCTTCGTCTTTTATTTTGATCAGTCAATGTTCTAATCTAATGATGAGAAAATATAAATCATTAGGATATTTCATCGTTCTTTGAATATAAACATACAATGTCATTCTAACTATGTACTAGTTAGAATATCTATGATCAATTATTTATTACAACTATAAAAGAGTAATGTTCTATGTATTATAAAACCATTATGAGGTGTTTATTTAAAATTGGGAATATAAGTTGGTTTATGGGTATTTAGATCCACTTTTATGTCAACTAGTATAGTTGTCACATGGTTTTTTATAAGAATTGGCAGTTTAAATCCCTATACTTTTCAATGATATTCCTATAGTTTCCCAAATATATTATAATCCTTCCTCATCAATATGTAATTTAATTTATGATAGAGTTTCATCAAAATCCATTTATTATTATAGATTCTATTTATATTGAACCATTGATAGAATTAAATTCATGGAAATTAGATGTAAAAGTTATTTATCTAGACTATATTTTCATTCTATGGTGGTCTAAAATTTTTTTTCTTGAAAAAAGATTGTTTTTAAGGTTTTTAAAGAATAATAGTGTTTGAATTATTTTATTTTCAAGAACCAATTTCCCTATATGAATATATGTTATGTTTTTATTTTAAGGAGACTACATGTATTTCAATGACGGATTTTTAGTTTTGGTATCATCAAATTAGGTTGATAGGGAATGATAACCTCAATACTAATTATATATTTTAATATGGTTACTTTGAGTTTATGATTACATTATTCGGTGTCATAAAACCCCCCAACAATTTCTATTGGACTCCTGAACTCCTTATTTTAGGAGTTCATTGATCTATTCATTGATGTTATTTTCGTTGATATCCTCATGTACATGATTTTAGAGGAGATACATCTTAATTTTGGTAGAATTTTATTGCAAGGCCTTCAAAACTATCATATATATATATGAAGTTGTCTAATTAATAATTTAGGGATTATAAGGTGTATATCCTCAGTGATTTGGTGTCATAGAAGGTATAATTTTTCAATACATTGATGATGGACTTTGTTTTTTCTCTCATAAATTTATTAATTTTTTAGAGGCTTATATTTTACAGGGTATTATATTATATAATTCATGGTTCATGTTTAATTATCTCAGATTATATCCATTTTGATATTTTTGACTGAAAAATAGTGTTATTTTTTATGGATCAATTAGTGTCTAGTGTAATTTTAATACATAATGTAGATGTTGATTATTGACTTGAATAGTAAAAAATGGTATTTGGGTTATTTATATCATGTGTTTTTATTTTTGTTTTGTTGGAGATGTTATTATATGCAATGAAAAACAAAAAAAATTAACAGCCATTATTATAAATGATGTTGATATTATTATTTTATAGGTTTTTTTCCTTTTATTAAATAACTGATGTATAAAATGACATTTAATGTAATTTATTGAATTAAAAAAGGAAAAACGAGACGTTTATAATTAATTATAAGAAATGTATCTTAATTGGAATTTTTTCATCAATTATTTTATAAATGATGTAAAAACTGTCAATTTTTATTAAAAATTTTTAATTTCAAAATAAAACATCTGATCAAATCAGAACATCAATAAAAGTAAAAAAATAATAGAAACTAGATGGATCCTTTTAGAAAAATAAAAAAATTTGACATTATATTCAACCTTGTTATAGCATTCATCACAATAAGTTTCTTCTAAGGATATATCTCTTGTTGTAATCAAAGATACATCTTTGAAGACAATAAATACTTTGATAGAACAATTTTTAACAAGATCCACAAAATGGTTCTTCATTATATAGAAAAAGGATTCATTAAACTCAATATAAATTGTGAAAAATATTTATCGAAAAATTAAATCATGGAAAAATAATTATGAATTCCATAATGATATCTGTAAAGATGAATTAGTGTAATTATGTAGAATTCAGAAAGAATAGAATCAGTGGAATAATAATGATTATAGAATTTTGTTTTCATGAAATTTAAATAGGCGGGACAAGAAAATGTATAAGTGAAACATTGAAATTTATCCATGACATAATAAATTAAATATCGAGATTTTTTATTTCAATTCAATGCTAAAAAATGACTTCTATATTAGCACAACCCCAAATTTTTTACATTCACATTTTTTATATTAACCAATGTTAAAAATGGGTTTTAATAACCATTTTTCATAAACCAGTTTTAAAATTTAATTTTTTACCATAATTTTAAAATAATGAATGTGAATATTTTTTATCATTTCTATTAATTTAAATTTATTTCATCAAAAAAAATTCATGATTTGAAAATTTCTATTTTTATAACTCATATTAAAAATTATTAAACATATTTTTTAAATCACTGATGTTAAATCACTGACTTAATGTCTAATTTTTAGAGTATTTCACTATTCCATAGTTCTAAATGGGGGAGTTATTTTAGTGAATTTATTTATGTAATATTGATTTTCTTTAGGCTATAATATAATTTAGAACATTGTGGTGATTGTATATGGGTATTGCAAATTATGTCCCCATTTACAAAATTATACACACATGATCTGGTGTCATGTGGTAGTGGCATTCACTCTAATGTTAGGGAAGCATTTCCACATAAGTGAATTCCTTTTGGTCATCACTAGTCACAGTAACATGAGATATATATTCATTACTAAGGATTTGATTCATCATCATCAAATAAGTTTGGATTTATTCCATGTATTTGACATTGATATCTCATATAACTCTGATAATGGGAAGGTAGTGGCTAATGCCTTGACTAGTAAGGAAAATGTAGACATTTTTAAAGACTACAAGGATGAATGTATAAAAGAAAGGGGATCTTCAAACAATGTATCATGACACAAAGGAGTACATAGGTAAATATTTATTATACTAGATGAAATTTCAATAATTTTCAGTACATTAGTTATATGAGTCCCTATGGGGTGACATAGATGTAGTGGTGATGTGATATTACACCTTTTATGGTGAGGATAATGAGTGATAGTAAGAGAACTATATGATGTAGTTTCCATTTGAAGGGTGATATTTTTTCCATTGGTGGTACATAAGGATGTTAAACAGGAGTTTAATTAATCACCTTGGAAATACATATTAGTATATTTAAGATGTATCATTCTACAAGGAGTGAATTATTGATAATGGGGGTGAAGAAAATTTTAGTGGAGTTATTGTCACATTATATTTTATATTAATAGGAAATGGAATAGAATGATTTCCTAGTTAGTTTTTTCATCCATTGGATGCCGCTATCTAGATGTAGAATGTTTTTTAGATGGTTATCATTATAATAATTCCTTGCACTTGTGAATGATTTGATGTTATTTTTTTGATCATGTCATTGTTGAAAAATTCATCTAATTTCATGATGATTAGGGAATCAGGTACTATAGATTTAATTGATAGATTATATAATGATGAGATATTGAGTCTTCACAGGGCACCAATGAACACCATCAATAATTCATATCCTAATTTTAACTCATGAGTCTTGTAATCACGTGGGCATTACTTTGAAACATAGATTTTATTTAGAAATTAATTATATATAATTATTGGTTGTATGATGGAGTGGACCATTCATATGTAGATGGATATGTATTTTGATTATGTTTTGAATTTTATTGGATTGTAGATAAATCAAAAAAAATTCTAGAGTCGATTTTTTATAGATTATATTATTCAATTATCATGGATTCCATCACAGGGATGTATGGGTGGAATTTCATATATCCATTTTGAGGAAATGATATTATAGAGTTTATATGAAATGGGATAAATATGTTTCAAAAAATGAATAATAAAGTTCAAATTATTCTAGTGAGGGTGAAGGTGGAACATGATTTTCATAAGTATTATTCTAATTAGATGAGGAGTCCTCTAGAGCTTATGGTTATAGATCATCTATTATTTATTTTTCCCTTATAATGTGATGTGGATGATTAGATGAGGTGGTATGATTTACCACAAGTGTATCATGAATTTCGACCTATTGGAGGGCATTAGTGATGTTCCCACAAGTAGAAATACAATATTTAATGCTTAACATATAAAATTGGTTTCATATAATCTAATGTTAATAGATATGTGGTTAAAATTTAACATCATTTTCCAAAAAAACATTAAAAGTTATATTAATGTTTTGACATCATTTTTGAAAAAATCAGACATAGAGTATTTATTTAAAAAAAATCAACATTAGTTTTTATATAAATATAAATTTAATGGCTTTATAAAAATAATCATTTAATAAATCCCTAATTTTTTAGAAATTGATTTTCTCTGGATTTATGATGGAACAATAGAGCATTCACCGATCATAGACAATGATTTTATTTGATTTTAGTAAATTTTAATCAGTTTTTCACTTCATTGATCTTAAATATTGCATAAATTATCATTGATTCATGATCCTAGAAAAGGTTTATTTCTCAGAAACTCTATTCTAGATGAACAAGGAACCAACAACCACTTGAATATAATATATGGAAATTTTATTTCATTTCAATCATATTATCAAGATCATTGATCCTCAAAATTTCATATTTCGTCATTTTTCCACAATACATGAAGATATTTAGATCTCTCAATCCCTATACTTATTGGCTGACTGCAATGATTGATGATTTTTTGTTCTTGTTTTGTCCTTTACTGGATAAATTTTTCTTAAATCATGTAATTTTCATGCTGAAATTGAATTCGAGGGAGTATATATATTCAATATTAAATTTTCATTATTGAGATCAAATCTTGTATCTTATTTTTTAAATTTTAATGATAAAATCTTCATTTTTAATTTATAAATTTGATTTTTCTGTTCATTTTATTGTATTCATTTTGTTGCTAATTTTTATTTTTTTCTAAATATGTAAGATTTTTTAATTTTTCATATGATGGTATTCGCTTATGTTATTTTTAAAATATATATATATATATATTGAAAATATAATCCCCTAGATTTTTCATTTTACATTCTAACCAAATAATATATTTTTGTATATGAATGGAAATCATCATGATGATATTGTGTCATATATGTCATAATATAATTATTAAAAGTTAATAATGATTTAGGACATTAGTCATAACATTATTCTTCATTCAATTCAACCAAAAATAATATTCTACAATAGTGATGACCACTCACATTTTTAATCTTCATTTCACTATGTTTTAATTTTTTATCAGAATAACATTCATTAATGCGTGTTGTAAGTAAATAATAATAAATCATAAAAAATGTTTATTAAATCAGATTAAAAGATGTAGGATACTTATTTTAGTCACATCTTGAAATTGTTGAAAATCGTATTACCATATAGTAAAGGATTTCCGTAATATTGTTACGAAAATTGTAAACTGTAATAATTTTGGGTTCTAGAAATTAGAAGAGTCATTTTTTCAAAATTATTTCATATTACATTACGATGTAAAAAAATTAATTAATTTTATATCATATTAAAATTTCATGTTCATTGATTTGAAATAATGAATTCATTATATTTTATTATTATTATAGTCAATTCTTCATTTGACCTATATTTTTTTACTAATTAAATTTATGTTTTTTCATATTTGTAATTTTGAATGTATTTCTAACATTACTTATTCTTGGAAAACTAAAGAGGAATATTGGTGACTATCTCGAATGATCGAGGAAGAATGAATGCATATTGGTGCGATAGTTGATAAAAATATATATCTAACCCTTACTAAAGTAACAATATTCCATTAATATGATCATCAAACACTGTTTATAATTAATTATTAAAATAATATAAATGCATAGAGTAATTTATATGGGATTGGATTCATAATAATTTTCCCCACCTGATAACCAATAATTTTGATTGTATCTTTTTATGTTTAAAATTTTTATTTATATATATATTTATATATTTATATTTTTTAATATATTCATATTCTATATTATGATCTTAGGTTTTTCATGGATCAAAATTTGGTATATTTAAAAATAACCAATAATGGATATGAATGAGGAGTTAATGTTTTAATTTTAATTTCAAAATAAAATATTAAAAAATGAGTAGATTTTGTGTCCATGCATGAAGTGCTTGAATATTAAAAGAAAGGAATCAATAGAAATCAAGGATCATCTCATTTTCCATGGTTTTATCCATAACAATAGACATTGGATATTACATGGTGAAATCATTGGCAATTAAAAATATTTTATTAATGAAAATACTAATAATGAGAAAAATGATTGTATTATATAATTAATTCTAGAAATTGGAATAAAAACCCTTGAAAATAATTTTTTGACAGATTAGATGGAGACTTTTAGAAACCATTATTCCCATGATGCAAAAAATAGAATGTATTATAGTAGTTCTAAGATTATTTTACATGAAAAAAATAAATTGGTCGAGTGATACATGTTTCTCTATATTGTTTTAGCATTAAACATATTACGTATAGAAACCAATGGACTTCTATTTTCTAATTAAAATATAAATAAAATATTATGACCGATGTGATTAGGGTATAAAAAAGATAAATTCTTGTCAAAAGGTTTGGGGGTTGTACTAGAAGGAATAGGAATATTATCAAAATTTCATAAATGTGTCACATCATGATATATGTTGGATGAAAAATTATACATTGATTCATTATATTGAAAATAAATATAACCTCCTAGTAAATCAAATTGGTACATTACAATATTAGGGTCTAATAATTAATACAATATAATAGTGATACATCCACAGTGTGTTAGAACAAAACATCATACTAAAGAAATATGGTACCATCTAATAATTCCTCATTTGAAGTGTCTTTTTTCAAATTGAAATGATTTTGAAAAGTAAAGATGAAATATAAATGATAACATCTCTGATGGTTACATACAACACCCTAGTTCTGTGGACGTGGAACCAGGGTGGTGTCGCTAGTCATCCCGGATCCCGCGCAGCCACGAGATCCTACTCCCTCGCCGTAGTGGTACTCCGCGGGCCACCAGATTCATTCCGGTGGTCCGTTTTTGCACCTGTCTACGCCTGCAGTATTTATGGGACCCGAGCTCCACTACGAAGGCTCCGATTTGATGTTGAGGTTCCATTTCATCGTCGCTAATCACCCTGCGCATCAAGAACAAAATTGCGGTGGGTCCGTGTTTTATTTGTTAGCCTGCACCCACCGCGGTAGAAGTTTAAAGCATCACCCATCAATTTAAATTCCAAGTACGAGGTTATAAATCTCATAAAATAAAAATATACAAAATTTTCCCTACTTCAACAATTGATGTCGAACATCGGAGTCACAGGGTAAGGAATTTTTGGTGACGTCAGAGTGCGTCGAGGAGGAAGTAGCATCTCCTCTCTTGTCGTGGAAAAAAGAATGGGTGGCGGGTCATCGTTCTTTGTGGATCCGGCATTCTTCGTCTAAGGACAGGTCTTTCTTCGTCAGAGGTCGGTGTTCATCCAAAATTCCAATAGCTCTCCTGATTTTCCTTTGCACAAAGAAAGCTCTCCCCCAAAATAAAATAATAGGCTCCTCCTATTATTTTATTACACTTGCAAATTAACTTCCAAAATTCCAATCAGCACATTAAATAAATGTGTTGACAATTGATTAAGGGAAGGGATAGTAAAGGTCATCATTAATTAATCACTTTGGCAATAAAAGAGGGGGTTTCCAATTTAATGTGGGGGTTTTAAAGAGTTATAGGAAAATTAAATGGTTGGGGCTCGTGTGGGCCCCACCTTCTAACATCCACACTTGGGTAGTTAGGTGGTTGTGGGTCCCACACTTAACTACCCAAGGGAGGAATTAACCTCCCTATATACATAATAAAATTGTACAATCAACTTTATTAACCTCTTAATTAAACCCCAAAATATAACTTCAACCCCACATAAAATGCAACTGTAGTGAATGTCGCCTTATGCAATTACCGACGCTGTGAGTTCATCGGCGCCCTTAGATTTCAATTACGGACACCGGTTCAAATGATATAAAAACCCACTCATTCTTCCACTGAATGTACTCAAGCTAAACTTTCAGAAATTGATTTCGGGCACACTGGGCCTCAGAATTAAGCATCGTTAGAAGCCACAGACTCATAAAATTCCAAAGTATTATTGAAAAAAAAATTCCTTGAAATTTCAGAGTCTTTAAATTACTCTTAACTCGGGGCTTTACGTCCCCGTAAAGATATAACATAAACTAGGGAAATTAATGAGGTCACTGAGCTCCCATCTGAGCCTCCCGCTCCCATGTGCTCTCCTAGAGGTACCCGTGTTTCCAACGAATGCGCATAAGAGGAATCGACCGTCCATGTAGTACCCGCTACTGTCGATCCTCGATCTCCACCGAGACCTCCAAAAATGTCACCCCGTCATTGATGTTCAGATCCCCATGGTCGATGATATGCGTCAGGTCATGCACGTATCTCCTCGGCTAAGATACGTGGAAGACATCAAGCACTTATTGAAACATATGTGGAAGGGCCAGGTGGTAAG
The DNA here is from genome assembly GCA_963277665.1 of Viscum album. Taxonomy (NCBI): domain Eukaryota; kingdom Viridiplantae; phylum Streptophyta; class Magnoliopsida; order Santalales; family Viscaceae; genus Viscum; species Viscum album. Next base: position 462,406,352 of record OY728121.1, read on the forward strand.
CCACATCGCCTACTCTGTTGAGGACCAGAAAAGTCACGATGAGGCGCAGAGATAACTTGCTATCCCAGCCAAACTTATACAATCCACTACGAGGTGAGACCCATAAGAAAACATGGTCTCTATCCTCGAACTCCAGTGGCCTCCGTATCCTATCAGAATAGGACTTCTGTCTGCTCTGTGTAGTCCTCATCTACTCTTGGATGATCTGAACCTTCTCCATCATAGCCTGAACCATCTCTGGTCCTATGAGTGCAGACTCTCTCGAGTCAGTCCAGCATAGTGGTGATCATCATGGTCGGTCATACAGTTCCTCATAATGTTCCATCCTGATGGTGGAGTGGTAGCTGTTGTTGTACTCAAACTCCACCATGGGTAGGTGTTCCTTCCAACTGAGACTAAAATCAAGGACACATGCACAGATAATTTCCTCGAGTGTCTGAATGTTCCCTTCTATCTGGCCTTCCATCTAAGGGTGAAAGGCAGTGCTCAGGCGTAGCTGAATCCCAAAGTCCCCTTGTAACACTTTCCAATGTCGAGAAGTAAAGCGAGTGTCTCGATCAGAGACGATAGATGATGGAACACCATTATGTCATAAGATCTCGTATATGTAGAGGCTTCCCAATCCCTCTAATGAGCCCTGCTCCTTGATCGGTAGGAAGTGGGACGACATGGTGAGTCGGTCGACAATCACCAATATAGTGTCGTGCCCTTTGAAAGTACGTGGAAGCTCCATCACAAAATCCTTGGATATTCTGTCCCACTTCCACTTTGGGACATCTAAGGGTTTTACCAAGCCTTCCGGTACCTGGTGAACTACCTTCACTTGCTGACAAGTGAGGCATCGAGAAATGAACTATGCTACAACTTTCTTCATATCCGGCCACCAGTGCTGTCGTCTGAGGTCCTGATACATCTTCACTACTACTGGATGTAACGCTAGAGGGGAAGTGTGGATATACCTCAGCACCTCCTCCGGAAGTGCATCTTGTACCATGGTACGTCCCCTGAAGAGGATGACATGCTCCCCACCATCAGAAAATCCATCGGGTGCCAGCCTTGAGGATATATGAGCACGTCGTGCCTCATAGTCAACGTCCCCATGTTGTTCCTCTTTGACCTGCTTATGTAGTGGAGGAGTGACTGTGAGGGTCTGTAGATAGGTTGTCCCATATCTATCCATGAGGGATATCTGCAAACCAGCTAACTACTCTGTCGCCTCTCCAAGTAGCTGAATGCCCGATCTCCTGCTAAGAGCATCAGCCACAACGTTCCCCTTCCCAAGAGTATAGACAATCTCAAAGTCATATTCCTAGAGGAACACAAGCCATATTCTCTCTCTCAGGTTCAGGTCCTTCTTCGAGAAAATTTAACTAAGACTCTGGTGATTAGAGTATACTGTAAAGTGCTCACCCATCAGATATTGCGGCAACATCTTCAGGGCGAAGAACACTGCAGTTAACTCCATTTCATGGGTAGCATAGTTCTGCTTGTGATGCCTCAACATTCGTGAATCGTAAGCGATCACTGCTCGCTCCTGCATTAGGACATACTCTATTCCGGTTCCTGATGCATCACAGTAAACAACGTACCCTACGCCCTCCTTTGACAGCCTCAAGATGGGTGCACTGGTCAGTCTCCGCATCAGCTCTTAAAAGCTCTACTGACATTTGTCTGACCACATGAAGGGTTTCCCCTTCTTCATCAAAGCTGTATGTAGTGCTGCAACTCTGGAGATGTCTGGCACAAATCTCTGATAGTACCCGGAAAGACCTAGGAATCTCCTCACCTCCGTCACGCTCCTGGGTGGCTCCCAAGCATGTACTGCCACAATCTTCGTGGGTTCACTACAACTCCCACCTATGAGATGACGTTCCCCATGAAGTGACCCTCTCAAATCCAGAACTAGAATTTCTTGAGCATACGATTAATAAGGTGCTCTAAGAGTGTATCCAGTAAAACTAACAAGTTGTAGGTGTGCTCCTCCTTAGTAGTCGAGTAAATCAATATGTCATCAATGAAGACTACGACAAACCGATTGAGGTAAGGCTGGAAGACCATGTTCATGTCACTCATGAACACTGCTAGAGCGATGTTCACTTCAAAGGGAATAATCAAGAACTCGTAGTTTCTATACTAACACCTGAAGGCCGTCTTCTGCACATCCTCGTCTTAAACTCGGAGCTGGTGATAGCCTGACCTGAGGTCTATCTTCGAGAACCGTCGTGCTCCCTTGAGCTGATCGAAGAGATCGTCAATCCTCAGAAGAGTGTTAATGTTCGTCACGGTCACCTACTTCATGCGATGGTAGTTGACACAAAGTCACAAGCTCCCATCTTCCTTCTTGGCGAATAGAATCGGAGAAGCCCAGGCTGAAACACTGGGTCGGATGAAACCATTCCCCTATAATTCCTCCAGCTATACAAGCAGCTCACGAAGCTCTGCGGGAGCCATCCGATATGCTGGACTAGATATCGGTGATGTCCCTAGGTATAGGTATATGTAGAAATCTACCACTCTTTCAGGAGGTAATCCTGGTATTCTGTCAAGGAAAATGTCCCTATACTGATCCACCACAACAAGAAAACTCGGACTCCACACCTCAACTGCTCCGAGGATGAGACTAGCCAACTAATGTGTGATCGTCTACCCTCTCCTCTGCATAAGTCCATGTTCTGTGAAGGTTCCCTTCTCATCGGTGAATGTTAAATTGGTCCCATCCATGTGGAAACATTACAATTTGCACCTAATACAGTCGATATGAGCATAGACTGTAGATAACTGGTCCATACCCACGATGACGTCGTAAGGCCTCGACACTGCTACAAGAAGATCCCAGCCAAAGCTCTCTCCTCCTAGAGTAAGTTGATACTACTGGCACCATTGCGTGATCATCCATTTCGCTCATGTATGAGTCTCTATTCGTAAGGATCGAGCCAACGCCTCCGTTGGAATCTCTGAGCTCTGAAAAAAGGCAGCAGCAAGAAAATAATGACTCACACCTATGTCTATAAAAACAGAAACATGGGTGGAGTAGACACAGATAGTACCTCTAATCATCTCAGGTGCACTGTGGTCATATGACTCCGCTTCTTGGAGCTGAGCTTTCCTCTTCCCACCAGCACCCTGGGGTCGGGGTGGACCTCCTGGGTGGTGGTGGTAGAGCCTCGATACATCATCCACCACCTGCTACTCGGCTAGCTCCTCTGCCTCATCTGCCTACTCCCTACGGACCGCGACGGTCGAACCACTTCCTCTTCATGGGAGGTCCTTCCACTATTTACTGATCATCTGCATGGCTGGTCGGGAAGTCACGAGCCTTGTGGCCCTGACCGCTGTATGCATAGCATTATTTTCTCCTTGTAAGGTTGGATCTTTGTCATTTTCCCTACACAGCCGAACCTGTATCCTGAGGTCACACACATAATGGTCTGGTCCGCTTGGTCCCCTGCGACATTTTTCGACTACCGGCTGTAGACGACTCTGCTCTATGTTGTCCTGCGGTGGGTCTCACTGCTAGTGGCTGCTCGGCGAGAAACCTCTCTACTAAAAGGGCCTGCTCTAGCACCCCCGCCTACGTCGGGATGATGTTGGGAATCTTCGAAGCTCTGATATCTTGCCTCAGACCCTACTCAATGGTCCAGGCCCGGATGAATGGGTCTCGTACCATGTCTGTGGAGTAGCATGAGAGGTCAGTAAATCTCACCGAGTACTGGGCTACTATCATGCTGCCATGTCGCAGCTGTAGTAACTCCCTGATGCACACTGTACGTAGGGTGGTTGGATAAAACTCTGAGCAGAAGAGTCTCTAGAAGTCCGTCCAAAGTAGTGATGCCTCGTTGTGCACCTGGAGCATCAGGCTCCCCCATGTATCTGCTACTGCGTGTAGGAGACTCATGGTAAGGATCTCCATAAGTTCTGATGGTGTCCCTACCAATCTGAGGAATCTGACGATAGCCTCCAACCAATCCTTAGCTGCCTGAGGGTCCATCTCTCTGCGGAACATGGGAGGACTCTGTCTCTGAATCTCGTGCAACGCGCTCAGGTGGCGTGCACTCTCCACCGCTGGGGCTGGTAGCATCGGCGGCTTAGCGGGTATTGGTACCGCTGGTGCCCCACCAGTAATGGGGCCCTGACCGAGGCCCCATCTCTCGGTGGGATATCATCCCGCACGTAACTAGGAACTATGGCTGGTAGCCTACGTAGGGAAATCCTGAAAAGAAACATGTGCGCCACAGCTAAATAGTATACCTGATGAGATGACACAAATTAATCACAAAGAAAACATTTGAAAGGAAATACACACGCAATAAGTGTTTTTTTGCACTGAGTCAGAAATCAGAGGTCAGGGTCCTATTGTATGGATACGTCGTCCACCGCATCAACACCAGACTCCCTGGATTGAAAACCACACTCAATACTCTTAACACCATTGCTTCATAGAAAGGAAATATCAGAGCCCTGATTTCTATGGTAGAACCGACTCATATGATACCAATTTTTCATGACCTGTCCTTGAGGACCGTGCTGTGACTACCCAAAGGCTGCCTTCCAAAGGACATGGGATGACGACTAGCACTAAAGGTGTAAATCCCAATAAAAGGGAAGGCATTTCCTTTATAAAGTAAACAAACACAACAGAGTACGCATGTGAAGTAAGCACTAAGTAAACGGGGTACATGGTAAGTGTTGGATAGTAAATGGGCTAGTATACATACCCAACTGAATGTACAGTACAAATAAAAAGAAAGTACAACAGAAATAATGTAAAACCGCAACACCAAGTTGTCCTTTGTAAATCCCACCTAATGGGTGGGTACAGATAGTCTCCACAGCTCCTTGGGTCCAACCGTCTGCTCTGTGTACATCCCGCCATGTGGTCCACCACCGGGGACTGCCCAACTCCTCAAGCCTCAACCTCGATCAGTGTTGTTTGTCGTCTACATCTAACACAACGTAGTGCGGGCATGCACCGTGCATTGGTGAGTATATGATACTCAGTGGGGACCCCGAGATCTCCGAAGGTCTCTCAAAATTCACGAAGGATAAACCTCAATGGAAAGATACAATCATGAAGTATCAACCATCTATACTTAGGTATATGCCCATACATATACCCAGGAGATTAATTACAGTTCGGCACCCACTCTCGAGCCCAAGCACAACCGAGTCCACACATGAAAACACAACCGAGTCCACACAGGAAATCCAGTCAATCACATCGATGATAATGATTGAAAATCAAGTCTCATATCACATAGGTATACATCTATCGTATAGCAATAGAGATGATCATATGTAGCCACTAATTCATCTAATCTATTGGACCCACACAATCTACAAGTACAACTAAGCTTTCGGACCCACACATGTTACAAGACCAGCTACTCTGCAGGACCCACACACGATACAAGTACAGAGGTCAATACTGTCGGAACAATACATGATACAAGAACAGTAGTCATCTCCATTAAACCTAGGGAGGATCCCAGTATGGTATTCGTTGTTGTCGAACCCATGGAGGACTCTAGTACAGTAGTCGATGTAGTGAAATCCAGCTCTATGGTTCCCACACACAACATGCTCGATTCTGGGAGGGTTCACTCCTCGAGCAAGAGGTTCGATACATCAACTGTCAGGACGTACAGATTTTATGTATACCAATTTTCCATATCGTCAAAAGATACACAACACGACAGACGATGCATCAATCGGACGCATGGTCTGAGAGTTATTGGCTTTTCTGTTCCATTGGATCAGTTGGTTTTAAAGCTAAAACCAAACCGACCATACTCCAGCTACATCCAAAACTAATGTGTAGTAATCCAAAAATATCCGACACAAAAAAAATGATTTTGACATAGTTCACGACACTTCATTCGGACATTTTGTCCTTGCGTCATAAGTGTTTCCACTCCAAGGGCACGGTTGGAGGTATGTATCTCATGTTATGGGAAAAAACCAAAAACGGTCTGATGTGGGGGGTCTGGGCCCAGACTGACCCGGCCCAACCCCCCCATGGGCAGCCTGAACTGGGTCGACCCGACCCAGGTCTAGGTCCGGCCTGGCCCGGCCGGCACGGACTGGTCTGCGTGACCTACCTCCGCTCAGCCAGGGGGGTGTGCACCGGCTCGGACAAAAAGCCGAGAGGGGGGCGCGACCCACTATTCTGCGGACGCAGGGCCAGGGTGGTGCCACAGGTCATCCCGGAACCCGCGCGACCGTGAGATCCATTTCCCTTACCGCCCCGGCCGATGTTGTGGTGGGATTCTTCCAGCGGCAAGCTGGGGAACCACCACCTCCTAGGGGCCAGCCAGTGATGACCACTGCCTCTGGCCACCTACGCCACCACGGTACTCCGAAGGCCACCAGAGTCATTCAGGTGGTCCGTTTTTTCTCTCGTATGTGCCTGCGGTCGTTACGGGACCTGAGCACCATAGCAAAGGCCCATATTTTCCATTGCAGTCCCTTTTCTTCATCACTAATCACCCCGCACATAAAGAAAAAAATATCCGGGGGTCCGGGTTTTGTTTGTTAGCCTGCACCCACCGCGTCAGAGGTTCAAATCGTCACCCAAAAATTTAAACGCCAAGTACGAGGGTGTAATTCTCATAAAAGAAAAATATACCAAATTTTCCCTACCAAAACAATTGCTGTCGAACGTTCGAGTTACGGGTTTAGGAATCGTAGGCGACGTCGAAGTGTGCCGAGGAGGAAACAACATCTCCACTCTTGTCTTGGAGAAGAGAATGGTGGGAGCGCTGTTGTTCTTTGTGAAACCAGCGTTATTCATCGAAGGAGACGTTGTTTTTCGTAGGAGGTCGACGTTCTTCAAAAATCCCAAGAGATATCCTGATTTTTATTCTCACAAAGAAGAATCTCCCAAAAATAAAATAATAGTCCCGTCTTATTATTTATTACACATGCAAAGTAACTTCCAAAATTCAATCACCCCATTTGATAAATGTGTTGACAATTGATTAAGGGTAGGGAGAGGAAAGGTCCCCGTTAATTAAATGCATTGTCAATAAAAGAGGGGGTTTCCAATTTAATGAGGGGGTTTAAAAGAGTTAGATGAAAATTGAATGGTTGGGGATCATGTGGGCCCCACCTCTCTAACGTCCACACTTGGGTAGTTAGGAGGCTGTGGGTCCCACCCTTAACTAACCAAGAGAGGAATTAACCTCCCTAAATACATAATAAAATTGTACAAATAATTTTATTCACCTCTTAATTAAACCCCAAAATATAACTTCAAACACTCATAAAACGCAACTGCAGCAAATGTACCCTTAAGCAATTATCGGCGCTGCGAGTTCATCGGTGCCCTTAGATTTCAATTACAGGCACCGTTTCAAAAGAAAGAAAATCCCGCTCGTTCATCCACTGATTGTACCAGAGCTAAAATTTGGAAATTGATTCCGAGCACACCGGGCCGTAGAATCAAGCACCGTCAGAAGCCACAAACTCGTAAAATTCCGATGTATTTAAGAAAAAAATTCCTTAGAAATTTCAGGGTCTTTGTATCGATTGCATTGAAAAAACATTAAATCAATCCTAACATGTCATATTCAACTTTAGAATTTGTGGATGATATTAATTATGTCGAATAATATTTATTTTAATAATTATAAAATCATTTAGTTGAATCCATTATTAATACAGCTATAATTACATCATCATTGTGTAAAAACTAAATTTATTTATTAAATGTATAAAAATGTCAGATAAATTATCATGATGTAGAAAATATTTTTATCTAAATAATTACTATTTATAGTCTAATAGATCACTTATGTTACCCCATATAATATTTTTAGTAAGAAGATACATGTTTATGTTATTTTTCACTTTACATTAAATTAATTATTATAACATTTCATTATCATTCGTAAATGTCTCAAAAATGCTAAAAGTTAGGACTAGGGATGTTCAGGGTCATTCATAAATCTTAAAATAGGATTAGGACAAGTTTAACATAATATTATATTATTTAAATACTATTTTTCCTGTATTTACCAGAAGTACCATTCAACCTTTGTAAATAGAAATAATTACTAATGATACTATTCATCATGTCCAAAAATTAATGTTAAATATTTAAACAATTTGGACCTTATGATTTCAAATTTGAAATATATTTTTCAAAATTAAAAACACAAAATTGACAAAAATTAATTTAAATTTATTTCATGTTTTCAAATCTAGAAAGAGAGTTTCTGAGAAATAAAAACTATCAAAATATTGACATGTGTTTATGTCCAATTTAAATGTGTTATTATTTACAAAGACCAAAATTGGATTAAATGAAAAAATATTAATCTAATTTCACATTAAAACAAATTAAATGTAAAATATATCTATATAAATAAATTATATTAAAAGGTTGTTTATAATTTAAAAGGATTATTTTTTACAATTCATAGAAATATGGATTTTATCAAAAAAATAAAATAATTTCAACTGATGTAAATTTTTATCACTCAATTCTAAATAAAATGTGTATTTAATCAAATATAACATATAAAAATGATAAAAACTATATTTAAAAAAGGTTTTATCATCAATAATCGGTAAACCGGCCTTTTATTAATATTAGAGTATTTTATTCTTAAATTTGGATTCATTATCATTTTATGCACATAATATTTGTTGGATAAATGTTAAAAAAAATTAAAAAACATATATAATCATGTTTTAGTTAGTTATATTGATTAATTACAATAATATGGATAAGCATTAAATATAATTTAAAATAGTAGTATTATTATATTATTTTACGGTATAAAATAATGTTTTGTGCAACGTATGGTTTCAAAGAAATTGGTTGTGGCATGTTGAGTATGCTATTGGAAAAATATTCTTATTTAACATAAAATTAATATAATATTTCTAAATTTTAATAGATATAAAAATATGTTATTCTATAAATACCTATGTCATTACATATTATTTAACCAACAATCATAGGACTTGCTAATATGGTGGTAAAAATTGTATTGTCTGATGTTCAAAATGAAGTGATGGTTTGAAGGGAAACATAATTACTAAAAACATAATCAGGATAGTGAATGAAAAATATTATGTAGTCAAAATGATCATAAATTATAAATAGAATGAATATGTTTGGAATCATTAAAATATATTCCAAGTGGAGTATAAATAATATATTGAGTTGTTGTCATTAATGAATAGAAGTCACGTTAAATAATAATTCAAAACCATCTTGAGGAATGTACACATTTCACTTTTGAAATGTCTCTTTTAAATAATTCTAGAATATTATCGACAAAATATTAATTGGAAATATCACTATAAACATGTCAAAGAAGCATCAAAGTTTCTAACAATGTTAATGGAGGGAATGTACCATTTATGCCACGTACATTAAAATAATAATTCCATTCTCATTTTCAATATAATGTTAGAAATTATCCTTCTAAACAAAATTACATAAATATTCCTTTTAAATAATATTTTAAATGAAGAAAATTAAGAAAATATATTTAATAATATATTTCATAATAATTAATATATTGTAAAATAAATATGAAAAATATCCATATTAATTAATATGATTCTTAAACAAGTAGAAAATGATTGGTGGGTTTTCATAAAAACAATATTTTTTCTGTTGAGTATATAAAAGAGAAATAATGAAATAAAGAATATAATTTATAAAAAAAATTTGATCATAAAGTATATTAGGTTTAATATAGATATATCAAATACATCTTCGATATGATACATAAATATAAAAATCTTGAAAAAAGATGACATTGTGATATAAACCCGTAGTATGATGGTAACATTTCAATTAGAAGAACCATGAAAAAAATTACTTCAAGTGAAATATTAAATATCTTTAATATAATTATATTCATGAAAAAAATATCAATGTGTTAGTATATTCACTTCATTGAAATCAATAGGTTCATCATACCAAACATGCCCCAAGGGAGTATAATTTGAGATGAAATTTATTATAATGATCATACATTTTATGAGATAATTAATCATTATATTTATTATGTGCATCAAATATAAATCAATATAAAACATGTCTAAATAGAAAATAGATTTTAAAAATTAATTATCTACATAATTATTGAATACCAAATAAATTAAATAAATAATATTATCAAATGAAAAGAAACTTAGTCATGAAACCCATTAACATTTTTTATATTTTAGAAAAAATACCATGGAATGATGTAAAATTAATTGTACCATATATAATGTAAACACATACACTATAAAAATTAAATCGATTCCTAACATTAGAATATGTTATAATGAATGTAAATGGACATGGAATCCCTTACATGAGGTCCCACATGTCATCTATATTATATATCATCCATAATAACAACATTATGATAAATTTCATTGTTTAATATGAAAAAATCGTCAATTATATTATTAATTTTTTAATATATTATTACCATGCTATATTTTATTAATTCATCAATTATGTTCTCATTGAGGATTGTGATGGTGTTTGGCTCATTTATCCAAAATTATTTCGGTATGGTGACTATTGTAATATATGATATTATTTTATTATAATAATCATCATCATCCTTCAGTAATTTGTATTTATATAATTTAATTATAATTTTAAAAGTAAATATGAAATATGGTTATGAAAAATTAACTACACTACAATTACAGAGGAAATAGACTGTACAAACACATTAGTAATGATTGAATATTTTTATGATAATTTTATAAATAAGGAATGTAATATTTCATAAGGAAATAATTATTATAATATTTTAAATAGAATACTATTTATTTAACTAATTTTATATTTATCATCCATGTGATTTTGGGGTGAATAAAAATGTCATTGATTTTTGGAGGAGGTAGCCTACAAGTACACATGAAATACACTGCCATTTTTCTCTGAATGTAATTCTACAAAAATAAATGACATATTATTTATTAAAAATTATAACTATGTCATGATGTTACTTAATATATAATAATTTTTTCATTGTATCCAACTCTTATATGACGTTATGGAAAAAGAATTACACCAGTTCTTGATGTATTATACTGTCATACAAATGAATGAAAATTTTTATTCCCATTTGATGTATGGGGAAATTCATAAAGATTATTACATTAACATAAAAATATATCACTATATAGGGGATAATTATGTTATTATATTATCATAGATTAATAATATTTGATGTAACTAGAAGAATAAATAATATTATCTTTCTCGGTTATAAATGATATAACTTTTTACAAATTACCTATTTAGGATTACCCAAACACCCTTCCTAAGAGTGTTTAATAATCAAACACATGTCATCAAGTCATGGTAGGGGAGGAATGTACAAGATTTTTTTAATGTATTTCCATAACCAAAATAATTTTTAGGTGAAATTAAAATTGTATAGTGGTTCCCTTTTATATGAGTAGGGATGGATACTTCTTGAATTTTTTAAAATATTAAATTATATTATTTTTGTGTCAAATATAATAATTTAAAATGTCCATGTATACAATTTTCAATGATATGGTCGAAATATGTCTAGAAAATTGTATCTAGAAAATTTTATTTATCAAATAACCCATATCTCGTAGTTGAACCTCTGGTAAACCCATTTTAAACATAACTGTGCAAAAATATTTTTCAAACAAAGATGGTTATTATATAACTTATAAGATAAAAATTGGATCATAAATAGAAATGGGATGAAATATTAGACCACTTATCATTGTAATTATACAGTTTCATAAATATTATGATTATTAAATTATTTAGTGAAATATATTTTAATAAAAAAATTCATTAATTTTATTATTGATCATATTAATCTAATCTGACATTAAAGACACAGTTATTATAATTAATTTTTAATATAAAAAATCTAAGAAAATATTTTATCATTATTTGTTATATAATTATTTTTGAACACTAAATCATCCAAAATAAATTAATTTTAATGATTTAAAAAAAAATTAACATGAATTTGCCACTATTTTCACAAGCATTATGTTAGTGTCGTATATGAATTTGAGGATACTATATAATCAAGTAAATTTAATAAAAACAATATAAAATTATATTTAATTAATTATACATATTATAAACATTATTATACATTGACAACATATTTTTTTCTTTGTATGGACATAGAATAGATATTTAATGGAAGGATGATGATATTTTTTCATTGTTTATATAAATATCTTTATATGATTGTTTTATATAAAAATGGCCCATAAATAAGTAAATAATGATAATAATGTTATGTGAAAAAACATAACATCATTAAATATTATTGATGATTAAAATGGAGTCCTTATCAGATATTTTAAGCCTAGGACAACTTGATATACCATTTTATCGTGGTGATGAGAATTTAAAATTGTTTCTATTAAATATGAAAAAAAATTATGTTTACGAAATTAAATAATATTAATTGATATGTTCAAAAATATGTAATATTTTTTTTAAATTCAATATCAATTATTGGATTAAATTCATTTTATTATTTCCTACAAATTGCGATGAATTATTTTTTTCATGTAAATATATTTTATGTAATAAATAATTTCACACTAAATCATTGACTTGTAAAATTAATATTATGAATTTAAATTAATATACAGAGAAATAAGATATATAGATTTCATTAAAATCATTCCTCACTAGCTCATATTTTAAATAATTAAAATTGAGAAACATTTTGCACTTAATTTTTTAAACAAAATTGTTTTTTAACAAATAAATAAAGTTGTTTAGAATTATGGTATAATGATGAATAATATATAATTATTTATAATAATTCTAACTGAAGAATATTTTTGTTATATTTAAATAAAGTAAACAAATAATGGGTTATATAAATATATTTATTTTTTTGAAATTATATTATACTTTAAAAAAATGGTATTTTCACCCTAATCTTAGAAAAATAAGTCTTCTTGGAAAAACCACAAAAAATTCACCCAATGCTAATTTTGAAATAAACATTTCAAAAAGGAAGATAATTTTTTACATTATCATTTCATAAATTGGATGAAATTAATTATAATACTTTTTAAACAAATAAATAAATACATTTTTAACAAAAAAAATATTCGTGAAACACAGAAACAGATTCCTAAATATTGGATTCTTATTTACCAATATATATTATTCATCTAAAATATTTATAGAAAATGTTTTTTTAAAAAATAATTTCATTCATACCTCCAATTTTAATAATAGACTTAAAATGGTATTGTTGCAATAATATATCATGGTTTGGTTAATCGTAGTGCTGCATGTGAAAAAAGAAATAAAACATAATATTATTATTTTAAAATATTGCGGTGTAACATTCTCCCAATATTTAATAAATTTTTTATTATAAATTTCAATTTATTATCATAATTCAATGGTTTAATATTCTAAAATTACTTTTTTGTATAAACATACTATAAAATGGTTAGAAATACATCCTCTTAAAAAGTATGAATAGCAAATAAGAAGCACATATATAAGTACAAAGAACTATGATTCCAAATAAGGTAATATTAATAGGAATAAATTGTTAGAACATGTAAAAATAAAATAACTCCTATGAACTAGAATAGTCTAATATTGAACATGTTAAAGAGATATTTAAGAACAAAAAACCGAAAATATTGGATGGGTGAAATGATAATCAATTTATCGAGAATAATTTTAATAGGAAATTTTTTCTATTTTGATATACTTTTCATATAGTTAAGGAATTTCTTCATCATCTTGAATAAGAACATATGGAAATACACATACTTTATATCATTATATTTCATCTTCATAACATCTTCCCATAGTTATTCATTAATAAATTTCCACTTGATATTTTAAAACAATAAACGAATATCAAACATGAATTTTTTAATGCATGATATATTAAAATTATCTTTTATCAAATCATAAAATCCATAAAATATTAATAATATATTCCTGATGACATTAATTATTATTAAAATAATAAATGATTACCAAAAGGTAATAAAATAATTAAAATCTATAATCCATTATATGAAGAAAAAAAAATTTCTTCAATATTATCACCCATAATTCAACATAGATTATTCCAAAATTAAATAACCCTACATACCATTTAACCACATTATCCTTGTCATTAAATAAATTCTTCCCCTAAAAGGGTATCTCATATCATTTAACATTCATCCCTAAAATTTGAATTCTAATCTTCCCAAATAATCATATATGATTAACATAATGGTTGTATATACCTCACAGCAATAAATTGTCTCCAAAAATATCATTAATTATAGAAACAAAATTTTTACTTTTTTATATCTCTTAAAGTAGATATAATATTTAACAATATTATTATTTAAGTCAATCCAATTTAATGCTAACTAGTAAATCACATATCCTAGCGGTAGGTGGTGTGACCTTATCACCCTTTGGTCATGTGATTATTCCTCGTGTCCATTTTGGATTTGAAAGGTAGTCATAAAAAATTTGAATTTCCCTTTGTCTAAAAGAATATTAATATAAATCAATTAATTTATTAAAATTAATTTTCAGAATACTAAAAAATTATCATTATTCATAAACTCACATGGTGACCAAAAAAATTATACATGACATATTTTATTGAAGAAATCAAAAAATATATTATTTGACTATTAAAAAGTCAACATAAATGATCACATTAATGATTATGGTAATTAATAACATTAAAATTATGTCCAAAAAAAATAAAATATTTTTTCTGAAAATAACATTCTAACTATAAAACATGTTATACTTAAGTTTAATGAATTCCTAAAACATCTATAAAAACTCCATAAATGTCTCCAAGTTACTACCATCATACAAGAACTCATTACATGTATATTTTTATTTTAACTGATTATATTTTTTTGAGTTATTTTCACTTGTTGTTAATTAAAAATCCAAAATATTCCTCATATAATACATAATAAAATGTATTAGAAGAATGTCCTCAAAGTAAAATAAATTGTTATGTTCCATAATATATGATTTTATAAATTCATTTCGCAGTGATTTAAAAAAACATGCCCAAATAAAAATAATAATGACCCATAATATAGTAGAATAGATCCAATTACTAGATTATTACATTGTGAAAAGATACATGTGATCACATTCCAATAAAATGAAAATGATTATTAGTCTTGGTAAATAAGATATATACTCGAGACTCACATAATATTTGAAAAAAAATTACAACATTGTGAAAGAAAATATTCTATATCATTTAACTCATTAAATTATTCCTTATTCATATCGAGGGGAAATAAAATACAATGGGTGAGATCATATGTCCAAAAAGGGATACGTACAAAAAAAGCTATCATGAGTAAAAAAGTCATAATCAATATATAAATGAAAATAACCAATATCCTAAGCTATTTAATCAGTATCATGAGCATGAAATACATATATCAATAATGTATATATAGTAATATCTTGGATTATATAAAAAATAATCAAAAAAATGAAATTTTAAATATTGTATTTCATGAACAAAAAATTATTTATAAGTATATCATCAAGGCCTTATGCCAAGATAGTTTAAAATTATGAATATCAATACACTATAAAATAGTATATTTATTACTTACTATTTGGTCTCATAAGACATATTAATGAATCAAGGGGGCATTTATTTCCATCCCCCACCACCAATACCTTTCCAATTCATTCCTCAAATATCAAATATAAAATTTAATTAATAATAATTTTTTCTTATAATAAAATATCCATAATGAGTAAATAATGTGGATTATTAAAATTTAAACAGTCAGTCAAAAAAATTCATAGTAAAATGAAATAAGTATAAATCCTATATAGTTTATGAATTATGGTTATAGATGATAAGGACTAGGGATATTTATGTAAATTCAATACACAATGACTATAAAAATTGAATGGTTCATGTGAAAGATATGGAATAAAAAATTTATCAAGATTTCTAATTTCAATACTTTCCCTAGTGAAACTCATCATAAATAGTCTTCATTAAAAGTAAATATTGTATTAATAGAAAATAACCCAATGTAATTATATGTAGAATAATGGTTTTTTTCATTGATGGATAAAAATACAATAAAAGATCAATAAATAAATTACTATTGAAAATATGTATTTCACATTGAAAATAACTTTTAAAAAGAGAAAATATCCTAAAAAGTATGAAAAATTTTAATTGAAAATAATTATGTAAATGATTATTTGTTTTTCCAATGAAATGACATGTCATAAAATATTGAGAGTTTTTTTATGATGAGTATGTTAATACAAATGATCCTTTCACATTTTTGATAAAAATAAAAAATTACCCTATCAGGTAAATGAAATTAGGATTTGATTTAAAGCATTTTTTAGAAAGAAAATAATGTGTAAAAATTTATTTAATAATTTAGTTGAGACAATTAAAAATAATAATTACACAAATTTATGGAGTATTTGGCTATTTATGAAATTATTTACCATCTAAGTAGAAAGTCATGTCGGTTTTCCATAAAAATTCCTTTTAGTAGTTGGCATAAATAGAAGATAAAAATAAATATGAGAATTATAATTATCATCAGTAAAAATAGGATAAAAAACATTGGGTTAAAGTTGACCATATAAAATAATTATCTAAGAGGATAGTTAAACATGAAAAATTCTGATAAATGTTGGGTTTATCCAATAAACCCATACCACATTGGAAACAATTTAATAATTGTAACACACCGAGATTTTATGAAAAATGTTATTTTTAATTTAATAGATGTCTTGTGTTGTACACTACACCACAACGAGCTTGCACTACATGCATCCCTGACTTTTCTTTCATTACACGCAATCACGACCTTCCATGATAGCGTGTGTTGTACGCAATACCTAGTTTCACTAAACAACGATATGTTATATAAACTAGCCATTATGAATAGTAATACCCACTTTTTAAAATTTAATAAATTTTATCTTCAAAATAGACTTCATTTTTGTATTCAGAATATCGAAATTATCCTAGGGTGAATTTTTAGTATTTTTCTGAAAACATTGAATTTTTGATTAATAGTCAAAACACTAGGTTACTATTTAAAAACCGACTTTTTTATTTAAATAATTATTTGTTTTTTTTAAATTTATTTTTGGTCAAAATTGATACATAATATCTATATAAGTTCAATGTAATTTATTGGAGTCATTTTATAATAATATCAGATATATAAAAATATTATTGAACTTTTCCCCGTCTTTTACCCACCTCCTTGGAGAATTTGGAAATTCACATAAAACATAATTTTACTGCTTCTGTGATTAGAATTTTGAAAATCCGAGACACATAGTTAATATCAAGGACTAAAATTTGGTTCAATGAGATGAAAATAATTTCTGGTGAATAGTAAAATTTTACTTTTTTTACCACAGTTAAAAGTAAATAGGGTAATTAAGGGTAAAAATGATATTATTATTACCCTAAAACATTCCCAAATTCTATTGGAAAAGTGTAATTAGACCAAAAACAACCTTAGGAATATAAAATGTCCATTTAGGCCCACATGGACTAGATTAGGACATTTATTATTAATTTATTTAATGAAGGGTTAAAATAGTTAAAATCAAAGTTTAATAACTAAAATATTTTTAATATAGGGTTATACATAAGATAAATTCGACTATAAATAGTCATTAGAAATAAAAAAATATTTCCTACCTAATGATATTTTATTTATAATTTCTAGACATTAAATAATTTAGGTTATTTTTGAAATAATGATGATGTAGTAATTATCTTTTTAATGGAATATTAACATAATTGATGTTATAAATACCCAAATAAATGTAATTTGAGACTTTTTATGAATTACACAAATTTTATAGGTCAATATGACATTTTATTATTGATTTAATTAACTTTTTTTGAAATAATCATTCTGGTATGGTTTTCACAAAAATCAATTACCAAATAGTGTCAAATTTGACATAAAATAGTTTAAAAAAATATTACATTATTAATTGTTATTTTAATCCTAAAAATATAAGGATCGGCCAAATGACTTATATAAGGTTATATGTATTAATAATAAACATCTTGGGGTTCTTTTGGATTGGTATAGTATGTTTATTACCCATATAGTGTAAGAAAACAAGAAGATGCGTTAAATGTAAAATTATTTAACTTAAAGTTAAATATAAATGATAAGTTTAAAATAGAAAACTAAACTTGTATAAATTATATTGGATGAAAGGATAATGACCCATACCCACCTTAGATTAGAAATAAATTAATTTGGAGCTATTATACACCGAATAAGACTTTATTATAAAATAATATTTTGAGTTTTTCCAAGGGTGCCCCTATCCTCCATTATAAAAAGTGCAGCCCTTCCCTCTTCTCTTCACACCCTTTTGAGCAATTAAGCTCGGCCAACCCCTGACCATTTATCTTTTCCACTTACCTAGAAACATTTTGGAGGTTATGGTCTACTCAAAAGACCAGCTCAACTTCCATAAGAGGAAGATTAAAGGAGGTGTGTCGAAGAAGATGTAATCTCTTCTTCATATTCTCTCAAGTTTCTTTCTTCTTTAACTTCTTCTTCATTAGTGTCTCATTATAAAGTAATAACATCAGTATTACTTATATACTGATATGTTATTATAAATATGAAACAACCCTGTTTCACCTTCTATCCATTCTATGGAAATAGAAATCACCGCGCGTGCGTACGTACAAAATACAGTCTCCACGCCGTGGAGTAATCTGTTTTCGACCACCACATTACGTGGATGGGTATAATGGTGTAAGTAGATAACTATATATGAATATTTTAATGTGATATTGATTATGAAATATTATACATACACTTCAATATAACTCCATAATCATGGGAATGGTGTCATCGCTCGTGCGTACGTAAGAACTACCGTCTCCACGAAGCGATGAGATCCATTCTCCATGTTAACCATTCATGAATGATTATAAAGTATATATAATAAGTAATCAGGAAATATATGACATAATAATATTGTATTTATCTATATATATATATGTATGTCATCTACTTAATTCCATTCGATTCAATAAGGAAACGAAAATAGTGTTCATGCGTACGTACGGCCTACCATCTCCATGAACGGTGTATTTCATTCCATTTATCGATCTATCATATATATGTGTATATATATTATATATAAATCACGTTATACATTCTGTAATTAAGTAAATAACGATATAAGTAATAATATCAAGAACAAAAAGTTGAAACATGTATGATAAATGAAACGATTTTACCCAAAACGCTGCTTTAAGATATAATTTACAAAAGAACGGATAATATAAAGTCCTAAGTTAACCATTTATGACATCATAACAATGAATATGATTCTTTAATAAAATAATGACATTATCTAAATCATTATACATGAGGTTCGTATAAGTACGAAGCATATCATACCTAAGGCAAGGGATAATTTTCCAATCTCATTTTTTATCTGAGATTTCTTATACGTAATTATTTATTGGGGTTATATTTTTCATCCATGCCCATAAAAGGTTTTTCATAAAGTGTATAATATTATTACATGTATTTCTAATGTCATATTAACCCCTCTTTTACTTTTACTTTGTGCTATGGAAGGAATCGTTCTTTTGTTTACCATATGGGGAACTTTTTTACTTTTCCGACAAATGTATAATGAGAATGTTTTTTAAACTTATAGGGCATGATCAGATTTTTATGGTTTCATAACTCCTTATTTTATAGAAGCTTACTCTACAAGTTTTCATTCCTATTTTCAAAAAAATCCTTTTCTTTTAAAATTTCATGGCATTTTGTGATAAGAAAATTATTTTGAAGAAGAAAGGATATTTTCCTCAAGAATTATTTTCATGTGTTTTATCAAAACCATTTTCCATTTAAGATGACATAATTTCATATGTGTATGTTTCAAGTATAATGTCTATATGATTTTCCTGATTTCACTTCTCTTATGATGAAATTATTTCCATTTGTTTTATATGGATTATGGTATGATGGAATGTTGTTTATAAAACACATTTTTTTCGTTGGGTTATTATGAATGATATATGTTTATTTTGTGGAACATGAAATAATGATTTCATTATGAGATATGTGGGAACTATATCTTCCTCCAATGCATTGGGTAATGATTTATATCTCATGAGATAGACAGCGCTGGAATATTATGTTAATCCGGTTCAGTGTTATAGGACTAGAATGAGGAGTGAACTCGATTCAGAAAGAGACATTGTCCACTAAGATGGTCTTGGCAGCAATGCCTTGGCTACTATGGAATTCAAAACATGTGCTTAATGGTTTCCACACTTATATTATTTATTCCCATGCTATTTTATCAAGATTTATGTTCCATTATGAAATATTCCTTACGTATTTCCACGATTTATGTCCTTTCTCATGATTATGATGTTTAGATTTTATGTTTAAGATTTTTCATTCAAATGTTTATGGATTGTTTTATGTTCTCTATGCTTACCCTTACTGAGAATTTGAGCTCACACATTATATGTTTTCTTTTCCCTAGGATATAAAGAAAGGTTTTTGGTAAGAAAACAAAATGGGAAGATCATTATAGGAGTTGTTGAAGATCTTTCACTAAGATAAGAATATTATATTCCGAGCTTCCAAAGACACTAAACTATTATGATCCTTGAGTTTTGGTTTTTTTTAAGTATTATGTATTCTGAAAAAGTAATGTATTTTCCATGCACGTAAAGCTTTGGTTCTCTACAGTTGGTATCAGAGGAAAGGTTTAGTTAACCTTTGGAAACTAGGATGTGAAAACATTAGTGAGATCCCTAGAGATATTTCTGAGGTATGTCTAGGGATGTACCTAAGGGTAAGTATAAGTATAGGTTATAGTCCTATAATTACAGTAACATTATTAGAATTAATCCCAAGATGATTAGATGTCAAAGGTACTCCCACTTTATTATGTTATTTTCCTTGTATGATTTGTTCCTCTCACAGAATTTTTTTTTGTGTTTTAGTCAATGGAGGGAACCAGAAGGAATTCGGTTAACATTTAATCCAATAGAAAAATTGGTGACTATGATGAACGAAATTGGGAAATTCCATGGGAGAAAGATATTGTGATTTTTCCGAATTAGTCATCGCAATATATGATTAACAAGGTGAAATTTAGCGGTATTCCTAATTCATCACATAAGAATCAGGTAGACTTTTATGCATGTTCTCATGTTGAGTATCATAAAGAATGAAAGAAAGATATTTCTAAAAAGGTAATAAGAACCTTGATGAATACATCAAATGGAGGGGAAGATGTTATCTGTGTGGAGAGAAGGGTTATGGAGTGACCGACTGTTATGGAGTTCAATATATTATCTGTGGAGAACATGGGAATTACCCAACTCAATGCTCACACCTAAGAGGTTACTTCAAAATCAAGGATGGAATTATTAAATGAAAATCATTGAAGAGAATGGATTGAAGTGTTTATGTATTGGTATTAAATAACAATGTTGTTGAGGTACTTTTATGGTTTTTTGAAATATCTGTGTATTGGTCCATTGTGGTTTTCTATAAGAATATGTTACCGGTAACCATGAAAATTGATTCAAATATTTTGGGAAGAAGATAATATGTGAATAATGATGGGATAAAGAGAAAATGAATTGCTTGATTGTATTAATGAGCTCATGATTGATATGAGGAATAATTAATATCATGGTTTGAGTATATATAATTTTGAGGATTTTGGTATGTGGAAAGTGTTAACTTTTAACTGTATTCATGTTTTCACTAATGTTCAATTGGTATTCATTTTTCAAGAGAATACATGACTAAGGCCTTCGAATGTTTGGAATGTGTCCAACACGACATATCTTATGATATATGGGGATAAAACGATGGTATTAACATGCTTGTTATATGAACTCTCTGGAAATCGTTTTCACTATAATATGAGATTGGACAATAGTATTTTGGATAATCCTAAATATTTGAATGGATTATGTTGGACATAAGTTAGTATTGTTTAAGGCTAAAACTTTTTCGATATTATTGATAAAAATTTATAATAATGTATTTTTAGAAAAAAGGACAACCTATAGGACATGGGACAACCCGTCAAGTCGGACAAGGCTGTGGGAATCAAACCCACAACCAAAGTGCGACATGCCTTTATTTCCTACCACTGGCCTACAGGAGGTCCCTGTTTAGTAGAAACCAGTTTTATTATATTATGAAGTATGATATATGAAGTATAAGTCCATTTTAGGAACCATATATGAGTAATATCACTATAGATGCACTTATGTATTTTTGATATCTTTTTCTAACCTTTGGTTTGAGACAGATGGAATGACCCATCATTCTATCACATGATCTACTAACACTTCACGAATGAAAAATTCAACTTCATTTCTTTAATTGATGAAGTGGAAATTGTCCAAGAATGACCAATGGTGAGACTGTACCAAAATCACGAAAGTACTTCTTCAAATTACAATTTCATCAACTTTAGGGAAATGATCTTGAAAACCAAAAAAAATTCCTAGTGTCCTTATATTCGATGAATCAGATGTTACCTTAGATAATCACAAATTTATGGCTTTGTGATTGTTGTATTTTTCATATCCATGTTCTCTACCACTCTCTATCAGAACATGATGGTTAGATTTCTCTTCTATATCCATATTTTCACCTATGTGGAAACCCATTGATTAGTTAATTTGGGTAACCGTTACATTTCATACTTTAGATTTTAAATATTTGTTTTGGTATTCCTTTTTACGATGTGGGTTTCTATTAATGAAACTTTTGAGTACTAAACTATTTATAACCCCGATGAATTTCGTGGGCGAAATTCATTTTATGGGGGGGTAGAATGTAACACCCCGAGATTTTATGAAAAAATATTATTCTTAATTTTAGTGATGTCTTGTATTGTACACTACACCAAAATGAGCTTGCAATACATGCATCCCTGACTTGGCTTGCATGACACGCAATCATGACCTTCTTCAATAGCGTGTGTTGTACGCAATACGAAGATTCAATAAACAATGATATGTTATATAAACTAGACATTATGAATAGTAATACAAACTTATTA
The DNA here is from genome assembly GCA_963277665.1 of Viscum album. Lineage (NCBI taxonomy): Eukaryota > Viridiplantae > Streptophyta > Magnoliopsida > Santalales > Viscaceae > Viscum > Viscum album. Next base: position 462,429,459 of record OY728121.1, read on the forward strand.
AAATTTTATAAATTTTATCTTTCGAAATTGACTTCATTTTTGGATTTGGAATATCGAAATTTTCCTAGGGTGAATTTTTGGTATTTTTCTGAAAACATTCATTTTTTGATGAATAGTGAAAACACTAGGTTACTATTTAAAAACAAACTTTTTATTTAAATAATTATTTATTTTATTTAAATTTATTTTAGGTAAAAATTGATAAATAATTCCTATATAAGTTCAATGTAATTCATTGGAGTCATTTTATAATAATTTTAGATATATACAAATTTTATTGAACTTTTCACTGTCTTTTACCAACCTCCGAGGAGAATTTGAAAATTCACATAAAACGTAATTTTACAACTTCTATGAGGGGAATTTAAAAAATCCTAGAGACATGGTTAATTTCAAGGACTAAAATTTGGTTCAATGTGATGGAAATAATTTTTAGTGAATAGTAACTTTTTACTTTTGTTTGCCATAGTTAAAAGTAAATAGGGTAATTAAGGGTAAATATGATATTATTATAACCCTAAAACGTGTCCAAATTCTATTTTATAAGTTTAATTAGTTAAAAAACAACCTTATTAATAAAATATGACCATTTATTCACACTTGGATTTGATTAGGACATTTATTTTAATTTTATTTAATGAAGGGTTAAAATAGTTAAAATCAAAGTTTAATAACTAAAACATTTTTAATATAGGGTTATATATAAGATAAATTCGACAATAAATATTAATTAGAAAGATAAAATGCATTCCTACCTAATGATATTTTATTTATAGTTTTTATACATTAAATAATTTATGTTATTTATGACACTATGATGATGCATTAATTATCTTATTAATGAAATATTAACATAATTGATGTTATAAATACCCAAATAAATGCAATTTTAGACATTTTATGAATTAAACTAATTTAATAGGTTAATATGACATGTTATTATTTATTTAATTAATTTTTTTCGAAATAATCATTCTGTTATGGTTTTCAAAAAAATCAATTACCAAATAGTGTCAAAGTTGACATAAAATAGTTTTTAAAACAAATATTACATTATTAATTGTTATTTTATTCATAAAAATATAAGGTTAGGCCAAATGACTTATATATATTTATATATGTTAATAATAAACAACTTGGGGTTCCTTTGTCTTGTTATAGTATGTTTATTAACCTTATAGTGTAAGAAAACAAGAAGACACGGTAAAAGTAAAATTATTTAACTTAAAGTTAAATCTAAATGATAAGGTTAAAATAGTAACCTAAACTTGTATAAATTATATTTTATGATATTCGTTATACACATAACTACCTTAGATTCTATATAAATCAATTTGGAGCTATTATAAACCGAATATGACTTTATTACAAAATAATATTTTGAGTTTTTTCAAAGGTGCCCCTCTCCTCCATTTTAAAAAGGGCACCCCTTCCCTCTTCTATTCACACCCTTTTGAGCATTTAAGCTCGGAGAACCTATATCAATTTATCTTATACACTTAAATAGAAAAATTCTTGAGGTTCTGGTCTTTTCAAAAGACCAACTCTACTTCCATAAAAGGAAGCATATAGGAGTTGTGTCCAAGAAGAGGTAATCTCTTCTTCTGATTCTCTCATGTTTCTTTCTACTTCAACTTCTTCTTCATTAGTTGTATCATTATGAATTAATAACATAAGTATTAATTATATAATTATATGTTATTATAAATATTAAACAAACTGATTTCACCTTCTATCCATTCTACGGAAAAAAAATCACTGGATGTGCGTACATACGAAATATTGTCTCCACACCGTGGTGTAATCTGTTTTCGACCACCACCTTACATGGATGGGTATAATGGTGTAAATAGATAACTATATATGATTATTATAATGTGATATTTATTCTGAAATATTATACATACACTTCAATACAACTCCACGATCATGGGAATGGTATCATCGCCTGTGCGTACGTACGGACTACCGTCTCCATGAAGCGATGAGATTCATTCACCATGTTAACCATTCATGAATGATTATAAATTATATATAATAATTAATAATGTAATATATTACATAGTAATACTGGATTTATGTATATATATATATATATGTATGTATGTCATCTACTTAATTCCATTCAATTCAATAAGGAAACGAAAACAGCGTTCATGCGTACGAACGACCTACCGTCTCCATGAACGGTGTATTTCATTCCATTTATCGATCTATCATATATATATATATGTATATATATTATATTTAAATCATGTTTTTTCATTATGGAATTTAGTAAATAATGATATAAGTAATAATATCAAGAACAACAAGCCGAAACACGTACGATAAATGAAATGATTTTACCCAAAACGCAGCTTTAACATGGAATTTACAAAAGAACGGGTAATATAAAGTCATAAGTGAACCATTTATGACATCATAACAATGAATATTATTCTGTAATAAGTCAATGACATTATTTAATTCATTATACAGGAGGTTCGGATACGTATGGAGCATATCAGACCTATGGTAAGGGATAATTTTCCAATCTCATTTTTTATCCGAGATTTCTTATACCCAAGTATTTACTAGGGTTATATTTTTTATCCATGCCAATAAAAGGATTTTAATAAAGTGTTTAATATTCTTCCATGTAGGTTTAATTTCATATTTACCCCTCTTTTACTTTTACATTGTGTTATGGAATAAATCTTTCTATTGTTTACCATATGGGGATCTTTTTGACTTTTCTGTCAAAAGTACGAGGAGAATGTTTTTTTAACTTATACGGCATGAACAGATTTTTACGGTTTCATAACACCTTATTTTAAAGAAGATTACTCTACATGTTTTCGTGACCATTTTCAACAAAATCCTTTTCTTTTAAAATTCCATGGCATTTTATGAAAATTAAATTATTTTGAAGAAGAAATTATATTTTCATCAATAATTCTTTTCATGTGTTTTATCAAAACCATTTTCCATTTAAGATGACATTATTTCATATGTGTATGTTTCAAGTATAATGTCTCTATGATTAACATAATTTCACTTCTCTTATGATGAAATTGTTTCCATTTGTTTTATATGGATTATGTTATTATGGAATGTTGTTTCTAAAACCCATTTTATTCATTGGGTTATTATGATTGATGTATGTTTATTTTGTGGCACATGAAAGAATAATTTCATTATGAGATGGGTGAGACCTATATCTCCCTCCAATGCGTTGGGTAATGATTTATATGTCATGATATAGACATGGCTAGAACCTTATGTTAATCTGGTTCAGTGTTATAGGACTGGAATGAGGAGTGAACTCGATTCAGAAAGGGACTTTGTCCACTAAGATGGTCTTGGCAGCAATGCCTTGGCTACTATGGAAATCAAAACATGTTCTTAATGGTTTCCACAATTACATGATTTATTCCCACGATATTTTATCAAGATTGATGTTCCATTATGATATATTCCTTACATACTTCCACGATTTATGTCTTTTCTCAAGATTATGATGTTTAGATTTTATGTTCAAGCTTTTTCATTCAAATGTTTATAGATTGTTGTGTGTTCTCTATTCTTACACTTACTGAGAATTTGAGCTCATCATATATATGTTTTATTTTCCCCAGGATATAAAGAAAGGTTTTAGGAAAGAAAACAAAAGCGGAAGATCTTTATGGGAGTTGTTGATGATCTTTCACCAAGATTAAAAAATTATATTCCGATTTTACAAAGACACTAAACTATTACGATCCTTGAGTTTTGGTATTTGTTATGAATTAAGTATTCTGTAAAAGTAATTTATTGTCCATGTACGTCATGATTTGGGTCTCTATAATAATAACACGTATTTATAAAAAATGTCAAATAAAAAATTCAATAAAATTAATATAATTATTTTAATCATATATAAAAAATAGGGTAGTAGATAAAAAACATAAATTGAAATAGCTGTATAAAAAAAATATGTTTAATAGAGTGGAATTTGAGATAAAATACCTTACAAATAGAATACTACTTCATTGAAAATTAATCAATTAATATATTATTTGTGTCAAATATAAATCCAAATAAATAATTTTAAAAAAATCAAAATTCATTACACCCATAATCATAGAATATTAAAGATAACAAATAATTAATATAACCCAAGGAAAAGAAATAGATTTATAAGAGCCTTTACCATATGAAATCATTCTTGTAAAATCCCTTGGATGAAGTAAAATTAATATAAACATAAATAAATATTAATTTTGAAGGATTAATTATATAATAATAAAATGTTTAGTATATAAGTCATAGTATGTAATCGGTGCATAACATCACTATATATTACAATGAATGGAAGTTGAGACAGATTCCATAATATGAAGCTAGACTCATCGTATATGTTATTTATCATCATAAATAATAAACTTATGTTAATTATTAAGACGAATAAAGAAATTTTGAAATTTTAATATTACTTTTATTTTAAATATTATAATTATATATTTAATTTCTCATTTAATTAATTCCACGTCTAAAATTTTGATGATAATTGGATCTTTTGTAGAAAATGACTTAGGTCAGTTCAATATGGTCAAAGAGGACATCATTAAATCATGTAAAGAACAATAATCCTGAAATAATTTATATTTTTAAATATCAATTTCCTTATCAAGAACAATAATAAAATACGGTTATAAAAAATTAACTCTATCACAATCCTAGAGATGGTAGGATGTATGTATGCATGGGTTATAATTTGTCTTTTAAAGATAATTATATAAAGAATTTATGAAATATATTTTCTTTACATAATGATAATAATATCACAATACCTTATTATTTCATTAAATTTACATTTATATATATCATCAATGTGATCTTGTGATGAAAAATGAATTACATCGCTTCATTAAAGTGGTAGTTGACACATACACATCAATGGCATTATCATTTTTCAAGGAATAAAATTATACTAAATTATATTTTATCTTATAATTTAATAATGACAATTTTTATAAGAATATCATAAATATAAATTAAATATATCATTATAAATATCATGATAGGTTGTTATAGAAAAAAATTATATCGATTCATTAGGCGGTAGTCCATCGTACACAAAGATGATAGTTTCATTTCCCATTTGATGGATGAGGAAATGGATATAGGGTATAAAATTATCCTTAAATGGTATTTTTATATTTGAGATACATATTTTATAGAATCATAATTTTTTTAACAATACATGGATGATGAGGGAGAATTAATATAATATAAAATCTTGGTTATGAATGATACCTTTTCTTCAGATGACCTCTATAGGTTTACACCAAAACCCAAATAAGGATGGTTTTAAAATAAAAAAGGCCACAAGGTATTTGTTATGGGATTTAATTTTGAGATTTTTTTTAGGTCTGGTCTAAACTATATAAATTTTTAGGAGGGATGAAAATAAGAGTGGGGGACTTTTATATGTGTGGGGAGGGTCAGTTTTTGAATTGTCTACAATATTAAATTATAGAATGTTAAAAAAATACTTAAAAATGAATAAGGAATAAAATTTTAGATAGGAAAAGGTTTAAATTCAGATATAATATTGTATTTATATATGTTTATTTAGTATGTATCCCATATGTCTTGGTTTAATACACTCATAAACTTATTTTATCCATAAATTCAACAATAACATTTTCAAATTGAAAGGGTTGTAATTTTAACTATATGATAAAAATTTTGTGATAAATTTAGAAGGTAGTTAACTAAAGACCATTTATCATGATAATTATATTATTTCATTTTTCTTATTTTTTTAAAGTTATTTAATAAAATATTATTTAACATAAAATATCATTAATATTATTTATGAAATTATTCATTTATTTTGGCATTAAGACATGAATATAAAATGCATTTTTTATATAATAAATTTTGATATACATAATATATAATTATTAATTATGAAACTATTTTTAATCCTTTAATAACCCTAGATACAATACTTTTAATATTTCTAAAACATTTTAGCTAGACATGTCAATTGTTTTCAAAATTGTTGTCTCACCATTTTAACCATGTTTTTTGTGACTATATAATCCCTAAAAATTAAAAATAAGTTTCTATAATTAAAATAATTTTATTATTAAAAAAATTACTATTCAATTAGAACTTATTTTTTTATCATTATTTTAATATATAAGAGATATTTAAAGGGATGAGATGACATTTTGTCTTTTTTCATTACATTAATTATTATATAGGACAAATTCATGGAAAAGTGTCCTAGAAACAATTTAATATAGAGGATAAGTTGATGAGGGTAAAAAATATTTCATAAAAAATTATTGAAGATAAAAAATGGTGGAATTATAATTGTTTTAAACAATGGTTTACAAGATTTACCCTTTGATAGTTTTGAAATCTTTTTTCTATTATTAGTGTTAATTATGAAAATAATTAATTTGACCTTATTTATCATATAAACTATTATGATCCCTAATTTTATATCCATTTTTCAGATTCAGATCTCTATTAATAAAAAACAACTTATAAATATAATGCAATGCTGTTTTTTAAATATTTCAGGGAAAATATATTTTTCCAATAAAATATGTTTTTTAACTCTATGACTAGTAATATTCACTATATTAATGTCAATTAATATAAATAGTATGTATGTTTAATTTAACTAATTCATTATCAAGGATTATATTGTTTAATTATTATAAAGGTACATTATTCACCTAAAAACAGTTTAATGAAAAATGTGTTTTTTTCTTAAAAATAAATTTATACCAATATCTGCTATAAATAGGATAAAAATACAATTAATTATTTAAAATTAAACAAAATAATACTTATTTTTAATTAATATAAACTTAAAAACTATTATATTAGTATATCTAAAACATTTATTAAGATCATAAGAATATGCTCAGATGTTTATACTTACAATAAAGATGAATATTAGTTCCAAAAAACATAGTTTAATAGAATTAAAAAAAATAAAGGCCTCATAATGTAGGATAACGAAATTAGACTCATCCTAATGAAAACATTCATAGAATCATAACTTGGGTATGGGCCAATTACATTATAGTGAACATCATAATCATTATGGATATAACTTATTGTATTATATGAATAGCAATAGTAATGGATATGATTTATTAAAATATACTGTTTTTATAAAAATCAAATTAAAAAGATAAAAAAATTAGAATAGAAATATGAATACAATTATTCAATTTCTATTAAATGTGTAGTGGAATTAAAAACATACATGCAACATTTAATACACTAACATATAAAGTAATGAATGGATTTCATGATATTAAAAACAAAATACATTTAAATTTTAGAAAAATGTTTTCTATAACCTAGAATAATGGTATAAAAAATGTTATATTATAGAAAATATGTATTTTATTACCTTATAAATCCCTAGATATAATTATTGGGATAAATATTTCATCATTTCCATGGAATCCCTCGATCTAATGGTCGTATTCTTTGTCTACCTTTCACCTATAATCCTCGATCTAATGGATCACATTCTCTGTCACATATCCTCAAAATCCCTTGAAGGATACGATGATAAGAAAATGATAAAATTTCAAAATTTCCTAAATTTAAAACCTGACATGGTTTTATTAGAAAAAAAACTATAAAAAATACAACGGCAATGAACTTAATGTTGAAACTCTAAAATCGTCAGAGATCTCAAAAAATGAGAACATTTTAATGAAATAATTTTCTCCAAAAAAATAGAATAAGCCTATATTTATAAGAATATTCCTAATGGTCATATATATATCTCATAATGATCTTATTTATCCATGTTTTTTAAAATTCTATAGACACCTGAAACTTGAAAACAAATAATAATATGGCATAATTGAAATTTTGAAGTCATATTGGATTGCAACATTTTAGTGTAAAATATTTCCATACTTTAGAAATAAGCTTTTAATTTATGGTTATAAGCATATGTAAATATGATAAACTTTCTTTTTATTATCATTTTGATAACCTTTATTGGGACCAATCCAAATTTATCGGTACCAGTAACAGTATGATTGTAAATAATTTTTTATTACAGTATTAATGAAATAAATTTTAACTTATGATACTGATAAAGGGGAGTCCAATTAGTTAAAAAAAATAATCATTACAATAATTCTATTGCAGAATATAATTTTTGTATTCATAATAATGAACATCTTATTCTATGTATGGTAAAATATATTGTTTTCTAAAAAAACATTATGAAACAATTTGGACATAAAAAATCAACAAACAAGTATTACGAAATTGTTTTTTTAAAATATTATCAAAGGAAAATGTAAATAGTAGAGCTTCTAACTAAATAAAAATATAATTGGACATTTAAATTAAAGAAGTTATTAAAAATAAATGACTTTTTTATAGATATCAGGGTTTATAACTATTCACTCAAAAAATCACTCTTTTCATTGAAAGCCCATAATTTCACCATTTAATCCTTCTTGGAATGATTATTTCAAAAAAGAAGTTCTTTTTTTGTATAGTACAATTTAAAAAATTGAATAAAATTAATTATATTATTTTCTCAATAAATTACAAGAAAATATTTCCCAAAAATATATATATATTTATCACTTAAGTACATTATTAAAAATTGATTTCTTATTTACCAATATATTTTATTCATAAAAATTATTTTTACATAATCATAGAATGTGATTATTTCTATTCATACCTCCAAATATAATATCCATGTAATAACAATCATGTTTGAATAGTATATTTGGATTACTTGAACTTAGTTATTCACATGACACAAACTATCGAATATAACGTTATCTTTTTTAAAATCCTAATGTGGTACACATAATTCATAAAAAAGGAAAATGAATCAATGTTAACATAATATAGTGGAAAATTGTCTTGAAAACAAAATTTCTTTTTCTTTAACACATATCGTTCTATTTAACCCAAAGTAAACTATTTTTAACCACAACATTGGTAACTCAATTTTTTTCTTTATTACTATTCCTTGTGAAACAATATATTGTGGAATAACAAAACATTTCAAAATAACTTATCAAAATATGGAATCCATATTTTCAAATTTAATTTCTATTATATTGAGAATTTTATTTTAAAATAGGTACACAAAACCCAACACCACCCTATTTAAATAACATTTTTATGAATAAAACAAAATTTATATATATTAATTTCATTGTAAAAATCATTTTATGAGTATTTAAATGTTTAGTTGAATATATATTAATTGCATATAATTCACTAAATTAAACAATATTTATTTATCTAAATAAATAAAAAAAACTTTTTATTTCTTGTCTTCTAATACATGGATATATCATAATTTTAGATGAATATTAAATATATAACAAAAAACATTTTTTGGGACCATAATACTTTAGTGTGTTTGGAAACAATGAACAAAATATACTTAACTACAGAATAATCATAAATATATATTTTAAATATACCCCAATTTAGTAAACTTCACAAACATAACCTCTATACTATTTTCATCATAAGATTGTGTTAGAAACATAATATATTCTGAGATCAAATTCTTATGAAGGGTAAAAAATCAATCAAAAATCTTCAACTATAATGAATAATAAGATATGAATATTGGCATGTTACCCAGAATGTAACTTATGATGGTCATACCCAACTTATCGTAGATCATAAATATGATTCATAACATAAACAATCATTATTCTCAAATAAACATGGACCATTTTGTGTAATAAATCATCACAATTCTATTATGAACCTTAATTTTGTTCCATAAATGTGTGTCACCATCAAATCTGTATCAAAAAATTTCATAAATGAAGGTATAATATCAAAGCCATCATCATTATAGATGAGGACTTACCACCTAATTCTTATTGTAGATTAGGACAAAAATATTTCCCATTATTTATCTGAACACACCTTTTTCCTATAGTGGATCGGTACACACCTGTTTCCAATTATGGTATAGTACACACCTATTTTACATAGTGGGTTTCTCCCATCAACTTGTTTCCAATTGTTATCTCATGGAATATTTTATTTTACACAATATATTGGAGGGGGATATAGGTCCCACACATGACATAATGAAAATTCAACTTATGTGTCTCTTAAGATAATAAAAAATTCATTATATCATAACCCATGATATAAAATTGGCTTCATAATCATTTCATCATATCATAATCTAAAAAAAAGTTATAGGTTTCAAAATTATTTTATCATTTCCTCAGTACACGACCAAGGGAGAATGATTTGTGTTTCATAAGGTTTCTATCATGGAATAACCCATGAAAGATAAATTAGTTTCACAAATATAATTCCATCATAATCATTAACCATTAAATGATAATATAATAATGGTATTCATTGATCATATTCCTACATAATAATAATTCAAATCAAAAGATATCATATTAAATGGGGAATATTTTTGAAATATAAGTCACTTGGAATATCATTTTTGGATGAAACTTTTTCTCTACAAATCCCATTATCAGGAATATAAATTCATCATATAATTTGAAAATACATAACAATTTTTATAACCTTTTAATCTTATAAATAAAGATTTTAAAACCATTTAAAACATCCCATGATGAATATAATATTTCTACTTCTAAAACCACATACTAAAAAATTATATTTTTAAAAAATATTCTTATTTGAAATTATATTTCAATAAATTTAATGTAAAAATCATAAAAAATAATTTTAAAAATGACATGACGTTTCGTTCTTTCCATATATGTTATAATAATTATTCATTTCACATATCCATAAAAATCATAATTTTCATTGTTTAGAAAAAAAATGAAGATTCATTCGAATTATTTTACTAAAAGTTAAACAAGTTTAAACAATAAAATTATAAATCTATTTAATAACTTTAATAACACATTTAATGTCATTTTTAGAAAATATTATTATGTTAGAAAAAAGGATCTGGATGGAAAATAATATTTTTCACAGAAAAATTATTTTTGAACTCCTTAGTACATAGAGTGATGAAAAATGGTGGAAAACATGTATTCTAATTAAATGAGTATAAGTTAAGAAAATTAAAAAATTTATTTACAGATAGATCTTAATATTTAACCATTGTATGCATATTCAAAAGCAATATTAATGAATGATGATAATGTAAAATAAAACTCTAACCCATTTGGTAACATTGAATCTCAATCCCCATAAAGGAATGTCAATAAATCAGATATGAAATATCATGAGGATTAATTTATTAATGATATTACATGTAAAAATTGTTTTATGTAAACCTAATAAAGGATGATACCTATATATTACATTATGTCTCAATGAAGGAAAATGGAAACAAAAATTCATTTATGATTTGGTATCTTATGATCTATAAACCTTATGAAATATAGATCATAAAATATATTTGTAAATCAAAAAAATATAAGCATGTGAATCATAAAATAAACTCAAAAAAAGTATATACAAAAAAAAAATATGGAATATATAATGTTTCTAAGAAAAATAGAAAAGTGTGATGAATATATCTTACCTTAATTCTAATATTCCTTCATAAACATTAAAAAATAATGTATAATAAATAAAACTTTATTATAAAATTTTTAAACACAAACACACACACACACACACATATATATATATATATCATTCAATATTTTTGAAGCATATCTCCCTAGATTCCATCGAGATGTGTGCTAAGGTTGTTTACGATAAGGAATAATGTGTGTCTCTATAAATTATAGAGGCTTCTAATTAGAAGTGAGGGACTAGGGTAAGTCAGTTGGGATATTATTCCCTCTTTGATCATTGTAGAGAGGATCAATAGTTTTATATTAAATATTATAGGAAATGAAGATATCTAGATAGTTGTGGAAGCCAAAATTATAATCATGAATGATAATCAAATATAGTTGTAATGTTTAATAATTAATTAGAGGAAAGTGATGATGATCATATTCCATGTGATATAAAAAAACTAATACAAGGGTTAAGGGAGATAATAATATATGGCATGGTGAAAAGAATAAACAAAAGGCCAAAATCTTCTACAGTTACCATCTCAAGAATAGGTTTGGTCGTCTTCTCCAAAATCAATCCTAGAAATTAAAATCATGAATTTGAAGCTGAACACATCCCTCTGTCTATTATTTTGATCATATAGTCTTATATGGTACCAAAGGCGCCTGAGGAGGGTGTGAGATACAGTCTCTGTTTGGCCAGAAACCATGCTGTCCAGGCCGTTACTGGTCGTGCCACATAAATATAAGAAGTATGTCATAATAATTAAAATCTAGATAGAATAAATAAAGAAAAACATTAGACATGAATCCATCACGACACCCTCCTAACTACCATCTTCATCTTAAGCTGGTGTTTCTAAACTGAGGGAAACTACATGGGTAAGATGATATGTATAATGTTACAAATTATTGACAGTACCCAAGCTTGTGCTTAGGATTTTAAGACATGTCCCTACATTTTATTAGTATTCAATGATCATTTATCTTTTTCAAAAAGTTCATTATTTATTTTAAATTTATTTATAAAACCACATTATAGAACATAGGGAAACAAATAGATCCCATCCTTGACATTATGAGAATACTTTACTTGTATCTCTCAGGGGTATCATAACATAACTAATTAAATTGTGCATGTTCATGGAAACATATCTAGGAAGTTCCACATCTAACTCCATGAATGGTGAAACGTCAAAAACTATCCTCCTAGTCCATACCTAGTATCACACGTAGGGACCTGACTCACTCATGGGGTATCCTGTAGAGAACCAATGACACTCTACTATAGGTAAATATAATTAAAAAATCATGGAACCCATCATGGCATGGATGGTGACTTTCTATCCAGTCTACTAATCATTAACATTTATAAATGAAGTCACAAATGCTTTTCCAAAGGTTCCATTAGATGGAAAAACATAATTACACTCAAATACAAGGAGAAACATGGGACAAGAAATGAAGTAATAATAGATCAGGTAATATGTCCCATTCTATTTATCTAAAGAAATTATATCACATTGGGCCCATTAGTCATGGTATGTAATTGGGAACCTCAACCCTTGACATATGGCACAAGGAATTAACTCTTCTCTATTTAATTTAATTTTACCATTTAATTAAGGAAATATATATAAGGAATAACTCATGTTATTATATTGAATTTCCAAAAACATAAGTATCAATGTATTTACTGTGTGATAAAACAGAACAAGGGGACTAAGAATATTTTTTAAAAAGGGTAATTTAGGTCATATGGGTAGATCACAACCACTAGGTGGCCTGGGTCAAGGAAATCAAAAAAGGAGGGGATTAACCACTTTTTAGGGTCCTATTACTTAAGAAAACTACTCAAATGAATTTAATTAAAAACTAAGAGGTTTTTCCAGAATGACATGTAGAGCGGCACAATGGACGAATTTATTGTTGTTGGTGAAATGAATGGAGAAGACCAGACCACATAACGAAACCAAATATATATTTCCTTTTCTAGTATTAATGTTTGATTCTATATTATATGGTTGAAAATGTAGAAATTCTCCAATGCGATATAAATAGGGTAAATCATCTTCCATCAAAATAGAGAAATGGATGGTATGAAGAACTATAAATAAATTATAGAGGATTTGAGATCATATAACCGGATTTCCATAAGATCCGACAACAGATGAGTTAGATGCTAGATGACAGAGTTGCATCAGAACCTAGAGTGTTAATGGAGGTGAGTTTTCAATGGGAGAAGAAGGGTAAGCTCTAGAGAAAAAAGGGAGAAAGAAGAATGAAATGTATTAAACCAGTAAGGTGTATAAGGGTAAATTCTTCAATTTTTACACTACAAATGGTTTTGAAAAACCATGAAAAACCATCAACCATTAACTTCTATATATGGCACATCACATGTTCTTTTGAATTGTTTAATGAAATATATAATATCTATGGAAAAAAATATATTCCATGGATTGTAGATGGCCTATATGGCTAAACTCCCAAGGTCACACAACTGAAATCAAACAGTGCATCTTAGTCTTCTCAAAATGTTTCCATGTTTAATGTTCTAAACAACCCAAGATGGACTCAAGGACTCCTTTAAACAATTAAGAATCAAATTTAGGGAAATTTAATTGAATTCCTTTATAAAATTAATGATTTATAATATTAAAAAAACATTGGGATGCTACAACCACCCCTATATACAGAAAATAATCCCTGAGTTTCCGTTTTGAAGGTAGTTTAATGTCTTCTATGAAAAGATCAATCCACTACACACACAACATCTTCCTACTCCTAGGTCTCACAATAGACACGTCGGTACTGACATGTCACCTGGACTGGAGGAACTAACCTACCTCAAGGAATCCTCATGCAATGATCAATGATACATATTATGCATTCCATGAAGGATGTAACATCTTCAATATCAATATCATTATGTTTAAATAAGTTAGATGGTTTATCCTGATACTATTCGTGATGATATTGTTAAAGAAATCATTAATGGGAAGGAACTTCTAAGGTAATAGAAAATGATAGATTATCATTGAAAACCACTCCACTATATAGAAAGGCCAGAGATATCTCAGTTATAAATTTCCATGTCATCATATTTTTTTTCCACCAACCTATCAGATATATGTCGAAAGTCCCGATGTCTGTCCTAAAAATCTAGAAGTCAAAAACACAGATCAGTGTTGGAATGATTCCTTGAATGAGCTGTAACCATACACTTCTGTAACATCATTACATTATCTGAAGCCTTCTTCATAAGGAAAGAACCATGTAGAGCTACCTCAATTTCCCCAATCCAACTCAATGGTGAACAACATGGGAGGTATGTAATTTTAATCTCTTGCATCACTTCTCCCCATTGGAGTAGGCTATGTGTGTGGTGCCACCACCCCTCCTCGGTTCTCCATGGATGAGTAGGGGGGTTGATCCTCCTTCATCTTCACTTCCTTCCTGCAACCCCAAATCCCCCGCCCCCTCATTGACTCGCCTTCCATACCTCAAATTCCTTCGATCAATGTTAGACTTAAGGTCCAATCATGCACGGTTGGAGTTATATCGGTCTTTATTTATTTACTAGAGTTCATGGATTCCTCAGCACTGTTAAAGATCACTCTAGTTGAACAATTTGTTGAGAAACATCCATCAATTGATGCTTTGGACTAGTTTGTGCACTCTTCATGAAATTAGAAGGACCATGTGATTGTCATTCTTCTAGATGTGAATCATATTCAAATCTGTTTCTCAATCGAAGATTACCTGGTTTGTGATTTGGGTTCTAATCCACGATGTATGGAGGGTTTACATTTTTTCCTCTTTCTTCGGTCTGTCGACTTCAACCTGATGCGAGATTCTCTAGTTTCGTCACTCTAGATTTCACTCCCCAGATTCCCTTTACTATTGTACAATCATGATATTCATAAGTTTATTGGAAACAAGGTAGGGTGCAACCACTACTCAAATTCTCATACTAATTCTATTTTCCATCCATTATCATTGAGGTTTTGTGTTGATGTTTATGTGTCTAAGGGCCCTTTAGAAAACATTATCATCAAGATAAAATGATAAATCCTCTAAAACTAGTTGGTATGATATGAAACATAGACTGATTATCGTGTTCTATGTTGTCTTCCAGGGCACATGGATTTAGTATGACGGCGGGGATATTTCTTCATCCAAGCACAATCCTCGATTAAGGGGGTGGTTGAGATGTTTTGAAGGCGTAGTTTAGAATGTTCGTTGGGAAAAACCTTATATCCTTAACACATGATACAATTCCTCACACTAATTCATACATGATGGAATATGCTACTAAGGACACCCACTGCGAGGCAAGGAGGAGAGGTCCAACCCAGTGGTTGTAGGCATTTCAAGCACCAGAACCATGAACTTGTTGTTCCTAAAGAGGTTCATAATGTCTCTTTTCCTATTAACGATTGTATTCCGAGAGGCCAGAATGCATCAGAGGGGTCTGTGAGGAAGGTGGAAGCTCATAAAATACAAGGTTCATGTGCCAATAGTCCTGTTCTATGGACTCTATTGGAGCTGTTGGTTAAATTTCCAATCATGAGGCTGAACAAAATCTATGTATCTATTCTGTGGGAGTGCATTCTGGTGGTATCAGTAACTCAATAAGGGGGATAAATTATACTCGCAAGTGTAAGGCTACAGACGGATAGGAGTGGGAGGAGACTTCTAATTGAAATGGCATGATTCTAAATTCCAAACAGTAAACGAACCCAAGGAGGACTTTCTCCTGTTTAAGAAAAAACTAATGGTATGAATGTTTGATTAATGAGTGAGAGTTTGAATAAAATCTTAATTGTCCCTCTGAGACCAAGTCTGGTGACGTTATAGTATCCATAGATGGTAATGGATTGGGAAGGGCCACCAAATGTCTACACAGTTATTGAAGGAATAAAGGAAATAAAGAAAACAGAGACCCATGGAGCTGCATTGTATCTAGAAAGATGAAACCAAAGTTATGTAAATATTAATCCTACCTCCTATTATAGATGGAAACCTGGTTGGCCAAAAAAGAGATGATACTCAAAGAGCACATGATTTGGAATATGGTAGGAGAGGAGGGTCAGCAAGTAGATGTAATCTATCCTCAAGAGAAAGTGAAATAAACATAAAGTAAGAGGTCCAACAAGAAGAGATGAACATGAAATCTGAGGAGGTAGTGCCAGTGGAGGAGGATACCATTCCCCATGGACAGTGGTGTGAGTAAGGGCCCCCTGGTGGCATGCAAGGCCTGAAGGATGTGGAGGTGGAAAAGTAGATCAAATTAATCATTCATTCTTCTAAAGAAATAAAGGAGGAGTCTCTGGTGATCAATTCTATAGGAGAAGCTATAAATCAAATGATGGGAAGATTAATCCATGTTGAAATTTCCCGAGAGCTAGCTGATTGGATTGAAAAAAATAATGCATACTGGTTAGAGGCATTAATGAAAATAATATTAGAAATGATGAGTATATGAAAGATTGGGATTATCTAATATGTCATTATGAAGAAACCCTGGAGACCGATCTAGAATGCTAGGATAGATCCTTTCCCTGGAATCTATTTTGGTAAGGACATTCCAATCTCCTTATACTTGTGTTTAATAAGTAATTTATATCCTTCAATGCTTGATCTTCTTTATTTGTGAGGTTTCTCTCTTCCCCCTTAAAATTTTTTAAAAATAAAAATGTTAATATAGATGGATGAAGAACATGGTATTCCCTATAGGGATTCATACAGATCCCAAAAAAAAATTTCCAGAAAATTATTGTTGTTTGAAAACTCAAATAGGGGAATATTATTCTACCAAAATCATTGATACATGCCAATATCATATCCTTAAACACATGTATGATCTTATTAGACTACCCATTGGGTTTTGAGTTATATATAGTACTCCAGAGTTCCAATAAAACCATAAACCTATGAAACCCTTAACAAAACCATGAATTGAATTGGCCATATTATTCTAAAATGATAAAATGGTGACCACCATGAAGTCTCACTATCTTATGGATGTTATGTCTTCCTAACTCCTCCGCATTGGAGTTGTACTGAATCAATAAAATGTGTGCAACAAGGGTCATCCAATGGATGATCTATAATACTCCATCACTACCTCAAGGGGATCTCTACAATCGAATCATGAAATCCTTGGTGATGACGTTCTATATCCATACATGAATCGATAGAGTCTGTAGAATTATATAAGGTCTCATGTAGTCTGCCTTCACCAGCTAATCAGTGGAGCATCGTGTGATGAAACCCACTATATTTCTCTTTATACATGGAATCTAATACTCATGATGGATATCTCTGAACATCATGGTAATTCAATGAGAGAACCGTAAAAAGAGGCATGTGGTTCCCTCATCCACTCTTCCCATATATCAGAGGGAACCCTAACATGACCACAAAATAGTATTGTATCAATACTATCAATAACCTATCTATGAGGTGGGTTTTCCCCTATAATTCTCTCACTCAAGAAGATACATTCAGAATCCAAAAACATTTTCTCAATTAACCACTCATGGGGAGATAAATTAACTCCTAGAGCCCCTATAAAAAGTTTATCATATTGTTCAAGAACCTATAAATATATCTTAAAAATAGAGCCATTAACTGGAACTCACTACTAGCCTCCTTGAATTCATGATTTTGAGTCTTCTTGATCAAGGGAATTAGCATGGGTATTACACTTACCCAGTGTATATGCTAGATAAAAGTCAAATGATTGTAGTTATTCAACCCACATGTGCATCTTGAAATTCAATTAATGCATGGAGGAGATATATTTTATACATTTATTTTAAAGACCAGGAAATTTCAAGGGAAATTTTTTTCTTAATTTCATTGGAATTTTATGAGTCTGTGGCTTATAACGGTGATTGATTCCGAGGCCCGGTGTGCCCAGAATAAATTTATGAAATTTAGCTCAGGTACATTCAGTAAAAGAACGAGCGAGTTTTTCTATCATTCAAACTGGTGCTCATAATTGAAATCTGAGGGCACCGATGAACTCGCAACACTAGTAATTTCGTATGGGGACCTTGACTATAGTTTCTTTTTGAGCGGGTTGAGGATTAATAATTTTGGATTTAAAATAAAATAAATAAAATTTGTTGGGTACAACTTTTATTTAAGGAAGGTGGTTATTTTCTCCCAATGGGGAGTTAGGGGTGTGGCCCACACATGCCCTAAACTTTTGAACTCCCCATAACCCCCTTGAACTCCCCATAACTCACCTCTTTCTTAATACATGACAACTCCACTCATTTATTGGAGTGGAGCCTCTCCACTTTCGATATCTCTCTCATAATTTAATTTTTTCCAACTATTCAATTAATTAATGTGTTTGAATTAAATTGAATTGAGATGGAAAGTTTGTTAAGATGGGGGGGGGAGAATATCATTTTAATAGTTAGCAGGGAAAATATTGTGTGGAGAATCCCTGGAGAATTAAGAGAGCTTTAACCCTCCATGAAGAAAGACGTGCTTTTCTTATCTTTTCAAAAAGTGAGGGGACATTGTTTCCTCATCATTCATGCTCGGACGTCATCATCAAATCCTCACCCTGCGACTCTCATCTTTGGAAGCTCGACGATTGTTCTTTCCCAGCATTGATGGAGCGACAATGCTTTCCGCGTCTATGACAATCAGATCATAATTAAGTTAGGGGAATATTGTATATTTGTCATTTATATGGTTTATACCCTCGATCTTGAGCGTTTGTTGATAGGATTTATCATTGTGGATTCCTTAAATCGGTTTAAATTTCTTATGATGAGCGAAAAATAAATAAATTAATTTCTGGATCGATAAACAATTGAATGAATTAATTTTCTTTTTGTTTATCTTGAATTTGAAATTCATGAAGCATCATAAATATTTAAATTCTATTTCTCCATGTTTTTTATTCTCAAAAAATATGGCCAAACTAACATGGATATCAATACTCACATTGCCCGTGATCTTTACTTTTTCATTGTCCACGAATTCGTCGCGTGTTCTTCATCCCCAAATAATTAAGCCCGCTAGAAACTCAATGTTTCCCTGATCGCGACATATGTACGCGAAGATCTCGACCCGAGGATCCTGGATATGAGTTCGTATCTATTTTCTGAGTTAAATCAAAGTTGGAAAAGAGTGAGGAAGGATATCGTGCTGCAAGTAGGGTGGTCTGGTGGAGCAAGGTTGGCAGGCTGTGGCAGAATCCGTCGGTGTAGCATGTTGGGGAACTAATTGGAAGAAAGAAGTCGTGAATTTCGTGGGAGAAGAGTAAGATTATAGAGAGAAGAAAAATATAAGAATGATTATATAAAATAAAAGATAAGATTAAATGAAAAGATTGGAGAGAATGAATTCAAAGGGGCATGTTGGCCATGCATGAAGACAGGAGTGAGGTGCACCAAAAATGGAGAGTGGTGGTGCATGAAATTAAATCCTTCAAATAAATAAATTTAAAATAATAATATAAAAATCATATTATTATTTTTGTTGATAAGACATTTTTTTGACCGTAACTTATTCGTGAAACCTCAGTTTCACGAACCGTCTATGGCAGTGCGACCCAGATTTGGAGAAAGACATTCTGAATCCAATATTTGATGTCTTTTTCATGTTTTTGAATCAGGTACCCGAAGCGCTCGGAAAATAATAGATATAATAATATTATTAAATCTTCGACCCGCCATAACACATGCGTGCGACGTCCAATAGGCTTTCCATTAGGGGTGATATAATCCCGTCATTAATACAGTCGATTCAAGTCTAATGTTGGATACTATATTATGGTTCATGGCTCAGGTCCACGAAACACCGAATAATAATAATATTATTATTATTATTATGGGAACTTGTATCTAACATATCTCTCTCATATGGTGTCGAAATGATAGACCGTCTGCGATGTTGTGACCCTAAAATTAAGACGAATGTGTGAAGACATGTTATGGATGTTTAAGTCGAGGTCGAGGCATAGGCACCGCGAGGCCTGGTTCGTGTGTGTTGCGGTGAAATGCAACTTTTTCACAAGCTATCCATTTTGGACCAATGGGTAGTCCATATCGTATGTTTTTCGATATGAATCACAACAGTGTTACCGGTTTGGATAACTGGTGTCATTTGAATTATGATTAGGTTGGATCGAACATGAATCCAACCGGGCCCTCGGTAATAAAATGCTTATAACTTAAGGACCAGATGTATGATTGACGTGCCCTCATTTACATTGGATTCCTCTTGATGTGACAGATCTTTTGGAATACTTCACCTGAGGTTTGTCGCAGTTGGAGCATGGCAAGGTTGGAATGTACCCGAAATCCAACCAGGGCCCTGGAATGGAAATTCTAATTACTCACAGACTGGGCATCTGATTGATGTGTCGTCTATTGAGTTGAGACCCCTATGATGAGGCAGTCCTTTGTGAAACTTCTATGCGAAACTTCGTGACTCTTGGAAGTAATGACCAATAGCTAATGGAGCGGACCCTCCAGGAGACGTGCGTATGCAGTGCGAAGACTGAGTAGCTATAGACCTGACGACTTCTTGACCGATTCGACTCGTAGTAATTAAGTTATCCCAATGGAGGGATCACCCGGTATTTGGTGTTAGACCAACGACGGACGGAGTGCCTTGTAGTTTGCATTAGACCTGCGGTTCTCGATAGGAGGAGTACCTCTGTAGGCGATTAGGGAATGCACCAGGTATTTGGTGGAAGACCCTCATTGGAAGGATCGCCCATTATTTTGTAGCAGACCTGCGATACTCGATAGGAGGAGTACCTCAGCCGTATAAGGTTAGTGAGTAGCACCTCGGAGTCATGACAGGGCCACTGTACTCGACAGAGGAGGAGTTTCTCCAGCATTTGTGGTTTCGATAATGAAAATCCTAGTTTTATTTGAGTCAATGACCATTGTGTCTACCTCATTATTGAGATGGGTTACTTGATAACATGGGTATATGTATGGGCATACACCTAATTAAAGGTTACCTGTTAATATATTTCTCAATGGATTATCCTTGTTGGTTTAAGTGAGTCCTTGAGGGTCTCAGGATCCTTACTGAGTATCGTTATACTCACCCATGCACGGGCTATGCCCACACCTCATTGTGTTGGATGCAGATGACAGACAACACTAATCATGGATGAGGCTTGTAGAGATGGATGGTACCCGGAGGTGGACTTCACGACGAGACGGTACCCGGAGGAGATAGATGGATTTGGAGAGCTGAGGTGGCCATCTATACCTACCCTTCAGGTAGGAACATCAGAGGATGATCCGGGAGCAGCTTGACACAATTCTTCTGTTTTGTCTGTACCTTTTACTTTACTGTTGGGCTTATATTTCTGGCCCCTTTACTTTCTAGCACATCTTTTGATATATAGTGTTACATAGTGTTTACATTCTCTTGTACTCTATTCATGTGTGTTTATGTTTCATAAAGGCAATTCCATCCCTTATTACCAGTAATTAAGCCTTCGGAGCTAGTCACCAACCCCTGGCCTATGGAAGGCGGGCTTGGGGTTGTCACGGCACGGTCCGCGAGGATGGGTCATGACAAATTGGTATCAGAGGAGTCGGTTCTACCATAGAACATAGAACTCTGATATTCCATTTCTGTGAAGAAATAGTGTTAAGGGTACCGAGTGTGGTTTTCAGTTCAGAGAGTCTAGTGTTGGTGCGGCAACCGATGTATCCATACACCAGGACCCGGATTTTTGATTTCTAACTCAGTACACAAAAACACTGATTGCGCGTGTGTTTTAAAATGTTTTCTTTATGTCAGCTCAAAACAGGTCAGCTTACCTGGTATAATTGTTTCAAAAAGTCGAATCTGTTCTGGTTGCCTCCACACAGATAGTCAGTTGGAGTTTCAAGAGAGTACCTAATGACGGCCCACTGAGCGATGAGGTCAGGTGCAGAGCCCTCTTGCTATATTGGCACCTTCGGGTGGTGTACTAGCAGCACCCCCACCCGTTGGGAAGCATATTCCTCTAGTTGTACTAGCGGATAGTGCACACTCACAGAGCGTGTTTCATGAGTTCCATCAGCAGAGGCCTTCGAGGTTACGAGGCGAGACATATTCCCAGGTAGTAGTGGAATGGCTGCAGGCGATTGCTAGAGTTATGCACCTAGTTTAGACATTAGTAGAGCATATGGTGATCGTAGCTACTGGTGTTTCCCAGTGAGTGACCAAGAGGATGGCCGTAATAGTGATGGTACTTTGGTACGTGGACCGGTGCCTGAGATAGTACCTCCGAGTTTTGTGCCAGCTATATCACTACATGTTAGACAGAAGATTTAACCGGCAGTACCAGTAGATGAAACATATAGGTTTAGTTCCTTACACATGATTCAGCATCAGATACCCCTTAGTATCTAAGGCGAGCCCGACTCACAAGCGACTATGGACTAGCTTGAGGAGGTGGATGAGTGTTCTCTAGAGCTTATACAGCTTCGGCAGGACGACATGTTGGTAGCTGAGTAATCATTGAGGCATACCGATTATTCCTAGTACTTTATGAGTAGGATACGATCAGTTCTCCAGGGCTCTGAATTCTGAGAGAGGTTTGTTTAAGGACATCCAAGAAATCACCATTCCCCTATGCATTCCTACTTATGTTAGGGTGCTAGAGACAACCTTTGTGTTTGATAATTCTTTGGCTGAGTGGATACAGCTAGTCAAGGTTAGCAGTGGAAAAGTAAGAAACTAGCACCAGTCTCGGAGACTTGGGTATTTAAATTGTTTTAAGAAGAGGAAGTGTTAAGGACAAATGAATCTGCAATGCAATAAACGTGGAAGCTGAGCTAGGAGGGAAGCATGTGCTGGTGTACTTTTTGACATGTTACAACAACCCACCTTTGTAGTTCCCGCCAGGCTTAGGGAGTAGGATGGAAGGGGAAGAGAGTAGCTGCATGCGGTCAAGGACAGTGACCCAAGGGCTCTAGGAATGATTTAAAGTATGGTATGTGTCTACTACTAGCTGTTTTAACAATATACATTGATACGAATCATCCGTTCCTTCCACGAATCTTGTCCTAGACCTAATGTTTCTAGTAAAAATAGTTGACTTGGCCCTCACGTCGGGAGATACAATTGGGAGGTGACTTGATAATCACCCTTACGCCGACGGTGTGATCTGACCCTTGAGGAGAGAGTATCAGTTGGAACCTCTTAGTGGAAGCATCGATGCCTTAAGACATTAGTTTGGGTATGGACTGGGCAACCACAGTTCATACAAAGATTACATGTTTTAGGAAAAAAGGATGTGGTTTATCCACAACATTAGGATGGGGTTTTCCCTTGTTCAACGAATAGGAAAACCCATGCAACACCGGAGAAAATAATGAATATGATGGTGTAGTTGATCACTCTTGAGTCGGCCATCCTTACCCTCGTGGCAGCAGGAGTTTTCAGTTTTCAGTTCCAAATAGGAAACGGAAGCCTCTAGAATTCGAGGATGGCAACCATGTCTTTATACGGGTCATGCCTCGATGAGGTCTACAGAGATGTGGCCGAGGAAAAAAGTTATCTCTGACGTTCAAAGGACCGTTCCAGGTCATCATCAGGGTAGGTGAGGTAGCTTACCACTTGGTTTTTCCACCACAGTTTAACTGGGTGCACGACGTCTTCCACGTATCTCAGTTGAGAAGATACGTGCACGACTTATACATCATCATCGACCATGGAGAGCTGGACATCGATGACAGGATGACTTTCAAGAGGTTCTAGTAAAGGTTGAGGATCGACAGGAGTAAGTCCTATGAGGATGGACAAATCCTCTTGTGCGCTTTCGCTGGAAGCATGGGAACCTCTAGGAGAGCACATGGGAGCGGGAGGCTCACATGCATTCTCAGTACCTCATTTAGTTTCCGTAGTTTGTGGCGTAGCTTTATGGGGATGTAAATCCTTTAGGTGGGAGTAATGTAATGGCCCATAAATTCCAAGGGAAATTTTTTTCTTAATTCCTTTTGAATTTTACGAGTCTATGGCCTCTGACAGAGCTTGATTCCAAGGCCCGGTGTGCCCATAATTAATTTTCGAAGTCTAGATCATGTACATTCAGTAAATAAACAAGAAGTTTTCTCTAGCTTTCAAATTGGTGCTCGGAATTGAAATATGAGGGCACCGATGAACTCACAGCATGGTTAATTGATTATGCGGACCTTTACCATAGTTGTGTTTTGAGTGTGTTGAGGATTGATAATTATATATTTAAAATAAAATAAATAAAATTTGTTGTGTATAAATTTTTTTAAGGAAGGTGGTTATTTTCTCATAGGGGAAGTTAAGGGTGGGGTCCACACATGTCCTAAACTCTTGAACTCGCTATATCCACCTTGAACCCCCCATAACTCACCCCTTGTTTAATACATGACAACTCCACTCATTTATTGGAGTGGAGCCTTTCCACTTTCCATCTATCTCTCATCATTTAATTGTTGCCAACTATTTAATTAATTAATGAGTTTGAATTAAATTGAATTGAGATGGAAAGTTTGTTATAATGGGGGGAAAATATCATTTTAATATTTGGCTGGGAAAATATTGTGTGGAGAATCCCAGGAGAATTAAGAGTGCTTTAACCCTCCACGAAGAAATACGTGCTTTTCTTATTTTCACAACAAGTGAGGAGACGTTGATTCCTCCTCGGTCACGCTCCGATGTCTTCATCAAATCCTCACCCCATGACCCTTGCCTTCCGCGGCTCGACGACGGTTCTTTCCATTCATTGATGGAGTGACAACACTTTCCGTGTCTACGACAAATTAATCATAATTAAGGTAGGGGAATATTGTATATTTCTCATTTCTGTGGTTTATACCATTGAGATCTAGCCTTTGTTTTTAGGATTTATCTTTGTGGATTCCTTACCTCGGTTTAAAATTCTTATTATGAACGCGAATTAAATAAATTAATTTGTGAATCGATAAACAATTGATTGAATTAATTTTCTTCTTGTTAATCATGAATTTGAAATTCATGAAGCATGTTAAAAATTTAATTTCCAATTCTCCATGTTCTTGATTCTCAAAAATGATGGCAAAACTAACATGGCTATCGATACACACATTGAACAAGATATTTCCTTTTTCATTGTTCGCGCATTATTCACATGTTCTTCATCCCCAAATAATTAAGTGTGTAGGAAACTCAATATTTCACTTAGCAGGACATAAGAACGTGAGATCTAGGCCTGAGGATTATAGAAATGCATTCGTATTTTTTTCCGAGATAAATTGAAGTTGGAATGGAGTGCGGAAGGATATCGTGGAACGACTAGGGCGGTGTGGCAGAGAAAGCTTAGTAGGATGAGGCAGAATCCATCGGTGCAGCATGTTGGGTCGCTAATTGGGAGAAAGAAGTCTTGAATTTCTTGGGAGAAGAGTAAGATTGGAGAGAGAAGAAAAATATATTAATAATGGTATAAAATAAAAGGTAAGATTAAATGAAATGATAGGAAAGAAGGAATCCAAAGGGGTGTGTTGGCTATATGTGATGAAGGGAGTGAGGCACAACAAAATTGGAGGGAGCTGGTGCGTGAAATGGAATCCTTCCAATAAGTCAATTAAAAATAATCATATAATAATCATATTATTATTTTTGTTGATAAATGAATTTTTCGGCCATAACCTATTCGTGCGACCTTAGTTTCACGAACTGTCTGCGACAGTACGAACTAGTTTTTGAGACGGACATTCTGAGTCCAATAATGGATTTATTTTTTGGGTTTTTGTATCAGGTACCCGAAGCACTCAAAAAATAATATATTTAATATTATTATTAAATCTTCATCCCACTATAACTCATGCGTGCGATGCCAGATTGGCTTTCCGTTAGTCACAATGTAATCCCGTCATTAATACAGTTGATTCAAGTCCAATGTTGGATACTAAATTATTTTTCATGGCTCGGGTCCATGAAACACCGAATAATAATATTATTATTATTATTACGGGATCTTGTATCTGACATATATCTCTCATACGGTGTCAAAATGAAAAACGGTCTGTGACATTGTGACCCTAAAATTATGACGAATGTTTCAAGATAATTCTTGGATATTTATGTCGAGGTCAAGGTGTGGGCCCCATGAGGCCCCGTTCGCACGTTTTGTAGTGAAATGTATCTTTTTCACTAGATATCTATTTTAGACCAATGGGTAGTCCATCACGTGTGTTTTTCGGTATGGATTGTAATGGTGTGACCAGTTTGGTTAATCGGTGTCATTTAAAGTACGTCTAGGTTGGATCGAACATGAATCTAACCGGGCCCTTGGTAATAAAACACTTATATCTTAAGGACCAAACCTCTGATTGATGTACCATCAATTACGTTGGATTCCTCTGGATGAGATGGTTTTTTGGCATATTTCACCCGAGGTTTGTCGCAGTTGGAGCATGGTCGAGTTGGAAGGTACATGAAATCCAACTGGGCCCCTAAAATGTAAATGCTATTAACTCATAGAATGGGCATCCGATTAACACACTGTTTGTTGAGTTGATACCCATATAATGAGGTGGTCCTTTTTTAAACTTTTACTTGAGACTTCATGTCACTTGGAAGTAACAAACAATAGCTCGTGGAGCAGACCCTCCTTGAGATGAGCGTACAGAGTGTAGAGACCGAGTAGTTGTAGACCTAACAACTACTTGACAGATTCGACTCGTAGTGATTCGGTTAGCCCAGTGGACGGAGTGCCGGGTATTTTGTGGCAGACCCATGGCGGACAGAGTCCCTGGTAGTTAGTAGAAGACCCATGGTACTTGACAGGAGGAGTAACTCTGTAGGCTATTAGGGAGAGCGCCCAGTATTTGGCGGAAGACCCTTAGTGGACGGAGCACCCGGTATTTGGTAGCCGACCCGCGGTACTCGATAGGAGGAGTATCTCTGCAGTCTAAGGTTAGTGAGTTGCACCTCGGAGTTGTGACAGGGCCATTGTACTCGAAAGAGGTGGAGTTTCTCTAGTAATTGTGGGTTCGATAATGAAAATCCTGGTTTGAGCAAAGTTGATGACCTTTGTGTTTATCTCATGATTGAGAAGGGTTACTTGATATCTTAGGTATATGTATGGGAATAATCCTAAGTATAGGTAATATTTTATGATATTTCATTGTGGTTTATTCTTGTTAGTTTTAGTAAACCATGATGGTCCCGTGGACCCTAGTGAGTATCATTATACTAACCCCTACATGGGCTATGCCCGCACAACATTGTGCTGGATGCAGACGACAGACAACATGGATCATGGCTAAGGCTTGAAGAGCAGTACAGCATCCGGAGGTGGACATTAGGACAAGACGGTACCCGGAGGTGGACTTCACGAAGAGATGGTACACGTAGGAGACAACTGGATGTGGAGAGTTGAGGTGGACAACTGTACCTACCCTTCAGGTAGGAACTCCAGAGGATGATCTAGGAACATCTTGACACAATTATGATGTTTTTTCTATACCTTGTACATTACTGTTGGGCATGTATTCTTGGACCCTTTACTTTCGAGCACATATTTTGTGATATAGTCTTTCTTAGTGTTTGCTTCCACTTGTACTATAGTTGTCTGTGTTTACGTTTCATAATGGAAATGACTTTCCTTATTATCAGGATTTTTCCTTTGGTGTTAGTCACCAGCCCCTGGCCTATGGAAGGTGGGCTTGGGGTAGCCACGTCACGGTCCCCGAGGATGGGTCCTAAAATTTATGGCATGTGAGAATTGAGAACAATTCTAATATAAAGAAGTTCCTCAAACAGAGAAGACCATGAACCACATTTGATATATTGAGGTCATGCATATCATAATTATACATATGAGGTGTTATCATTTTATATCGATATTTGAATAATCGATCCACTTGCATCAAAACTACACCCAGAAAAATTCATGATTTATTAAAACAGACTATATATATTAGGTTATGAACATGAATTATTAAAATCAGAGCTGGGTGAGTCTTCCATTTAACTCTAGAAAAGATGTCTCAAAAGATTCATTCCATTCTTGCCTCACACCCTTGTTGGAAAAGATCATATGTTGAATATACTAACAGGAGTAGTCCTTTGTGAATTTCCTATAAAACTACTAATAATTTAGAAGCTTTTTATGTATAAAAAATTATTGGGATACTTCTAGGAATCCCTAAGGCTCACCTTCTATCGGATAACTGATATAGATTCCTCATATATGATATGACTCATGAAGTGAACCTTACTTATCCAAAAGTGGTATTAATGAAATCCAAATATAGTTGGTGCACTCTCAATGTACTCAACGTGATATTAAGAATATTGGTATAGTCATGTATGTAGAAAGAATTAAATAAGATGTCATCTACAAAGAAATCCAAAAATGAATCAAGAAAATGGTTAAATGCTAGATTCATTAGATCAATAATGTCATTTGGTGTATTTAATACACCAAAATACATAACTAGATAATCATACATGTTGTCCCATTTCTGTAGCACTATAAATGGTATGTTTGATGGCTATAAATGAACCTAATGATAGCATGACCTCAATTCTATTTTATAGAAAATTATTTCTCCATAGATATAGTCAAAGTGGTCACCAAAACAAGGTTGTTGATACATGTTACTTATCATAAGCTAGTTCAGTCAATGGTACTCAAGGAAAAATATAAGAGAACCACTTGACTTTGTGGACCTAAGGATGGGTAAATAGTTTGGTGATGTTTTTTTGAAATTGAAACCCAAATACTATAAGAGTAAATGAATCCAGCTTATTTCTCGATGATGTGTAGGTGACATACTATAATGAAGAATTTTCACTGGGGTGGAACCTGGCATAATCTCATTAGTAAACTCAATCCCCCTCTTAGAATGTATGTTGGAGAAATTGTTAGAGAATATTTCATTAAAAAATATGCTACATGAGTAAATTCTACTAATTACATTCCATGGTTGATCATAATGTGAATATCCATATGGGATATCACACATCCTAACCAAGTACGCAAGAATTCAGTATGTCTGGATTAAAGATCCCATTGTCACTTATGGATTTATGTTGTTTCATATGGTGATGAGAAAGATACTTGCTAGTGATAGTAATACACCTTGGATAATTAGGGAACAAGCCAATACTCACCATGAATGACATCAAATACAGTGGTTTCGAGGATGAAGAATCCCCATATAAAAAGATACATGGCAATCTCATGGGAAAAATCCTTGCACTATCATAAACCCTAATCTCGAACTGCCAACATTTTGTCAAGGGTCATAACACTACAATACTATTTGATCAATAATCCCATACATCCCAATGTTGCAAAATACATAACATAATGATATGCACTTGTATGGAATAACAAAGATACTAATGTAGGGGCGTACTGAATAGTACATCATATTGTAGATTGCCATTGACACTACTCCATTAATGTAGAAATAAAAAACAAGATATGGAATGAAGTGCTACCCCAAGAAGCAACATGAGTAGATGAATCAGTCCCACTTTAGTTACGATAGAACTCAGTATCCTGACATCCTCGACCATGACCACATGCTCCAATTGATTGTCTTTAAAAGAAAATCGTCTACCATGATGATGTATCACTAACCCTTCATATAACACAATGATATTTTGTGATATTTTTGAATTAATTTACAATTTTTGATATTTTTCATTACATGAAACACTAATGATATATTATTTTATATTAATTCAATTTATTTGGAATTCATTATACACAACACCGTGTTAATATTTCATTACATGAAACAAGAACTATGGCTTTCTCTATATGGGACAATGATGATATCATGTGTTATACACAACAATGACATTACTTTATGACTTGCATACTATGCCAGACCGAGGTTCACTAAATGATAATATATTATTAAACTATGAATCATTAATATAAAAAGACAAAACAATGGCATTAAATTAGAGGTTATGAATAGTATTAAGTAATCTATGATAATATATGGTTTATGAAAAATAATTTGAATTCATAGGTTACCAGTTTATAATAAATGATTATAAAAATTGATGGAATATAAAATGAAAATGTTATTATGGTCCCAAATCTATTATACCCTTATAAATTAATTTTTCATTTATCTTTACCAATAAACTATGTCAAAAATTAGTTTCACATGTAACTAACATGATATGTTACATGCTACATTGAATTAGAATATGACCTTGCATACACTACACAAAACACTAAATTGGAATATGATTCATGCAATACTGAGTTTCAAAATAAAATTTTATTTTATATAATAATTTAAATATGATAACTATAAACAAGACATCAAAGATAGTTATTCGAATTGTAATTTATAATTTTCCAATTTTTTAATAATTTTATTATATAAATAAAATAATATGAAAATGAAAGATATGATTATTCGTAATGTCCTCTTAAGTTAAAAATAATTCTTTATTGAATGAATAAGTTTTAATAATAAAATTAATTTTAAAAAATTCATAAATTTAATTTGATAAAATAAAATTTAATTTTTAATTTTTATATTCTAAATTAGCCACAGGTGATTTTTTTTTGATTTTTCTAAGAAACATTAGTTTATTAAGGAATAGTGAGAAATAAAAAATTTTAGTTATAAACATCCTTTTAAATTAATTAATTATTAATATTAAATGATATTCGAATATATTTTTAAGTACAAATTATATAAACATTAAATATTTTAATAAAATTTTATAAATTAGAATAAATTTCACATGAAATTTGAATAAAAAATCATGACACGTTTTTGAACATTTTGCTTTATTAAAAACCCCATTTTTTTTTCTCGGTTGATGGATTTACAATAGTCATAATTTTGCTTCTTATGTTATATAAATTTTACAAAGCCAACATACACCATTTTATTTTGTATAATATATATATTATAATAATATCAATTTAATTTTTGACCAAAATGATTAATAAAAGTTATTAAGCACAAATTATGCTTAAATAGGTACTTTTGCATTAAATTAAGGGTGAAAATGATTTAGTCACATGTCCAACACAAACTGGATGTCCATTGTTCTTCCATACACCTTAAATTATTGTGTTATTCGGTTTTTTATACTTTTCTAGGTAAGATCATGTTTATAACTAACTAATTTGTAAAACAGTCATGTGAGTCCTTTTCCTTCCCTATAAAAAGTCACCACATCTCTCACTTCCTCACACCTCTCAGACCTATTAATTTCGGACAATCGCTGCTAAATCCAAATCAAAAAAATTCCCCCCTTACTACCATAATACTTATCATTGGAAGAAGTAAATACAATAAAGCCTTTTAGAACAAACTAAACAGAGTTTCCTAATAAAGGGGTGGTTTGAATGAGTATGGAGAGAGTCAAGAAACAAGGTATGAGGATTAAATCTCTGTTTTTATTTCTATAAGATACATTCTATGTTCCAAACTCTTTCCTTTTTAGTGGTGTCTATAATTCTTAGTATTTTTCATGTTTTATTTTATTATTATTTTTTTATTCACATATACATTTTATAATCACTCATTCGTAGGGTTTATGTTTCAAATGTTACCAAATCGATTCAATTGATTTGTCTTAATTTTCCTTCTTCGAGACTCAGGATTTTTATGCACATAAATTAACATTAAAGGTTTATATACCTCTATATTAGATTTTATATCCTGAATTTAATTCATTAAAGGATATTATAAGATCCACATAATTTTATTTTCATAAAAGGAGGGTATGATCTGTTGTTTCCATGTTTTCATAGATTATTGAAACAGTCTCATCATTTTTTGAGATTTTTTATGTTTATTCTTCCATTTATGAAATATAATGATCCATGTCTCATGAAAATTCATGATTTATCTTCTAATATAGTTATTAATTATTTATTCATATATTTGTACTATTTTTGAACTTTTTGGTATATATATTAATGAAGAAAGTGTTTTTAAGAAATCCTTACATCACTCTCATTTTGGTCGGAAATCTATTTTCCATATAAACAATATTTTCAAAAAAAAAAATTCCATGAATATTCTTATAATATCCTATGATAATTAGAAGAAATTTATTCCCTATTTCTATTTAAAAATTTTCAATGGAATTGTTTTATCTCTTTCAAATCACGGAATTTTTCAATCCTTTTATCCATGAAGAAGGAATATTTATTTTACCTCATAATAAATGTACAGATTTACCCATAGTCATTTCTATGAAGACTATATTACATTATTAATAGGGTAATTTTTATGAATGTGTTTTTTTTAAATAATTTACAAAAAATGGTTTTCAAAATATTTTCAATCTTCTTTTATTGGTTTTTAAGAAAAATGTTTTCCAATACAAATCCTATCATTTATTATAGGTTTTCATGAAAAATAAATTTGAAAAAGTTTTCTTGATTATTTTATATGTTTTTAAGGGAATGGGGTTTAAAAATGTTTTCCAACTTTATATATAATCTTTCACAGTATTTTTAACCATATGGTTATGAAATTTTTTTTTATAAGATTTAAAAAAATCAATGAAAATGGTTTTTAATATGTTTTGAAGATGATATTATTATTTTTCATGGAAAATTGTTTTCAAATGATTTCAATACTTATTTATAATATTTATAGGTATTTTCTTTAAAAATTATTTTTAAATGGTTTTATGAATTAAAAATTTAATTTCAAAGACTAAAGAATGTTTTCTTACGGAATGTTTTTTGAAATATATTTCATATTTATTTTCCATAAAAGTTGGAATCAATTGATGTTACCCATAATAATTTATTAAATTATACAAAGGATCCTACAATATTATTTCTATGAATAGTTTATGAATTATGTCATTATCTTTATGAAACCGGTTTCTCTTTCACTGGTTATATTATTTTGAAATCACTTCTTTACACATGTAATGTTTATGATGAAATGATAATGTAACCAATCACATTCGGATGGCTATGATACGTTTTTTATTTTTATAATACCGATTTAATTTAATGGGGTATGATATTATTATTTTTGATCTTGAGGCACATGTATATTTGATTTAATTATGTGATGGGTGGGACCTATATATCCCTCTAATGGATTGGGTAAATTTTATATCAATCCATCAAAAATTACCATTTTTATTCAAAATATATTTAAACATTGAGAGAGATAAATACTGTTTAGGGA
This sequence comes from Viscum album, assembly GCA_963277665.1. Lineage (NCBI taxonomy): Eukaryota > Viridiplantae > Streptophyta > Magnoliopsida > Santalales > Viscaceae > Viscum > Viscum album. The sequence continues at coordinate 462,463,156 of OY728121.1, forward strand.
GGCCTAAAATAAATGAGACCAAGGAAATCACCCCGAATCAAGTTTACCTGCTCAGGTATAAAATGGAGACATGAGTGAGACATTTGACCATGAGACCGGGGGTCATCATAGAGGTGAAGTGATATGTTATCTTATTTCCCTCCCTCAACGTGTGAGTGACTCAAGTGATACCCTCCATAAGATCTTTTAATTTCCTAATTAGGCATATAATAGAACATGGGATGATACATTTACCATGCAAGACATCATGGATAAACATAGAGTCAGTATCTACTTGGGAATTATAAATCTCATGTTGCCTACAAATAGAGATACCTGTATGAACCACCTTCACCTATGCCTGCATAGAATTTACATAAATATAATTCCCCAAGAACTCCAAATACATGCTACCCCTAGAGTCCTAGACAATGTCGCCACCACGCAATTCCCCTATCATACAAGAACCGTCGGTGTTCAATTTGAATCAAATATCAAGAGTACTCCATAGTACCCAGTGTCATGACTACTAGGAGTATACCTAATTACATGATCAAAATTTGGAGTATTGATCTAGTTTAATTTCCATTTGTTTATGAAATATCATTATTTCATGTCCTTACCCGAATCTGTGAACTTTTGAATACTTATACATGTTCACAATGTTATATGGTTATGTCTCTGACATAATCCAATATTTTATTCATATGTTGTGCTTTCATATCTTAGGTAATTAATTTATTTATGACTAATAACTTATGAACTACCATTGTTAATTATGATCTATCATATATATTTTATGAACATCAAATGATGTTCTAAATATCTATAACCTTTTTTCATGTTTTTTTTACACATTTTCTTTCATTTACCTTATTGAGAATTTGATCTCAGGACATTGTTTTATTTCTTTTTCCATGGTTATGAAGAAAGGTTTAGGGTAGATGTACTAAAAATGGATGTAATTATTTGATATGTTAATGTTAATTCACTAGTATAGAATATTTTGTTTCAACTTTTTCAAAGACATTAAACTATTAAAATCCTCATGCATGAACATTTGTAATGTACTGAATATAAATCTAAAATGATGTAATATCTATGTATGTAATGTCCAGGTTTTTATAGTAGTATCAGAGTAATTGTTTAGTCAACAATGGGAAACTAGGATGTGAAATATTGAGTTGGATCCCAAGGTATATTTCTAAGGGTATTTATAGGGATGTATCTAATGATAAGTATAAGGACTATTCAATGTTTAAGAGAATGTCCTGGAATTTTTGTAAAGGGTAGAGTGAGTGGTTTCCTATAAATGCATCCATTTATGGATACTATAGGAGTATTTGGCTCTCGAAAATATGTAACTAGGGGTAACAACTCAAAAAAGATGATTTGGGATATACTCAAGGTCATCTAGTACATGAAAATGAGCCTTGATGCACACCTAGTTTGACACTCCAAAGGTATATCTGTTGTAAATTCGCAAAATCATCATGAACCATCATGAGGGTCTTAGATATAAGTTTTCTATGAATAAAATTTTATGTTTCTAGGGTGTCTTATATTAAGGAAGGTGTCTGGATTTAGAAATTACATATGTAATTGTGGTCATAAATATGTGGTTTTCTTCTATGATAAGTAATTCCTACACTATGCTTCTAGTTTTAGTAAATGGTTGTAACTAGATTAAACTAGATTAATATTGAATTTGATTGAAAATTTTACAATGGTTAGTATTGTGGTATGATCACTGGAGTGATAGATTTTGTGACAATTCCTAATCAGTTTTCAACATATGTGATTAACAACTTTTACTTTAACCAACACTCAGACTCACCAAAGAAGGAAAATAACAAGTTTACTGAGATTTCAGGTAATGAAGACCATGTAGTGAATAAGATTCGGTTTGCATGCTGTCAAGAGTGTGGAATTAATAAAAAAAAGTATTTATTAGAGAAACTAAAATATGTGTTGATAGTGGAAAAGATGGACACAAATCAAGTGACTGGATGGAAATAATGAAGAGTTCGATAAATGAAATGGAAGTGAATATTTCCATCCCTATGTCATCATTGATCGTTATGTGTTTTATGTTTGGAATAAAAGGTCATAATGATACTCAATTTATGAATATTAATGATCCCATATATGATCAGTAAGGTGGTTAAAATAATTATTACATTGCTAATGGTTAAGATACTATGGGTTAAATGTGACGAGAAAATGGTAATGCGTTATAGGATAAGGTAGCCTTGTTAATGGAATAAGTAATAATTGAAATAATTAATGTTTTAATGTAATTGGATTTAAAAATTAAGTTATATGAATGGTGAAATATAAATGGTACTTTCTACTTTTGTTTTTTACTAAATATTCAAAAGTTTATGTTGAGTATTCATGATGAAATGGTGGTCTGATTTAATGAAAAGGTAATATTATAACAAATAGAAGGTTACCCATTATATGTTATTTATGTTTAGTTACATAAATTAAGAATTAGTAAATTATATAGTATTGGTAACCTTGGAACAATGTATGGACTTTCTAATAGGTGGGTTATGATATCATGGATTAGGTTTAAAACCTCTTGGAAATAGGTAACATATCAATTAATCTATGGAATAATGAAGTATTCATGTTTTCCAAATGGATTTAGTGTAAATATTGGTGAAACCATGTTTCATGAAAATTCTCCCAGAGGGTATTCCCAGTTTTTGAATATGAAAAATAATTGATATAATGTGATATATTGGGGATCAATGTTAAGCGGGTTTCTTGAATTTTTATAAAAGGATATTTATTTTAATCTTTTGGAAGTGTTATATGGTTATCCATTCAAGAATATTTTATATTATACATTAGAAGAGGTATTTATGTATTTTGTTTTTATTAATCACCTTAGATAATAGTTTATTTAGTGATTAACCATATATCAATGAAGTCCATAATATTTACGAATATTAGGGTGGTTTTATAAAAGGGCATAATGTATGTTGGGTGAAAACCAATAATGTCTGAAAAGGATGTGGGTCTTGAACCCATGACCGAAATATTATAATGGTTCATGCCTATCACTGGCATACATGATGCCCTAGTAAATGTATAATTATTCATGTGGAATAACTATTTTTTAGGAAACAGTAGTGTGCAATTTTTTATTAAATATAAATGTATTAACCATATTGATTTTTAAGAATATATATAGATAAATAGTATTATGATTCATTCTTTTATGGGCATTAATATCTTTTAAAAGTCTATTTTAGTGATTGGGACATCAATGTGAATTTCTGTAAATCCATTTCATGATGTGATGGATGAGTTGGAAAAAGTTACAAAAATAATGAAATAATATTTTTTGTATTCTTGGTCAATAATATAACTACAAAATAAAAGGGTAATTATAAAAAAATGTGCCTTCCTAGCACCTAATTTTTTTTAACCGATTTCATTTTAAATCATCACAGATTTATGACTTTGATACCCTAAAATTTTCATTGATAATGAAATTTTTTTGATTGATTAACTAAATATCTCGATATAAATATTAATTCATTTCTTATGTTTCCAATATTTACACCCGACATATGTTTTTATTTGAAAAAAATAGTTATATGTTACATAGGGAAAAATTTAGGGTACTAAAAATACCTTTTTAAATGATGAGATAATATTCATTTGAACAATGTGGGTTCTATGAATGAATCATCAATGTGTTAAACCATTTACGAAACATATTAACATAGAGGAAAAATAAATCATAATGGGGGTAGAATGTTACACATCAATATTTTGTGTATTTTTTCTCAAATTATTTTATCCATTTTTTATTTTTAATTTTATGAAACACTAAAGATAGTTTATTAAATATTAATTCACTATTTTTTTCTTGTGTAATATGAAAAAAACATTTATTCATACTTACACACAATAAAAACTTTGATATTCTCTACGCATAACAACTTGGTAAGATTGAATTATATGTAGTAATTACATTCCTCGATGACTTGCATTATACACAAGACAAAGGTTTTGGAAAAAAATAATATATTATTAAAAAATAATATTTAATATATAATTAAAAATTAATGATATTAAATTACATGTTATGAATAGTAATAACTAATATTTGAAAATATATATTTTATAAAATACAATATGAATTCATAGCTTTCAAATTATTTATAACCGAATATGAAAACTGATTAAATATAAAATGAAATATTATTATAGTTAAAAAGATGTTTTACCCTATTAAATTAAATTTTCATTTATGTACAGAAATGCATAATGAACTAAAATATATTCACATAGAAGTAATATGGAATTCATTACATTAAACACCCTCCTAGAATGAGACCTATCATACATTACAAACAATATCAACTTGGCATACTATGCATGAAACATGGAGTTTTTTAAAAGAAAAATTTTAAATAATTATTTAAATTAGATTATTATAACCTTAACCTTGAATTTTTTTATTGTATTTTTACTTAATTATTTTTAAATATCCTTTTAATTTTTTTATATAAATATAACATATTGATGAAGAAATGTATGTTTTTTTGAAAAGTCCTTTTATTTCAATAATATTGATTTCATGATTGAACCAATTTTAATTACAAAATCAATTTCAAAAATAATAAAAAATATAATTTGATAAAATACATCCCATTTTTTACTTCCAAATTTCTAATTTTTCTATGGGTTATTTTTTTTGATTTTTTGAGATACATATTATTTTGATGAATAGTGAAAAATTTCTTATTTAGTTCAAAAATATCATATTTTCAATATATTGTAATTTTAAATAATGTTAAAATTTTTTATGGTCCCATTAGATTAATAGTATAATTATTAATACAAATTATTTTTTCAAATCAATTTTACTTTGAAATTGGATGCATAATCTTAACAACCATTTGACCATTTTTCTACATTAAAACCCCATTATTCTATCATGTCAGTTGGATTAATATTAATCATAATGTTTATACATTTATGTTTTGAATTTTACGAAAATTATATACACAATTGTTATTAGTATAATATATAGAGTTTATAATACAAAGTTAGTTTTTGAATAAAAATATGATTATATGTGATAAAATTTTTTGACAGTTGTTAATTGTAAAATAAGATTAATTATGGTGCCAAATGATTTTTCCCAATGTCCAACACCCATTGTATATCTTCAGATAATCCATAAACCTTCTATTATTTTTTTTGATTCAGTATGACGTTTTTTAGCTAATAACATGTGTACACCTAGCGTGTATATAAAAATATCAAGTGAATCTTTGTTTTATTCCCTATGAAAAGACACCCCCATTCCCACTTAATCAAACCACTTAATCCTCTTATGTAATGACAACCCCTGATCAATCAACTTCCTTGAAATCCACCATTCCAATTAGAATCCTTCCCTTGGGATGATGGAAATTCAAGAAAGTCTTTTCCACAATCCAAAATGAGTTAGTAGACTAATAGGTAGTTTGAACAACTACAACGAGAGTGAATACCCAAGGTAAGGGTATTTCATCTCACTTTTAATTTATGTGAGATAAATTCTATGTTTTTTAATCATTCGTTTTTTTTTTGTCTATTTAATTTAGAGTATTATGTTCGCTGTTTCATAAAATTTATTTTCTGGGTATTCACATATCAATTTTATGATCGTTAATTCATGGGATTTATGTTTCAAAAGTTTCCAAATTTGTAAAATATTTTTGTCTCCTTTTTCATTCATATATACTCTTATTTTGTTAAAAATATAATATTTTAATCAAGGTGTATATAAATCCATTTTAAATTTTATATCATGAATTTACTTCCTTAAATGGTATTTTAAGAATCTTGTAATTTTCTTTTATTACATAGAGGGTTTTATCTCATGTTACCACATTATAAGAGTTTATTTAAACAATATCATTGTATTTTCATGATTGTTTATGTTTATGCTTCAATTAAAGAATTATTATAAAAAATTTCTTAATTATTCATGAATTTTCATTTAATATGATTATTAATTATTTATTCAAAAATCGGTACCATTTCTTCCCCACTTTGGTAAATAAGATAGTTATAAATGTGTTTTTCAGTAATCATGACTTCACATGCTCTTCTATCAGAAATATAAGTTCCATAATAGTTTTTTTATAAGTTGGGTTTCGAATAATATTATTCTTATTTAGTCTGATAATTAAAATATATATTTTACCCTTTTTTATTTTACCAATATTAAATGGAATCTTATTATTTATTTCTGATCAAGACCTTCTTCTATCCTTTTTACCATGAAAATGGAATATTCTTTTTACCATGTACAAAGTGTATGGAATTATAAAACGTCATTTATATGAAGCTTGTTTTACACATTCAAAGTGTTAGGTTTTAAAAATATTTCCTTTTTAAAATTAATTTAAAAATATGGTATTAAAATGTTTTCATGCTCTTTTTATAAGTTTTCTGGGAAATTTTTTTTAATTTTTTGTCAACCTCCTTTTATATGTTTTCATGAAATATGGTTTTCCAAATATTTTCAAGATACAATTATTTGATTTCACTGAAAATGCATCTCAAAATATTTTCAAACATTCATTATAATTTTTCAATTTGTTTTCAAATAAAAATATATTTTAAAATGTTTTAATGGTTTTTTATGATATTTCTTTTGAAAAGGATTTCAAATGATTTAAAGTATTATATAATATAATTAATGGTATATTATATGAAAATGATTTTATAATGGTTTTATGTATTAAAATTCCATTTTCAAATATGAAATGATATTTGTCTCAAGAAACTCTTTTGGAAGATATTTCAAAATTTGTTTCCCTTAAAGATGACATTTGTTGATGTTACGCATGACCATTTAGGAAATGATCTTATGGTTCCATTCATATTATTCAATGATTGCGTTACACATATTTTCAATGTATTTATGATCCCCATTATATTTCATGTGTCATATTCTATGGAAACCTGCTTCTTTTCAAATGTTATTTTTATGATTAAATGATAAAGAAATATGTCTCCTTCCTCAGGTTATGATATGATTAAATTTTTATAGTACCCGTTTAATTTCATGGGTTATGATATTATTATTGATGATCTTATGTCACATGTTTTTATTATATAATTATTAGTTGGGTGGGACCTATATCACCCTCTAATGCATTGGGTAGAGATTTATATCTCATGAGATAGACTAAGAAGATCTTGGCAGTGATCCATCACTATTAAGAAGGACATGGGATTGAACCATGACTCCCAAGATGGTATGAGGAGTGAAATCATGATACTAAGATTCCCTTGGGTGTAAAACCTAACTATCATGATGGAATGGGGAGTAAACCCATTATACGAAGATGTCATTGGTAGAAATTACATTAATACTATGAATGATATGAATTAAATATTCACAATGTTTTTCATGTATGTGTTTGCATGTCAATAATATTATATGGGGAGATTTTTTCATGTCATTAACCAATTCAGTGAACCTGTTAATATTTATAGTTATTTAAAATATTATATAGTCATGTGTATTCTATAATCCCATGTTTTATTCATTTTTTATACATTCATCGGTTATATTAATTATTATATTATGAATCATGTCCTATGAATTGTAATTATTTATTATGGACCCTAATATGTAAGATAAAATGTTAAAATATTGTTCTATACCATTTTCCATGTTATTCTTACACATTTATTTTATTCTTCCTTACTAAGAATTTTAACTTATCCATTTATATGTTTTCCTTCCCCCCAATTATGAAGAATTTTTTTCATTATAATTACTAATGTTGGAGATATTTATAGGATATTTTGAAGATATTTCCCCAGGATAGTTGATTTTGTTTCCAGGATTCCAAATACAATAATCTATAACGGTCCTCAAGAATGAATTTTTGTAATGTACTTAATATATATATAAAATGATGTAGTATACATCTATATTAATCTTGGGTCTCTATAAATGGTTTTAGAGGAATGGTTTAGTCAACCATTAGAAACAAGGATGATTAAAATTTAGTGAGATCCGAAGGTATATTTCTAAGGATATTTCTACGAATTTCTCTAAGGATAATTATTATGATGGGTCAACATTTAGGAAAATGTACTAAAATTTTGGTAAATATTATATTGAGTGGTTTATATAAAATACATCCATATATAGATACTAAAAGTTGATGTGGATCTATCATAGTTTAACCTAGGGGTAATAACTCTGAAAAGCTGCTCTGGTCCTAAAATGGGGTAATCTAGAAATCAACAATGTGATTTACTTTAAACATAGTTAGACACTCCCTTGGGTTATTCTTTTGAAATTCAAAAACTCTTCACAACACATCATGATGAAATTAGATACAGGTTGGCTATGAATATCCAATGGTGAACCTTGGTTGGTATATAATAAGGAAGGTGTCATGATTTATATATCTAATTATTTAATTTTTTTTCATAACTATGTTGTTTTATACATTGTTATGTAATGCCACACTATTATTTTGTATTTAGTAAATGGTGGGAACTAGAAGGAATTTGATTAATAATGAGTGTGACAGGTGATTTGTGGATAAGAAATATAGTGGGATGAACAGTACAGTGAAATAATATGTGATAACACTTAATCAATTTTCATTGATCATGATTAAAAATGTTCACTTTAACTAATTCTCAGACTTACCAAAAGAAGAAAAAGACAGAGTTTATTGAGACATCAGATAATGAAGACCATGGGGAAAAGAATACTCAGTTTCATTTTTTCAAGAGTGTGCAATGAATCAACTAAGATAATTTCTAAGAATAATAATAATTTTTTTTAACAGTGGAAAAGAAGGAAAAAATCAGAAGACTTTATGGAAAAAATAAAGTGTTCAGTAAATGAAATGAATGATTATATTAGCCTCCCACTGTCATCATTGAAGGTTATGTGTTTTATGTGTGGAATAAAATGTCATTATGAAACTAAAAGTCCCAAGAGTAAATATATAATGTAAATCAGCATCGTGGTGAAAATAAAGGTTGAATTTATTATTATAAAGAAACTATAGATAAAATGTGAAAGGAAAGATGTATTGTGTAATATGATTAGTTAGACCAGTAACTAGAATAACGATGAATTAGAATAATAAATTTTTATATGTATTTTGACTCAAAAATTATCTTATATGAGTAATAAAATATACAAGTGGTTTTCTAATTTTGTTTTTTGGTCTGTATTTTCAAGGTCATATTGAATTTTCCTGATCGAATTATGGAGTAATTTAATAACAATGTGATATATTGACTATACAATGGTTACCCTTAATTTGTTGTTTTTTAAAGATTATTCTATTATGAGTAATTAAATTGGACGGTTCTAGATACCTTGGAACTATATAAGGACATATTAATAGTTGGTTTATGATATCATAGATAATGATTACAACTTCTTGGATTTATGGAATATATCCAGTATTCTTTGTAATAAACAAGATGCATGCAATCTAAAAATATTTATATTAATTCTTGTTTTTACCACATTCGAATATTATTTACTAGGAGGTTAATCACTCTTTTTGAATATGAATAACATAATCTACATTGTGATACATGGGGGATCAATTATAAGATTGTTTTGTGTCCTTCTTTATATGGATTTGAATTTTCATTTTTCAGAAGGGTTTTAAGGTTATATATTCCAATAATGTTTATGTTATAATTTGTTCAAGGAATTTATGAATAGAATTTTTTTTAAAAACATTGAATAAAAGGTTTTTTACTGATCTGCAATATTTGATGGATTTCCATCATATTTTGAATATTATACTATGGTGTTTTTAGAGAAATAAATCGTGAATGTTGGATGACAACCAATCAATTACATCAAGGCCATTGTACTGAATCCCATTACTGAAGGACTATAAGGGTTTCACGCCTACTAGTGGAATAAATGATGTTTTAGTAATTGTACAATTATTTCAAATGAATAACCATGTATAATGAAATAGTAGTGTTACTTTTATATTTGAAGATTAATTTATTATCCATATATATTTTCATGAATATTTATAGATAAATATTAATAAATATTGATCATTAATGGGCCTTGATACTTTCTAAATATGTATTTTATTTCTTAGGGAATCATAATGAATTTCTAGACATCCATTTCATGAAGTAATGGATTTATTGGAAATAGATACAAGCAGAACCAAAGAGTAAATATTTTTTTTATTCATAGTCAATAATATAAATATTGAATGACAATATAATGATCAAAAATTACAATGTGTTGTCCATACACAATATATTTCATTAAAGTGGTGTACTTTTAAATCTTCACATATTTTTGAATTTGAGTCCCTCAACATTTCATTGATCATTTTATTTTTTATGATTGATGGCCCTTATCACTTCGTATAAATAATTATGATTTTAATCCTTTTCTAATATTCACTCTCAACCTATGTTTTCCCATGTCGAAACCATGTTATATATTAGTTTTGGTGACTATTATGGTACCATCTTCCCATTTTTGATAGAAGAGATAACATTAATTTTTATGATGCGGGCTTATATTTAAGAAAATTCATGAATTGAAACATTGTTAACCCAAAAAAATCAAGGTAGAAATTCATTATAGGGGGAATAATGTGAAACAATAAGAGTTTTGAAATTTTTTCAAATTAATTTATGATTTTTGATATTTTTAATTTTATGCAACACTAAAAATAGTCTATTTTGTACTAAAGAAATATTTTATGGATTTTATTATACACAACACAAAGTTAATCATTATTTACATAAAACATAATGATTATAATGCTCTTTTTGGAACACCGAGGTTAGCTTACATTATACCCACCATTGAAATTCCTCGGTGACTTTCATAACATGAAAGACCATGGTTTACGGACAATAAAATATTATTAAAATATGATTAATTAATATAATAACATAAAACATTGATGTTAAATTATAGGATATGAATAATTTTAATTAATCAATCATAATATATTATTTAAACAATATAATATGAATTTATTGGTAACTAATTAATTAAAATTGAATATGAAAACCGATTGAAAATAAAATGAAATATTATTGTGGTCAGAGAGTTATTTTACCCAAATAGATCAAATTTTCATTCATTTCTATCAATGAAATGAGTCAAAAAATTCCATCACATGGAAATAACATTGAATACATTACATAAAAAATCAAATTAGGGAATGGTTTGTTATAAATTACATACAACACCAACTTGGAATACAATTTATGAAACACTATGTTTTTATGAAACAAATTTTTTTATATAATTATTTTAATTGTATAATTATAAAACTGAATTAATCATAGTAATTTTAATTTTAATAAATAGTTTTCAATAATTATCTATAATTTTTTTGTGTCAATAAAACTTATTGATAATGAATGATATGAATTTTGGTAATGTCCTTTTATGTTAAAAATATTTTTTCTTGAATAAACTGCTTTTAAAAATAAAATTAATTTTATGAACCATTAGAAATTTAATTTGAAAACATAAACATTATTTTTTAATTAAAAATTAAAAATTTATCCTACTGTGATTTTTTGAGATTATTCTGAAAAACATCATTTTTTGATGAATAGAAAAATACTGCTTTTTATTTAAAACTTTGTTTATATTTAATTAATTATTAATTATAAATGATATTATAAATTTTTCTAACTTCACATTAGGAAAATATTAAAAATAATAATAAAATTTAATTCCATATATTCAACTTCAGAATTGAAATTGAAATATAAATCTTAAAAAACATTTGAACATTTTTTCACTTTAGAAACCCATTATTTAATCCTAGCTACATGATTTACAATAAAATTATTTTTTCAACTTCTATATTTTGAATAAAAAAGACAAAATACACTATTTTATTTAGTATTATATTTATATTATAATAATTCCATGAATTTTTTGACCAAAATGACTAGTGTAAAAGATTAAAAGTATTCACTAGTAATAAAGAACAATTATGCTTAATTGGGGACTAATACATAAAATTAAGAACCCAAATGATCTATCCACTTGACCAACACCCATTTATTGTCCATATTTTGAACATAAACCTTTCATTATTGATTTATTAAGGTTTTATGACCTATTTTATTTATTAATATTTGTATAACTAAATTGTTTTAAAAAAATCCAACTATGTCCTTTTCCTTCCCTATAAAAGCTGGCACCTCTCCAACTTCCACAAACCTCTCAAACCACTTAATTTTGGCCAATACCTTCACAATATACTTCCAATAAATCAACCCATCCACATAAAATCCTTTAATTGGGAAGAATTAATTCCATTTAATACATTTACCACGAACCAAAAGGAGTTACCTGAATAAGATGATGTTTGAACAAGTACGGTGAGAGTCAAGACACAAGGTTAGGGGATATAATATGAATTTTTATATTTGTGATATAAATTTTTTATTCTTTACTCTTTCATTTTTTTGGTTTATTTAATTCACATGATTGTTTTTCAGGTATCTTATAATTATATTTTTGGGTATTCACATATTCATTTTATGATCTTTATTTCAAGGGTAATAAGATTCAAAAATAACAAAATTAGTAAAATATTTTTATTTCAATTTTTATTCATTGAGACTCATGTTTTATTATACACCTATATTCTCATTAGAGTTTTAAAAACTACCATTTTCAGGTTATATCAGTACTTTTCTTCCATAAATGAAATTTGAAGCATCATGTAATTTTATTTTCTTATATGGAGGGTATGATCCCATGTTACCATGTTATAAGTGTTTATTGAGACCATATCATCGTTTGTTGATATTTATTATGTTTATGCTTCCTATAATGAAATATTATGATTCATATCTTAATAAATGTCATTATTTATCTTCTACTGTAGTTATTAATTATTTTTTAAAAACTTATCAGCATTTTATCAACTCTTTTGTACATAATATAGTTAAAAAGTGTTTTTAAGTGATTCATACTTAACCCTCTCTCTAGTATGAAATATGGTTTCCATATAAATAATGTTTTCCAAATAGGATTTCCAATTATATTCATATAATATTATATTATCACTCATATACATTTATACCCTTTTTTCTTTTATTAATTTTCAATGGAATCTTCATATCACTTTCTCATAAATATAGTTTTCTGACAAGTTAACAATGTATAAGGAATAACTATTTTATCACATACAATATGAATAGATTTCCCCCATCATTAACATGAAGAATCTATTACATGTTTAAAGGGAAAATTTACAAGGATTTTTCATTTTTAAATGACTTTTCAAAATCCAAATTCCAAATGACTTCATGATAATTTTATAAATTTTCAGGAAATATGGTTTTAAAAATGTATTTAAGATCCTTTTATATATTTTCAAGACAAATGGTTTAAAAAAAAATTCAATATTTTTTTTAAAGGAAAATGCGTTTCAATTATTTTTCATTCAATAGTTTTGTGTTTTTATATTATTTTTAATGAAATGTTTTTCAAAACTTTTTAAATCAATCTTCATAAAATTTCAATTTTTTTAAAAAAGGCTTTTAAAATATTTTAAATAATATTTAATAATTTTGATAGTAAAATTGGTATCAATTAATATCATGGTATCTTTATATTTATTAAACATATTTTTTTATGGAAAATAACTTTAAATTGGTTATATATATAAAAACATATTTTCCAAATTAGAAATGATATTTCCTCAGGAGTGGTTTTTGAAAGATATTTCAAAATTATTTTCTATCTAAGATGACATTTATAGAATGTTACTCAGGAAAATTTTTGAATTGATATAAAGGATCCATTCATATTAATTTAATGAATGGGTTATGCTTAATTTTATTGTCATTATGAAACTCATTTCCCTTTAACAGATTATTTTCTTTTGATACCCACTTCTTTTCACGAGTTATGTTTATAATGAAATGACTATGAAACCTGTCTCTTTCCATAGGTTATGATATTATTACATGGGTATAATACCCATTTAAATTATTGGGTTGTGATATGATTATTTATGATCTTTTTGAACACGTATGTATGATTTCATTTTGAGATGGGTGCGACCTATATTTCCCTAAAATGCATTATGTAAGGATTTATATCCCATGAGATAGACTAAGATGGTCATGATAGTTATCCATGATAACTAAATTGGCCATTAGAGTGAAACAGGACTACCAAGATGGTATAAGGAGTGAAATAATGCTAATAATATTTCCATGGGAGTAAACCATGACTTCCACTATTGAATGGTGAGTGACCCATACCACCAAAATGGCCATGGAAGTAATTACTTCACTACTATGAGTGAACTTGATTATATTTTCACAATGTTATCCATGGAACTAGTTGGATTTCCATATGTTTAGGTGAGGTCCCAATTTCACATCCTTAACTAAATCAATGAACTTATTTATACTATTAAATGGTCACAATATTATATTGTTATGTGTCTACCACTATCACATGTTTTATTCCTATTTTTTTGTTTTTTTCTTATAAATCATGTCTTATGAACTCCTATTCATTATTATGATCCCTAATATGTATGTTATGATCTTAAAATGTTATTATAAACTTTCATACCCTTTTTTCATTTTATTCTTACATATTTCATTTATTCTCCCTTACTGTGAACTTGAGATCACCCAATTCCTATGTTTCCATTCCCTGTGTTATAAAAGATTGTTTTAGGTAGAATTACTAAATTTAGAGATCATTGTGGGATATTTTGGAGACATTTCATCAGGATAATTTATTTTTTACATGTTTCCAAAGACATTGAACCATAATGGTCCTTAGGTATGTATTTTTTGTCCTAGGCTTCAAAAACTTCAAGAATGAGAAAATTTTAGTGAGATCCCAATTTATGTTTCTAAGGTTGTGTATTGGGACGTATCTAAGGACATGTATATGTATGATTCATCATTTAGGAAAATGACATGGAATTTTACAAAAGGGTAGAGTGAGTAGTTTCCTAGAAATATATCACTTTTAGGATAATATATGTGGATGTGTCTCTGAGATAGATGTTCCTTAGCGTAGAAACACCAACAAGATGTCGCATGAATGATTTTTGGAAATCTACTACAAAACAATGGGAGTTGATACAGACCAAGTTTGACACTGCAAGGGGATATTCATTGAAAATTCACAAACTATTCATGAACAATAACTAATTATTTAGATATAGGTTGGTAATTAATGTACTAGGATGAACCAAGGGTGTCATATAATAAAGAAAATGTTTTGATTTATAAACCCTATAAGTAAATAATTTCATAACTATGGGGATTTCTACTATGATACGTAATAATAAAACTATTATTCTTGTTTTATTAAATAGTAGGAATTAGAAGTAATGTGATTAATGTTGAATGTGATGGAATATTTTATAATGATCAGTCATGTTGGATGATAACATGAGTTTATGATGTTGTGATCATGCCTAATTAGTTTTAAAGGAACATAATTAAAAATGTGTATATTAACCAACTCTCAATCTTACCATGGAAGGGAATGAATGTGTTTGGTGAGAGGTTAGGTAATAGAGAACATGGAGGAATCAATATGTCGTTTACTTTCTAGAAAGAGTGTATAAAAAAAATCTAGGGAACTTTCTTAGAAGAATAAGATGATTTTTTACTGTGGAAAATAAAGACACAAATTAACTGAATGCATGAGAAAAAATTAAGAGTTATGTTAACAAAGTGGATGATATTATTGGCCTCCCTAAGTCATCATCGAAGGATATATGAATTAAGTTTCAAATAAATGGTCATTATGAATCTAAATTTCCCAAGATGAATTATCCTGAAGCAAATAAAAAAATGGGCTGAATAATAGTTACATTGTTGTTAATAAATAGCATGTAGATGAAATGTGAAAGGAAAGATGTATTGTGTATTAGGGTGAGGTAGACTTGTTAATTTCATGTTTATGAATTGTATCATCCTTATTTTATAAGTATATATATTTTAAAAATTATTTTTATGAATGATAAAAAATACAAGGGTTGTCTTAATTATGAATTTCGATTTGTATTGGATTTTTTTTGTTGAATGGTCCCAAAGGACAGGTGGAACTAATTAATAATAAGTTGATATTTTGACTATGGTATGGTAACCCATAATGGGTTCTTTATGTTAACATAATTCAATTATGTATAAGTAAATCAGACAGTAATGGTTACCTAGGAACTAAGTAAGGACTTGTTAGTTTTTTGTTTATGTCATCATTGATAATGTTTATAACTTCTTTGATTTGTGGAATATATCTAGTAATCACTGGAATAAGGAAGAATTCATGTTTTAAAAAAGGATTTATTGTAATTTTGGTTTTTACCATGGTTGATGAAAATTTACAAGGAGGTTATTCAAATGAATGTAAAACGAAAAGAAAGAGCTACGTTATTATATAAGGGGGATCAATATTAAGCTTGTTTCATGATGTTGTTTTTATATATTTGAATTTTCTTTTTTCAGAAGGGTTATAAAGTTATCCATTCCTGATAGATTTATGTTAAATTTCGGAAAGGTATTTATGTAATGCGTTTGTATAAAAATTCATTGATAAAAGTTTATTTAGTGATTAACCCTATTTCAATGAGGTACCTTATATTTTTGAAATTATATTAGGGTGGTTTTAGAAAATGATGGCATGTCTGTCAGGTGATATTGAATCATGTTAGGTATGGCAGCGGGACATGATCCCATGAGTGAAGGATGATAAGGGTTTCATTCCTACCATTGGCCTACACAATGTTCAGGAATGTGTATAATTATATATGATGAATAAATATTTATTATTAAACAATAGTGTTACTATTATATTTAGAGACTAATATATCAACCATATTAGTTTTTATGAATAGTTATAGATATATATAAACACTTTTCATTATTTTATGAGCCTTAATATCTTATAAAATGTTAATTTTGTGCATTAGCCATCAAAGTGTCTTTTTTAACATTGGTTTCATGATGTAATGGATTAATTGGAAATAAATAAAATCACAACCAAATAATTAAAATTTTGATGTATTCTAGTACTAAAATTTAATTACTAAATGATAGGATAATGATAAAAATCGAAAATGTGTTTTTCTGAGACCTTAATTTTTGTTGGACCGATGACCTTTTAAATCATCACAGGTTTATGAAATTGAGGCCCCAAACATTTGATTGATCATTCAAATATTAATGGTTGATTACCTTAATCACACCTATAAATAATTATTCTTTTTCTATATATCAAATCATCACTCCCAACCTATGTTTTCCTATGTGTAGCCCTAGTTATATGATACATTGGTTAACCGTTATGGTTACAAAAATTTCCTTTTTAAAAGAAGAGTTAAAATTTATTTGTAAAATTTGGGTTTCTATAAATAAAAATTTCATATATTAAACCATTGATAAACGAGATAAATATTGAGTGTCGAAGAAATTTTTATGTTGGGTAGAATGTAACATGATTAGATTTTGAGAAAAAAAATTAAATTAATATATCATATATGATTATTTTCATTTCATGAAACACTAATTATAGTTTATTTTATATTAAATCACAATTGTTTCTTTACAATATATGCAATACCATGTTAATTTTATTCAATATAAAAAATATGATTTTTTTCACAATAAGGAACACTGAGGTTGTCATTCAATATATGAATCAATGAATTTCTTCAATTACATGTGTAACACACAAGACTGAGGTTTACTAAATAATAATATATTATTAAAAAAATATTACATTAAATAATAATATAAATATTTGACATTAAATTAGATGTTATGAATAATATTACATAATATATGAAAATATAAGGTTTAAAAAATTAAATATTAATTCATATGTTTCCAATTTATTATAAGTTTATATGATAACTGATTGAATATAAAATGAAATATTATTATTGTTAAAAAGATGTTTTACCCCAATAAATCAAATTTTCATTTATGCATAGTAATTAACATAGTCAAACATTCATATAACATGGAACTAACAAGGAATATGTTACATCCAACACCAACTTGGCATATGACTGGCCTACATTACATGTAAAATTCACTTATCAGACGAGGCACCCAACACTTAGTATCAATGAAATAATTTTTTATTTAAAATTATTTAAATGAGATAATTATAATCTATATGATAAAAATAGTTAAAGGAATAGTACATATTATATTTCAAATAATATTTATAAATGTTTTATAAAATTAAAACATATCTGTAATGAAATATAAGATTTTAGGTAATGTCCTTTTATGTTAGAAATACTATTCTCTTAAATAAACTGATTATAATAAAATTATTTATTTTAGACACATTTAAAAAAATAATTTTATACAATGAACATTACTTTTTGATTTTAGAATGTCAAAATTAGCCTTAGATGAATTTTTGGTATTTTTCTAAGAAAAATCATTTTTGATGAGTTGTGAAAATACTGCTTTTTAGTGAAAAATGTTGTCTTATTTAATTAATTATATTGGATAAATGATATTATAAATATTTTCTATGGTCACATTATAAAAATATTACATCTATGAAAACAATTTATTTTATTAGAATCGTCTTCAATTAGAAATTTAATATAAAATCATAATAAACTTGCAAACATTTGTCTACTTTAAAAACATGTTATTTCATCCTGTCTGTTAGATTAACAATAATCTTATTTTTTCCACTTAATAATTTTGAATTCAATAAACAAAATACACCAATTTATTCAGTATAATATTTATATTCATATATGACAAAGTTAAATATTGACAAAATTATTACTAAAAGTGCTTATAATTAATCACATCGAATAAGGCCAAATAAAGCTCAATTAGGGACTAAACCTTTATCATAATGGAAAAAATGATATAAAAACTTGTCCAACACCCATATGATGTTAATAGTTCATCCATAAAACATCCATTAGTGAGTTTTTTGTCTTTTATGACATTTTAGTCAATAACATTTGTACACCTAACTTGCTTCTATAAATTCGACGTGAGTCCTTTTCCTTCATTATAAAATTCCACCACCTCCCTCACATCCTCATACCACTAAATCCTATTAT
Organism: Viscum album; assembly: GCA_963277665.1. Taxonomy (NCBI): domain Eukaryota; kingdom Viridiplantae; phylum Streptophyta; class Magnoliopsida; order Santalales; family Viscaceae; genus Viscum; species Viscum album. The sequence continues at coordinate 462,482,259 of OY728121.1, forward strand.
GTTTAGACAATAACTAATCAATCAAAATTCGAGAAATCCTACCATCCTGTAAGAATAATTTTATTATGAAGATGGAAATACAAAGAATCCTTTTGCAACAAATCAGAAGGAGTTACCCAATTATGAGTTTTGTGAGAATGAGTACAACAAGAGTCAAAGAATAAAGGTAATGAAATTTCATCTTAGTTATTTATTACTATGAGATACATTATATGTTCTCCACACATTAATTTTTTAGTTTATGTGCATCTTGTGATTCATTTCATTGTAAATTATAATCAAATTTTATCATATTAACATATTAATTTTATGACCATTATTTCTTGGGGATTATGTTTCACATGTTACTATATCCATAAAATATTTTTTTCTCAATTTTATTTCATTGAGAATCATGTTCTTATGCATCTATATTCTAATTCGAGGTGTATATAAATCTATTATACATGTCGTATAATGAATTTACATCCTTTAATGATATTTAAAACTTCATGTAATTACATTTTCTTACATGGTCAGTATGATCCCATGTTACCAAGTTATAAGAGTTTATTGAGACAATCTCATCATTTTTTGAGATTATTTATGTTTATGATTTCTTTTATAAAATAACATCATCCATATCTAAGTAAAATAAATTAATTTTCTTCTCCTCTAGTTATTAATTATTTATTCATATATTGGTTCATTTACTCCATAATTTGATACATAATATTGTTAAGAATTTGGTTTTATGAAATTCCTAATTCACCCTCTCTTCGATTAGAAATATGTATTCCATAGAATAAATGTTTTCAAACAATGGATTCCAATATTATACATCTAATATGATATTATTATTAAAATATTTTTTACCTCTTTTTTCTTTTACAAATTATCAAAGGAATCTTCTTGTCTCTTTCCAATCATGGTATTTTTCTGTCTTTTATACAATGCAAAAGAAATATTCGTTTTACATCATGCGACATGTACTGATTTACCTATCATCAATTTTGTGATTCTTATTTAACACATCTAAGGGTTAATTTTTATGAAATATAATTTTAAATTGTTTTTTAAATTTTTTCATTAAATTGTTTTCAAACTGATATTATATTTTTTCATGAAAAATGGGTTTTAAGATTCATTGAATCACATTTTATATGTATTAAAAATAGTGTTTTTCAAAACTTTTTTAGGATTTTATTTATAATTTATCCATGAAAAAGGTTTTAAAAACATTTTAAAGAATTATTCATATGTTTTCAGTGTAAATTTGAAGAAATGCATTTCAAAATGTTTTCAAGATTTCAATATAATAAAACATATTGTTTTCAAAGATAAAGTGTTTTAAAATTCTTCCATGATTATCTTATAATTTTCCAATGAAAAATGTTTTCAAATTATTTCGAAATTTATTTATAATAATTTTGGTTGTTTTTATTAAAAACAATTTTAAAAAGGTTATATGAATTAAAAAAAATTCAAATAAGAAAGGCTATTTTTCTAAGGAATATTTTTTTAAAGTTATTTCAAAAAATAAATTCAATGATAGATGACATCTGTTTATGTTACTCTGGAAATTTTAGGAAATTATCAAATGGTGTCATTTATATACATTATATGAATTGATTACACTTAATTTCATTGTATTTATACATATTTCTCTTCCATGGGTTGTATTATTTTGAATCCCACTTCATTCCACATGTTATGTTTATAATGAAATGATTATGTAGCCTGTCTCATTCCAAAGGCAATTATATGATTATATTTTTAGAATATGAAATAAATTTCATGGGTTATGGTATGATTGTTTATGATCTTGTGGATAATGTATGAATGATTTCATTATGAGATTGGTGGGACCATTATCTCCCACCAATTCATTCTGTAAATATTAATATCTCATGAGATATTCAAAGATGGTTTTGGTAGTGTTCCTTGACTACTAATATTTCCATGGGAGTAACCCATCACTTCCAATATGGTATTATAAGTGAACCCATGATTCTTATATAGCCATGGGAGTAAACCATAACTACCAATTTAGCATGGGGAGTGAACCCATACTACCAACATGGCCATGGAAGCAACTCCTTGTCCTATGAGTGAACCTAATTAAATGTTCACATTGTTATATATGGATTGAGTTCCATGTTCCTACGTTTATGTGAGGTCCTGATTTGATTTCCTTAACCAAATATGTGAACCTATTTTTACTTATACATGTTCACAATATTAGGTGAACTTGATTCTACCTCAATCCCATGTTTTATTACAATGTAATTCATTCATGGATTAAATTATTTTTTTTCTTTCTGACTCATGTCTTATAAACTTCCATTCATTTTATGATCTCTAATGTGTCTATTATAATCTTTAAATATTATTCCCATGCTCATGAACCTTTTCTTATTTTATGCGTACACTTTTTTTTATTTTCCCTTACTGAGAATTTGACCTCACCCCTTTTTTCTGATTCCTTTCCATGTGTTATGAAGAAAGGTTTTATATAGAAGGAAAAAAATTGGGGATCTTTATAGGAGATGTTAAAGATCATTCATCAAGATAGACGATCACATTTCTAAGTATACAGAGATACCAAACTGTTACGATCCATGTTCGTGTATTTTTAAAATTTACTGAATATAAATCTAAAATGATGTAATATCAATTTATGCTAAGCCCGGTTCAATATTGTACACCTAATGGTGGTTCGTTCATATAACCGACTTCACTTTTCATTAATGGAAAGGGTCAGTAGAAGTGTTGGAGGTGACCCATCCTACCGTAGGCCTAAAACATGATTGGGTTCATAAAACATTGGGTATTTTTGTTCCCCCGTATTCTACACTTGCGATACACTATATTGGTGTTAGTGCATGCAACCATTGTGGTACTAACCCCTTCTGTATCCTTAAATGATTATTTCATTCCATTGGATAAACCACTGCTGGTATATCTGGAATCAAAACAACCCTACATCACATCTCCAAACCCCCTCAGGTTTCTCTCACTGATATTGTCATGATTGAATATCTATTAAATTTTTATTATAGATTTATTTTTAACCAATGAATAGATGGAATAGTCATTCCCATTTCAAACTCCATCAAATTAGTCAACACATCTTTAGTCCCAGTGGGTGCCAAGTTATACAATTTAGCGAAGTGGGGTGAGTATTCCCTCACTGGCATGTTACCTTTTTCACGGTGCATGAATTCAAGAATAAAATCAATTCTAAATGTCTATGAGAATAAATAGTCAAATATGTATGTTTGGAAGTCCACCCCAATCATCCCCAGTTATTGACTGGCCTCAGACAGAATGTCCCCCCATGGGTTGGTGGAGTTTAATAAAATATAGGATGAATCCTTCAACCTCTACTCTGGAGGCATCTCGATATGATAAAATATAGATAACATAGAATCTAACTATGATTTAACATCTCGAGGTCCACCCTCCCATGATAAGGTTTGGGGATGCAGCTACTGAACCCCACTAGTCTTCTTTTCCCAGGAAGGGGAGGCTCGAGGTGAACTGTGAAATGATTTTATAAATTATAGAAGTATATCATGAAACTGGGTATCGAAAACTAGTAGAGGATCTATATGAGGTTACTCAGATTCCAATATAGTGGGTATCATGGATGGATAAGGGTCCACCACCTCAGTTGTGTACTTATCACAATATTCCAGGAATACATACAAAGGTCATCATGATTGCATAACTCTCTAAATTCCAAACACATACCTCCAAAAAAATTAATAATAGATAAAAAGACCTATAAGTGGTGAAATAAAAATCCTTCTTATTAAAGAAGTAGAATCCTTTTCCTACTCTATGATCTAGGTCATGGTGATATAAAGAGTCATAGAAGGAAAGAAATAAAGAGAATGAGATATGTCCCATAGCCCACTACAAAGGCCTTTTTAGGAAAAAGACTCACATAGATAGTAACCATTCCATTTAAAAGAAAAATTTTATTTATATTTATTAGTTTCATTATTATTATTTTTTGTTTATTTGAATCATGATCAATTTATTAGTTTCACTAATTCCAATTATTAAGGGAACATACATTTTATAAATTAGTGTTGGAATGTCAATTATTTGTATCTTGGCCTTTACATAATAATAAATGGTGTAACAGTAATAAAGATGTGTTCTGATTATGGGAAATACCATCATAACACACCAATCAAAAGACTAATGTTGTATAATTGGTTAATTGAGCCAACTATTCTATCATAAAAAGAATTTTCACATTGCATGGCATAAAAACATGGAAAGCAGTACTCACATGAATTACATGAATGTCATGAAGAGAAATATATATGTCATGGCATATTGAATGAAAATTTATATCCGTTTATTCTTCGATTTATGCATGATTCAGTGATAACCTCATTTCATTGTGCCTTTTCTTCAAAACCCAATGATGTAAAACCAATATGAATAACAACATAAATAAAGTAAGTCACCCCATGGTGAAATCTGATGAAACAATAAAAAGTGAAAGAAAAACAACATTTACCTATCCTTGGGAATATGGGTTTCCCTTATAAGGGTGTAGCTACTCATAGGAACATGATTTAATCCAAATTCACATGTCATGGTATCATATCTAATGAAATAAATGTATGAAAAAACAAAAATATATTATACCATTTTGTAGCATCACACCCTTGATTCCACATAGTAGTTCCCCGAGGTGGTTGTCTACATGATCTCAATCATTTATCCCAAAAAACTAGTGGCTAAAAACTTAGAGTTAGGGCCTTGGGTATGTATATGTTGATACTATACCCTCATTAATTACAGTATATTAAAGAAGTTGTTATATAAGAAAAAATAGAAGTAATCAAAATATCACGATTACAACGTAAACCAAAAGTATAAACATTATATATATTGAAATAATGTGAGGAATATAAATAATTAAATAGAGGAAAATGATGATGATTGTATGAAATTTTTTATACAAAATTGAATACATGTAGTAAAGGGAGACAAGCACATAAAACATCCCAAAAATTTTATAAAATTAAAAAAAATGTTGCAACTAGCATCTTGAGAATATGATCATTTCTCTACTTCCAACACCATCCTAGATAAGTAAATCATTTATTAGAAGATAGATTCTTATCATTGAATATACATTCAATCACAATGTTTTCTAGAGTACCAATGGTATGTGAAAATATTGGGAACTATAATATCAGTATGATGACATCCAAGGAGTCTAGGCCTTTCCATTTCATGACACATAAATATAAATAGTGTTCCAAAATAATTTAATTAAATCCAAAATAAGAAATAAAATCAATATAATAGGCTCTATTAGGAGACCCATACAACTACCTACTTCATACTAAACTACTGTTTCTAAATAGAAAGAACATACAAGGGTAAGGTGAGGCCTATATTGTTCTAGATGATAGACTGTCCACAAGATTCTGCTTAGACTTGTAGGACAATTGTATATGTTTTTTTTAAAAATTATTCTATCATTTCTAATTTTCAAAAAAATTATTCACCTTTTTTAATTTATTTTGATAACCTCTTTATAAAACACAGTGATACCCCCAGAGCCCATCCTTGACAATCCTAGAAGACATTCCATGTATCTCTTGATAGTATCATCGCATAACCAATGGAAAGGTTTTTGTACATGGTAGCCCAATAATTAAGTTCCACATCTTACCCTTATCATGGTGAAATGTAATACTATATCCTTAGTGTTTATACCTAGTAATAAATGAAGGCACTCAAGTCTCTTTTTAGGAATTGACTAACCAATGGTTTCATTAGATTACGTCCCAGGGGTCCCCCTTGGGAACCACCATCACTCATCTTGTAACACCCGAGACTTTTATGTTATATAAATCATCAAAGTAATATTTTTATACACACAACACTTTCTTGTCTTTCTTTACACGAAATTGCGACCTTCCTCGATAGCTTGCGTCGTACGCAATACAGAGTTTCACTAAACAACGATATACTATAAAAATATTATTAAAACTATCCGTTATGAATAGTAATAACCACTTTTTGAAATTTTAAGAACTTTATTTTTCAAAATGGACTTCATTTTTGGATTCGGAATATCGAAATTATCCTAGGGTGAAATTTTGGTATATTTCAGAAAACTTTCAATTTTTGATGAATAGTGAAACCACTAAGTGGTAGTTAAAAAACTGAATTTTTCATAAAACATAATTTTCCCGCTTCTGTGAGTGGAATTTCAAAAATCCGAGAGACACGGTTGATGTTAGTAAGTAAAATGTGGTTCAATGAGATGAAAATAATTTTTGGTGAATAGTAACTTTTTACTTTTATTTACCATGGTTAAAAGTAAATAGGGTAATCAAGGGTAAAAATGATATTATTATTACCCTAAAACATGTCCTAATTCTATTTGATAAGTGTAATTCGACCAAAAACATCCTTAGGAATAAAATACGACCATTTAGGCCGACTTGGATTAGATTAGGACATTTATTATTAATTTATTTTAAGAAGGGTTAAAATAGTTATAATAAAAGTTTAATAAGAAAATAATTTTTAATATAGGGTTATACATAAGATAAATTCGACTATAAATATTCATTATAAATCTAAAAATATTTCCTACATAATTATATTTTATTTGTAATTTTTAGACTTTAAATAAGTTAATTTACTTATGACACAAAGATGATGCAGAAATTATCTTATTAATGAAATATTGACATAATTGATGTTATAAATACCCAAATAAATGTAATTTGAGAGTTTTTATTAATTACACTAACATTATAGGTTAATATGACATGTTGTAATTGATTTAATTAACTTTTTTAGAACTAATAATTCTGTTATGATTTTCACAAAAATCAATTACTAAATAGTGTCAAAATTGACATAAAATAGTTTTTAAAACAAATATTATATTATTAATTGTTAAATTATTCCTAAAAATCTAAAGATCGGCCACATAACTTATATAAGGTTATATATATTAATTATAAACAACTTGGGGTTCTTTGGGCTTGTTATAGTTAGTTTATTAACCTTATAGTATCATACCACAAGAGGACACGGTAAAAGTAAAATTATTTAACTTAATGTTAAATCTAAATGATAAGGTTAAAATAGGAACCTAAACTTGTCTAAATTCTATTGTATGAGATTATTTCGACCCATCCCCACCTTAGCTTCGAAATAAATCAATTCGGAGCTATTTAAAACCGAACATGACTTTATAATAAAATAATATTTTTAGTTTTTCCAAAGGATCCCCTCTCCTCCCTTATAAAAGGGAACCTCCTCCCCCTCTTCCTCACACCACTTTGAGCCTTCATGCTCAGCTAACCCCTGCCAATTTCTCCTCTCCAATTTCCTAGAAACATCCTAGAGGTCCTAGTCTCTTTCAAAGTCAAATTTTAGTGCCCTAAAAGGATGTATCAAAATAGCGTTTCAAAGAAGAGGTAATGTCCGTTACCAATTCTTTCAACTTTATTTCTTCTTCCACTTCTTCTTATTTAGTAGTTTCATTATGAAGTAATAATATCAGTATCACTAATATACTGATATGTTATTATTTGTATGAAACAACCCTATTTCACCCTCTATCCATCCTAGGGAAAATGAAATCACCGCGCGTGCGTACGTACGGAATACCGTCTCCACGCCGTGGTGTAATCTATTTTCCACCACCACCATACGTGGATGGGTATAATGGAATTAATAATTATTATATATGACTGTTTTAAAGTGATATTGACTCTGAAATAGTATACATACACTCCAATACAATTACACGATCATTAGAACGATATCATCGCTCGTGCGTACGTACGGAATACCGTCTCCACGATGTGATGCGACTTGTTCTATGTGATCTTCATGGAATAATGATTATATAAATGAATTGAATGAATAAATATTATATATATTACAATAATACCATTCTGGAAATTAGGTATCTATAATCTAAAAAAAATAAGAATCTATTCGACAAAACACGCATAAGAACAGAAAGTAATAAACACCCGAATAACAAGTAGTAATAAAATATTACTAATAAGAAGCTAAGAATATGACCATATATGATATCATAAAAAGAAGTATGATTCTGGAATAAGTCAATAACATTATTTAAATCATTATATAGGAGGTTCGGACACGTACAAATCATATCGGACCTAAGGTAAGGGAAAATATCACAATCTCATTTTTATCCGAGATTGTTTATACATTGGTATTTACTGGGGTGTATTTTATCATCCACATCCATGTTTCCTCAATATGTAATATTATTTCCATCCACCTACAATTTTTTAAATCCAATTTTACCCTTCGGTGAGTTTTTAGTAAAATATATAAAAGGAATCTTTTTTCGTTTTTCGTAAGAGGTACTTTTTGAATTTTCCGACAAAAGTACGAGAAAAATGTTTTTTTAACTTATATGGAATTAATGGATTTTTAAAACAAAATTAACAAGAATATTCCTTTACAAGTTTTCACGTTTATTTTTAATCAACTTATTTTAGTTTAAAATTTTATGACATGTTAAGAAAGGAAAAATGTTTTTGAAGTAGAAAGGATATTTTCCTCAAGAATGGAGTTCAAGTGTTTTATCAAAATTATTTTCCATCTAAGATAATAAAGGGTTCTGTTTCTATCCCTATTATTACATGGATTTTATTATGTTGTGATGGAAATATTTTTATGAATTCTTTTATCTTATATGAACTGTTTTATGATGTCACGATGTTTAAAGATTCCCATTTTTATTACATGGATTATGCTATGATGTATGGTTTATGATTTTGTGGCACACATAAGAATGGTATCATTATGAGATGGGTGGTACCAATATCTCCCTCTAATGCATTGGGTAAACATTTTATATCTCATGAGATAGACATGGCTAGAACGGCAGGTTAAACCGGTTCAGTGAAACATGACGGAAACGAGGAGTGAACTCGGTTCAGAAATGGACTTTGTCCACCAATATAGTCTTTGAAATGAGTCTTGACTAATAAGAAATGATTCTCTATGATTATGTGTGTATGCCACAAAGTTTCATGTTTTATGTTATGATTATTGGGACTACATTTCACTACTATGATTTATCCCATGTTATGAAATTATGATTTCTTTTACAGGTTAAGATTTCCAAAAGTTATGATCTTATGTATATGATGTGATTGATATTTCTTTTGTTTACCTGTACTGAGCATTTGAGCTCACCCTTTTGAATGTTTTATTTCCCCAGGTCAGGAAGAATTTTATTAAGTAGGATATGCCAAAAAGGGACTCTAGATATGATGAAATAAGTGGGAGGAAAAGTAGATGCTTTATGAACTAGTTGTTTATGTTTCCTAGTTTCTAAAGACTCTATACCTATACGGTCCTTTCCATGGTTTTGTTATAGGTTGTAATAAGTATGCTTCAATTTTGAATTATTAACAATGTATGTAATGTATGGGTCGTTATAGTTGGTATCAGAGGAAAGGTATAGTCAACCTTTGGAAACTAGGATGTGAAAGCCTTAGTAAGAACCCTAAGGATAAGTCTAAGCATAGAACACAATCTTAGTGTTTTAGAAATGCCTATGAATAACCTAGGATAAGACCTTAAGTGTGAAATTTTATTCATGATTATGTGGTTTTCCTATTATAATTAGTGTTGCTCACACTATTCTTCTTGGTTTAAGTCAATGGCTGGAACCCGAAGGAACCGTGTTAATGAGGAATGTGACGGGTAATGCAATGATTGTCCCCCTGAGCAACCAAACATTATGGGAGCTGGATTGCAAAATCTTGTAGCCATGCTCGTACAACTTTCTGAAGAAATGAATCATGCAGGACTTCCAAACGAGCAAAGGAAGGAGAAACATTCTGTTGAATCCTTCATGAGGTAGCGTACACCTTCATTCAGCGGGTCTACTGATCCATTAGTTGCTGAACAATGAATTAGTACTATTGAAAAGATATTTTCAGTTCATCAATGGTCTGAACATGATAAAGTCATCTTAGCAGTGTATCGTTTGGAAGGTGATGCTGATCAATGGTGGAATCTTATCAAGAATACGAGGCAAAGAGTTGAAATTGAGTCCATGGAATGGGACGAGTTCAAGAACTTATTTTTCAATAAGTACTTCCCTCGTATTCTCCGAAAAAATATGGAGAAGGAGTTTCTTGAAATAAAGCATAAGGATGATGAATTTGTTGGTACCTATGTAGCAAATTTTACAATACTTTCAAGGTACGCTTCTGGTATTATTATCCAACCGGAGAGTAAGATCGATCGATTCTTTAGTGGCTTAAAACCAAGTCTTCGATGGGCGTTAGCCATAAGGGACTTTAATAGCTATGAGGAAATCATTCGATGTGTTCTCAAAGTCTATATAGAGATTGTACTAACCTATCAGTCATATGGGTTTGATAAGAAGAGGAAAATGGAATTCAATGGAAAATCTAAAGACCACACTGAAAAGAATATGAGTTTTCTGTTATGCTCAATGTGTGGAAAGAAACATGGAGGGATTTGTCTTAAAGGGACATGTAAATGTTTCAAATGTGGAAAGGAAGGTCATCGGGCATTTGAATGCCGCAATGATGGGAAGAAGATGTCTAATGATGAAAACAATGGAAGGGATACACATAATGAACCTACTACACTTCAATGTTTCAAGTGCAAGGAGATGGGGCATTATGCCAATCAATGCCCAAATCCAAGGGTTGATGATGATGGTCGACAAACTCGTAAGGCTAAAGACAAAGGAAAGTCACATACAATTTCTATCAGCGATGTGGAGTATGATAACGATGTGGTGAAAGGTACACTTACCATCCACTCTAAAGTATAAAATGTTTTATTCGATTCTGGATCCACCCATTCCTTTATTTCTGAAGAATTTTCTAAGGATATCACCGTATTACCTCAACAATTAGACGTTGAGTTAGCTGTGACAACCCCTAATGGCACAACAGTCCCATCTAAAGTTTATAATTCTTCTCTGATTGAAGTTTGTAGGAAAGTGATTCCTACAAATCTCGCGATCCTTCCTATAGTGGAATTTGATGTGATTCTTGGCATGGATTGGATTTCTCTATGTGGAGCTCATATCAATTGCCAAAGAAGGGAAGTCACATTTCATATTCCAGATCAATCTATGATCATCTATCGATGCAAGGATAAACATAAGCTTCCAGTGGAAATTTCGTCCATTTTTTGGGTATTGATTCCACTAAATGAAGGTTATTTATCTCAAATGGTTGGTGAGAAACTCACGAATAAGAATATGCCCATTGTACGGGAGTTTGACGATGTCTTTTCGGAGGAATTACTGGGTCTTCCACCAAATCGTGAAGTTGAGTTTTCAATATAATTCATACCAGGTGCTTTGCCTATTTCAAAGACACCTTATAGAATGGCCCTAATTGAGATGCAGGAATTGAAGAAGCAACTCCAAGAGAATCTTGATAAGGGGTTCATACGCCCTAGTGCATCACCTTGGGGAGCACCTGTCTTGTTTGTTAAGAAGAAAGATGGATCAATGAGACTCTGCATGGATTATCGAGAACTTAACAAGATCACTATCAATAACAAATATCCTCTCCCATGCATTGATTAATTATTTGACCAACTATGCGGAGCTCAATAATTTTCCAAGATTGATCTTCGTTCAGGGTATCATAAATTAAGGGTCAAAAAGGGAGGATATACCAAATACGGCTTTCCGTACAAGGTATAGACACTATGAATTTATAGTTATGCCATTTGGTCTTACTAATGCCCCTGCTATCTTCATGGATCTAATGAATAGTGTCTTTAGAGACTATCTTGATCAGTTTGTGGTAGTATTTATAGATGATATTCTTGTCTATTCAAAGAGCATGGAAGAACATGAAGATCACTTGAGAATTATATTGAAGACCCTTAGAAAAGAGATGCTTTATTCCAAATTTACCAAGTGTGAATTTTGGCTGAAAAAAGATTCATTTTTGGGTCACATAATCTCAAAAGAGGGGATATCTGTGGATTCAGCAAAAAAAGAGGTTATCGAAAGATGGTCGAGACCAACAACAGTGACTGAGATCCGAAGTTTTCTTGGTTTGGATGGATATTATCAACGTTTTGTGAAAGATTTTTCACGATTATCTAATCCACTCACCAAGTTGACTCGGAAAGGAGTTAAGTTTGTTTGGATGGATGAATGCGAAGAGAATTTCAAGAATTTGAAAAAAAGGTTATCTAATGCACTTGTGGTCACACTGCCTTGTAGTGGAGAAAGGTTTGTGATCTACAGTGATGCATCCAAGAAGGGTTTGGGGTGTGTTCTTATGCAAAATGATATGGTGATAGCTTATGCATCACGACAGTTGAAAATACATGAGCAAAATTACCCAACTCATGATTTTGAGTTAGCTACGGTAATATTTGCATTAAATATTTGGAGGCATTATCTTTATGGAGAAACATGTGACATTTATACTTATCATAAAAGATTATAGTATATTATCACAGAAAAGGAGATGAATATGCACCAAATAAGATGGTTGGAGCTGATTAAGGATTACAACTGCTCAATCCATTACCCCCCTGGGAAAGAAAACAAGGTGGAAGATGCATTAAGTTGACAAGACCATGCCAGTTTATCCATGATGAGGATCACAAATGATCCAATATTTATGGATTTACAAAGGATGGATCTTGGAATTATAATGAAAGGGGAAAAATCGTATCTTTCTCAAATTAATTTTCAACCATCTATACATGTGAAGATTAAAGTGGCACAGAAGGAAGATGTAGAGTTACAAAAGAAGGTGAGAAATGTTCCTGAATTCAACATTGATTGTGATGGGATAATGATGATCAGTAATCGGGTTTGTGTTCCTACCATCCCCGAATTAAAGAAGGAGCTGCTGGATGAGGCTCATAGTTCTTCATTCTCTATTCATCTTGGAAGCACAAAGATGTATAGGGACCTGAAAGTGTACTTCTGGTGGGGTTGCATGAAAAGAGATGTTGCTGAATATGTCTCTCGATGCTTGGTTTGTCAGCAAGTTAAAGCCGAGAGACAAATGTCTAAGGGGATGTTACAACCATTACTCATACCTGAATGTAAATGAGAAAACATCACTATGGACTTTGTAATATGACTTCCTAAAACATCCAAAGGCAATAATGCTATCTGGGTCATAGTTGATTGTCTTACAAAGTATGCACACTTCATCGCTATTAGAGAGGATTTCTCTCTGGATCAGCTTGCTAGGATATATGTAAAAGAAGTGGTAATATTTCAGGGAGTACCACTTTCTATTATATCTGATCGGGATCCGAGGTTTAACTCAACGTTCTGGCGAAGTCTTTAGCATACTCTGGATACAGAGTTAAGATTCAGCACTGCTTATCATCCTCAGACATACGGTCAGTCTAAGAGAACAATTCAAACTCTAGAAGATATATTGAGAGCTTGCTCTATGGATTTCAAAGGTGGTTGGGATCAACACCTACATTTTGTGGAATTTTCTTATAATAATATCTTTCACTCCAGTATTCAGATGGCTCCTTATGAAGCTCTATATAGAACGAAATACATGACTCCAACTTGCAGGGATGAAGTTGGGGAAAGAAAGCTATTAGGAACTGATCTCATTGATGAAATGGAAAAAAAAGGTTAGATCTATTCAACAACACATAAGAGCAGCTCAGAGTTGACAGAAAAGTTATGCCGACATCCAAAGAAAAGACCTAGATTTCGAAGTAGGTGATATTGTGTTCTAACAAATATCTCCCTGGAAGTGGGTCATGAGATTTGGAAAGAAGGGAAAGTTGAGCCCTAGTTATATCGGTCCTTTCAAAATACTGGATCATGTTGGAAAGGTAGCTTATCGATTGACGCTTCCACCGAATCTCTCTCAAGTTCACGATGTGTTCCATGTATCTCTCCTGAGAAAGTACATACCTGATCCTTCACATGTACTCAGCTCAGAAGTTGTACCGATGGAGCAAGATCTTTCTTATGAAGAACAGCTGATAGAGATTCTGGATCGTAGCTAAAAGGTCCTATGAAACAAGACCACTCGCTTGGTGAAGGTTTTATGGAGGAACCACCAATTATAAGAAGCTTCATGGGAGTTTGAGGATATGATGAGGGAGAGGTATCCTCATCTGTTTGTTACAAAGTGATGAATTTTGAGGGCGAAATTCATTTTAAGGGGGTAGAATGTAACACTCGAGACTTTTATGTTATATAAATCATCAAAGGAATCTTTTCCTACACACAACACTTGCATGTCTTTTTTACACGAAATCGTGACATTCCTCGATAGCTTGCGTCCTACGCAATACCGAGTTTCACTAAACAACAATATACTATTAAAATATTATTAGAACTAGCTTTTATGAATAGTAATAACCACTTATTGAAATTTTATAAATTTTATTTTTCAAAATGGACTTCATTTTTGGATTCGGAATATTGAAATTATCCTAGGGTGAAATTTTGGTATTTTTCTAAAAACTTTCAATTTTTAATGAATAGTTAAACCACTAAGTGGTAGTTAAAAAACTGAATTTTTCATAAAACATAATACTACCACTTCTGTGAGTGGAATTTCAAAAATCCTAGAGACACGGTTGATGTCAGTAAGTAAAATTTGGTTCAATGAGATGAAAATAATTTTTAGTGAATAGTAACTTTTTACTTTTATTTACCACGGTTAAAAGTAAATAGGGAAATTAAGGGTAAAAATGATATTATTATTACCCTAAACCATGTCCTAATTCTATTTGATAAGTTTAATTCGACCAAAAACAACCTTAGGAATAAACTATGACCATTTAGTCCCACTTGGATTAGATTAGGACATTTATTATTAATTTATTTAAAGAAGGGTTAAAATAGTTAAAATCATTGTTTAATAAGAAAATAATTTTTAATATAGGGTTATATATAAGATAAAATCGACTATAAATATTAACTAGAAATCCAAAAAGATATCCTACATAATGATATTTTATTTGTAATTTTTAGACTTTATATAAGTTAATTTATTTATGACACAAAAATGATGTAGTAATTATCTTATTAATGAAATATTGACATAATTGATGTTGTAAATACCCAAATAAATGTAATTTGAGACTTTTTATGAATTCCCCTAATTTTCTAGGTTAATATGACATGTTATTATTGATTTAATTAACTTTTTTTAACTAATTATTCTATTATGATTTTCACAAAAATCAATTACTAAATAGTGTCAAAATTGACATAAAATAGTTTTTGAAACAAATATTAGATTATTAATTTTTATTTTATTCCTAAAAATATATGGTTTGGCCACATAACTTAGAAAAGGTTATATATATTAATAATAAACAACTTGGGGTTAGTTTAGCTTGTTATAGTAAGTTCATTAACCTTATAGTATAAGAACACAAGAAGACACGGTAAAAGTAAAATTATTTTACTTAATGTGAAATCTAAATGATAAGGTTAAAATAGGAACATTAACTTGTCTAAATTCTATTGGATGAGAGGATTTCAACCCATCCCCACCTTAGCTTCTAAATAAATCAATTTTGATCTACTTAAAACAGAAGTTGACTTTATAATAAAATAATATTTTTAGTTTCTCCAAAGGAGCCCCTCTCCTCCCTTATAAAAGGGAACCTCCTCCCCCTCTTCCTCACACCACTTTGAGCCTTCAATATCGGACAAACCCCGTCAATTTCTCCTCTCCACTTCCCTAGAAACATCCTAGAGGTCCTGGTTTCTTTCAATGACCAATTTTAAGGACCTAATATGAGGTCTCAATGAGGCATTTCAAAGAAGAGGTAATGTCCGTTACCAATTCTTTCAACTTTATTTCTTCTTCCACTTCTTCTTCTTTAGTTGTTTCATTATGAAGTAATAAAATCAGTATCACTCATATAATGATATGTTATTATAAGTATGAAACAACCCTATTTCACCATTTATCCATCCTATGGAAAACGAAATCACCGCGCATGCGTACATACGGAATACCGTCTCCACACCGTGGTGTAATCTATTTTCCACCACCACCTTACATGGATGGGTATAATGGTATAAATAATGACTATATATGACTATTGTAAAGTGATATTGATTCTGAAATAGTATACATACACTCCAATACAATTACATGATCATGAGAATGATATCATTGCTCGTGCGTACGTACGGAATACCATCTCCACGATGTGATGCGACTCGTTCTACATGATCTTCATTGAATAATGATTATATAAATGAATTTAATGATTAAATATGATATATATTACACTAATAAAATTATGGATATGAGTTATCTATAACCTAAAAAGAAAAATAAGAATCTATTCGAAAAAACACGCATAAGAACAAAAAGTAATAAACACTAGAATAACAAGTAGTAATGAAATATTACTAATAAGAAGCTAATAATATGACCATATATGATATCAAAAGAATAAGTATGATTCTGGAATAAGTCAATAACATTATTTAAATCATTATACAGGAGGTTCGTACACGTACAAAGCATATCATACCTAAGGTAATGGAAAATATCACAATCTCATTTTTATCCGAGATTTTTTATACTTTGGTATTTACTGGGGTGTATTTTATCATCCACATCCATGGTTCCTAAATATGTAATATTATTTCCATCCACATAAAATTTTTTAAATCAAAGTTTACCCTTCGGTGAGTTTTTAGTAAAACATATAATAGGAATCTTTTGTCGTTTTTCATACGAGGTCCTTTTTGACTTTTCCGATAGAAGTACGAGAAGAATGTTTTTTTAACTTATACAGCATGAATGGATTTTTAAAACAAAATTTCCAATAATATTCCTTTACAAGTTTTCAACTTTATTTTTAATCAACCTCTTTTAGTTTAATATTGTATGACATGTTAAGAAAAGAAAAAAAATTGAAGTAGAAAGGATATTTTCCTCAAGAATGGAGTTCAAGTGTTTTATCAAAATTATTTTCCATCAAAGATAATAAAGGGTTCTGTTTATATCCCTATTATTACATGGATTTTATTATGTTGTGATGGAAATATTTTTATGAATTCTTTTATCTTATATGAATTGTTTTATGATGTCACTATGTTTAAAGATTCCCATTTTTATTACATAGGTTATGCTATGATGTATGGTTTATTATTTTGTGGCCCACATAAGAATGGTATCATTATGAGATGGGTGGGACCTATATCTCCCTCCAATGAATCGGGTAAAGATTTTATATCTCATGAGATATACATGGCTGGAACGGCATGTTAAACCGGTTCAGTGAAACAGGACTGAAATGAGGTGTGAACTCGGTTCAGAAATGGACTTTGTCCACTAAGATAGTATTGGAAATGAGTCTTGACTAATAAGAAATGATTCTCTATGATTATGTGTGTATGCCACAGTGTTTCATGTTTTAAGATATGATTATTGGGATTACATTTCACTACTATGATTTATCCCATGTTATGAAATTATGATTTCTTTTTCAGGTTAAGATTTCCCAAAGTTATGTTCTTATGTATATGATGTGATTGATATTTCTATTTTTTACCCTTACTGAGCATTTGAGCTCACCCTATTGAATGTTTTATTTCCCCAGGCCAGGAAGAAGGTTATTAAGTAGGATATTCCAAAAAGGGACTCTAGATATGATGAAATAAGTGGGAGGCAAAGTAGATGCTTTATGAACCGGTTGTTTATGTTTCCCAGTTTCTAAAGACTCTCTACCTATACGGTCCTTTCCATGGTTTTATTATATGTTGTAATAAGTATGATTCAATTTTGAAGTATTAAAAATGTATGTAAAGTATGGGCCGTTATACATCTAATGGTAAATGTAATCTAACTCTTTGTGAACCCATCCTAGACATTTCTAGTGTCATTAGTAACATGTCTACGATTTATTAAAAAATTTAAGTGAATGCACATGTTTCCATCCATTGAGTAATTTTGTTGGAAACCCATTAGTAATCCTTTCCTACAAGTAAAAAGCATTTAATAAGATATACATTTAAACTAACTCGATTAGGATGTCTAATTAAATTTAACTGATTTAATTGTAGGACCAAATAAAATATGAGATGTTAAATTTCATGAGGGGGTGAATTGTAGTTTAAAAAAATCATTTTTATCATTATGAAAATATATTTTTATCAATGTTACAAAAATTCATGTCACATACCCTCTTTATTTATTAAACAAATGGAATGTTGGAAAGCACCTAAAGATATGATTATCATAAAGAATCATAATCATATTTTATTTGGGAAATATTTTACCTTATATCTTATTGAATCTTATTTATCAATTTGATAATGTATAACAATGTTATACTTTACTTCATTAAAAAATGAAGTGGAATTAAAATCATGTAAAACAGAAAAGTTAATAAGTGGAAAATATTTTAACCCAAAGAGAAGGGTATCCAAAAAACATGGAAAATGCCCCTTGATTTATACATTTAATAAATCCT
The DNA here is from genome assembly GCA_963277665.1 of Viscum album. NCBI lineage: Eukaryota > Viridiplantae > Streptophyta > Magnoliopsida > Santalales > Viscaceae > Viscum > Viscum album. The sequence continues at coordinate 462,500,751 of OY728121.1, forward strand.
ATCTTACCCACACCAGGGTATTCCATCAATAATAATATCAAAAACTATATTTTTATCCCCATAACCTCTCGAACATTAAGGTAGTAGGAACCTCGGTATTCCCATACTCAGATGCCATTGATTGATTAGGAAAAATTGTGATTTCACTTAGCAGACAGATCACGATGTTCATGGATGTACAATATGTTCATAGATCCCACAAAGCATGAGATTATATCTCTAGAAATAAATTCACAACATCAGAACATGTAATCTATAGACTTGTGTTGTTTTTGGCTCGTTCAAATGACTGTTTATTTATAGGAAAAAAATTTTAATGGACAACTCCACCTCTAAAAGAGATATTTTTCCTTATATTTCGTAGGAACCTATCTACATGTCACTAAATAAAGGGTTAATTAAAATAGATTTTTTGACAAAATTTTTGGAAGAAAACAACAGAATCAATGTCATGCTTAAGAAAAATTTTACGTCTAAGAAACAGATATATACTTGGATCTAATAAATATTGAGAACTATGTTAATAAAAAACAATTTTAAATAATATGAATAATCCAATGATAAGTATATTAGTTATTAGATATAAAAATATAGATAACTAGATTAGAAAATTATAGAAAATCATTTTGAGAATTCATATGAATTTAGAATCTTATTTTTAGTGAAATTTTAGAGTGATTTTAAATTTAATTGGAATATGATTTCAGGAGAAATCTGAGTATAATTTCAGAAGAAATTCTAGTCATATTTCAGAAGAAATCATAATCCGATTTTAGATGAAATTTGAGTCTAGTTTTAGAAAAATCATAACCTGATTTTAGAATAAATCAAAATTAGATTTCATAATAAATCCAATATCTGGAGAAATCAGATCTATTTTTATGGAGAAATCAGAGTATCATTTCAGGTGAAATCTAAGTTATATTTTAGAAGAAATTGATGTCTGATTTTAGAAGAAATCAATGTCTAATTTAAAAAGAAATCAGAGTTTGATTTCAGGGGAAATTGGCGTATGATTTTTGAATCAATCAGATTCTTATTTTTAATGAAACTTGAGTTTGATTTTATAATAAATTGGAATTTTTTTCCAGAGATATCAAAATATAATTTCACAAGGAATCAGAGTCTAATTTCTAATGAAATTGGAGTCTGATTTTAGATGGAATTAGATTTTATTTTACTATAATTCAGATTCAAAATTCTAATGAATTCAGAAACTAAATTCTGAATAAATAAGAGTACAATTTTAGAGGAAATTAGTGCCTAGTTTCATGAGAATTCATACTATAAAATATATATAATAGATAAGGATCTTATTTATTTTGATGAAAAATACTCGCAGTCCTGGATTAATAAGTCACTAGATAGGACAATGAAAACCATAGGTAATATTAATTTTTTTTGAGAAAGTAATTTTTTTAGAAATAATTATTAGATAAATATAACTTCCCTTAATAAAATTATTTTGTTTTTTTCAAACATAAATAAATAGAAAATTCATAAGGCTACTTATTTACTCAACAATCTCCCCTTTTAGGAAAGAACAAAAAACATTTTTCAAAAGAATATAAAGGATTAGAGTTTTCATTTTTTATCTAAAATGAAATAATTATCTCCATATTTTTATTGTAGATGATGAATACAACTAACTACCCCTTTGGTTTTGAAATATATATGGATCAAATTTTGGCCTTTTTTAAATAAATAACACTTCCTTAAATAAAAATTTCTTGTTTATGTAATATCCCCCCTACATAAGAATTTTTTTTATTAATATTCTTTTTGATCATTCATTTCCCCCGTTTCTAAATTTCAAAAAGGAATAGAAAGAAAGAAAAATCATCACCTGAAAGGTTAGGAATATAAAAAATATATGGAAATATAAATAAAATATCATTATAATGGGAATGTATTGTTATAAGGAAAATGCAACCAATTATTGGATTTAAGAAATCATTCATCCTTCTTCTCCGTAGGCGTGAGTTTTTTCAGGGCAGCCTTCATCTTCTTCAACTCGTTTTGATCATCTTCAAAAATTTTGATCAACTGATCCTTATCCTATTTTTTTTCAAGAACATAAATTCATTATTCATGAGACATAATAATTCCACCTTGTGACCAGGTCACCTATTATTTCCCTATGAATTTTTCTACTATATCTTCCCTGAGTTCCCTTTTACTTTTTATATTTAATGTAACTGAATTCAAATTTTATTCAGGTATTTATCTTCCCCAATCCTGGTTGCTTTCTCTACATTCTTCTTCTCTGAAAGACCTGTTTCAAGGTTCATGAACGTGTCATCTGACTTATCAAAGAAATACCTTACTAAATCATTGAAATCATCCATGATTTTAATATCATAAATCACATACATATACCACATGGTTATCTCTTTTAAAAATACCCTATGAGCATCATAACCAATTAGAAAAGTCCTAAAATTGACATCATGTTTGGTAAATACTTCCTGGAGAATGCTTGTTGAATCTAAATTTTAATTTATTTTTTATTGAAGTTGTTGGAAACTAGAATCAATACATGGGAATATGGGAATGGTATTCAATATATTATTAAGCGATGAACCATAGAATCTTGTCCTATGAAAGATGAGTTTTATGAAATGGGTTCATTTGTTAGAGAGAGAACATTATATTTCTCTTTGGCTTTCCTCATTGATTTTCCAACAAAATCCTTAGTATATTTTACAACTATCACTATCTTTGGTGAATTAACAATCACATTGACACATTTCCCATCTTTAGATATTTAATTCTCAACTTTTGGAGTCGTGTGATCTGTGTCAGAAACATGAATTATTCAATCATCATCTTCTTCTTCTTTATAATCAGATTTTAAACAATTTTCACAACTAGTACACCTCCCGTGCATTCGCACGACACTATAAATTAATTATTATTATTATTATTATTATTAGAATAAAAATTTTCAAACCTAATAATTCATATTAATATTGAAAATATATGTAATAATAATGAGAAATTCATAATGGAGGAAAAGATATAGATTTTTAGGAACAGAAGCTACATAATGAGCTACCTTCTCAAATAAAATTCTAATGAAGGAATAATAGAAAAAGAAAGAGAGACTTCCTGGGAATAAAATTGATAGAAACTGATGAATAAAAGTTACATAATGAGCAATATAAGCTATAATAAGATGTTCCAAAACCCGTAACATGATTTCAAATCAACTTTACAGAAAGACTGACTTCTTGGAATCATTTACAACCTTCTCTTTCTCCATCAGAACCGTTAATTTCTACATCAAAGGAAAACATGTTCCACTAATCTAAAAAATTATCCAATGGTGAAATACATTACATGATCCAATACTCAATGAAATTAAAATATCCACTATTATAAAAAATTAACCACTACTATGAGAAATGATTTGTAAGATTTAGTAGAACTAATAAAAATTGTAAGCTCAATGATTTATGACCAATATGAAAACTTTTCAAGAAATTATAGATATTATTATACCTCAATTTTTTGGAGTGAGGAGTTATAGTGGTGTAATAAGAGGTAATAATTGAGAAACTTAGCACCTATACATTCATCCAATATATTTACCTGTAGATAAAATAATATATAAAATGAAGAATACATAATGTGTATGACTGGTAGTTAAAGACTTCAGTAAGAAATAGATAAACATCGATAAAATTTATATTAAATAACTAATTATGATAAATTGGGAAACACTTGAATAAGAACTCCATAAATATCTATGTATGAGTAATAGGGAAACCAAAATAAAAAAAGATAACAATTGGGATGGTTTTTCTATAACACATGTTACTAAAATTCTGTATTTAGTATTTTCTAATTAAAGCCTAATTACAACGATTTTTTTGTGAATTGGGAACCATTACAAGGGGAAAAAAATTAAAAAATAACAGCAACAAAAATCCGAATTACTTAACAGTCATTGAACTATTCTAGACTGAGTGTACTCTTTTATTACTAAAATCAATCACAAAACTATTCCAAATGAATTTCTTGAATTAAAAAGAAAATGAAAATTAATAGCACATTAACTTTAAACCATTAACACCAATATGAAAATAATAATTCCCTTTTATAACACCTTTTATTCGAAATAAAATGTTCTCATACCATTAATTTGATTTCTAGAATTCCTAAGGGTTAATAAAAAATAAAAAATAAAAAATGTCACCAAGATTACTTTAGGAATCTGATGCAGACATAAATATTCAAGGGAAGGAATTACCTCCTCTATAATCACAGAGGGTTTCCTCGCATTGTGATAAAAATATAGGTCTACTTCCAAAGAAATTTCTTTCGGTCACTTAGCTGTGATTACCTATTACAAGAGAACACATGTCATAATAAAGATATGAAATACTACAACCTAAAACATAATAATCAGTTATGTTGTGGACAATAAATGCTAGAGGTTCCATGAGAAAACTAGGTAAACTATGTAGTAGTTATGTAATGATATTGATATTTTTTCCCTGCAAAAAACAAAAAACAGAAGAAACACATCTCAAGAATTAACCCCTAACCCCTGGTGCCATACCCTCGAATCCACTTCATCCTCTCATCCTCTTCCTGTCATTTCTGATGAGAAATCCAATCATGACCATCCTAAATTTTTTTTTGAAGTTGCCATGACCATTGTATAAACAGAATTAAGCACATCTTTCAATAAAGGCCTATGATTCTAAATGTTAATGGAATTTATAACCTTCCAGAAATAATCCATGATAGCAGCCACTGGGGTGAGCAAAAATATTTGGATTTAATTAGTCTAAGAAAAATTGATGATGGATGTCATGAATCCATCAAAACTGTCCATGTTCATATTTACTCCAAATTTAGCCTAAATATGTTGCAATAAAATTCATTAAAATATATAGAAGATGAATCTATTTAGAAATTATTCATCATCTTGTAGACATAGGTAACAAGCATAGGCATGATGGAATCTATTTTTCTATAGTAGGCTATATCCAGGTAGCCTGCAATTCTAGGTTCTCCATGACCTTCCTATAAGAAGCCTTTAACGTAGCTTGCATGGAGGGCCTATGATTCTAAATGTTAAGTGAATTTATATACTTCCACAAATAATCAATGACAGTAGCCACTGGGTGACCATAAATATTTGGATTTGATCAGTCTAGAAAAAATTGATGATGGATGTAATAAATCCATCAAAACATTCCATGTTCATATTAACTCCAAATTTATCCTGAATATGTTGCCATAACCTTCATTAAAATCTACAGAAGATGAATCTATTGATAATTGATTCATTATCTTGCAGACATAGCTAGTATGGAGGAGCAAACTGGAATCCAGTTTTCTATAGTAGGCTATATCTAGGTAGCCTTCACTTCTAGGTTCTCTATATTAGGCTATATCCAGTTTTCTATAGTAGGCTATATCCAGGTATCCTTCACTTCAAGGTAATCCATAGAAGTCATCAATCTTGAGAGAGAGTATGGAATCAAATCCTTTTTTATCACCCAAATCATTCTCAGTTTAAATGAATACGGATCATCTTCTACATCACTAAAAAGAAAAATAGAGAGGCACATACGTACTGATTTAGCACATATAAGTAAGAATAAAAAAATACAATTGACAATTTAAGGTAATTAAGGAAATTCTGGCTCTATGCTATGTTTAAAAAAACATTGAAAACTGCTTATCCTATGAGCATAAACTGTATGAAACATTGGTTCAGGATTCAGAACCTTATACTATAAAAATATCAACTATAAGCTATATGGATATAATCTTGAGAAATATTTCAATCCAAACTACAATCCCATAAACTACGAGAAAGAGAACCAAAACTTATTAGGTAATAACTGTATTATAAAATCAATCACATTTCCAGATCATCCTATTGTATTGACATGAACTATGGAAATAAATAAGAAAGTAACAGTTTAAATAGTTGTGGAGTTCATAAACCAAAGAGACATTTACCTTAATAGTCTAAGAAATATCCACTACAGAGATAAATAAATCACATCATGGATATCATTGACCTGAAGCCTGCACATAAATTGCCTTCTAGAGAAACCTTCAAATTAAATGGGAAATGTTTCACAAAAACTTTAATGTGGAAGGCTAATTGAATTTACATTGCAATAGTGAATGGAAACATATATACAATGAAAAAAACTGGGTTCACAACCTGTGTTCACTGAGGCATTTATTGGGATAGAAATCATAAAGTAACAAAACACATGTGATAAAAAAATTGAAAAATTAAGATAGCAATGAACACAATGTCACTAGAATGCTGCATCAACCAACCCCATTCCAAGAATATGTAGAGGATAGAAAATGCTCCAGTCACAGGATCTACCATAGTTGTTCTGTAGTGACATGATCCCAAAACCCATTACCACCGTTTTTGTATCAGAACTAAAATATTTTAAAATAATATCTTCAGTGATAGATAATTATGAATAGAAAAGGAAAATAATAACATGTATCATAAATTATATATGAAATGGATTGAAAATGAAAAAACCTAATGTCAAATAAAATAGTAAAACATGAAGTAATAGGGTGCCTGAATATATTTATAGATTTTGTTGGGGATCCCAATACTTGCAACTTCGATACCGGTCTTAATTTCTTATACGTTAATAGTAGAAACAAAATGAACTCACATATTTATATTGCCGAAAACATAGACTGGTTATGAATCTAAAATTTAAATACCTCAAAAATCACAGAAGCTCCTCTCTGCGATAGATCACCTGCAATTATGTACACCTGGAATGCAGCACACTTGTAAGCCATATAACATGATGAAACTCTAAAATAATTCAACATACACGTGCCTAAAAATAAGAAATGTCCACTCCAGTGATTTAATGAAAATAATGAACAATGATGAAAAATAATTAATACCTGAGTGAACTATGTTGGTGTGCCCATAAAGGTGAAAAAAAGAGAAGAACCTAGAATGTAGTAGTATTAGTAACAGATTATAAGGAAAAAAAGTTACATAATGAGCAACCTTGTTTATGAAATACATAATGAAGAAATATATATAATAGAAATACTGAATGACTGGGAACATAAGTTAACAAATTGAGCATTGAATGTTACATATTGAGCAGTATGTACTGTAATAAGATGTCGCAGATCACCAAACTAGAATCTGTATCAACTATACAGAAATCTAGGGTGCCAAGGAATAACTATAGGCATCACTTCCTCCACCATAACCATCATTTCCTGTATCAAAGAAACATTGAATGAGTCGAAATTATTTTACATTTTTCATGAAGAAATAGATGTAACATTAAGGCTGACTGAGTGGGAAAACAAATCAAATTTAACCCACTATGAAATAGTTTGATACCCCATTCAAAAAAATAAATAATTTTACAAATTTACATTACTTCCAATGGTTGTGAAATAGTAATGAATTATTCATATTGAAACAAGTTCAATAATTCTGCATACCTTTTTAACTTATGATTCATTATAAGACAGTGCATGTGTAGTGAATAATAATATATTTACCTCTGGAACCCTTCTAAATGCCAATATTAGGATCCTTCTAAATAGGAAACACTTTTTTGTTTCGTACCCAACCCTTATTTTGTTTCAGAACCGATCATGGTAAGGTACTGAAAACTGGGAGAAAAGTCCATTATAGTAATTAGGATACTCAAAAATCATTCCAATAAAATTGAATGAAAACTCACTGTAAATAAAAATAAGAGTTATCTTGCACTGATAGAAAATAGTTTTACCCACTTCTTTAAAATAATGTAGTGGACATGTTTTCTAGGACACATGTGTGACATTAACAGTAGGTTAATATTATGTGTGTTATTGCTGGTTTAACACATATAGAACCCCTATTTCCCTATAGTAAAACCACACTGCAAGATAATTCAGTTTATAAGTGAGAATATATATAATACATTATTGCTGGTTGAACACATATAGTACCTCTTCTTAATCATGTAACATATCCTACTCCTCTAATGAATCCAAATCCTAAAATAAAACCCTATAAAATATAGGGATAACCCTAAATACAATGATTCCTTTCTAATAGTGGTTCATCCACACTACTACGGTCGTCAAAGTGAATTCTTACATTGGTTGGGAAATTTGGAACCGTATATTATCTACAGATATATGCTTTTTATTTCCAACATCCCTACTATATTAATCCCTATATATATATAATGTAAATATATGAAATACAGTTCAATATCTGTACATATACATTAAACAATATCTGTACATAGATATTAATATATACACTTTCTGGGTGATCAATCTCTGTACACAGATATGGTGATGAAGCCCCCTAACATAAAGACATCATTGATTATTTTTTCCATGAAAATATATAATATTTTAAATGTCAGTTGCTTTGTGTACTTGATATAAAATGAACTCTGATAGCCTATCTTGATTTAAATTCTTTGAAATCAATCCGTATAACAGTGTTAACTCAAAGTACATTACTCAAGAACCTACAAACAAGAAAATAATCAATGGTGGATAAGAATGAAATGAAATGAAATTATCTTTTGAAATGACTACTCACCCATACTATAAAAATGGGATTCATGTCAATAGATGAAGCCTATAATTTCAATTATATAATAGATTAGAAACTAATAGATGAAACATCTCCATTGAAGGGGTGAACTTGAATAAAAGGACTCAGAAGTTGGTGAATGAAAATTAAAAGAAATCAACTTACCCGAATATTATAATTGCATTTGTGCTTCCATACTGTGTAGCAGTAGTTGAAAAATCCTTGATATCCTACTATCTACAATCACCAATTATTCTTCATTATCCTACATTCCACTAGGATCTATCTAGGACATGCACAATAACTGGTGTTTATTACTATGGTGTTTTCTAAGTCATTCAGGCTCTGTTTGACAACCCTGCTGAAAACTGTGTATAAAACATATCAGTAAGTTTTAAGAACTATAAGAATTTTTAGTAAGTGTTCCCAAATGAAACATCAAAGACTATTAGAATGAACATACTAAACAGAACCACTTTACTATCATGACCACATAAAAATAGATAGTATAGTAAAGACACTAAACAATCGTTAAATTGAAACAAATATAGGCCAATAAATCCAATAGATGAGTTCCCAGACTCTGAGAGAACCATCAATATAAAAAAAACACTAAAAAATCAAAAACTGGGAACTAGGGGAGGTATATGGATTTTTATCGATTTCCCATCAATCAATTTTTATACAACATACTAACCAACCCAGAAATTAAATTTGAATGAAGATAAAAAAAACAAAAAACTACTCATACAAAGCAAGATTAATTTTAAAAACATGATACAACTATTTTAACAGCTGAAAATATGTTTCATGGATTTTGATACGACATTACCAGCAATTTAAATATACCCCAAACAAATCATTGATACATTAACTTCATTTTGAACATGACATCGTATTACATACAATGAACTGCAACGTTAGTTTTGGAATAATCGTTATCCTCACTTCACAGTAATCATTTTTATGCAATGTATCAAATAGCCCCTAAACTGAATCTGAACCAAAACAAACCGAAAACAAAACTACCACCCATATAAAGAAAGACTGATTTTAAGAACTTGACACATCATCCCTGGAATGTGTTTTCCTTAGAAGCTGAAAAGAGGTCAATAATAGGGTTTCGATGAACAGAAAGAGAAGATGAAATAATTTTTATTAATATATCATTTTTTAATAGAATGTTTCCAATAGGAAACCTTTCTTGCTGAGAAAATATTTTATAAATTGAATATTTTTCAAGTGGAAGAAACAACCAAAATAACTAATACGAAGCAGCGATGTATTTTTGTGGAGTAACATAAATATAGTACAGTAATCAAGAACTTATAAAAAAACAATCAAAGGTGGATAAGAATGAAACAAATGAAATTAAGTATTGAGACGACTACTCACCCAAGCTATCAAGAATGGGCTTCATGCCAATAGATGAAGCCTATAATTTCATTTATATAACAGATTAGAAATTAATAGAGGAAACTTCTCCATTTATGGGGAGAAGATGAATAAAAGGAGGTAGAAGTAGGTGAATGCAAATTAAAATAAATCAAATTACCCTGATTATTATAATTGCAACTGGGCTTCCACAGTGTGTATCAGAAGTTGAAAAATCCTTGATATCCCTCACAAATATATCAACCAACAGTGCTGATTGATGCTGAAGGAATAAAAAACTAAAATAAATTCATAAAATAACATGGATATGACATGAATAATTCCTATAGAATTACAAAGTAACAGTTTAGAACGAAATACATAGCACTGATACCTCCAAAGGCTGTGGCAATGGAATAACATCGTCTTTTATGCCCGATAAAAATCCAACAATAAAAACTACACATCTATTATCATTGCGATCATTCACTTCTGGAAGTACGTACATTATTTTTTAAAGGTATATTAATGTAATCTACTTCATGTTCTTTTCAAAATCTAAAAGTGATGGGGTGATATTAGCTAAGGGATATCCTCTTTAATTCACAATTTAGGGCATCCGGTCCAATGATTCCAGTAGCCAAACAGGTATTGATAGGGGTTTTGGAGGCTAGATTTTGGGTTATCTGAAATCAAACTAAAACCCAATCACAGTCCAACGAATATAAGCATGCGAATATAAAAAAACTAGAATCGTTAATACGAAAAATTGACTTCTGAATTCATATGAGTAGATGAATGGGTCCCAATTCCAAGTTAGGGGATACAACGCTTGCATTGAAAAAATGAGGTCGAATCGGCACAGAGAGAACCTTACCTATATCCTCTTTCACAGCATCCTAAGCCAACAAAATTCAGTAAGGAACACAGAATACATCATATATGAGTGAAATCAACATTCTAGGGTTTTAATTAGAAAATGGGGGAGGTTGGTGGTGCGTAGAGGTGGGGGGTCAAGGATAGACAGAGTCAGGGAGGAGGAGGGAAATTAATGCTGAGGAAGATCGAAGGTGGAGGTAGAGGTAGAGCCATGGTTAGAGAGGAGAGTCAGGGAGTAATGAGAGGATATTCAGGAACCCTAATAGGAACAATGGAAAATCGGTAGTAGGAGGAGAAGTAAGAAGCTCACTGCATGAACCCAAATAGGGAGGGAATATTGTTGGTAGAGTGGGCGGAGGAGCTGAAGGCAGAGATGTGAAGGCAGAACATGCAGAGGCGGTGGTTGAACTGGAGATGGTGGTCATGAATGGGAGTAGGATAGGGGAGTTGGGGAGTAGAGGGGAGCAGGAAACCTAGTAGAAGTGAAACAAAATCTTGATCGCCGCCGCATTTTTATGTGGATTTGGTGGTAGAATTAGAGGTTCTAGGGTGACGTGGAACCATGAGAAGGTGACACGTAATCTGGAAAGAAGACAAGTTTAGTATAGATAGTAGATATCATTAGAATGAATAAAATCATGATTATTAATTTCATCATTTGAAGGCATATCAACCTCATCCTGAGCATCATCTTTTTTTAGAAAGGACATATTTTCTGAAATTCTCATGGTTGCTTCAACATGTGAAGTAATAATGAACAATTTTTCATAAGGAAATTCTTTCTCTTGTATTTCTTCCACAATTATAATTAAATCATCACTTTCTTCTTCCTCTTCTTCTTATTTTTTCAACACATTTACTTTTTTAACAATGGGTTTGGAATTGAGAATTTCATTCTCTTATCTACACTCGGAGTTTCAATTTCAACTGACTGATCTATGAATGACTCTTTTATACGAACATATTTATATGTTAACTATGTATCTCTAAGCAGGGCTTGATAAATCTCAACTTCAAACATATTTTTCATTAACTTATTCTTCTTTTCATTAGTCTCAAACTCTTTAGCTGTGTGAATCATTATGACCATATCCTCAGTAGGGTCTAACCTATAAATATTAATCTACTTCCAAATTTTACTTCTTTAGAACTCTCCAAATTGAAAAATCACCATCCGAAAATGCCTATAGATTTTTCATCTTTAGTGGAGTAGAAACTGAAAAATGTGCTAGTACATTATCTTTCTGTTCTAATTCTTGGAGTTTGCGTAGAGTTTCTCATAATTGACCTTTATTTCTGACCATTTCATCATCAGGAAGATCAAAGAACTCTCCTTTAATAATACTAAAACTAATTTTGATCCTTTTGAATGAATCTTCACTAAACAAAAATATCTTAAAAAAAATTTGGATTTTAAATGAAATTTTGAATGATTATAGGAAAAGGACAACAATTTTCGACAATATTTCCAGATACAATATTATTTGTGACTTGAGGGAATTATTCTTGATATTTCTTGATGTGGATTATCTTCCATAGATGAACTAAGAAATCATTCATAATTATATCTCATTTCTTAAGTGATTCCTTCTCTCCCTATCATGGAATTAGACATCCATTCATCCATAGAGCTAACAATCTATAGTTGTTTTAAATATTAATGACCTCTGGTGAATTAACTCCATTAATTATAAGGAACCCAATTTACTTAAACTTTTCATAATATACTTCCTTGTATTAAAACATTTTTGATCAAATGATATCCTCTCATTCATAAGTAATATCCACATTGATTGATGCTTTGTTAAAATACAAGGAATAAATCATTCCATTAGATTTTATAGAAAACATTTCTCTTCCTCCTTATTTATAAAAACTAATATATCACTGAATTAGAAGATTAGGTTAAACGATGTCCTGATTCTATGGATTGGTAAAAAAATGGATTTCCCATCCATTCATCTTATTTATTTTTGATATTATTGAATCATACTTAATAATGAGTTTTAGATCGACCATCCATTATTTATAAATTAACCCATAATTGATTTACTTATTGGAGTCTATTAGACTATGCGAGGAAACATCAAGAGACATTCGTAGAATAAAGAAATATTTAAAACTGAACAATTGATTTGTAGAGTGACATGAATTTGACAAAGAAACAATGAGACAACTAATGTTAGATGTTAATAGTGAGCTCCTTTATATAGACTTCATGACAATGGTTCATATTCCTGATTATATCCAATAGTTGAGATTTTACTAATCTAATCTGAATTTCATTATCATTGTCAATTATGGATTCATAGATTCCAATTTTGGAGAATTTAATGAATAAAATTTAAATGAATGTGAACCAAAAAAAGTTCTCATAAAAAAAGATAAAAATACCAACAAGTTAAAAATGACATTATGAAGTTTTTTTAGGAAACGTACCATCTTTGATTCTTGGAAACAATTTTCAGTATTGATAATGTTCTTCATGAAAAACATAGTCTCGCCAAAATTTTATTATATAATGGAAAAAATTTTAATTTCCAAAAATTTAGGTTCATAAAAAAATGAATATGAAAAAAAACAAAGGTACTCCCCCTATGAAAAAGAAGTATCTAATATAAGAAGATATGATTAAAAAAAGATAACTTATATTTTTACCTTTATTTTATCATTATAATACTTTATTAATGTAATCAAATCTATTAGAGGCTAATGAATTTGTAAAAATTTCAACAAGTTATTCTGGCATTATGATAAATTGAAAAATGATATCTCATTTAATTGTGTAGACCCTATGAAAGTGATGCCTAATATCTATGTGAATTACATGCGAGTGATGTGAAACATTTATTAATAGGTAAATTTCACATTTATTATTGCACAATATATGTGTTTGGGTATGATGCATTCCATATTCCTCGAGTGTGTGTTGAATCCACAATACATGATCATAACTAGTTAGAACTACTACATATTAGTCTTCAGTAGTGGAAAATGATACAGATTGTTTCATTATTAAATACCAATAAACTAATTAATATTTTATTAAATGAAATGATTTGGAAGTAATTTTTATATCCATTATACACTTAATAGAATCAATATCTAAAAAACATAAAAAAATAATTTCCAAATAAATAAAATAGTCTGAAATCCATGGTTTCCATTAAATAGAGAAAAATTATTTTCAGTTCCTTTAAATGAGATTATTTTTTATTATATTGATATATTTGACAATACAATATTAAAACTGTTAATTTTGGATGATTAACTATTAATTATAATAATCATCCAATCATACCACTAAAATAAGTCTGATCTACTGGGTTTTCAGGATCATCAAGATCAAGTGTGTTTGAAGTACCAATTAGAGTGGTTATACATTGTGTTCTTCAATATCCATAATTCATAAGAAGATCATTAATATACTTATGTTTGTATAGAAATATTCCTTGTAGTTTTAGAATATATTTAAACACCATAGAAAAATGTTAGCTCACCAATCATACTAATTTCAAACTCATAATTCATAAGAATCTCAAAATATGAATTTAAGGATTGTTGAGTTTATATGAAAATAATGTCATAAACATAAATTTGAATAATAAAAAACACTTCTTATCTTTCATTATAACAATTATTGGACCATTTGTTCCCTGAACAGAATTTTTTGTAAGAAAAATCCTTTAATTCTCTAATACCAGGCTCTAGGGGATTGTTTAAGTCCATATAAATCTTTGGTATGATTTTAAACAAGTTCACGATGTTTTGTTTCATCAAATCCAGGAGGTTGTTCAACATAAAATTCCACATATACATATCCATTACAAAAATAATACTTCACATCCATTTAAAAGAGCATAAAATTAAATAATGCTATAAAGGCTAGAAGAATACAAATAGATTCAAGTCTAGCTACTAATGTATAGGTTTCATCATAGTCTATTATTTGTTTGAGTATAGGAATTATCCAAAAATCATCCTTAATTAATATAATGATTCCATTTTCATCCCATTTATTTTAGAAGACCCATTTTAATCTAATTTTAAATGGGTTTCTAGGACATTCAATCAACATCCAAACATTGTTCCTTATGAATTTATTTATTTCATCTTGTCATTATTTAATCCAATCATCATCACAGAAGGAATCATCAGTGATTTTAGGTTCTAAATGGGAATGAAATTCAAGATTATGCCCTTTATTTTTTAAATAACTTCTAGTAGTTATAGGTTGATTTTAATCACCAATGATACTATCAGTATGAAAATTCACATCAAACCAATGATTTGGATTTTTTGAAAACTTTTGATAAACATAATGTAGTAAAGGATGATTATTAGTTTTTGAAAACACATATGAAGATGAAGGTTGGAGTTGTTTAAAAACAAATGGAAGAATTTCATAAAATTCAATATCTAATATTTCTTCAACTATATTTTAATTTTTGATAAAAACTCTTTAAGCCTTTGATGTAGTGGGATTACCTAAGAAAATTCCTATATCAGATCTCGGTGTGAATTTATTTAAGTTATAAATAGTATTCAGGATGAATATTTTTCATCCAAATACATTAAAGTAAGAAACTTTTTGTTTTATAAATTTCTCTAATTATTAAGGTATTTCATTAAGAAAAGGACTGATTAAAAATCGATTAATAGAATAACCATTAGTAATTATATATTCATCCCAAAAAAATATGTGAAATAAAATAACCATTCATCAGATTTCTAGTTATCTCTTGAAGAATTTGATTTCTTATTTCAATAACATAATTTTTTTAGGATTTTTAGTATCTGTTCTGATATATTAATTTATTTCAACAAAAAGATTCAAAAATATAATATTCAAATTCTCTCCCACAATCACAATTAATAGTTATCAATGGATGGTTTTTTTCATTTTTTATAATGGCTGAAAAATATTTGAAATATTAAAATGCTTCATTTTTCTTTGATAAAAATAGACACATATAAATCTAGTGTTATCATAAAATAAAAAATATATATAGTATTTTTCTCCTATACTTCCAGTTCTTATTGGACCTAAAAGATCCATATTCACTAGATATAATCCATCAAGAGTTGTGACTTCATTAATTGATTTAATGCTCGATTTACGTTTTGTTCCATATAGAGAAGGATTAGAAATTCTTGAAGAATCATGTCTAAGCTATGATAGATCCTTAATAAGTCCATTCATTGATAATTTACATAAGTTTCTTTTGTTACAATGTCTTAGTATTCTATGACATTAACATTATTGATCTTCCATTACACTATGGAAAGGTTGGTCATGGATCCAATGGTCTTAAATGTTTTGAGTAAAAACATTTTCAGACCTATGGGTAGAGAAAATGAACTCTTCCTTTTAATTGAGTACTAGAAATTTATCATTCATAAAATTCATAAGGTAACCTTCACCACATAATTGTAATATGCTTATAAGGTTGTGATTAAGACCATCAATAGTTAAAACATTTGAAATAAAATATTTTCTTATAAGAACAATAATACCAATAATAATAATTTATCCCTTAGTATTATATCCAAATGTGTCATTTACTCCTTTCTCCTGGAAAATAATTTCAATGATGTTTTTGTTACTAGTCATGTGTAGGGAACTTCCATTATCTGTGTACCATATATTTTTTTAAAACATCATTAATTTTCATGGATATAAACGAGATAGGCTTTAGGAATCCAAACATAATGGATTAAGAATTATTAGAATGTAAAATTAAAGGTATCAACATTTTCTTATAAAAATAATCATTATGAAACCTATGGATTGAGATTTATTTAATGAATAATATTTCTCCCAATGTCCACCACATTAACACTTAGTGACAAAAATATCACATTGGGAAACAAAATAGTTATTACTAAAAATAGATTTTGAATGAGTATAACCAAATCCATAACTATTCATATGGGGTTGAAGTTTGGAATAAATTTTGTCAAATTAATTTATTTTAGAAGTAGAATTTGCCGAAAGATTATATAAGAAAAATATTTCAGATTTTAGTGTAATGTCTAAATTCTTTATTCTAATATTAACTATTCTTAGAGATTGAGTTAGTCTCTAAAAGATTTTTCTTATAAATAACATTTTAATGATCCTTAGAAAGTTTATCCATTTCAAAATAATCATCCATAATGTTTTTGTAAATATTTTCAAAATCAATGGTCTTATGATCAATATATTTTGAAATATTTGATACATGATTTCTTAAAATAGAAATTCAAGAGTATGCATAATCTAACTTCATTTTTATCTTATATTAATCATTATTAGGTAATTTATCAAATATATACACTTTTTCAAATAACGATATTGTATTATTTTCAGATGAGAAATATTCTTCATCTGATGAATCAAAATATTCTTCTTTTGAACAATTAGAACATAGAAAAATAATGGTTAACGATTCATCATTATGTACCTTAGCCATAAGACAATGATTAATAATAGTAAATATGGATATAAGACCAAAATTCTTCGGACCAGAATATTCATACAATGATGATTCATGTGAAAAATCATCACCATTATAACTCCAAGTTTCAGTAGTCTTTGAGACATTCTTCACCTTAGAATTATTGGTAATTTTCGTGTTTCATTCAAAATGATTATCCTTTTTGTTTTTTCTATTAAACATAGGACAAGTTTTTATGATATATATAGCCCTTTTTCATTCATAACAAGTTACACATGAATCATTTTTTTCATTTTTTTCAATATTCTTATATCTGTATTGAAAATATTTATTTCCCATAATATTCTTCATCAATCGGTAAAGATTGTACAGTTCATTCTAAATCTGATTAGTATCACATTATTCAGATATAATAACAACTTTCTTATCTTTAGATTTAGTTAAAATTTCTAGAGTCTTATATTTAGATTTAGTGGTGAAAGCAACACTTCGATTACATTTATTATTTTTATTAATGTATTAATTTCCCTTCATTATTTTTTCATACTGAAGAAGAGATCCAAATAACTCATCTAGAGTTATGTTAGAATCTTTTATATTCTCATTTATACCAGTCCTTTTAAATTATCACTCATTGGGCATGATATCAATTAACTTATCAACTAGTATTTCATCAAGTAGGAATTTTTATCCTATATATTGAAGACTATTGATGATAGTGATAAATCATTGTTCCACTTTTCAAACTAGTTCTCCATAAGAAAACATACATCTATTATATTCAACTCTAAGCTTAGTTATTCCTGTTTCAATCACTATTTAAGTTCTAAAGTGTGTAAAATCATGATTCTTCCTGATATTATTGGCATCATCACAAGAGGATATTGATTATATATTTTATTTCATGGAATAGAAAAGGGTATTTCATACCTTGTAGTTTCGTTGACATTATTGTTTTTATTTATACGTGAATGCTTTGATTTTTTATCTGGTAATCTTATAGTTACCAAAAATCATATCATTGTTTTCCACACTGGTATTTATAAGAGTAATCATCATTATATCTCTCCAATATTCATAATCATTTCGATCAAATATTGGAGGTCTAATAGGATTTAGATTTTCTATTAATCCGATGTTCATTCCTTAAATTCTATATAAAATATCTTTTCCAAAAAAGGAATAGAAGAAAAAAAAATTTAAACAAAGAATATTTTAATGAAAAACATGAATAAGTGTTGTTATGCAAGGAAGGTTGATCATGAAAACATATATTCAAGTATTATTGTTTTAAATACCTCCTCATATACCATTTATAGAATCAAAATAAGATTTTAGATGATCAATTAAATGACGAGGTGGATTGTACTTTCAAAAACATTAGTTATTATCCTTAAGAAAATCTATGTTTAACAGTGTTAAAAAAGGTTAATTAACAATCCTTATTTGGTTCATAAAAAAATGGATAATTGGAAATAACCTAAACAAAAAATTCCTTTCATAAAGAAACATAAGAAATATTTCATAGAGAAATATTCTACCATAAAGCATATATAATCATATTTATCATATTGAGAAAGTATAGGGAGGTTTTAATTTAATTATTTAACCAAATGTAGTTGAATTAATAACATGTAACACAGATAATTAAATAAGTAGGAAATACATTATCCTAATGATAAGGATATCCAACAACCATGGAGATAGGTCCCTTGATTTAATTGTCCAAGAATTTATGTCTTACCCAATCTAGGGTAAGCCTTTAATAATAATATCGGAAGTTGTCTTGTTATCCCTACAAGACATTGAATATTATTGTAGTTGTTAACTCTTACTTCTTTTCCCTAGAATCTCACGATTGATAAGAAACAATCTGAATCACTATAAGTAGACTGAAAAAGTTTTTCACAACTGAACAAGATGCTCATAGATCTCACAAAGCATTAGAGTCTATCTCTATATAAATATTATAACAACATAATTCCATGTTTTCTAAAGATGTTTGTTCTATTTTCCTCATTCAAATGACTGGGTATTTATAGGAAAAAATCCTAATGATTAGCCCCTCCTCCAATGGTCATATTTTTTATTAAATTTTGAAGGGATTTGTGCATGTGTAACTCATTCAACGGTTTGTTAAAAAAGGATTATACAACATCATTTTATGTAAGAAAACATATGAAACATTCTCATTATAAATAAATATTTATACATTTATAAAAAATAAGTATAACGAGATCCTATAAACATTGATAAATATGGAAAATAAATAATGTTTTTATGAAATATTATAAATCAGTGTATAAAATATGGACAGTTGAATTATAAAATAATAAATAATTTCAGTTTTATTTCTGATGAATTATGAAACTGATTTCTATAGAAATCAAAGTTCGACTTCAAAAGAAATTAGAGTCTGATTTAAGGATATATCAATGTTTGGTTTTAGAATAAATCAGATTCTAATTTATAATGAAATTTTAATCCGATTTTAGAAGAAATTTATGTTGATTTCAAATGAAATCAAAGTCTGATTTCAAAATAATGAAGAATTTGATTTTATAAGAAATAAGACTCTAATTTCTGGATAAATATGTGTTTGATTTTCCTAAGAAATCATAATTAGAATTCAAATGATACCAGAGTCTGATTTTAGAAGAAATCAGAATCCTATTTATAGAGTATTTGGAATCTTATTTCATAATAAATCATTGTCTAAATTATGATTAATTCATAATCTTATTTCTGATGAAACCGAAGCCTAATTTAAAAAGAAATCAGAGTTTAATTTCAGGAGAAATAAAAGGAAAATTTAAGAAAAAATCAGAGTATGATTTCAGGGAAATTAGACTGTAAGATTCTACAGTAGATAAGGTTATGATTTTTTTCATATGAAAAAGATTTTTAGTCTTGGTTTATGAGAAAACTTGATATGATAATGAAAACCGTTGTTAAAGTCAAAAATATTTTCAGACAAAGGGATTTTTTTTAAAAAATATATCTTAGAGAAATATAATTTTCCTTAATAGTATTTTTTAGTCATTTTCAAAACATAAATTAATAGAAGAGTCATAAGGGATCTTATTATCTCAAAATTATTCTGATCACAATTGTTTAGATTTTATAATTAATTTCATTGGACACTTTCACTCATGGAATATGGAATGAGGCATTAACCTCTATCCAATTCATTTAATTCTACTATCTCACTATGAAAATATGCATATGGTTAAACTCATGGCCCAGACATGAATTCTAGAATAAAAACGTCACGAAGTATTCACTATGTTATGACATGCAAGAACTTCTTTAAGATAAATTAGAATAACGGTGCTTTTAGGACATAATGGTAGAGAACACCCATTGGGTTGGTCGGGCTTATGAAAATCAACCATATAGTAGAATATCCACATTACAGGGTTATAATACATGGGAGAAACCCATCAAAAAATTTATTTTACAATTTGGAGATATCACTAGAATGTGTCGGTGAGTGGAACAACATCACAATTTATGGAATGTAATGAAATGAAGGGAAAATACCATGACTACCAACGATAACCTCATATTTCATCCCCCATATATCATAGATGATTGATTCGTGATAGGATAGAAAAAATGGGGAAACCATCAAATACCATGAAAATTTTGAAAATTATCTCACTTCAAAATATCCCATTGGATGGGGAAAAAGAATAGAAATAGATAAGCAGGGACTCGAGATTGTACCTCTATATTTCTGTAGCATAAGATGTAAGAAAAATTAGAGACCATATAAAAATGTTGGATCAAATCCTTGATTCTAGAGGTAGGATAGTTTTTAGTGGGAAAAAATAGTGAGATACTAGTGAAATATAGTTATGTAAGGAAGAATGTTTTTAAAACAATAAAGGGGGAAAACGTAAATACACCCATTTTTTCTGTGTAAACAATTTGGCTACACTGTTTTCCCAAAGTGTTGGCCAACCATGAGCCCATCACTACTACGTAGAGAGCATACCTTAATTTTTCAAAAAAGTTTGACTAATTGTTCACATACCATAAAAGAGATCTCTACCATGAATTGATGATGGAACATATGACTATAGTCACTGGGTCACACGGTTTTGGAGAAACAGTGTCGCCTAGTCCACTCTTCCTTTTTTGGGGTTTCAAGCATTGAATGACACCTAAATGCAACAGAGGCCCCTTTTACATGATTAGGAACAACATTAATGTCCTTTTAAATGAATTAAAAACATTTAATTGTGTATACCATCAAATAAATTCTAGAATATCAAAATGTTATTTAAAAATGACATTTTATTACCCATTTTTATAATTCCTTATTAATGTCATGTTTAAGGAAATTACATCATTATTTTATTATATGTTTTTATTAGTAATTATTAGTCATATTAAATGGATCATGGTTCAATAATTTGTATAATGTTAATTATTATACAAATATCATATATTTACACTGTATATGTATCTGGAGTAATCTATAAAATGAAAATATAGAAAATTAAAATCACTGTCCATAGAGACGACAAGTCATATATACACATAAATATTGTTTCCATTTTCTACAAATATTAAAATAAAAAAACATTCAACGATATATTATCATTAAATAAATTTTTTCTATATATCACATTTTTTCATTAAAAACATACTTGTTACCTTCCATGAAAAGTGTGAACAAATCATATCTTTTCACAAGGTGGTAGTCCACCGTACACACGAGTGACATTATAGTATTCCCACAAAATGGAAGGAATAATGTAATTGGGATATAATTATTAACTAATAATAATATCATAAATACCATATATAAAAAGTAAATCCAGGATTATTTAAAACAATTAAAGTTGGTAATGAAAAAACAAATGAGATCAATTTGCGAGGTGGTAGTAATCCTTGCACATGATTGATAATTTTGATGCCCATTTGATTGTTGTGGAGATGGATTTATATAATTATATTGAGATATAAATATCCTAAAAATGTAATATTCTAATGTTATTATATAAAAATTGTATAAAAAATATTTTACGTTATTGGATATATAAATAAAAAAAATCACTCTTTGTTGAACATTACCACTTGTTCTAGTATCCTTGTTATTTTTCCATAAAATGACTACCTAGGATACCTTTCTATACATGAATACAAATATATGATGATATTATGTTTATTTTAAATTTTTTTTGTATTTCCAAACTAATTTTTTTTATAATGTTTAGAGGAGAGGATATGGTATGGCCTTTATAAGTAAGTTGAGTGGCACAATTAAAATTTTGTAAAAAAAATGTTTTAGAAATGTTTTTCACTGGAAAAAATTCACTAAAATGTGGAATTATAGTTCCAATAAGGGTTAGGATTTATATATGGCCAAAATATTTGATTTGGGCCTGTTTTGGGTAATTTATAATTGTTATATTTTTTTATTAACCGTTGTCAAAACTGTTTTTACCTTAACCATTGTACATATTTTTTCTATTTTTACTATTCAGTTTTCGGTAAAAGTTGATTTTGAAATTATAAGATAACAAAATTAATATATTCAAAATATAGAATCCATTTTTTCAAATTCCACACACATCGATAGAAATATTTAATATTATATTTATCTCATAGATGAGACATGAATGAGGGTTTGTAAACATAAAATTATCAAAAGTTAATGATGATTTTATATGAAAATTATATTCAAATTCGATTTCAATGACATGAATATGATTTATGGGAATATAGTTGAACGAATTTTACACTAAAAACAGGTGAAAATTTTTTTCTTTATAAATAAATTTATCAAAAAGATAGTTTTCAATTAACATTAACCCTTTTTTAAATATTCATCAAAAAAATGATTCTTTTACCAAAATTTTAATAATTATCCGTAAAATAGTTTTTATATGATGATTAAAAAAATTATTTTTTTATCAAATTATTTCTCTAAAAGTGTAAAAAATTAATTTTGTTATTCCCCACAGAAATAAATAAAAATAACTTCTTATTAAAAAATAGTATTTTCTAAACATAGAATGAATTTAATAAAAATTTATTTAGTTTTTTATAAATATGATTTCATGATTTAAAAAAATTGTAAACTATACTTAGAAATTATGTGTTACTATTTGGGACACATATTCTACCACTAGTTAATAAGATTTATTTAAAGATTATAATATTATGTGTTTGTCACAATTCATTATAAATTAGTGTAGCACGTAACAAAATCCAAACATGGTGTTTCATGTAATTAAAACTAATCCAAATGTTACATGTAACAGAAGACAATTTCAATGATGTGTATAATTATATATATGTAGATTGTTAAATTTATTATAAAAAATATTTCACAAAATATAAGGGTGTTATATTCTACCACCATAAAATTAATTTTTCCCTCAAATTCGTCACATTGGATACAAAAAATGAGGACATTTCTCCCTCATTTTAACCACATGTTCCCATGTTTCTACCTAAAGATGGTGGTTTCACCGTTAATACATACCATACAAGTGGCCTTGTTTCAAGAAATTTATATATTATATCCATAATCCTTATTGATTGTTCCGCTTAAAAAATACCAGGATCTAGTGGTAAGTCTTCCTATTGAATTAAATGATAGGTAATAGGTTTATACTTCATTTGGAGGGACACATAGAACACATCATGATCCCCAGAGAGGTTCATTGGAAGCACCAAATGACAATCTATTATCCTGACATGGTCATGTATTCCAATTGGTCCAATAGAACTCTGGGTTTGTTTTTCCATTATTTAATCAATAGGTAAATTTATAGAAATGTCATATCCCAAACATAATATTATATTTTAAAAACCAATTATCATCATAACATATTGGTAATTGTTTTTCCTCCTTATGTGTATTTAAGTAGATATAAAATTCTCTACTAGGTCTTTGGCTTCCTTAGTTAAAAATAATTTTCATTATGGAACATCAATCTAGTTTGTTTGTGTTTTAAAATTCATTCCATAAAGAAGTTAATAAGGGGTCATATGAATTATCTATGAAATGCTAATATTATAAGAAATATAAACTATTTGAATTTTATGATTCTAACCACATTTTAAATTCATTGAACAAGATTTTAGAAACATTATTCATTTTTTTTCTCACTATGCTAAATCTAAACTCCATATCATTTTCTCATAGAATATTTCTACAAAACATCGAGGTCAAATTTATATCACAATCAGATAAAATTGAATAGTGTACTCAATAACGCTTTACCACTTCTTTAATATATATTGTGGGAAATGATCAAGAGAGAAATAATCTCTACTAGAAATGAAAGGTAATGACTTCATAAAGTGTTTACCTTAGTATGAAAAATTAGATAATCTGTAATTTTTACGAATAAATTTTATCATATATCCACAAAGCGTAAATGATTTACTCTTAAAATAACATTATTACTACCTAAAATAAAAAACAAAAGGGTTTTATTTCCAAAATAGTATCATAAAATATAATTATTCATGATAAACACTCTAATCATAAAACCTCAAATGGAGTGTTAATGAATTATGATAATCCATGAACTCGTAAACACCTAATGGTAACTATAACTGTTATGTTAATCTTATATGGATACATATACCCTTTCAAATGTTAATGAAACCTATATTTCATAAATAAGTTATTGTCTTATACAAAAAAAAAATTACTCTAAGAAATGTTTTAGAATTGTAACAAAATAATATAAAATGTGAATTTGTTATTCTAGAATTCATATAGAGGGAGAAAATCACATGAAATTTCACTAAAGGATAAACAAAAATTCATTAAAAATGCTTATTTATATAAAATCAAACATGAAACCCTATCCAAAGGGTGGTGGGTAATTGTTTTCTAATTTTCATAATTAACTTTATCTATTTTGATTTCATAAGAATTCCCATTATAATTATTCATTAGAGGTTTCTGTGGTTTATCATTGACATGGGCCCATAGATTGGGGCATTGGCTGGCATAACTCCCAAACACTATAAACATAAATTAATGGCATGCAGTTTTTTAATTAGTTAGATTACTATTATATTATATTGCACTAACCATATACTTAATGAATGTTTTACAATCACAATCCTTATGACCCACCTTCTCATAGTTAAATAACAAAATAGTTCTATTCAATAAATTCTCATAGATGTTTCTTTAAAAATTTCTGGCATATAGATGGCTCGAATTTCATTCCATCATTTGAGTTTCCATAAGACACGATCGTCATATTCTTATCAAAACCATAGGAATTCTTAGAATATCAAATTTACTTTTAATGTTTAGTGCACATAGAATGAAATTTTCATATCCACTAAAGGGTCATATAGTTAAGGCCATTTTAATACGTGGTCATAGGGAACAAAATAGTAGATCAGTTTTTATATTTAAGATAATTATTAAACCAGAATCCTAAAATGTATATATTGTTAAATTATTTTCATAGGTTTTATTATACTTATCTTCCATTTTCTTAATACAAGGGATTAAATCCCCAAATTAGTTCATAGAATATGAGGGATTAACTTAATATAAAATATCTAATAACACACTTCACATTATATAGATTAAATTTATTCTTATTCCCTCATATTATTAATAAGATACCACTACTTGTAACATCCTAGGTAAATAAAGAATAAATAATTTTCATAATATTTATGAATTAAATAATAATTTTAATTAAAAGGGGCTTCTACGTTCGATAGCATACTCGGTACGCAACGATGAGTTTCTTTGAAAACTTACGTTGCACACAAGTAATAAAATAATATTATTTTAAATGTTAGTTAATGAGTAGCTTTTGTACTGGCGGGAATGGATAGAAATAACTAAAATATGATTATATATGTTTTTAAATGTTTTTAAATTTACCCAATAAAAGATAAAGGCTTAAAATATAGAAAGAGTTCAATTTTAGGCATTTATACCCTAATTTTCACGAAAGGTCCACTTATCACCTTTTGACGGAGAACCGTCATTAAATATAGTTTTGATCAATCTTATAAATTCTATTGGACCAAATATACCTCTTATTTAGAATCAGGACATCAAAATTTACTTTGTGTAAATTTTTGGTACATTTCTGATAAAGTTCTTTTTTTAATGAATAGTGTAAAATGTTGTATTTTAATTCAAAACCTCTTTTTAATCTAATTTATTTATATGATTAGATTATCTTTTGAATTGGTTTTAAATTTAAATTAGAAAATATTTTTACCATTAAATCCAATAGTGGTCGTTGGAATTAATTTCACTTTGAAATCGGACTTAAACTAGTGTCAATCTTTTGATACATATTGTTCCTTAAAAACACGCTATTTGTTCTGACAGCGGGAATTAATTATTAAATTAATTAATGTGACTTATTTGTTTTGAATTTTGTAACATAGACTTCATTTTTGAATTCGTAATATCAAATATAGCTTAGGGTGAATTTTTGGTAATTTTCTGAAAAACATCATTTTTTGATGAATAGTGAAACCACTAAGTGGTACTTATAAAGACTGATTTTCCGTTTAAATGAAATTTTGCCATCATTATGTTTTGAATTTCAAAAATCCGACATAAATGGTTGTCATTAAGAAGTAAAATGTGGTTCAATGAGGTTATAAGAATTTTTTGGTGAATAGTAACTTATTAAGTTCTTAATCGCGATTAGTGGTAATTAGTGTAGTTTAAGGTAAAAATAATGCTTTAATAAAATAAGATGAGCTTGACACATGTCATACCCTCATTGGTTGTGTCATTGCCGACCAAGACAATCCATGGGTCAACTTGGGGACCCCATGGAGACACTTTGGTTGGGAAATGACATAAATAACTTTTTATTTAATGTAAAAGTAAAAATGACACAAACATAATATGTTTTACGAAAACAATTTTTACATGGAGTTATAATGATCCGATTTTTGATTATAAATAGTCATTGGAAAGATAAAACGATTTCCTACATCATAGTATTTTTTTTATAATTTTTAGACACTAAATAAATTAAATTATTTATGACATCATGATGATACAGCGATGACCTCATTATTTAACGATTTAAATAAAATGGAAAGATAATGTAAACTCTATGAACTACACATGTCCAAAACCAATTGGATGAGTGGATTTAAAACCCTTATCACCTTATCCACGAATTATATCAATGTGGGACCTTTTAAAACCGAATCACATTTTCAAATAAAGTAATATTTCTTTACTTTCCAAAAGTGCCCCTCCTCTCCTCTAATAAAAGGCCCCCACATCTACGTCATTTCACACACTCCTCAAGCCTTTTGCTCGGCCAATCCCTGCCCATTTACTCTCTCCACATCCCTTTACTCATCCTAGAGGATTCCCTTTTGGCAGAATCCTTTCAAAGGAAGCCTTTAGGCTAAAATCAAAATGAGTTACACTTTTAATGGTAATTCATTCTCTCATGTTCATTTGTTTTATTTTGCTTCTCCAACCCCCTAAACTCTTTTTATTTACTTCTTTTGTAACAAAACCAGTATCTTCAATATACTAGGATGTTGTTATAAAATTTATTCGAGCTACACTCTCACAAAACTACATCAAATGGTTAAAGAACATACGGTTTCTGTGGATGGCGAAATTCTGCCTCCCGAAACGATGATTGTTCAATACTCATTTAACACCTTCAAAGGTGGCCATTATGATGTCACTATTTTTATATATGATATATAATATGTTTACTTTTTTCTTTAAATTTCTTTATTTTTCATTTTGGGCATACCTTTATGGTTTCCATTATGGGTAAACACGATATCTTCATTTAAGGAAGTGCGGACTACCGCCCCCTCAAAGTGATGTGATTCGTTAATGCCATATGTGGGACATGTAAAGGATGGATTTAAAGTTATTATATATGATGTTATACTGAATTATAATATACATCTATGTCATTATTATTTCTTTCCATTAAAGTATGTGATAGAAATGAAAGTAGCGTTCATGCGTACGTACGGCTTACCGTCTCCATGAACGGTGCATTTCATTTCTTATCCCCAAATGTAATGTACTATTAAAAGTACATGTATATAATGGATATATATAATTAATGATATATCTAAATGATGAATATAATTCTGGAATTAAAATATACATACCTCTCATTTAGTTTTAATTCCATTAATATGACAAAGAAATGAAAGTAGCGTTCAGGCGTACGTACGGCTTACCGTCTCCATGAACGGTGCATTTCATTTCTTACCTCTAAATGATTATGTAATATTATAAATACATGTATATTCGGGATATATATGATATATATGATATACAAATCAGGAATGTCATTATGGATATAAATAACTTTTTACCACACGAACAACATGTAATTGTAAGAAGTCAACTTTCGACTTAAGAACCAAATATTGACAAAACAAACATTATTAACTTAAATGGTTACATAATGTTTATAACATGGAAATAAGTGATATAAAATGAATAATGAACTTTAAAAAGGTTCTTAATCAAGTATAAATTAACTCAAGTTTATTATTCAGGACGTTAAAGAACGATCGAGTCAAGTCGGACCCGAGGTAAGGGACTTCGTCTCAATCTCCTTTCATTGAGGCATATTTTGTTTTATACACAAATTTCTTTTATACGGTGTATAAACCCCTTTGACTTTTACTTTTATACAAAAGGAATCTTTTTCTACGAAGCATTTTACTAAACGACAAAAAGGAATGTTTTTTTAACGTACGCGGTGACAATGACCTTTTCCGCCGCCGCGAGTATTATTTGGTCTTTGGCTTTCTCAACAAGCCGTAATGTTTTTAGAATAAAATAAATACCATATACTCTTTTATGTATTTTGGTATTGAAAATGGTTTTGAAAAAGGATTCTATTATGTCAATATATTTATGATATATTGTGATTGAAATGTGGAAATGTTATCATTCCTTTATATTGGTTTTATGTTTTATGATTTTAAACTGGTACTTGGACATTTTAACGGGTGGTTACGTTATAAACCATATGACGGGTGGTGCCGTGAATACCAGGATTGGTGGTTACGTTATAACCTCCAATGCATTGTGTATGGAAGTCGGCCCTATGGCTATTCCATTAAGTATGTATGGAAATTGGCCATATGGCTATTCCATTAAGTGATATGTGTGGAAGTCGACCGTATGGTTATCCCACTTAAGTATGTTTATGTACCAAGTTACCTTTATATATGTTATGTGTTCTTTATATGGGTTTTATGGTAATACTTTGGTTACAAAAAAGTATGTAATGATAATTTATTCAGTGAAGAGTTTTTACTACTTCATGATGGTGAAGGTATTAATTTGATAAGAGTATACATGGTTTACTTGATTTTGAAAAACTAACAGTTTTCATTCTTTGAGTATCCCTTACTGAGCTTTTTATGCTCACCCCAAGTTTTTTTTGAAATGTTTTTCACAGGACTTAATGTGGAATAAGGTCAAGGATGGGATCAAGGGAATGTCATGCTATATAAAACATGGAACTAGATATGTTTCTTTCAAGAGTTTTTTTATTATGGAAACTTAGTATAAGTGACTGCTTTGTAATCTTTTGAGCTGTAATAGTTATGTTCTAATTCTCTAAAACTCTAAACCTGAAAAGATCCTCAACGTGAATTATTCTTTTAATTCAATATTAAGTAAGGTTTAAGGTTGGGGCCTTATAGTTTGTATCAAAGGTCGGTTTAGACAACTTTAGGAGTTAGAAAAGTGTTAAATTATAATATGATTGAAATGATATATCATTTACGGATTACCATGTTGCTTCGCCTAATGTATTTCTGTGTTCAGAATGGTTTTCCGCAGAGGAAACAAAGCAGCTATGTTGGGATGACATCAGGAGAATGATAACCTTCCAAATTAGCAACCTGAGATGGTCGGAATCAGAACTGAACAGTTTGTTGCAGTGATGGCACAGTTGAATCAGGCTATAAATGGTGGTGGTATCCATGCACGAGATCAGCCATATCAACCGTAGTGGAACATGTCAGTGGTGGAACATTTCATGAGGCAACATCCCCCATCATTCAGAGGATCATCTGACCCTGTGCAAGCTGAAGGGTGGATTAAAGCACTGGAGAAGATTTTTGATATCATGGGGTGTTCAGAACATCAAAAGGTTAGTCTTGTTGTTTACCGTTTTGAAGGTGAAGCTGATCAGTGGTGGTCGATGGTGAAAAATATAAGGGATGGTGATGATATTGAGGATCTTCACTGGGACGAATTCAAAGGTATGTTTCTTGAGAAATATCTTCCTAAGGTGGTTCGTCTTAGGATGGAAAAACAGTTCCTAGAATTGAGGCAGGATGATGATTCAGTGGCTTCTTATGAAGAAAAGTTCACTCGATTGGAATGGTATGCTCCAAACTTCATACGAGATCTTGATAGTAAAATAAACCGTTTTTACTCAGGGTTAAAGCCAAAGTATCGAAGGTCTTTAGCTTCTCGTGAGTTCAAAAGTTATTAAAAACTTGTTCGATGTGCGGAGAAGGTGGAAATGGAGTTTGCCGATGATTAGGTGTTCTATGACAAACAACAGAATAAGAGGTCTAGTTGGCAGGCAAAGGGGAAGAATTCATCAAAGAAGAAAGGAGGTAAGAAAACCAAATATCCATCCTGTGAGAAGTGTGGTAAAATGCATCCTGGAGAATGTTTATCCAAGTCTGGTAAGTGCTTTCTGTGTGGTAAGTCTGGTCATATTGCTCATAACTGTAAGGAAGATGATCAAGCAGGAAATGAAAAGCCAACGATAAGATGTTTTAAGTGTAATGAAATGGGTCATTATGAAAACGAGTGTCCAACGAAGAACTCAACTGGGGGAATGCAGCCAGACTACAAGCAGAAAGGGGTGGTGAAATCCTTTGCAACAACTTTAGCAGATGTTGGGCCATCGAATGAAGTGGTGTCAACTCCAGGGAGCTCAGTATTTTTCGAAGATTGACTTGAGGTCGGGGTACCATCAGTTGAAAGTAAAAGAAGAAGACGTTCCGAAGACTGTGTTCCGTACTAGATATGGCCATTATGAATTTGTAGTTATGCCTTTTGGGTTTACCAATGCACCTGCTGTATTCATGGACCTTATGAATAAAATTTTCCATGAGTTCTTGGATAAGTTTGTGTTTGTGTTTTGAGGTTTGGGAAGAGGTTATGTGTGCCTTGTGATTCACAGTTGAAGAATGAGTTGTTATATGAGGCTCATACTTCCCCGTTTTCAGTTCATCCCGGTAGTACTTAGATGTACATAGATCTGCGGGAGTATTACTGGTGGGATGGAATGAAAAGAGACATTGCTGATTTTACTGTGAAGTGTTTGACATGTCAACAGGTTAAAGCAGAGCAGCAGTTACCGAAAGGGATGCTTCTGCCTTTACCAGGGCCAGAGTGGAAATGGGAAAACATATCCGTGGACTTTGTTGTGGGATTACCGAGGACATCTTGAGGTAATAATGCAATCTGGGTTATTGTTGATCACTTGACCAAATCTGCTCATTTCCTTTCTATACGAGATACTTTCTCTCTTGATCAACTTTCTCTTTTGTATCTTAAAGAGATAGTTAGGTTACATGGAGTTCCTCTCTCCATTGTATCGAATCGTGATCCCAGGTTTACTTCTAACTTTTAAAAAGGCCTTCAGAAGTCGTTGGGTACTGAATTAAATTTTAGTACAGCTTTTCATCCTCAATCAGATGGGCAGTCAGAACGAACAATTCAGACCTTGGAGGATATGCTACGAGCTTGTTCTATGGATTATCAGGGAAGTTGGGACCAACATCTTTCTTTGGTTGAATTTTCTTATAATAACAGTTTTCATTCCAGTATACAGATGGCACCATTTCAGGCATTATATGGGAAGCAGTGTCGAACTCCAGCTTTCTGGGATGAAGTGGGTGATAGGAAGTTGATGGGACCATAATTGGTAGAAGAGATGGCAGAAAAATTTCAGCTGATTCAGAAACACATGAGAACAGCTCAGAGTAGGCAAAAGAGTTATGCGGATAACCGGAGGAAGGATCTATCTTTTAAGGTAGGTGATCATGTTTTTCTCAAGGTTTCTCCTTTGAAAAGTGTGATGAGATTTGGTAAGAAAGGAAAGCTGAGTCCAAGGTTCATTGGACCATATGAAATTCTGTAGAGAGTTGGATCAGTTGCATACCGAGTGGCTTTACCTCCGAGTTTATCTCAAGTACACAATGTTTTTCACGTTTTGATGTTGAGAAAGTATATGCCAGATCCGTCTCATGTTTTCAGCCCAGAGGTAGTTCAGCTGGAAGAGAACCTATCTTATGAGGAACAACTGATCCAAATTCTTGAAAACAGGGAGAAAGTGTTACGGAATAAGGTGATTCATTAGGTAAATGTTTTGTGGAAAACCATGTGATTGAAGAGGCAACGTGGGAATATGAAAATGCTATGAGGGATAAATACCCCCACTTATTTTGATAAGTGAATAAAATTGCGAGGACGCAATTCCAAAAAGGGGGGAAGGATGTAACATCCCAGGTAAATAAAGAATAAATAATATTCCTAATATTTATGAATTAAATATTAATTTTAATTAAAAGGGGTTTCTACGTTCGATAGCGTACTCGGTACGCAATGATGAGTTTCTTTGAAAACTTACGTTGCACACAAGTAATAAAATAATATTATTTTAAATGTTAGTTAACGAGTAGCCGTTGTACTGGCGGGAATGGACAGAAATAACTAAAATATGATTATATATGTTTTTAAATGTTTTTAAATTTACCCAATAAAAGATAAAGGCTTAAAATATGGAAAGAGTTCAATTTTAGGCATTTATACCCTAATTTTCACGAAAGGTCCACTTATCACCTTTTGACGGAGAACCGTCATTAAATATAGTTTTGATCGATCTTATAAATTCTATTGGACCAAATATAACTCTTATTTAGAATCAGGACATCAAAATTTACTTTGTGTAAATTTTTGGTACATTTCTGATAAAGTTCTTTTTTTAATGAATAGTGTAAAATGTTGTATTTTAATTCAAAACCTCTTTTTAATCTAATTTATTTATATTATTAGATTATCTTTTGAATTGGTTTTAAAGTGAAATTAGAAAATATTTTTACCATTAAATCCAATAGTGGGCGTTGGAATTAATTTCACTTTGAAATCGGACTTAAACTAGTGTCAATCTTTTGATACTTATTGTTTCATAAAAACACGCTATTTGCTCTGACAGTGGGAATTAATTATTAAATTAATTAATGTGACTTATATGTTTTGAATTTTTTAAAATATACTTCATTTTTGAATTTGTAATATCAAATATAGCTTATGGTGAATTTTTGGTAATTTTCTGAAAAACTTCATTTTTTGATGAATAGTGAAACCACTAAGTGGTACTTATAAAGGCTGATATTCCGTTTAAATGAAAATTTTCCATCATTGTGTTTTGAATTTCAAAAATCCGACATACATGGTTGTCATTAAGAAGTAAAATGTGGTTCAATGAGGTTATAATAATTTTTTGGTTAATAGTAACTTATTAAGTTCTTAATCGCGATTAGTGGTAATTAGTGTAGTTTAAGGTAAAAATAATGCTTTAATAAAATAAGATTTGCTTGACACATGTCCTACCCTCATTTGTTGTGTCATGGCCGACCAAGACAAGACATGGGTCAACTTGGGGACCCCATGGAGACACTTTGGTTGGGAAATGACATAAATAACTTTTTATTTAATGTAAAAGTAAAAATGACAAAAACATAATATGTTTTACGAAACCAATTTTTACATGGGGTTATAAAGATCTTATTTTTGATTATAAATAGTCATTGGAAAGCTAAAAAGATTTCCTACATCATAGTATTTGTTTTATAATTTTTAGACACTATAGAAAGTAAATTATTTATGACATCATGATGATGCAGCGATGACCTCATTATTTAACGATTTAAATAAAATGGAAAGATAATGTAAAATCTATGCACTAAACATGTCCAAAACCAATTGGATGAGTGTATTTAGAACCCTTATCACCTTATCCACGAATTATATCAATGTGGGACCTTTTAAAACCGAAAAACATTTTCAAATAAAGTAATATTTCTTTACTTTCCAAAAGTGCCCCTCCTCTCCTCTTATAAAAGGCCCCCACCTCTACCTCATTTCACACACTCCTCAAGCCTTTGGCTCGGCCAATCCCTGCCCATTTACTCTCTCCACATCCCTCTCCTCATCCTATAGGATTCCCTTTGTGCATAATCCTTTAAAAGGAAGCCTTTAGGCTCAAATCAAAAGGAGTTACACTTTTAAAGGTAATTCATTCTCTCATGTTCTTTTGTTTTATTTTGCTTCTCCAACCCCCAAAACTCTTTTTATTTACTTATTTTGTAACAAA
Source organism: Viscum album (assembly GCA_963277665.1). Classification (NCBI taxonomy): domain Eukaryota; kingdom Viridiplantae; phylum Streptophyta; class Magnoliopsida; order Santalales; family Viscaceae; genus Viscum; species Viscum album. The sequence goes on from OY728121.1 coordinate 462,535,418, forward strand.
AACAGTATCTTCAATATACTAGGATGTTGTTATAAGATTTATTCGATCTACACTCTCACAAAACTACATCAAATGGTTAAAGAACATACGGTTTCCGTGGATAGCGAAATTCTGCCTCCCGAAATGATGATTGTTCAATACTAATTTAACACCTTCAAAGGTGGCCATTATGATGTCACTATTTTTATATATGATATATAATATGTTTATTTTTTTCTTTAAGCTTCTGTATTTTTTATTTTGGGCACACCTTTATGGTTTCCATTATGGTTAAACATGATATCTTCATTTAAGGAAGTGCGGACTACCGCCCCCTCAAAGTGATGTGATTCGTTAATGCCATATGTGGGATGTGTAAAGGATGGATTTAAAGTTATTATATATGATGTTATACTGGAATTATAATATACCTCTATATCATTATTATTTCTTTCCATTAAAGTATGAGATAGAAATGAAAGTAGCGTTCATGCGTACGTACGGCTTACCGTCTCCATGAACGGTGCATTTCATTTCTTATCCCCAAATGTAATGTACTATTAAAAGTACATGTATATAATGGATATATATAATTAATAATATATCTAAATGATGAATATAATTCTGGAATTAAAATATACATACCTCTCATTTAGTTTTAATTCCATTAATATGACAAAGAAATGAAAGTAGCGTTCAGGCGTACGTACGGCTTACCGTCTCCATGAACGGTGCATTTCATTTCTTACCTCTAAATGATTATGTAATATTATAAATACATGTATATGCTGGATATATATGATATATATGATATCCAAATAAGGAATGTTATTATGGATATAAAGAAATTTTGACCACACGAACAACATGTAATTGTAAGAAGTCAACTTTCGACTTAAGAACCAAATATTGACAAAACAAACATTATTAACTTAAATGGTTACATAATGTTTATAACATGGAAATAAGTGATATAAAATGAATAATGAACTTTAAAAAGGTTCTTAATCAAGTATAAATTAACTCAAGTTTATTATTCAGGACGTTAAAGAACGATCGAGCCAAGTCGGACCTGAGGTAAGGGACTTCGTCTCAATCTCCTTTCATTGAGGCATATATCGTTTTATAAACAACTTTATTTTATACTGTGTATAAACCCCTTTGACTTTTACTTTTATACAAAAGGAATCTTTTTCTACGAAGCGTTTTACTAAATGACAAAAGGAATGTTTTTTTAACGTACGTGGTGACAACGACCTTTTCCGCCGCCGCGAGTATTATTTGGTCTTTGGCTTTCTCAACAAGTCGTAATGTTTTTAGAATAAAATAAATACCATATACTCTTTTATGTATTTTGGTATTGAAAATGATTTTGAAAAATGATTCTATTATGTCAATATATTTATGATATATTGTGATTTAAATGTGGAAATGTTATCATTCCTTTATATTGGTTTTATGTTTTATAATTTTATACTGGTACTTGGACATTTTAACGGGTGGTTACGTTATAAACCATATGACGGGTGGTGCCGTGAATACCAGGACGGGTGGTTACGTTATAACCTCCAATGCATTGGGTATGGAAGTCGGTCGTATGGCTATTCCATTAAGTATGTATGGAAATTGGCCGTATGGATATTCCATTAAGTGATATGTGTGGAAGTCGACTGTATGGTTATTCCACTTAAGTATGTTTATGTACCAAGTTACCTTTATATATGTTATGTGTTCTTTATATGGGTTTTATGGTAATACTTTGGTTACAAAAAAGTAAGTAATGATACTTTATTCAGTGAAGAGTTGTTACTACTTCATGAAGGTGAAGGTATTACTTTGATAGAGTATACATGGTTTACTTGATTTTGAAAAACTAACAGTTTTCATTCTTTGAGTATCCCTTACTGAGCTTTTTATGCTCACCCCAAGTTTTTTTCGAAATGTTTTTCACAGGAATTAATGTGGAATAAGGTCAAGGATGGGATCAAGGGAATGTCATGCTATATAAAACATGGAACTAGATATGTTTCTTTCAAGAGTTTTTTTTATTATGGAAACTTAGTATAAGTGACTACTTTGTAATCTTTTGAGCTGTAATAGTTATGTTCTAATTCTCTAAAACTCTAAACCTGAAAAGATCCTCAATGTGAATTATTCTTTTAATTCAATATTAAGTAAGGTTTAAGGTTGTGGCCTTATACTACTAATATTACTCACATTATAGATGATATACCACAAAAAATAAATTTCATGCTTAGAACACCAATGAACATAAAATATATTTTCAGTGGTTTAGAAAAATTTCACATTAATTAAAGGATCATTGGATGCACAAAAATAATGTCGATGTTTCTTTCTGAAGGGATCAACTGATATTTTTTCCAACCTTTATTCATTTGTAACTCAAAACTGATTCATTGTATGAGGATGTTTTTTGAGCATATCAAAAAGATAATTCATTACATATCCTATTTTATTTGTTTTATTATGAAGATAATCAGATTATTCTATGATACATTCAAATATAACAAATTTACTTCAGTTCCTATCCATTGTGTTGAACCAAATATTATATTTTGAGAGACAATAATCACTGTAAAAAACCACATATGCATGAAAAATAACATATATAATATCTATGTCATGACACCATATTTTCAATCTATGACACCTTGGGTTTATCTTAGGTCATTCATTGTAACTGTCTATTTAAATCCTTATTTTTTGTAATGAAATTATGAATTTTCAAAGCATATCCCCCGAGAGTGTTAGAGTATGTTTACAACAAGGCTCATTGTCATGCACTAGGTGCCAGAAAAATCTTTATAAATTCTCAATTATTAAGGGTTATTACCTCTATGTACCTATTCCCAAGAGACACATTAACATGTAGAATCTAGAATGGTACTAAATTTAATGGAATCCTCAAAATCTGTTATTTAAAAATTATCCTAGGACATTTTCTATTACATTGAATCATCCCAGGACGTATCCTTACACATATCACAATACATAACCTTTGATATATCCCTAGGGGTTTCGCTAATATATTCTCAACCCAGTTTACAATGGATTACATAATGATACCTCAAGAAGAAACAGTTTTGGCTCGTAATTATTTCTATTGGACTATAATGGATACCTAACAAGGTATTCCATGGGCAGATACACTTCCAAAGTGTGACACACCACCATCCCTACTGGTATTTAATTCCACATGAAACTCATGTTTTTAGAGCCACTCATCATGTATTGCTCACACTTGATAGTTCCTAAGGATCAGAATACGTCCTTTTCCACAGATACCATCTATATAGTTATAGGATTTTCATACATGGAAACAATTTATTTTTTATATGAATATTCAATAAATTAGTCACAAACACATAGGAGGAACATAATATTTTAGTGACTTTTTAGTTTTATAAAAACATTATTTTTAAATCATGAATGATCTCCAATGTCTCCTCTCAGAATCCCACCATTATTACTATCCAAAAGAATACCCTACAAAAAATTAGTATTCGTACATTGGGGGAAGGAAACACAAGAAAGGGTGATCTCAGAAGCTCATTACGGGTTAAAATATTATATATCAATCTTTGATCATATTATATAATAACATATCCATATCTGTATGAGATCATGAACAAAAATTATGGATTTAGTAACAAAAATTTCAATGATAATAAATTAAATCATGGCCTAAAACATTATCATTTAATAAAAAGTTGTCCAATATGAAATGAAAGTTTTATAAAACTATAAATAAATAAAAACACTTCATAAATCAATATTAACTTATATGTCTATTAGAAAATTAGACTAGGACTTGTCACTAGTTTCCCATTACGGATCAAGAATCACATACTTCCAAATTTTAGAACATGACAAACATACTTTTCATAGTAGAACATGATGCACTAATTTCCTATTGTGGATATGGACACATTTATTTACCATAATATATTTATCACATAAAATTATTTCCCATTGTTATATCATGAGATATAATACCTAACCTAATGCATCAGAGAGAGATACATGTCTCAATTATCATATAATGAAAATCATGCATATGTGTTACACAATATCATAAAAAATTAAACATATCATAACCCATGAAATGAATTAGGTTTCATAATAATTTTATCACATCATTACCTATATAAAAGAGATAGGTTTCATAAAAATATCATTATTATATCATTTTATAACAAGTGGATAAAGAACTAGTTATCACAATATTTTTATTATGGTATTCTTCAGGGAAGATAAATATATTTCATAAACATCTTTCCATCAAAAAATAGAAATCATTTAGATAAATAATAAGAATGGTATACTATTTTAATATCTTGGACAATGGATATGTTAAATCAAATAGATATTCTGTTAACGGGAGAATGATTTGGAAATAAATTTGTAAATTAGAAAATTTAGAAAAAATATTTTGGATGTCCATTACATTTAAAATAACATTAGAAATGTAAAATGGAATATTAAAAAGTCATTTAAAAATTATAATCATGAAAATAACATTTTATTTTTTAAATAACTTTTAAAACATAAATCATTTTGATGATAATTTTTTTTTGAAAATACCATTTGAAAAATATAGAAGAATTTTTAAATTAATTAATTTTAATGATGATGTGATATTTTTTTCATTCTATACTAGTTAAAACAAAGATACCATTAATATTTTTTCTGAATGCCAAACTGTAATTATCCAGAAAATGGAATGATTTCCCCTTTCAAAACATTTTTTATAAAATAAAACATTCCCAAAAATTTATTTAATAAATAATATCAATTATATAAATAAACATTATGAATTTTTTAAAAAAATATTTTTATGGTTGAAAGTGTTTTTTCCACCAAAATGATGATTTTAATATTAAAATTAATTCTTTTCTATTGAGTACATAATGAAAGGAAAATATAGGGACAAAATTATTATCTTGAAATAAATAGAGTATACTAATGTCATATTGTGTCATGAGAGATAGATTATAATATTTCATCATTGGAATCATAATCCTAAACAATCCTGATAAACGATTAATTTTTAACATAAAACACTTACCATGTTGGAATGATTGAATAATAGTCACCATGAAAAAAATATAATTATATTAAACATAAAATATCATGAGTATAAATAATTTTATTATATTAAATTTTAAAATGGTTTTATATAGATAATATATAAGAAGAGAGGTGCAAAACATAACATATATGTCAAATAAGGGAAATTGATATGAAATTATCATACCATTTTGTTAACAATTGAACCATAAACCCCGTGAATGATGGATCCTGAAATGGAAAATTAAATTTAAAAAGATAAATTAAAGAATCATAATATACTTTCATGGGTATTATGTAAACAAAAAAAGGAAAATATGGAGAATTTAGAATGTGTCTAATAGAAAAATAATAGTAATAAAGAAATCCCTTACATTAATCCTAAAAATATTTTATACAAATTAAAAACACTAGAATAAAAAAATAACATTATAATAAATATATTATAGAACCACATATATATATAAATAATTGAACATATTTCTAACTTATGGCCTTTTATATTCTACTTGTTAATAATTTCGTGCTAATGTCGCATTTTGGGCTATAAGAATTTTATTTTTATTGTATATTTTTATTTGGTATATTTAGTGAAATTTTATTGATAATGGATCCATATTAATAATAATTCTAAAAATGTTATATATATTATATTTATTAATTATATATACATTTATAGTTAACTATTAATTAAAGAGATAGAAAATGAAAAACACCATTCATGGATATGGTTTGTCATATGTATGTGTGAACATGGTTTCCATTTTGTTAATTTATTAGATGAATTTGATGGTTAATGGTATATTTTCATTAATAATCAATTTGTTTTCATATATAGAACATATTTTCATTAAATAAATATTTTTTACCTTGCATGTAAAGTGGGAACAAGTCACATCGCTTCACAATGTTGTATTTACTCATACAAACTTGCGATATTATCGTATTCCCATAAAATAGAAAGACTATTTTAAGTGTGATTTAATAAATGAAAAATATTAATAATATAATAAATATCATATATTTCTATATATTATAATTCATTAATTATTTCCATCCTCTATAAGTGGTAATGAAAAAAATGAATGACAAGGGTTCCCTAGGTGGCAGTCCAACGTACACAACAATGATGATTTTGTAACCCATTGGATTGGAGTAGAGATGGTAGTAAGTATAGATCATGACATAAAAAGATAAATCTATACGGAATATAATAAAGTTATTATATCACAATGATATCAAAATAATTGATATAGGTGGGGATGAAATAAAACAAAAACACTCGTTGATAATCATCTTGTCTTCTGGAGGAATCCTACTTATGGTTTTTGAAAAATTTATCCTAAGTTGGATTTATGTAAATAATAAGGCAAATGTTATTATTTAATGGATTTTTGGAAGTAAATTTTTCAGGAATTGTAATATAAAAAAAATGGTTTTATTGTATGAAGTTGATACAAAAATGTGTAGCCTTTTATAAGTGTAGTTATTATCACGCATATTGTTTTTTGAAATGAAAATGTGGTACCAAAATTTTACTCATGAAAACAGGGTCTTTAATGGATTATAACTAATTATAAAACTAATAGGGCTTCAATATGTAATATAAATGGGTGTTGTAAATGGGTTGGATCATCTTTTAACCTTATCTTTTTAGGGGAGCCCCTTATAATTGAATTTTATCTTTAATAATGGTAAATATTATTATAATTTTTAATATTCATTTTATTTAAATATTAAAATGAACTAATTATATAATATAAATCACTCTGGTTAAAAATATGGAAGCCATTTTTGAAATTAAAATCATACAAATTTTAAAAATTAATCATTTAAATCTAATAAAAATAATTGTGTTTCATGTGAAAGTGATCAAATATTTACATGATTTCATATCGAAATTCAATATGAAATTGTAAAAAATTACTTAAATTGTGAATGATGGATGTAAAATGGAAATAATTTTACTTAAAAAAATTCAAAAAATTATTTACCAATATAAATAAGTTAAATGAAAAGTATGTTTTCATTTATAATTCATGGTATTTCAATATTCATACAAAATAAATCTTTTTAGAAAAATATCAAAATTTAACCGTATAATAATTTTTACATTCCAATTTAAATAAATTAATTTATTTTATTAAATTATTTTTCTAAAAGTTTGAAAATATAATTTTATTATTTTTCATAAAACAAAATAGAAAATAACTCTTTTGATAATATAGTATTTTTCAAACCAATAAATAACTTACTAAAAAATAAAAAACATTATTAACCATGTTTTAACTTATATAAACACATTAAACATAATATTTAAAATATAATTTTTCATATTTATTCAACCAATTTACCACCTCGGTAAGAATTTTTTTTATGACAATATAATTAATTGTTTGTTATGATTTATTAATACTCGGTGTTGTGTGCAACACAAGATAATCATTCTATTGCTTGTAAAAAAAAGATAAACCCAGTGATCAAGTAATGAATGAAAACATAAGTTTTTTGTGTAATGAAAAATATATAAATTATTAAATTTATTTGGAAAAAGAATATTTTTCACGACCCCCTCCCCACAAAGTGTACCCCTCCTGGGCCGGCAATGTGAAAAGGGAGATAATGACCCCCGAGTCCCGCCTCCAGTAGGCCCCGGGTTGGCGACTAGCACCGAGGGTATAATACACACACAAATGGGAGGCATTACCCTCTAAGAGAACACATGCAGAAGAGAGAGATAGAATAGAATCCAACCAACTCCAACTCATAACTGAAATGTAAAAGAAACCCAAGTACATATATGAAATGTCATGCAAAAGTACCACAACTGAAAGGGGAAACTAAAAGTACCCAAAAGAAAGTAAAACGACAGCGACCACAAGCCCGAACAGCTCCTCCTCCAACCGCAAGCTAGTAGTAACCATCTTGATCTCCAACCTGCTCCAAGTGACCTGAAAAACAGTTTATATGTACATAGGGTGAGTATAACAGTATACTCAGTAGGATCCTCCCCAAGACTCCCGTGCAAAAGTAAAGAAAGCATGCTAAAGCCCAGTGAACAACAAGTGAAACTAACTCGTCACCTAAACAGGTATACTATGTTCCCAACCTCACCATGGCTACTCTCACCAAGTAACACATACAAGAATATAGCATATAGTAAAGAATGTCAAGGGTACCCCGCTACTACTTCCCCACTGGTTTTCCGCTTTGCCCCAACGACATACGTCCTGTGCATCTCTCTCCAATGGCTTGCCCGTATCAACATGGGTCAAGCTCCGCAATCTGCACCACGTGCACCACATAGGCTTGCCCGCAGACACCTGGGCTAAGCTCCACACAATCCTCACAACCAAAAGTAACCAGGTAGTTTACGGGAGCCACCACAGCTCGCATAACATGTATCATACGTCGGGTATTATACCTCAAGCCATTACAACCCATACACCGAGTAAGGATCCTCAAGCCATCACAGCCTATACACGTTACACCTATAGTAGTCCATAGGATACTATATCCAGAATATATGTGTGTGAAATAACCACAAGCCTTTACAGCCCTCTACACACATATATGGGTAAAACTAACCACTGTGCCTACCAGCACTAAGATCTACCAAGAGAAGAGAGCGGGGCCAAAGGGGGTAGTCAGCCATTCAACCTCCCATCAGAATGTTGGGGAAAACACCCCCCAGGGCTCAGAATCCCCGGGGTGTCAGTTGCCCTTACCGACAGGGTGGAGTAGCGTATAGAAACACAAAAAGTACAGGATATATAAGTAACTCACATCCACACTATGGGCATTACCTAGTCATAGATACAACTGCAGCTAACGTCTCTCAGACTCCAGGCTGCTACTTCTAAGACTAGGTATCCTATAAGCACACAACCAATTGAAGAGCTTTATTAGATTACTCCATTCTCATTTATCAGTTCCACTGTACATTAGTTAATTCTTTAACCATTAATTAAGATTGAACAATTTCCCATTTAACTGAAATGGCGTCACTTTCAATACAACTGCTCCTTTTTAAGATTCACATCACCTTTAAATTCTAGCATCTCCATCCCCGTGGATTTTCACCATTTAATCAAACATTCAATACAGAAATACTTTTCCACATTCCCAGGCATTCTAGAAAAACTTCCTATGCTTCTAAACACAAAGGAGGCTCAACACGGTGAGTAGATATACTACCCGTCGAGTCTTTGCCGCCTATAGAAAGAGCATAGACCCATCCTCCATCGAGAGGCTAAACACGGAAAGCACGTGGCATACCCCGCGTGTCTTCGCCTCCTTCAGAATGAGGGTAAGCAAGACCAGCTGCCTTGAGCAGTGGGGAAAAGCAAAGCAGATTAACATTCAAGAAAACCACAAGCAACCAGCAACCACATCCGTCCCATTCCATCACCCCTGGTGTCCTCCCTGACACCCATATGCATAAACCGATGCATCTCGCCACACTAGGCATCATCCGCTGCCACAACTATAAGGCCTCCATGCCTCCACATATCACAACAACCATCCAGGCTCACATCACAGCATAAGCAGCAGGAAAACAAACATCACAAAATGGGCTCTCGGCCCTTTAACAAACAAGAGGGTAACTCAGAACCCTTTTTGAAATTCCCACATAATCTGTTCTCTAAACCATATTGAATTAACAGATTTTGTTATTCGTAGGTTCCAATCATGGATACCTAATCAGTAAGCTATCAAAATTAAATAACCATGCTTACTTCCCTAATTTGATTATCCTCAAATTAGAACAACTACAACAATGACAACAACCAGATTAATTTACATGCCTCTTTATCTTTAGCCAATTAATCAACAATTAATTCCGGCTTTACGTTCATTATCAATTTCAATCATGAACGAACAATAAATCAAAGAAAACATAGATATCACTATATCTAGGAAAACATGAGGAAAACCGTTATCACGGTATAAAGCAACAGCATGCGATCAACCAATTCTTTTAATCCGGTTCAAGTATTTAATTAGGTCAATTTCATTGTGATCCAAAGGAATAAATCATGCTAATTCTACGATTGCACATATATAATTAGAGAAGCCATGAATCCCCTACCTCGAAGAGTTCTTGACGTCCTTTATCCACACAGCAGGTCACGATCCTCCCCTCGCGACAACTTATGTGGAAGAATGATCGACACAGCTTGGTTGCATCCAACAGAGCGGAACTGATCCTAGGAGTAAAGGTTGATTGTGAAACTCCTACGGGAAGTATTGAAAGGTTCTAGCGCCTCTTAGTTAAGAACAAAAGGGACGGAACAAGGGAGAATGATATCTCATCCCTTTTTAAGATTTAACGAGGTGACGGTTTAAGATCCGGTTAATTCTCCATTAAAAACGGATCGCATTAACCCATGCGGTTTGACCAAGTGAAACATTCCAAGCCTTAGGAATAATTAATATAGGATTTATGGCATTTGAATCGGCCTTAAGAGCCCTTAAAAATAAGGCTTTAAATGTATTTTACGTCAAAGGAAACGTCAAAAGGGGCAAAACTATAGGAGTCTGGAAACACTGTTCACCCACCGTTACTGTACATGAAACTGATCTGTGAAACTGATCTGTCACACCGATCTATGAAACTGATCTGTGAAACTGATCTGTCTCACCGATCTGTCTCACCGATCTGTCTCACCGATCTGTCTCACCGATCTGTGAAACTGATCTGTGAAACTGATCTGTCACACCGATCTGTGAAACTGATCTGTCACACCGATCTGTCACACCGATCTGTCTCACCGATCTGTCTCACCGATCTGTCTCACCGATCTGTCTCACCGATCTGTCTCACTGATCTGTCTCACCGATCTGTCTCACCGATATGTGAAACTGATCTGTGTAACCGATCTGTCTCACCGATCTGTGAAACCGATCTGTCTCACCGATCTGTGAAACTGATCTGTCTCACCGATCTGTGACACTGATCTGTCTCACCGATCTGTGAAACTGATCTGTCTCACCGATCTGTGAAACTGATCTGTCTCACCGATCTCTGAAACTGATCTGTCTCACCGATCTGTCTCACCGATCTGTCTCACCGATATGTCTCACCGATCTGTCTCACCGATCTGTCTCACCGATCTGTCTCACCGATCTGTGAAGCTGATCTGTGAAACTGATCTGTCACACCGATCTGTCTCACCGATCTGTCTCACCGATCTGTCTCACCGATCTATCTCACCGATCTGTCTCACCGATCTGTCTCACCAATCTGTTACTGTTCATAAAACTGGAAACATTGTTCACAGAACTAGAAAATTGGCAAAGTGTTGGGGATAAGTCCCCTTGACCTCCCGGAACACCTCCAACACCAACATTTCACAAAGTAATCGACCAGAGAGGTCCGGGCCATTACATTAGATACCTCTCAAAACATTCTCGTCCTCGAGAATTAAAAACCAACCCAGAAGTAAAGAGGGGTCCGAACAACCACCCCATAAGATACCTCTCAGGGGAAAACCACCATGAGTTGTTCGAAAGCTGGAACAAAAATATGACATCAGGGAACAAACAATCCATACCCAAACAATTCATTCTCAACATCACATCAAAGGTACATAAACAAAACATGAAAGGTCCAACCACAGAGAAAACATCATTACATGAAAGGAGTTAAACATTAAACAACTCTGGGTACTGAGCACGTATCTGTGACTCACGCTCCCAGGTACTCTCCTCCATGCCACCGTGTCGCCACAAGACACGAACTAAAGGAATAGAACGCCCACGCAACACCTTCTCCTTGTGGTCTTGGATCTCCACAGGTCGCTCCTCGAAGGTTGCATCATCATCAATATCGATCTCTCCCCAATCGATAACATGAGATTCATCATGAAGATAATGACGGAGCTGCGATACATGAAAAACATCATGTATCCGACTCATCCGAGGGGGAAGTGCTACTCGATATGCCACAACTCCAACACGAGCTAACACCTCGAAAGGCCCAACAAAACGGGGAGAAAGCTTACTTCCGCGACCAAACCTTCGCTGCCCACGACGGGGAGTCACCTTCAGAAACACATGATCCCCAACATTAAACTCTAAGGGTCTCCTTCTTTGATCCGCATAAGATTTCTGACGATCTTGTGCTGTCTTCATCCTCTCACGAATCACTTGAACCATCCCCGTCGTATTCTGCACTAGTTCTGGTCCGAGAATTGCTGACTCTCCGACCCCAGTCCAGCACAACGGAGAACGGCATGGCCGGCCATACAAGGCTTCAAACGGCGCCATGCCGATGGTAGAGTGAAAACTATTATTGTAAGCGAACTCTACCAAAGGTAAGTGTTTCACCCATGAACCTCCAAAATCAAGAACACAAGAGCGCAACATGTCTTCAAGAGTTTGGATGGTTCGCTCTGTCTGACCATCCGTTTGAGGATGAAAAGCAGTGCTAAGGCATAGTTGAGAGCCAAAAGCATGCTGGAGACCTCTCTACACCCTCGAGGTAAAACGAGGGTCTCGATCAGAAATGATCATCTTAGGAACTCCGTGAAGCCTCACCACCTCCTCCAGATACTGCCTCGAAAAAACCTCCACTGAGCTCGACTCCTTGATTGCTATGAAGTGGGCCGATTTAGTTAAACGATCCACTACCACCCATATAGAATCATGTCCTTCCGGAGCTCGAGGTAAACCTGTAACAAAGTCCATTGAGATGTCCTCCCACTTCCACTGAGGAATCTCTAAGTGCTGGAGAAGACCACCAGGAACACGGTGTTCGGCCTTCACCTTCTGGCAGACTAAACATCGAGACACACATTCTGCAACTGAACGCTTCAGCCCAGGCCACCAAAACTGACTCCTCAAGGATCGATACATCTTCTTCACACCAGGATGTACAGCTAAGGGCGAGCTATGGAACTCTCGGAGAACCGTCTCGCGCATCGCCAAGGGAACAAAAAGACTATCATGATACAACACTCGGTGTTGTTCATCCTCTGACCAACCATCAGGGGCCTCCCCACAAACAACTCTGTCTCTCAAAACTTCCACCTCTAGATCACCCAACTGAGACTCTTCCACCTTTTGCATCAGGGATGACTGCACCATCATCTGGAAAAGACAACCTCTTCCTCCAACTTCTCCCATATCAAGATGCAAAGATGCTAGCTCTTCCATCCCTCTCCAGGAATCACCAGATTCACGCACAACATCATTACGTGACTTTCGGCTCAGTGCATCAGCAACAACATTTCCCTTCCCAGGTGTATACGATATTTCGAAGTCGTATTCCTGCAAGAACTCCATCCACCGACGTTGCCGCAAGTTCAAATCCCGCTGAGAGAAATCATACCTCAAACTCTTATGATCGGTGAAAACCACAAAGTGCTCTCCAATGAGGTAATGTCTCCACAACTTCAGCGCAAACACCACGGCTGCCAACTCAAGATCATGGGTGGCATAGTTGCGTTCATGGGGACGCAACTGCCGAGACCCATAAGAAACAACTGACCTCTGCTGCATGAGAACACAGCCTAGCCCCAGATGTGAAGCATCACAGAAAACATCAAACTGGACTCCCTCCGTTGGAAGACAAAGGACTGGAGCACTTACCAACTTCTCCTTTAGATACTCGAAAGCTGTCTGACACTGATCAGTCCATATGAACGCTTGATCCTTCCTGGTCAAAGCTGTCAGAGGAGTCGCAACTCGGGAGAAATTAGCCACAAACCTCCTATAATAGCCTGCGAGACCAAGGAAACTTCGCACCTCTGACACGGTCTTGGGGGCTGGCCAAGACACCACTGCTTCTATCTTCGAAGGATCCACAGATACTCCCTGTTGGGACACAACATGTCCCAAGAAACAAACTTCTCGAGCCCAGAACTCACACTTGGACAACTTCCCAAACAACCGATGTTGGCGAAGAACTCCCAAAACAGCTCGTAGATGTTCTGCATGCTCTTCTTCAGATGTGGAGTACACAAGGATGTCGTCAATGAAAACCACAACAAACTTGTCCAAGAATTCACGGAACACAGCATTCATCAACCCCATGAAAACAGCTGGAGCATTTGTCACGCCGAATGGCATTACAACAAACTCATAATGCCCATGACGACAGCGGAAAGCAGTCTTCAGGATATCCTCATCCTTTACACGCATCTGATGATATCCTGACCGCAAGTCGATCTTTGAAAACCAACTTGCACCCTTCAGTTGATCGAATAGGTAATCAATCCGCGGGAGAGGATAACAGTTCTTTATTGTCACTTTGTTTAAGCGACGATAATCGACGCACAACCGCAAACTGCCATCAGCCTTTTTCACGAACAAGACTGGTGCACCCCACGGTGACACACTTGGCCGAACAAAACCACACTGCAATAGACCATCAAGCTGAATACATAGCTCTCGTAACTCAGAAGGGGCCATCCTATATGGAGACATAGAGATGGGAGACGCTCCTGGCTGTAGCTCGATCCCAAACTCGATCTTCCGTCGAGGGGGTAAGGATACAACCTCTTCTGGAAAGACATCAGGGTACTCTTCTACGACCCTAGGAAACGCCAGCTGTTGAACCTCTGAAGAACTCAGCATCATCCCAGCCATCATGGATGATAAGGATGAAACTCGTCTATGACTCATCCAAGGATCTCTCTCACCAACAAACACTACTTCCTCTCCATCTTCATCAAAGAAAACGACCTTCTTCCTGTAGCAATCCACAATAGCCTGCCCCGAATACAACCAATCCATGCCGAGGATGACATCATATGGTTGTATTCGTAAACATAGGAAATCTCCCCAAGAGCGGTGCTGCCCCAACACTAGCTCACAGTCTCTACATACTTCAAACAAGCTAGCTCGACCTCCAATTGGCGTAGTCAACGCCAAGGGCACTGGAAGCCTCTCTACCTCAAGTCCCAAAGCGTGGACAAGGGTAGGGGATATAAAGGAGTGTGTCGCTCCTGAATCAAACAAGGCATACACCAAGGTAGAAAACAAGCAAAGGGTACCTCGGACGACGTCTGGCTCGCCTGGAGCTGGCAACGCTAGAGCATGAAGCTGACCACGACCACCTCCACGGCCTCTCTGACCCTGATGACGACCACCACCACGGCCGCGCTCTGCTCTCTGAGGACGGGGAGCATCATGGGGCTGTCCTCTGCCTGCTCCATCTACCCTCTGGTGATCTAAAGCTGGTGCAACCTGCTGCTGCTGCCTCAGCTGGAACTGCCTCAACGGAGGAACCTGGAGTGGAGCGCCTGGTGCACGATGACTGCTCTGAAAAGTTGGGCACTCCCGCTGCTGATGACCACGTCCACCACAAGAAAAACAAGTGCCTGATCCCTTGGCATAGGTCTGAGAGTTTCTACCTCCGGAGAAATGAGATGGGAAGGGCCGGGACCTACTCCCAGGTGAACGGAAACTCTTCTGTCCTGAAAACCAGGAACCCCGGACCACAGCTCTGCTTCTTGAGGAATCATGACGATTCCCCTCTCGTGACGATCCGGTCCTAGCCAAAGTCCTCTCAACAACCTCTGCCCTCGCCAGCACCTCAAGATATGTCTTCAGCATAAATGGGGTGACCTGACGCTGGATCTCTGGACGCAAAGCCTCCTCGAAATGCCTCGCCCTGGCCTCATCATCTGGTAACAGGTCTGAAGCATATCGTAGAAGGTTCCTGAAACGGATTCCAAACTCTCGAACACTGGAGCTCCCCTGTCGAAGGGTAAGAAGCTCCTGGCGACTGGATGCCTTCGCAGTCGAAGAAAGAAACTCGACTCTAAACCTGTCTCGAAACTCCTCCCATGAGATCGCTGACTCCTCACGATCCCCGAGGAACAAGAACCACCACTGTCTCGCTGCTCCACGCAACATCGTCACAACCAAGGACACCCAGTGTTCCTTCCGAGCACGAATCGAACTGAAGCCTATCTCAACATCCTCCAACCAGTCTTCTGTGACTGCATCTGAAACGGAGCCCTCGTACTTCTGTAGACTCTGGCGCCGAAACTCTCGGAGTGTTTTCCTCCAAGTGTCATCGTCGTCAACCTCTACCCGGCGGCGATCTGCTGGAACAGCCTGCTGGGCACCTTCTGCGCAAACCTGACGGGGACGCCGACCTGGAGCCATACCTGTAAAATAACAATCGTTAGAGCTCCTAAGCCTGGAATATGGAAGACTCAACATTAATTAATTAATTATTTTGTTTTATTAATTTTTTTTAGGTTACCTATCCCAAGGTCTACCCATTCAAACACAGGCGCAAGGAATAATGATGCATGATCCTTTCCTAGGTCTCTACCCTGCAACCAGTATCACTTTGTTTAGTAGCCATCGTAAACTTAAAGGTCCGTGCAACAGATCATAGGGGGCCCTGAACGCCTATGTCTCTGCCGGTCTCCAGTGTTTACCCCACTTGCTAAACATGAATGACACCGTTGCCCTACCATCCCATGCATCCTCACCTGTGCCTAACTCCAAACTCCATCCTATCCCTCGACCAGACCTCTGATACCACTCTGTCACGACCCCCTCCCCACAAAGTGTACCCCTCCTGGGCCGGCAATGTGAAAAGGGAGATAATGACCCCCGAGTCCCGCCTCCAGTAGGCCCCGGGTTGGCGACTAGCACCGAGGGTATAATACACACACAAATGGGAGGCATTACCCTCTAAGAGAACACATGCAGAAGAGAGAGATAGAATAGAATCCAACCAACTCCAACTCATAACTGAAATGTAAAAGAAACCCAAGTACATATATGAAATGTCATGCAAAAGTACCACAACTGAAAGGGGAAACTAAAAGTACCCAAAAGAAAGTAAAACGACAGCGACCACAAGCCCGAACAGCTCCTCCTCCAACCGCAAGCTAGTAGTAACCAGCTTGATCTCCAACCTGCTCCAAGTGACCTAAAAAACAGTTTATATGTACATAGGGTGAGTATAACAGTATACTCAGTAGGATCCTCCCCAAGACTCTCGTGCAAAAGTAAAGAAAGCATGCTAAAGCCCAGTGAACAACAAGTGAAACTAACTCGTCACCTAAACAGGTATACTATGTTCCCAACCTCACCATGGCTACTCTCACCAAGTAACACATACAAGAATATAGCATATAGTAAAGAATGTCAAGGGTACCCCGCTACTACTTCCCCACTGGTTTGCCGCTTTGCCCCAACGACATACGTCATGTGCATCTCTCTCCAAAGGCTTGCCCGTATCAACATGGGTCAAGCTCCAAAATCTGCACCACGTGCACCACATAGGCTTGCCCGCAGACACCTGGGCTAAGCTCCACACAATCCTCACAACCAAAAGTAACCAGGTAGTTTCCGGGAGCCACCACAGCTCGCATAACGTGTATCATACGTCGGGTATTATACCTCAAGCCATTACAGCCCATACACCGAGTAAGGATCCTCAAGCCATCACAGCCTATACACGTTACACCTATAGTAGTCCATAGGATACTATATCCAAAATATATGTGTGTGAAATAACCACAAGCCATTACAGCCCTCTACACACATATATGGGTAAAACTAACCACTGTGCCTACCAGCACTAAGATCTACCAAGAGAAGAGAGCGGGGCCAAAGGGGGTAGTCAGCCATTCAACCTCCCATCAGAATGTTGGGGAAAACACCCCCCAGGGCTCAGAATCCCCGGGGTGTCAGTTGCCCTTACCGACAGGGTGGAGTAGCGTATAGAAACACAAAAAGTACAGGATATATAAGTAACTCACATCCACACTATGGGCATTACCTAGTCATAGATACAACTGCAGCTAACGTCTCTCAGACTCCAGGCTGCTACTTCTAAGACTAGGTATCCTATAAGCACACAACCAATTGAAGAGCTTTATTAGATTACTCCATTCTCATTTATCAGTTCCACTGTACATTAGTTAATTCTTTAAGCATTTATTAAGATTGAACAACTTCCCATTTAACTGAAATGGCATCACTTTCAATACAACTGCTCCTTTTTAAGATTCACATCACCTTTAAATTCTAGCATCTCCATCCCCGTGGATTTTCACCATTTAATCAAACATTCAATACAGAAATACTTTTCCACATTCCCAGGCATTCTAGAAAAACTTCCTATGATTCTAAACAAAAAGGAGGCTCAACACGGTGTGTAGATATACTACCCGTCGAGTCTTTGCCGCCTATAGAAAGAGCATAGACCCATCCTCCATCGAGAGGCTAAACACGGAAAGCACGTGGCATACCCCGCGTGTCTTCGCCTCCTTCAGAATGAGGGTAAGCAAGACCAGCTGCCTTGAGCAGTGGGGAAAAGCAAAGCAGATTAACATTCAAGAAAACCACAAGCAACCAGCAACCACATCCGTCCCATTCCATCACCCCTGGTGTCCTCCCTGACACCCATATGCATAAACCGATGCATCTCGCCACACTAGGCATCATCCGGTGCCACAACTATAAGGCCTCCATGCCTCCACATATCACAACAACCATCCAGGCTCACATCACAGCACAAGCAGCAGGAAAACAAACATCACAAAATGGGCTCTCAGCCCTTTAACAAACAAGAGGGTAACTCAGAACCCTTTTTGAAATTCCCACATAATCTGTTCTCTAAACCATATTGAATTAACAGATTTGTTATTCGTAGGTTCCAATCATGGATACCTAATCAGTAAGCTATCACAATTAAATAACCATGCTTACTTCCCTAATTTGATTATCCTCAAATTAGAACAACTACAACAACGACAACAACCAGATTAATTTACATGCCTCTTTATCTTTAGCCAATTAATCAACAATTAATTCCGGCTTTACGTTCATTATCAATTTCAATCATGAATGAACAATAAATCAAAGAAAAAATAGATATCACTATATCTAGGAAAACATGAGGCAAACCATTATCACGGTATAAAGCAACAGCATGCGATCAACCAATTCTTTTAATCCGGTTCAAGTATTTAATTAGGTCAATTTCATTGTGATCCAAAGGAATAAATCATGCTAATTCTACGATTGCACATATATAATTAGAGAAGCCATGAATCCCCTACCTCGAAGAGTTCTTGACGTCCTTTATCCACACAGCAGGTCACGATCCTCCCCTCGCGACAACTTATGTGGAAGAATGATCGACACAGCTTGGTTGCATCCAACAGAGCGGAACTGATCCTAGGAGTAAAGGTTGATTGTGAAACTCCTACGGGAAGTATTGAAAGGTTCTAGCGCCTCTTAGTTAAGAACAAAAGGGAAGGAACAAGGGAGAATGATATCTCGTCCCTTTTTAAGATTTAACGAGGTGACGGTTTAAGATCCGGTTAATTCTCCATTAAAAACGGATCGCATTAACCCACGCGGTTTGACCAAGTGAAACATTCCAAGCCTTAGGAATAATTAATATAGGATTTATGGCATTTGAATCGGCCTTAAGAGCCTTTAAAAATAAGGCTTTAAATGTATTTTATGTCAAAGGAAACGTCAAAAGGGGCAAAACTGTAGGAGTCTGGAAACACTGTTCACCCACCGTTACTGTACATGAAACTGATCTGTGAAACTGATCTGTCACACCGATCTGTGAAACTGATCTGTGAAACTGATCTGTCTCACCGATCTGTCTCACCGATCTGTCTCACCGATCTGTCTCACCGATCTGTGAAACTGATCTGTGAAACTGATCTGTCACACCGATCTGTGAAACTGATCTGTCACACCGATCTGTCACACCGATCTGTCTCACCGATCTGTCTCACCGATCTGTCTCACCGATCTGTCTCACCGATCTGTCTCACTGATCTGTCTCACTGATCTGTCTCACCGATCTGTGAAACTGATCTGTGTAACCGATCTGTCTCACCGATCTGTGAAACCGATATGTCTCACCGATCTGTGAAACTGATCTGTCTCACCGATCTGTGAAACTGATCTGTCTCACCGATCTGTGAAACTGATCTGTCTCACCGATCTGTGAAACTGATCTGTCTCACCGATCTGTGAAACTGATCTGTCTCACTGATCTGTGAAACTGATCTGTCTCACCGATCTGTCTCACCGATCTGTCTCACTGATCTGTCTCACCGATCTGTCTCACCGATCTGTCTCACCGATCTGTCTCACCGATCTGTGAAACTGATCTGTGAAACTGATCTGTCACACCGATCTGTCTCACCGATCTGTCTCACCGATCTGTCTCACCGATCTGTCTCACCTATCTGTCTCACCGATCTGTTACTATTCATAAAACTGGAAACACTGTTCACAGAACTAGAAAATTGGCAAAGTGTTGGGGATGAGTCCCCTTGACCTCCCGGAACACCTCCAACACCAACATTTCACAAAGTAATGGACCAGATAGGTCCGGGCCATTACAATATTTCAATAATAACATTATTTTACAAAAAGAGATTACACACATAAAAACAGTTTTTTTGAGAAATATGTTTTAAATTCTAAATTTAACTTATACCAAACAAAATATAATGATAATTTTAATTAAATAATTTATAATATTTATAATATAATGAGACTTAGGATACCTCAAAGTAAAATTAAAATTACAATGAGACCTAAAATTCCCAATTTAATGAACATAAATGACATTTTTACAAAATTCGGTATATTAACTATTTTCTTCAAATTAATAATATAGATGTATCCCAAAAAATAATTATAATATATTATTAGAGTTATTATTTAAAATATTATATTGATTAACTCAAATAATTTTATTTTAGATTTGAGATTTTAATTTTTATATCTTTTAACAAATTGAAATATAGAAACATCTGAGAAAATATTTTAAAAATGAATAAAATTACACAATTGAAAACTATGTATTATTTATTATGAATATATCAATAAATTTTATTTATTTAAAAAAATTATACATATATATCAAAGTGGTTTTGTTTCTATTAATACATTACAAATCAATGGCTCTATTAAAAACAGTTATATTAAAATAATATTATTTCATCTTATATCATCGTCAACATAAATCATAGTGTCCCATGTTAAAAGGGTTATTGAGTATATTTTAATTTTAAACTAATTTTTCAATATTTTACATACAACCCCCCCCCCCAAATAAAATATTGACAAATAATTTTTATAATTTTAATAAATGGATTATTATTTTAATAAATCATTCTTGAAAACAAGTATCATACAATGGGGTAAAAAAAAATCCTTTGAAAAGTAGAAGTTAAACATATAAAGGTTAAATGATATAACCCAATCTCATGTTCCGAAAAAAATTATTTCATTATAATGAAGTCAAATTATTGTTTTACAAAAAAATTGAAGTGTTAAAATAATAATAGAGACTGCAAGAGAATATAACTAGGAGAGATTTAACGACAAAGAAATATCAATCAAGAAGGGGTGAATAAAAACATCAATCCATGAGAAATAATTGTAATAGGGAAAAAATTTCCATTTTTGATAACCATTTTCCTAGATTTGAGGAATTATTTTACCATATAATATGAGAATATATACATAATTTAATTATTTCATTTAAAAAAATAAAATTTCTCTATTTGGTTATGGTTTGATAAATTTCCACTTCTATCTCATCTATTACTAATTTAAATTAATATTTTGGATTATTTTTTTCATGAGTAAATTACAATGATTATGTTTTATTGAATCATAAGATCAACATATGAATAACAACCAGTGATTATGTTTCATGATATTTACAACAAAAAAAATGGTTCACTCATGTTATCCAGTATGGATAAATAAAAATATTATGAAATACTAAATTTGTCTCTTTACATATATAATGGCACTCATTGTTAAAAATAAATGATTACAAAAATAGATATCTATATAAATCCTGAAAAATATGTCAGACTAAATTCAAAAACAAAAAAATTCACAAATAGTTGATTATGTAATCTTTAAAGAGAAACACTAACATTTGTTATCAAATAACATAAGTTATCTTAATGTTTTATATACTAAAAATTTGAATTCATTGATCATATAATCATCAATATTTTTATAAATCATTCCCAAAATATCATGAATCACTATAAACCCCTACAAAAAAAAAGTTTCTAAAAAATATTTATACCGTTATTATTGAAATAATATCACAAATGATCAAATATGTTCTATAAATCCAAAATTTGAATAAAATCCATCATAAATCACATATTGATTTAATTTATAATCATTTGAATTATCTTCAATACCATCCTATTAACATTTTGAATATCAATAACCTCCACATAACAAATACATGTTATTATCTAATCATTAAGAAAATAATAATGGTTTCTATTACTAAATCATGTGTTTTCAAAAAATATCACCTTCCAACTTCATAAATTTTCTAGGATATCAAAACCATTATACATATTCATTCATATCCTTAATTAAAAACTATTATAAATTTTTTTCATGATTAATACAATAAAAATACCTCTTATAAAATAATTATAAAACTTAATTCTAGAACCTCAATAAATAAAACCTTCAATCATTCAAATTTAATTTTTTATATAGCATATATCCCACCTTGGTCTCAGATTTATCCATTTAATAAGCTAATTAGCTGGATATATTAAAAATTTCACCACAAATAAGGCAATGATCTATATATGGCACTGGAGGATATACTCTATTTTTTATCAACTAACCCTTTGTTTTTTATGGAGACTACATGATCAGTGTCCATATTTTCCTAAAAAACACAAATTCTCATTACTCTGAGACATTTCCTTGTATTATTCTTCCAAGAATCTCTACAAGTAAGAAGATGAATAATCATTCCTCTATAGTTGATAAGAAAATCTATTTTTTATATTTTTTACTTGTAATAACACATATTATAAAGATTATAATCATATATGTTGATCATTGGTTATAAATTATATTTTTATTTCAAATTATATCTTCCATTTCATTTGGTTTCTCATGTGAATAATCATTGGATCATTCTTTACATTTAGCATCAACATGATTCTTCCATGTTCTAGTCATTAACTAAAACCACTATCCATTTTGTTAGGAATAATAATAAGAGAGACTAATTATGAAATCATGCTGAATAATTCATAAGAGATCTAAATCATATAAACTTATTTGGAAAATTTGAAACATTATGTGTCTCCTAGGTCATTCATGTTCATCATCTTTTCAAAACCATTATAATGGTTTATAAGTAAAATTTTAATTAACCCATGATGAATCCCCAAGATTTTCCATCTAGGTGTGTATTATGAGGCCCAATCATGGTACACATGAGATTATTAATTTAATAATCAATCCACCCAATTTAGAGATATTACTTATAACACCCCGAGTGCTTATGGACCGTTTTTCATGAAAATTAAATTTTCATTTATGTCTTGTAATGCTCTAAGTCAGACATTCCATTAAAAAGGCAGAACAGTGCATATGTTACATGACACCATCTTATTATAAATTACATGAAGCTTCGACTTCTAATACATTACACAAAACACCAACTTGGTATATGTAACACACAACACTAAATGGGTGTACGTTACATGAAACACTGATTATTATACAAAACAACATTTTACTATTAGAATTATTTAAATGAGATAGTTATAACCAATTTAGTAAACATATTCATATGAATAGTAAAAACCACTTTTAATTTTTTCACTTGAATTAAATATATTTAAAATGAATGATATGATTTTTTGTAAAGTCCTTATTTGTTTATGAATACAGTTTCATTTAATGAACTAAATTTAATGTCCATGAAGGAAAATTAATAATATTAATTTTATATATATTAATGATTTTAATTTGAAAAAATTATCTATATTTATGAATTTATAATGTATAAATAAAATTAGGGTTATTTTTTTGATTTTTTTAAGAAACAACATTTTAGGAAGAATAGTGAATAATATTTGATTTTAATTCAAAATATATTTTTCATTTAATTGTTATATATTGATAAATTAAATTTTTAAATGGTTTAAAATAAAAAAATAGAATGAATTTTTGTAAATTAGTCAAATTTAGGTAATTATAGTGAATTCCACAATGAAATTGTATAACAAACCAGATTAACATTTTGATAAATTTTACATTGAAAACCCACAATGTCAACACAACTGGTAGATTAATTTTAAGGCCCCATATGTGATTAAAATTTTTATGAATAGATTAAATATTTATAATGATCGTAATATGAATTTTCAAATAAGTTCATCTATGTTTTTAACCAAAATTATTAATAAAACTGATTATAATTAATTTCATCGATTCAGATAATGTTATGCTTCTTTATGTACTAAAACATAAATTTACGACCATAAAAACATATAATCTTCTCAAAACACATTTTCATTATTAATCGGCCACTGAAATTACATTACATAGTTTGGATTATTTAGTATGACTTTTTATTGAGTAAAAACATGTTTACACATAACTTTTTTTCAAAGACACAATGTGAGTCGTTGCCCATCCCTATAAAAGACAACCACCTACCCACCTTTTTATACCTCTAGAAATAGTTATTTTTAGAAAATTTATACCCATTACACAAAGAAACAACCCTATCTCACCCTTTAAAGCCTTGCTTTGGGCAGAAATCAACCCATGGAATCTTTTTGGTGCTAACTAAATGATGTTACCCAATTATGAGATAACATATTCTTGTAGGCTCCAATCATTTATTTTCTTTCTCCACCACCTCCAACCACCTTATGGAATAATTTTATGAGTAAAAGAATCCATAATATGATATGTTATTTTAATTCAAAGTGTTTAACTTAAAAAATGACACATCTCCGTTTATTGGAAAACAAACATCATATTTATTTTTATAAAAAACTACCACCTCACTAAAAAATGATTGTTTATTTTCCATTACTACCTCTCATGGATGAAATTATGACAGAAAAACTATTTATATATTATATATATTATTTTTTTTATATATTTACTCTTTTGGATTAATTTTACAACACATATATTTTTTATCTTTCATTTTTTGTAAATGTAATAATTTAGTTTTAAGAAGTGTGGACTACCTACCCTTCATAACAATGTGATTCATTCACAGACTATAAGGAATGTACTAAGTATTAGTTTAATTACCATATATGATATGTATATAATTATAATGATACATTAATTATATAATATTATTATGTTCATATACTTCATCTTCATTCTTTCTTCCCATAGGACAATAAAAACAGAGACAGTGTTCATACGTATATAAAACTTACCGTCTCTATGAACAATGTATTCCGTTTTGTAATTATATATCATATATTTAATTATAATACATATATACTAAAAATGAATAATATTCATCTCATGGATTAGATTATGGAATCAGTAAATAATTTTAATGACCAAAGATATAACAAATTAAGACCCAAGTGAAGAATAAAGAGAATATTATTCGAAGTGGAATGATAACATAGTATGTTAACAAGAAGGTAATATATGGTCATATTAAAATCATATATGGTTTTAGATATAATATCATGGTTAATTAAAAAGTCTAAAAAAATTATATTTTTTATGTAGGTGTTTTGAATGAATGCGATGAGAATCAAAACACAAGGTAAGGGGATTTCATCACTTTTTTAATTTCCTTGAGATATATCATTTATTTCGCACCCATTACATTTATGTGGTGTGTATGAATCCCATGGATTCATTTTATAATTATTAAAAATAAATTAATGGGTATTGAAATATTCAATATTTGGTTACTTTTTCTAGGGGTATATGTTTTAAATGTTAGCTAGTCAGTAAAATAGTTTTCTTCTCCATTTTCCTTTGTTGAGACTTTGGTTTTTTATGCACCTAAATTTATTTAAAGGATCATATAATTATATTTTATATTTTATATCTTGAATATAATTATTTTAAAGATATTTTATACTTAATTTCATTTCATTTTCATACCTAGGGAGTATGATCCAATGTTACAGTGTGATAAGAATTTATTGAAACAATATCCTTGAATTTTGAGATTATTTATGATTTTGATTCAATTAATGAAATATAATGCTTATTTTTTCAATGAGACTCATTAATTATATATTACTATGGTTATTAATGATATCTTCGTGTATTTGTACAATTTTTACACTTCTTGGTACTTAATATAATTTTTTTAGTAATATTTGATAATCTCTATTTGTGTTTGGAAATCTATTGTTTTAAAAAATCATATATTAAAAAAAATAAAAAACTGTATAAAAAGAAAATTTTAAGAAAATTTTCATATAAAAAGGATTTGAGAAACATTTTATTGTTTTCAAGGATTCC
Source organism: Viscum album (assembly GCA_963277665.1). NCBI lineage: Eukaryota > Viridiplantae > Streptophyta > Magnoliopsida > Santalales > Viscaceae > Viscum > Viscum album. The sequence goes on from OY728121.1 coordinate 462,561,761, forward strand.
ATTTTATGTTTCCAAATAAATTTTTTTTCAAAATGTTCTATGTTTTTAAACTTGTTTTTCATTTCTGAAAGGATATTTTTCTCATTAAATGTTATCAAAATAACTTTAGAAATTATTTACCATATAACATAATATAAAATTGTTTTAATCATGCTTTTATGAAGAAATTATTCATGTTTTCATTCGTAATCTTACTCTTAATAGATAATATTTTGATGGCAAGATGATTATGTAACACATTTCTCATTCACAGGTTATATTATTTTGAAACACAATTCCTTTCATTAGTTATGTTAATGATGAAATTATTGAGAGAACATTATTTTTCTATAGGTTATGATATGAATAAATGTTTATAATATTGATTTATTTTCATTTCATAGGGTATTATTATTTATGATATTGTGGAACATGTATGTAGGTTTTCATTATGAGATGGGTGGGACATATATATCCCTCTAATGAATTGGGTAATGATTTATATATCATTAGATAGACACGTGTGGCATGAAAAATAAACTCAGTTGAGTATTATAGGGTTGGAATGGGAAATGAACTCGGTTTAGTATTATATGGATGGAATGATGAGTGAACTCATTTGAGTATTACAAAGATGGAACGGTGTTTCAAATCTTATCAGTAACTAACTTTTTCCACTAAGAAGGGCTCGACATCAATTCCATGAATACTGTGGGAATTATTACACATGTTTATATGTCTACTATAATATCATGTTTTATTACAATGTTATGATTTCATGCCATATTTTATTTCTTTACATTTGATTCATATCTTATGAGATGCCAATATTTATTTCATGATTCATGTATATGAACCTCGATATACATGGTATGATATTATATTATCTTGATCATGTTATCAAACTGTTATAATCATAATTATTCTTACATACCTCTCTTGATTACCCTTACTGAAAAATTGATCTCAGTACTATTTTGTTTCTGTTTCCCCACCATTATGTTGATATTAATTATGTATGTTGTGTATAAATAGGTTTCTCGTTTAGAATAATATACTGGGAGATGATATAGCTCATTTACATATAGGCGTGGATGTTTCCATGTATCCAAAGGTACTGTAAATATATACTCATTTTGGAACTATCAATTTAATGTTGTAATTATTATTAAAATTTTGTGTTATTTTAATTTATGAAATGAGAGGGTATCTATAGTTGGTGTCAGAAACAAGGTTTAGTTTACATTAGGAATCTAGGATGTGATAACCTTAGGTAGAACCCTGAAGAAAAAAATATATGGATATATCATTGGGTAAGTAAAAGTTTAGGAAACACAATGATTCACCCCCATGATAAACTAAATGAAAAGGGTTATGAAATTGAAAACCTTGTTTCTATGGGCACACATTTTCTCAAGTTATGAGTCATTGGGGAATAAAAAATGTGTAGAGGAGTGAGAAACATTTTTTGTGTCTTTAATGATGAAACATCCACCATTTTAGTGTCTTTTGATATACTTGTAGCAGAGAAATGGACCAGTATTACAGATTTTATAATCTCCATTTGATAGTGTTCAGATCTCAAAAAATTCATTATTATTATTTATTGGCTAAAACTGTAAGAATATCAGTGGTGAAATCTAATCAAGAATTCCAAGTATCAATATCTGATGGAATCCATGAATTGGGATGAGTTCAATAACTTATTATTCATTAAGTACATTCCACATATTCATCATACCATGATGGGTAAATATTTTCTTCAATTGAAGCAAATGGATGATAAATATTTTAGTACCTAGCAGGATAATTCCACGATACATGTGAGGTAAACATTATGAATTGTAATCCAACCCAAAATTAACATTGGTGGGTTCTTTAGTGGATTAAAGCCATGTAAAGGAAGGGAGATGTCTATAACATACTTTATTAGCTATGTAGAGATTGCACATTGGGCAATAAAGGATTAAATGGAGGATACAGTAATATATCAACTTCAAGGGCTTGACAATAAAATTTTATGGACGTCAAAGGAAACTAAAAAACAATGGAGAAAGAATATTATTTTTACATTATAATCTATATATGGGGTGAATCATGTGGTAATTTTTCATAAGCGGTATAATAAATGTGCTATGTGACGAATGGAATGTCACAGTGAAATTGATGGTCAAAATTATGGGAAGAAGTTATCAAAATATTCTAAGAGAGGAAATGTAACATAGAATTTACCTATAATGATTTAGTGTTTAATGTTTTAGGGGAATGGGAAATATGATAACCACATCCCAAACCAAAGGAAGGGTGATGCTGATCAATGTCAGCATCATTTTATGCCAAGGGACAAGGGGAAATCTCATTCAATAACTATTTTTTGCTAAAGGTTGTGATAATGATGTTATTAATGGTACACATTCCATCCACTCCATAACTACTAATGTCGTTTTTAATTTTGGATCATCCCACTATTTCTTATCAAAATGATTTTATATTGGAGTTAATATAACACTAAAAAAATTGATATAGAATTATGAGTGCATACCACTAATGGTATGATGATTGCATCTGATGTATATAATTAAAATTCTATTTAAGATTATGTGAATTTTATTCCTTAAAATCATATCATTCATCATTTGGATTAATTTTATGTCATCATAGGAACAGATTAAAGAACTATGCATAAATCCCACTAAAATTTTCAGTGTAGGGATGTTACCTTTGACATTTCAAAACATCCTATGATCATCCATAAATTTTAAGATAAGTGTGAACTTTATGTGGAGATTACATATAGTGTATGGGTCATAATTACCACTCAAAATTTTTTTAACTCAAATGGCTAGGATAAAATTGAAATCCATGATATTTCTATTTTTCACCATTTTTTGGATGTCTTTCTTGAAGAGTTTCCTAGTTTTCCACCAAAATGTGTAGTTGAGTTATCAATAGAACTGATACTTAGTTCCACTCCAAATTTAAGGATTCATTATAGAATTTATTTTATCGGGATCTATGAATTGAAGAATAAACTCTACGAAATCCTCGATAAGGGATTAATTCATCCATGAGTTTCACCATGGTTTGAACTAGTTCTTTTTGTCAATAATGATAGATGGATCAATGGGACTATGAATTGATTGTAGATTGTTGAAAAAGATCACCATCAAAAATATTTATCCTCTCCCCAATATTGATGACTTGATTAATCGACTATGAGTAGGTCAATAATTTTTTGGATTGACCTTGATTATAGATATAATCATTTGAGGATCAATAAAAAGTATATAACTATGTTGATATTTCATACATATTATTGAGTCTATGAATATATAATTATTCCTTTTGGTCTTACTGATTCCCATGCTATCTAAAATTTTTAATAAAAATAGTCTTTAGATATTACCTCGATCAATTTTTGGAAGTCTTCATAGATTATATTATTATATATTTAAAGGGAAAGGTTGTTCATTAAAATCACTTGAGAATTGTACAAATAACCCTAAAGAAGTGTAAGCAACAAAAAAATTACAATGTTTATATTTTTTTAGCAAACAGTTTTATTATTTGGGTCACAAAATCTCAAGAGAAGATATAGATAAAGTTCCATTGAAGAAAGAGTCTATTTAATGATAGAGTAGACCAGACATAGGGACTATAATACATATAATTAATTGGTTAGTTTGATATTATCGACTCTTTGTGGATAAATTCTCATGAATATATAATACTCTGACCATCTTACTCTGAAGAGTGTCATGTTACTTTAGATAGAAAAAAGGGAGGAAAATATTATGGAACTGAATGGAAGGCTAGTCAGTGAACCTGTAATTACACTACCCTATAGTGGATAAGGGTTTATATTCATTAGTGACGCATCTATGATGGGATTGGGATGTGTTATTATGAAAAATTACATTGTTGTCACATATTTCTTAAGAAATTGATGAATCTTGAGAAAAAAAATTCCCAACACATGATTTGGAGTTATAGTGGTAAATTATCTATTAACAATATGGATGCATTATCTATGTGGAGAAATGTGTGATATACATAGTGATCATAAATTTATAAAATATATATTCACACGGATGGAGTTAAACATGCACAATAGAAGATGGTTAGAGTTGATAATGTATTATTAATCCAAAATAAATTTCCACCACATGAATGTGAATAAGGTGGAGAGTTCTTTTATTCGGAAATATTATTATAGCTTATCCATAATGAGGATCATAAAAGATCAAATATTTATGTATTTTCAATGGATTTAGATATAAATCCAAAATGAAGGGGGGAAATCGTATCTTTCTCAAATGAATGTTCAACCCTCAATCCTAGTCACAATTAAGCAGGCGTAGAAGGAAGATGTAGAGTTGAAAAAGATATTCTGAAATGTTACTGAGTTTAACATTGATCAGGATAGAATGATAATGTTCATGAAATGTGTTTGTGTCCCTTACATAATGATTTTTAGTAAGATATCTTAGAGCATTTTCATTATTACACCTTCCCTATTCATCATGGAAGTATGATGATGTATAGAGACATGAATGAATACCTTTGGTGGGATGGCCTGGAGATGGATATCAGGGAGTTTGTATCTTAGTGCACGATATTATAGAATGAAAATGATAAAAGGAAAATTCTATTATGATGTTTCATCCAATACCCATACCATAATAGTAATGGGAGAACATCACTATGGATTTTTTCAATGGACCACCAAGGTAATGCCCCGACCCCAGTTACCCAGAGTCGGTGCATTATTACATAACATAGGCATGATTGCAAGGAATCATGTCTCAAAAGAACGATCAGTTTAGCAGTCATGGAAAATAGATTACATAAATGATGTTTAACATTAAAACATGAAAAGAAAAACAACAGTAATTTATTCCATTAGAAAAGTACAAGACTCCTAGATTATTCCTTCAAGTCCCTCATAACTAACTTCTTCATATCCTGTGAAAATAAAACATAAGAAAGGGGTGAGCTCAGAGGTTCAGTAAGGGTATGTAATTTAGCGGTAGAAAACGACTTTTAATGAATGATGTGTAATAAAACAATGTCTTTTTAAAAATAATCTTGAACATATTATAGCACAAATAAATCAAACATTACAATATAATCATGCACATGGATATTCTAGTAGTCAAATAATCATATGTAATAACTCATTTAATAATGAGAGAATGTATAGTACTGGACATTATTTTCTGTGTCAAGGTCTAATCCCAGGACTTAAGAGAAAACTGTAACCGGACCCAAACCCAGAGACCCTTTGTAACCGGACTCCATCCCGAAGAGCCTCTGTAACTAGACTCCAACCCAGAGAGCCTCTGTAACTAGGCTTCAACTCGGAGAGCCTCTGTAACAGGACTCCAACCCCGAGGGTCTGCTGTAACCAGACCCCAACCCAGAGTGCTTACATTTACTGGTCCCCAACCCAGAACATACTAGTCCAACACATTCATCATTATAAATGGTTGAAATATTAATAAACATTCGTATTAAAACTAGAATACTAAATGTCAATACTTCATCCATAAACAATGAATGGTATAAAAATAACACACCCACAGTCAAACATATCAATAAACATTCAACACAATATTTAATATTTTAATCCTATTAAATCATCTTCAAAGAAGCTTAATATCCATTAATGTATGTGATATAGATGAAAATGATCAAAAATATTCTTATAGATAAATGACCTTTTAAATGAAATCATTTAATATTCTCAAAATTTATAAAAGGTAGTAATTTAAAATGGGTTTTTGAATTAATGTGTCCCATACAATTTTGAAACATTTTAAAAGATTTTTCATTTCAAAAATTTCATGTCCATATAAATAAATCCTTAAAAACATTTTGAAAACATGGACATTAATTAAAAGGTTTTAGAAAGATAAATCATTAAAACATTTAAAATGATGACATAGTTAAATAGACCCCCACCCCCATGAAACACTAAAATATTCATTTTGAAATTATTTTTATAAAATATGTGTATCTATGATAAGTATTTCTCAGAAAATTCTTACACATGAACAATCTCAAATAATAATGAAATTGAGGAAATAACCCTTCTCTCATTGTAATCAATCGAGTTGTATGATAATTATTCAATAGGCACAAAATGAATCAAATAATATCATGATTATAAAGAGAATCAAGATAATATATATCAAATGGTAGTACACAAAACACCACATGCAATAAATAAGTGGTGAACAATGGAAATCTCAAGGACTTAAAAGTGAGATAAGAAACCACTTATCACGTGTCTGACTTGACTCACACGTATGTTCCTTGTTATTCCTAAATAATAAACATAAGTTAATTTCTACTTAATTAATAATATTTTCAAGATAATTATTCTTTTTATGTCACTTATTATATTTCTATTACAATTAGTTCATTCTTTAGTTCTAATCAGACATTTGGTCGATGTTCGGAACATGAGTAAAAAATGAACTTGTTATAATTATAAATTGCCCATGTGGTAAAAATTACATTATCTATAGAATGATATTACTGATTTAGACTTCATAAATATTATATATGTCCAATATATATATATTTATAATAGTAAATAACATTTTAAGATAAGAAATGAAATTCCCCGTTCATGGAGATTGTAAGTAGTACGTACGCATGAACACTACTTTCATTTCTATTTTGTATTTTAACGAATTTAAAACCTAATGATAATTATGTATATTATAATTTCAGTATAATATAATATATAATATCATTAACTCTATACTTTATATGTCCCACATAAGTCATTAACGAGTCATATCACATTGAGGGGGTGGCAGTCCGCACTTCCTCAAATGAAATTATTATGTTTTACCCATAATGGAAACTATAAATGTATGATATAAATGGAAAATACAAAAGGAAAAATAAAACAGAAATATAATATATAATATATATATATAATATATAAATACATTTCCATCTTATTGGCCACCATGAGAGGTGGTAGGAGATAATAGAACAATCATCGTTTCGTGAGGCGTTAGTTTTCAACCACAGAAACGGTATGTTATTCACCCATTAGATGGAGGTGTCTGTAAGTGTAGTTAAAATCCTTCTCATAAAAACATACTATGCTATTTATGATACTGTTTTTGTAATAAAATAAATTAATAAAAAGTGTTTTCAAGGGTTGGTGATGTAAAATAAAACAAAATAAATGATAAGAATTTAAGATAAACTCTTACATTTAATTCAGCTAACTAAATTTGGTTTGATACAAAAAGACTTTTTGATGTTACTTCAACCTAAGGATAGTCTCCTAGGTGTGTTATAGGGATCTTGAGAGATTATTTGGGTAGGTGTTGGATGAGACAAGGGGCTTGAGAGGTGCGTGGAATGGGTTAGAAGTGGTGTCCTTTTATAAGGGGGGCAGTGGCTCTTTAGGATAATGTGAAAATATTTTTTATTATATAATTATATTCCCTTTCAAAATGTCAAAAAATAATTAAAATCAATGATAAGATGATTCAGGGTCTAAATAATATCATTCAAGATGAATTGTACAGGTTTTGGATATAGTTTTCATATTAATAATCTTATTTATTTAAATCATTTACTAATTTGGTAAATACTACATCATTATTGTGTCATGAATAATTTAATTTATATGATGTATACAAATTCTAAAATAATTCCATAATTTAGTTAATATTTTTATCTTTCCAATTAATATTTATAGTTGAACATATGTCTTATATAACCCCATGTAACAATTGAATTACTAAAAGATATTTGTTAATGTCAAATTTTGTCTTTACATTAAGTTAATTAAAATAAATTGTCATTATCATTCATAAGTGGCTCAATGGAGTCCAAAAATAGATCAATGGAAGTCCATGGTTGTCCATGACTCATCCAATAAGGCTAGGACATGTTTTATGTTAATTATGTATTATTATAATATTCTTTTTACCTTGAATTATCTTATTTACCTTTAATTGTGCTAAATAAAAGTTAAAAGATACTATTTTCCAAAAATTATTTTCATCATTTTGAACCAAATTTTACTTACGAAGGTTAACCGTGACTATTTTATATTTGAAATTAAACTCGCAGATGTGTTAAAATTATCTTTTATGCAAATTTTCAAATGCACCTAGTAGGTGGGTAAAAGACAGTGAAAAGGTCATTAAAATTTTTATATATATAAACATAAAATAAAATGAATCCAATGAATTATATTGAACTAATATAGGTATTATGTTTCTATTTTGTCCTAAAATATATTTAAATAAATTTTATAATTATTTAAGTAAAAAGTTTGTTTTAACCAAAAACTTAGTGTTTTTCAATATTCATCAAAAATTGCATGTTTTTAGAAAAATACCAAAATATTCACCCTAAAGTAATTTTTATATTATGAATTCAAAAAATGAGTCTATTTTACCAAATTGAAAAAATATAATTTTCATTTATTAATTTAAATTTTATTTTCATTGTCAAAACCAAAAAGCTTGTTTTTAATAAATAATAACTAACAAAAGATTGATACTTGTTTATGTTCAATTTCAATGTGAAATTATTTCCCATGAATTAAATTGGATGAAATGGTAAAAATATAATCCATTTATACTTCCAAACAATTGAATTGTATTATTTAGCACTACAAATTATTTGGATTAAAAGAGTTGTTTTTAGTTAAAATATAGAATATTTCCATATTCACCCAAATATGAAATTTATTAGAAAAACACAAAAAATATATTAAAACTAAATTATTATGTCCTGATTATAAAGAAGAAGTTTATTTTGTCAAATTAAATATATAAATGTTTCAAATATTGGATTTAAAAAGGGCTCTCCATTAATTGGCGGTAAAATTGCAATTTATTTTTAAAAAATACTTCTTTTATCTTAAAAAAATGAATTTGTTTTCTCATTATGTCTAAGAAACTCATAATATTAATTCAAAAATTATTAGGATTATATAAAGTTCAAAATTTAGTTAATAATATTCATAACATCTTTTGAACAGCTAATTTGGTAAGTCGTGTTGCACTTGAACTCAGTGTTGTGTGTAATGCTAGTTATTAAATTACATTGAAAAATAATGTACTATGAAATCATGGGGGGATACATTCTTCCATCCTTCAATAAATTGTGTCCTGACAATTTGAAATTGTTCTTCGAAAATAAAAGTTTTAAAATAGAAAATACCTTTGTGGGAAAACCCATATCAGAAATTGGCTAATAAAATTTATTCTTAATAAGATGAAATGGGTAATGAAATAGTCACCACAGAATTACGATCTCGATTAAGAAAACATTTTTGGTAATTATAGACACACAATTGGGGAAAAACATAAATATTTATAGGAAGTCAATAAGTTCATCAGTCACAAACAATTGTAGAATTTAGTTCCTCAAAACCATCAATCTATGATTATTTAAAATATCTTATGTTCAACAAAACATAAGGTGTTAGGATAACACATTTTTAGTTTTAAGATACCTTACCTAATGTTTATGAATTAATTTATTCATTGAAAAAGATATGAGAAAATATATACATGACTAGTAGAGTCCCATCCTTTAACGAATTTCTTCCACAAAATCATCTTTCACTCTAAAAGATAATAGAACCTTTAAAAATATTCTTATTATCCAATTAATATAGTGTTCCAAAACATGATTTTATAATTTATCAATGAGACCTTTTAAAAAACTACATTATTCAATCTATGAAATCTTATGGGAAAGTGGTAGGTAACACACCCTTGTTACACTTCAGTTGAGAGTTAAAGTTTCACGACCTTACCAGACACAACCGGTTTCTGCCCAACCTCTGAGATATCCTTTTTATGGAAATAAAAAAATAATCTCAACCTCGACTTATCCAAAATATTTCTGTCCAAACTCACGGTCCAAAATTTATAAGGAAGTTAAACACAACGAAGAACCTGTTTTCATGTAATAACATGTGAACACCTTCATCATGTTTTCTTTTAAAACACTACAACATCTTGAATTACCATAAAACCTTATTAATTGCATTCATGCTCCATTATTCCTTATAGAATATTTGATATACTCCTTCTATCCAAAAATGTTTTAATCAAAAAAAATGATGGAATATACAAATCATTAATCAGTTTCTAGGTAGTCAAGAATATCCAATATAATATATCCAAATCAATCATGTATTATTCCAAAATCACTACCTCAATATCAGAACCATATTCTGGTTTATCTTTCTCTCAACCATATATTTTCCAAAAACATAACCTGCTATTGGGTCACTTCTATTGGTTCTAAACAATATCATGTCTTTAATGAAACAGTACTACAGTACAATGCTTATATTCTCAATAATTCTTATAACATGTACATCATTAATACAATACTCAAATGACACAATACTTTAATAACAACATATGAAATCTGATCATTCCTCTTCATCGTCTGTAGTATGATAACATTATTATTATAAAATTTTAGTATTTGGGGTACACTCTGATGATTTGGTCATTTATTTGCATAGTGTCCCAACTCCTTGCAGATGAATCATTGTACATTTGAATCTTTTTTCTTACCCTTGAAATCACGTATATGGTGTCCTTTTTCCACACTTATAAAAAACTCTTATTCCCTTCAAACTTTTACCAAGGTGATTCATTCCATAGTTATCAGATAGGGGAAATCATTCTTTTCCCTTTTCCCATTATCTATCATTCTCGCTTCCATCCTTTTCTTCTCTTGCATCCCTTCAATGTGATAGGACTCATAGAATTCATTACTTATATTATTAATACCTGATAATATTTCTTCATATGATGAGAATACATGGGAGACTATATCCATTATAAATGTTGGATTAATTCCATGAATGATATTATCCTTCTTACTATTGGATCATACGTATTCCTAGTGTTCACATTCATTCTACTGGTCACCATTTCTATACAATGGCATAAACTATGACAGTTTATGAATTGAAATGAATAATTCCAAACTTGTGAAATACCTAACGTAAATTGACCAGTTTATGGATATAATCCATAATCATAAAAATATTTTCTTTGAAGAGGTATATAATCATAAATCCTTCATAATTATTTGTAAAGAAAATAAGAATTATCCTATGCATATCCCCCGAGAGTGTCGTAACCAAGAGTGCAGCGAGGCCCATTGTCATGCACCAGTTCTCATCCGAGTCTAGATCAAAGCAGTGTTTTTGGGTTTTACATCTAGGTACATGTGTTCAAGAGAGGCCTCTACCTGGTTACATCCTGATAGGGATGTATTTTTATGGAAGAATCACTAAATCTCTAAATTACAAAAACTCTTGGATGTTCATCAATACTAATCCTCAATGTCTTTCTTTGGGTAAAGTTATCTAATCATTGTTTATCAAAATGTAGTTTCTTTGGTTATTGCTAACCATTCTATGATACCAAATATAACACCCCGACCCCAGTTACCCAGAATCTGTGCATTATAAAATTACATTGGCATGATTACAAGGAATAATATCCCGAAGGATTGATCATTTTAGCTGTCTTGGAAAATATATTACTTACATGTTGTTCAACATTACATCTTGATATGATAAACAACCATAATTTATTCAATTAGAAACGTCCAAGCCTACTAGATTATTACTACAAGTCACTCATAACTAACTACTTCATATCCTAGGAAAATAAAACATAAGAAATGGGTGAGCTGAGATGATCAGTAATGGTATGTAATTTAGTGTAAGATATAAACTTTTAAGGTAATATTTGTAATAAAATAACAGGATTTTAAACATAAACATGGACATAATATGGAAAAAATAAATCAAACATTACCAAGTCAAAATTCACATGGTTATTATACTAGTTTAATAATCACATGTATTAACTAATTACATAATAGGGGAATGTATAGAAATGGAATATAATTTCTGTGCCAAGGCATCATTCTAGGACCTATGGACTAACTCTAACCAGACCCAAACACGGAGAGCCTCTGTAACCGAACTCCAACCCAGAGTTCCTCTGTAACCGGACTGTAACCCGGAGAGCCTCTGTAACCGGACTCCTACCCTGAGAGCCTCTATAACCAGACTCCAACCTGGTGGGTCTGCTGTAACCGGATCCCAACTCAGAGGGCTTACTATTACCAGCCTCCAACACATATCATACTAGATCAATACATTCTTCATAATAAATGGTTGAAATATAACATAAATATTTGTTTTAAAAATAGCATAAAAAATTTAAATACATTATCCATAAACCATGAATGTTATAAAAACAACACATCAAAATTCAAACATATCAAAAAACATTCAATACAATATGGATGATTTTTATCATAAAAAATCAACTTCAAATAATCCTAAAATCCATTAATGGTTTTTGACATAGATGAAAATGATTAGTAAAATGCTTCTAGAGAAATAACCCTTTTACATGAAATCCATTAATATTATCACAATTTATAAAGGTATTCATTTTAAAAAAATCGTATGAATGTATCCCATACCACATTGAAATTTTTTAAAAGAATTATCATTTTAAAACATTAATGTAAATATAAATAAATCATTAAAATCATTTTGAAAACATGGACATTAATTAAATGGGTTTAGAAGGATAAATCATTAAAACATCTAAAATGATGATCTTGTTAAATAGAACCACCCATAAAACCTTAAAAGATTATTTTTGATGTCATTTTTATAAAATATGGGTATCTATGATTTGTATGTCCTAGAAAATACTTACACATGAACAATCTCAGATAATAAAGTGACTGTGGAAATAACCCTTACCTCGTTGTAATCAATCGAGTCGTATGAACAATAGTCAATAACCACCAAATGAATCACAGAATATCATGAATATAACTAGAATCATGATTATATATATCAAATGGAAGTACAAAATATACCATATTCAATAAATAAGTGGTGAACAATGGAAATATCACGGAATAAAATGTGTGATTAGTAACCCCTTACCACGTGTCATACTTGACTCCCTCATATGTTCCTTGTCTTCCTGAATAATAAAAATAAGTTATTTTATAATTTCTTAAGAATATATTCATGTTTATTATTATTTTTATATCACTTATTACATTATTATAACAATTAATTAATTATTTGAGTTCATATTTGACATGTTGTCAGTGTTCTGAACTTGAGTCAAAAATGAACTTGTAAATATTTATAATTTGACCATGTGATCAAAATTACATTATTAATAAAATTAAAATACTCATTTAAATTTCATATATATCATATATGTCCAAAATATATTTGTATTTATAACAGTATATAACATTTTTAGATAATAAATGAAATGCACAGTTCATTGAGTCTGTAAACTGTATGTACTCTTGAATGCTAATTTCATTTCTATTTTGTATTTTAATGGAATTAAATCAAACTAATAGATATGTATATTATAATTCCAGTATAAAATAATATATAATATCATTAACTCCGTATTTTATATGTCCCAAATATTTCATTAACAAGCCATATCACATTGAGGGGGCATTAGTCCACACTTCCTTAAATGAAATTATCACGTATTACCCATAATGGAAACCGTTATGGTATGATATAAATGGAAAATACAGAATCAGAAAGATAACATAAAAATAATATATCTATCATATGTAAATAAAGTGCAATATTAATGTCCTCCATGAGAAGTGGTAGGAGATAATCGAACAATCATCATTTCGTAAGGTGTTAGTTTTTCAACCATAGAAACAGAATTTTCTGCAACCATTAGATGGATTTGTGTGTAAGTTTAGTTCGAATACTTCTCACAACAACATCCTAGTATATTGAGGATACTGGGTTTGTCATAAAATAAAGGAATAAAAGAGTTTATGGGGGTAGAATAAGTGAAATAAAAATAATAAAAGAAAAGAATTTAAGAGAAAAGGTTACCTTTAATTTATGTAACTTCCTTTAGGTTGACCAAAAGAACTTTTTGAAGTGACTTCTGCCAATGTTAAGGATCCTAGGTGTAATATAGGGATCTTCAGAGCTTATTTGATAAGGTTTTGGATGAGCCATGGGGCATGAGAGTTGTGTGGAATGTGTTAGAAGTGGTGTCCTTTTATAAGGGGGAGGGGCTCTTTAAGAAAGTGTGAATGTATTATTTTATTATAAGGTTATATTTGGTTTATAAAGGTCCAAAACTAATTAAAGTAGAATATAAGATGACTTGTGGTCGAAATAAAATCATCCAATAAGAATTTTACAGAGTTTTTATATAGGTTTAATATTAATAATTAAATTTATTTAAATAATTTATTAAAGAGGTAAATACTACATCATTATTGTGTCATAAATAATTTAATATTATTCATGTCTAAAAATTATTAAAAAATACCATAATCTACGAAATCATTTTACATTTCCAATAAATTATTATAGTTGAAAATATGACTTATATTACACCATGTAATAATTGATTTACTAAAACATATATGTTAAAGTATTTTTTTCTTTAATTTAAGTTAATTTAAATAATGTGTCAATATCATTCTTAAGTGGCTCCATGGGGTCCCAAAATCAACACAAGGATGGCCATGGTTGTCCCTAACTCATCCAATACGGTTAGAATAAGTGTTAAAATAATTTAGTATTATTATAATATTTTTTTTACATTGAATTATCCTATTTACCTTTAACCGCTGTAAATAAATGTCAAATGTTACTACTCAGAAAAAATTATTTTTCATCTTATTGAACTAAATTTTACATACTGAGGTTAACCGTGTATCTTGGATTTTTGAAATTCAACTCATAGAAGCTGTAAAATAATGTTCCATGCAAATTTGCAAATGCTCCTAGGAGGTGGGTAAAATATGGTAAAAAGTTCAATAAAATTTTTATATATCTAAACATATTATAAAATGAATCCAATGAATTATATTGAACATATATAGGAATTATTTATCTATTTTGACCTAAAACCAATTTTAAAAAAATAAATATTTATTTAAATAAAAAGTCAGTTTTATCAAATTACTCAGTTTTCTTCACTATTCGTCAAACATTGAAAGATTTCATAAAAATACCAAAATTTTACGCTATGCTAATTTTTATATTATGAATTCAAAAATTATGTCTATTTTACCAAATTCAAAAAATATATGTTTCATTTATTAATTTAAAATTATGTCCCGTTGTCGAAACCAAAAAGTGTTTTTTTAAGAAATAATAACTAACAAATGATTGATACTTTTTATGTTCAATTTCAACGTGAAATTATTTCTAATTAATATCACTGGATTAAATGATAAAAATATAATATATTTATATTCAAAAACCATTAAAAATTTTAATTTAACACTACAAATTATTTTTACTAGAAAAGTTTTTTTAGTAAAAATATAGTATTTTTAACTATTCACCCAATTATGAATGTTTTCAGAAAACACCAAAAATTTATCGAAACTAAATTATTGTGTCTTGATTCTAAATAAGAAGTTTATTTTTTCAAATTTAACAAAAAAATGTTTCAAATATGGTATTTAAAAATGGATCGGAATTAAAATGCTGTAAAATTACATTTTAAAAAAAATACTTCTTTTATCTGAAAAAATTGAATTTGTCTTTTCTTTATGTCTAAGAAACTCATAATATGGAATCTAAAATTATGAGGTTTATATAAAGTTAAAAATTTAGTTAATACTATTCATAACCTCTTTTGAATGACTAGTTTGGTAAGTGGTGGTGTGCTTGAACTCGGTGTTGCGTGTAGTGCAAGATATTGAATTACAATGAAGAAATGAAGTAATATGAAATCTTTGGGTGTTACAACCCATTACCTATAAAATGTTTAATGAAATATGGGTGGTAGTCGATCAACTATCTATGTCAGCACAATTCATTGCTATCAAAGACGACTTCTCTCTTTATCAGCTTACCAAAAATATACATTAAATAATTTTTTAAGGATTCATGGAGTATGACATTATATTGTATCAGATCAGTATCAAAGGTCTATCTTAATCTTCTGGTGAAGTATTCATCAATACCTTGATGCAGAATTTATTTTCATCAATACATATCATCCTCTTCCAGATGGACAGTCTAAAATAACTATTGAAACCTTATATTATATGTTGGGATCTTGTTATTTGGATTTGAAAGGTGGTCGGGACCAATAGCTTCATGTAGATGAGTTTTCATAAAATAATAGCTTTCATTATAGAATTTATATGAAACCTTAGGAATCCCTATATGAGATGAAATGTGGAGATCCAATGTTCAAGGATTTATTTGGTGAAATAAAGCTACTGGGACTTGGGATCACTAAATAAATTGTCAAGAGGTTTAGAGCCATTCCACAACATATCACAACATCTTAAAGCCTGTAGAAAATTTATGTTGATAACCATTAGAAGTATATAGAATTTGATGTTGGTGAAAATGTGTTTCAGGTAATATCACGTAGGAAAAACGTTTTTAGACTTGGGATGAAATAGATATTAATCCCTTGAAATACAGGTCCCTATGAGATTCTTGATCGTATCGGTACAGTAGCCTATGACATGGAACTTCCTCAAAATCTCCGTCAACTCCATGATGTGTTCCATGAATATCTCTTGACAGTGTTCACAGCTGACCCTTCACATTTACTAATCATAAAGGTCATACCACAACAAAAAATATTTCTTAAGAAGAGAAACCGGATGAAATTTTTAACCGATCAAAGAAAGATATACCAAACAAGACCACTCACCAGGTCAATGCTTTTTGTAGAAATCAGCAGTCAGTGGAAGCTACGTGGAAACATGATAATATAAATATTCATAAGTATCATGATTTTTTTACCCACGTGGTGAATTTTGAGGGCGAAATTCATTTTGAGGGGGGGTATAATGTAACAACCCATGTTTTTATGGACCCTTTATTCAAATAACATAAAATTTCATTTAAGTCTTGAAATTCACTAAGTCAAAAATTCCTTCAACATGGAACCATCTCCGAATTTGTTACATGAAAACAAATTAGAATGAATTACATGATATATTGATTCAGTGCACGTTACAATAAAATCCAACTTAGAATATGTTTTATGCAACACCAACTTGGCATACGTTTCATGCAACACTGATGTTTCTACGGAATGTCAATTTAATATTTTAATTATTTAAATTAGATAATTATAAGTTATCCATTAAAAATATTTATATTTATATTAGTAACTATGTTAATAGTTTTTCTATAATTGTTTTATATAAATAAAACAAACCGATAATGAAATAATTTTTTGGTCAAGTCCTTATATGATTAAAAATTCCATTTTCTCGAATAAACTACTTTTAATATCATTCAGTGAAAAATAAAAAAATATTAATTTTAGAAAAAATATATAAATTCATATTGATAAAATAAAATTCATTTTTTATTTTATAATTTCTAAATTATCCTCAGGATAAATTTTGGAGTTTTTTCTAAGAAACATCATTTTTTATGAATAGTGGAAAATACAAAATTATAATTAAAATTTGATTTTAAATTAAATATATTTTTATGGATAAATTATATTATAATGTGTTTTAAATGATTAATTAAATTATATTTATATAAATTAATAAAATTTTGGTAACTGGAACCATGTCCACATTAAAATTGGATATAAAAACATAGTAACATTTTGATTATTTTTACATTGAGTGCCCACAATGTTGACGTGATTGTGGGATTAATAATTAATTAATTTATGTAAATTATGTTAATAGAACAATGAAAAATGTATCACATGTTTGGAATCATAATAATTTATAATTTTTATTATGTTGAAAATTGTTTTTGACCATAAATTTATGTTAATGTTATTAAAATTAATTAAATCAGTTGAGGAAACAATTTGATTGACAAAGGGCTAGGACATAAATTTAAGATTCAAAATGACGTAGAATATATTCCAAATTCCATTAAAAATAAAATTTTTCTTTCATTCAACATTAATTATTTTGTTTTTTATTTGGTTTTAGGTTTTTATGTAATAACATTGGTACACCTAACTAGTTTTTAAAAATTTTAGGTGAGTCATATCCCTTCCCTATAGAAGGAAAATATCTATCCCATTTATTCTATCCTCTGAAATAAATTATTTTCAGAAAATATCATCCAAATACTCTCACAACCATCTCACCCTTCCTCATTGAAGCTTCCCTTTAGTCATAAAGAATCTTAAGGAAGCATTTTTTTCATAGAAAAGGTGTTACTCGATTAATAGGAAATATCGTCACATGAGCTCCTTTCATTTATTTTCTATATCCATCCACCTCTAAAAATATTACACTAATGTATAAAATATTATATTTTAAATATACAACAATGTTTTTATTCTAATTATTCAACTTAAACATACATGAAACTCTATCGAATGGGTAACAGACATAACATTTATGGGTACAGTGTACTACACCCTCACTAAATTATAATTTGTCATTTTTTCTTTTATAACTCTTGCCTTAGACATTATGATGGAAAATAAGTTTATATATGTTTATATATTATATTTATAATTTAATGTACCATATATATACCTTTTTAAATAATATATTTATATTTTCCATGTTGTGTAAATACGATTTTTTTGAGAAATTGTGGATTTCAGCCCCTCAAAGCAATGTGATTCATTCACACACTAAATGAAATGTATTAATGAAGGTATTATTGAAAATATATAACATATATAACATAAATAATATTATAATGGTAAATTAATGATATTATATACATATATTTATATATTTCATTTTCAATTTTTCTTTCAATGTGACAATAATAACATTAACAACGTTCATGTGTACGTAAGGGTTACCATCTCTAAAAATAGTGTATTCCATTAAATACTTATATATATTATAGATTATTATAATAAAAATATAATTAATATAGATTATGTTAATATCATTTTTTAAATTCTGCAATCATGAAATTATTATGTGTACCAAAGATATAACAAATTATTAAAAATGGGAAGAACACAGTGAATATCATCTGAAGTGAAAACATAATAAATGATGGTTAAAAAGATAGTAATATAAGATCATAATCAAAACATATATGGTATTAGATATTTGAATATTGTTTTTTAAATGATTTATAATAAATTTATATTCATTTTTTATTTATTTTGAATGAGTATGTTGAGATTCATGATACAAGGTAAGGGGATTTCATCTCACATTTTATTTTTGCAAGATACATGCATTATTCACAACCCATTACATTTATGTGGTGTGTATACTACCTATGGATGTATTCAATTATTATTTTATATAAATATATGGGGTTTTACATATACATTTAATGATCTTTATTTTATGTCGTTTAAGATTCAAAAGGTACCCATTCAGTAAAATAGTTTTGTCTCAATTTTCCTTCTTTGAGTATAAGGCCCCAGCCTTAAATCTTACATAATCTTGAATTAAATGAATAATTCAAATTGAGGATCTTTTCAGGTTTAGAGTTTTAGAGAATTAGGACACAACTATTACATCTCAAAAGATTACAAAGTAGAAACTTCTACTAAGTTTCCATAAAATAAAAACTCTTAAAAAGAAACATGTCTAGTTCCATGTTTTAGGTAGCATGACTTTCACTTGATCCCATCCTTGACCCTATTCCACATTAAGTCCTGTGAAAAAAATTTCAAAAACTTGGGATGAGCATAAAAATCTCAGTAAGGGACCCACAAAGAATGAAAACTGATAGTTTTTCAAAACAACAAGTAAACCATGTATACTTTATCAAAGTAATACTTTTCACATTTTCGAAGTAGTAAAAACTCATCACTGAATAAAAGTTCATTACTTACCCTTTTGTAGCAAAATGATTACCATAAAACCCATATAAAGATCACATAACATATAAAGGTAACTTGGGACATAAACATACTTAAGTGAAATAACCATAAGGTCGACTACCACACATATCACTTAATAGAATAGTCATTCGGCCAACTTCCATACATACTTAATGGAATAGCCATACGACCGACTTCCATACCCAATGCATTGGAGGTTATAACATAACCACCCGTCCTGGTATTCACGGCACCACCCGTCCTATGGTTTATCACGTAACCACCCGTAAAATATCCATGTACAATCATTACACATAAAATATTGAAAATATAAACATTTCAATAACAACATTTCATTTTCAATCACAATAAGTAATTCCCAGATATTGAATTAATCAATCCATTTTCAAAAACCATTTAAAAGTGATTTTTGAATCAATGTGTCCCATACCACTTTGAAGATTTAAATGGAATTATAATTTTAAAACATTAATGTCCATATAAATAAATACTGAAAAACATTTTTGAAAACATGGACATTAAAGATAAAGATTTATATTAATAAATCTTTAAAACATTTAAAACGATATTTTTTTTAAATAGTTTTTAACAAAAAGAGATACTTTTGAATACAAATAATAGCAGAATAACATTAAAACTGAACTTTATAATATCATGAGAATAAAGGGATTCATGAAATAATATGTCAAAGGATAGTATACACACCATATAAGAGTGAATTGATGCATAACAACAATGAAGTCTCAAAAGAAATGTAAAATGAGATGAAATCCATTATAAAGATAGTATCCTTAAATTAAGGATAAATCTATCAAATAATTATGTGTGAGAAATATAAATACACCCAATATAAATGGATATTAACTGTGAAACAATCAGAGGTCATTCACACATATTCATATGATGACATGTTCAAGAAGTACAAGTTGAACCCAAAGAAATCGAAATTGGGTTAAGACGTTCATTTGTAAAAATTCGACAGCCTAACGGCGTCACTTCAAAATTCAGAAAATTATTCGATGAGAGAGTGAATGGTATCTCATCACTTGGACATAAACTTTACATCAATAAGGATATATAAGAACATATCCCACATAATAATATGTAAATTAAAAGACATAACAAAAGAAGTCTTTTAAAAAGAGGAGGGTGAAAGCTTCCCTTACCGACATGGGTATCTTTTGAGACACGCACCCCGTGAAAGAAGGACAATAAAACATTGATGTAAATACTCATAAATGAAATTATATTACACAATGAGTAAAATAATGGGCAGTACATACACCAATCAAAGGAAATTGTGGTAAATGCAGCATAAATCTCACGGAAATAAAAGTGAGATGAAAAATCCCTTACGAAAACTCTGCAGCCTAACGGCGCCACATAAAACATACAAAAATGTATTGATGAGATAAAATAGGGTCTCTCATCATATTAACATAATGTTTACAGAAATATTAATATAGAGGAACATCCCCCAACATAAAAAAGTGGAGCTTAAAAGAAGTGACATAAAGGAGAGTACTTAATAAGAGAGAGAGAGGTTAGATCTCTTACGAAAATTCGGCAGCCTAACGACGCCACTCAAAACTTCCAAAATGGATTGATGAGAGAGAATAGGGTCTCTCATCATTTTAACATAAAAATTACAGTAATATTAATACAAAAGAACAACCCAATAAAAAGAAACATGAGCATTAGAAGGAATGACATAAAAGAGTGTACTTAAAAAGAAAGAGTGGAGTAAGATCCCTTACCTCAGGTCTGACTTCACTCGATCGTTCATTAATCTCCTGAATAATAAACTTGAGTTAATTTCTACTTCCTTAAGAACAATTTTCAAGTTCATTATTCCTTTTATATCAATTATTGACATGTTATAAACATTATGTAATCATTTAAGTTAATAATGTTTGTCTTGTCGATATATGGTTATTAACTCGAATGTGGACTTCTTACAATTACATTTTGTTCGTGTGGTCAAAGGTTCATTATATAAAGAGCTGTATTCATGATGTAGATATCATATATATCATATATATCCAATATATTCATGCATTTATAATATTACATTACATTTAGAGTTAAGAAATGAAATGCACCGTTCATTGAGACGATAAGCCGTACGTATGCATGAACGCTACTTCCATTTCTATTTCATATTTAATGGAATTAAAACATAATGATACATAATAGTATTTTAATTACAGTATGGTATCATATATAATATCATTAAATATATCCTTTATACGTACCACATATGGTATTAACGAATCAAATCACTTTGAGGGGGCGGTAGTCCGCACTTCCTTAAATGAAGATATCGCGTTTACCCATAATGGAAACCATAAAGGTATGCCATAAATGAAAAATACAGAAGATTAAGGAAAAAATAAACATATTATATATCATATATAAATATAGTGTCATATTAATGGCCACCCTTGAAGGTGTTAAAAGAATGTTGAACAATCATCGTTTCGGGAGGCAGAAATTCACCATCCACGGAAACAGTATGTTCTTTAACCATTAGATGTAGGTGTGTGTAAGTGTAGCTCGAATCCTTCATATAAAAACATCCTAGTATATTGATGATACTGTAGTGGTTACAAAAGAAATGAATAAAAAGAGTTTAGGGGGTTGGAGAAGCAAAATAAAACAAAAGGACTCAAGTGAAGACATTACATTAAAATCGGGTAACTCCCTTTAGTTTGAGCTCAAAGGCATCCTTGGGAAGACTTCTGCCCAAAGTGAGGCTTCAAGAAGTAAGAGAGGTAAGTGGAGAGACAAAATGGGCAAAGGTTGGCCGAGCCAAAGGCTTTTGGAGTGTGGGTAAGTAGGTAGAGGTGGGGGCCTTTTATAAGAGGAGAGGAGGGGCACTCTTTTATAGTTAAAAAATGTTACATTATATTCAAAAGAGTTTCGGATTTTAAAGGTCCCACATTGATTTATTTCTAGGGTAAGGTGATAAGGGTTCTAAATCCACTCATCCAATAGGTTTTTGACATGTGTAGGTCTTATATATTACATTATCGTTCCATTTTATTTGAATCCTTAAATAATGAGGTCATCGCTGCATCATCATGATGTCATAAATAGTTTAATTTATTTAATGTCTAAAAATTATAAAAAAATACTATGATGTAGGAAATATTTTAGCTTTCCAATGACTATTTATATTCAAAAATATGACTTGTATAACCCCATGTAAAAATTGTTTTAGTAAAATATCTCATGTTTGTGTCATTTTTACTTTAACATTAAATAAAAAGGTATTTATGTCTTTTTTCAACCAAAGTGGATCCATGGGGTCCTCAAGTTGACCCATGGATTGTCATGGTCGGCGATGACACATCCAATTAGGGTAGGAAATGTGTCTAGGTCATTTCTTTTTATTAAAACATTATTCTTACCTTAAACTACACTAATTACTCTAATCGCGATTAAAAACTTAATAAGTTACTATTCACCACAAAATTATATTTATCCCATTGAACCACATTTTACTTCTTAATGACAACCATGTATGTCAGATTTTTGAAATTCAAAACACAAAGGTGACACAATTTCATTTAAACGGAAATATCAGTTTTTATAAGTACCACTTAGTGGTTTCACTATTCCTAAAAAATTGAGGTTTTTCAGAAAATTACCAAAAATTCACCCCAAGCTATATTTGATATTCCGAATAAAAAAATGATATCTGTTTTAAAAAATTCAAAACACATATTTTTAATTAATTAATTTAATAATTAATTCCCACTTTCAAAACAAATAGCGTGTTTTTATGAAATAAAATGTATCAAAAGATTGACACTAGTTTAAGTCTGATTTCAAAGTGAAATTAATTCCAAAGACCACAATTGGATTATATGGTAATAATATATTATAATTTAACATTAAAACCAATTCAAAAGATAATATAATCATATATATAAATTAGATTAAAAAGAGGTTTCGAATTAAAATACAACATTTTTCACTATTCATTAAAAATTGAACTTTTTTGGAAAAATACCAAAAATATACACAAAGTAAATTTTGATGTCCCAATTCTAAAGAAGAATTTTATTTTGTCAAATATAACAAATACCATTTTCAAAATTTTGATTTAAAAGAGGTTCGCCATCAAAAGGCGGTTAATCGACCTTTTAAAGAATATTAGAATGTTTACCCTTAAAATTGGATTCATTCGCATTTTTAATCCTCTAAAATTTATTGTAAAAAGTAAAAATATTTGAAAAACATATATAATTATTTTGTAGTTAGTTCCATTCATTCCCGCCATCACAACAGCTAGGCGTTAACTACAATTTAAAATAATATTATTTTATTATTAGAGTGCAACGTAAGATTCCCAAGAAACTCGTTGTTGCGTGTTGGGTACGCCATTGAGGACAGCATCCCCTTTAATGTCATATTAATATTTTATTCAAAAATATGGATAAATATTAAATTTTCATATTCTTTATTTACCTGGGGTGTTACATCCTTCCCCCCTTTTGGGAATTGCATCCTCGCAATTTTAAAATTGAGCTTGGAAACATCCTTGGACGTCCCACATCGGAACAAGAGTCGGTAAAAAAATCTCTTTAAAATAAAGAAATAGAAGTACAGAGGTCACCCGAGTTAACCCATACTAGGATTATGTGTAGGAAAACATGGACATGGAAGAAAAAGCAATGGGTCATGTTCTTGAGGGAGAGTGATAGTAAACATGTCTAGGAGAAAGTTAACCACAAGAAAATCACAAACTTCTGATGGGTTAAGCAGTATTGGATTCCCAATTAGGAAAAGTAAATAGACAACATTTTTGTTTTAAGTTACTTTTTATTGAGGAATTTATTCATAAGGAAACATAATTACTTATCATGTTGACTTTCAACTTATATTAGATTTATTACACAAATTCATACTTTCCCCCAAAAGACAAGTATTTAGGAAGACTTGTTCACATTAAGAGTACTATAATCATCTTCTAGAGGATCACCTAATCCACAAAAGAGAACTATATACTTCCCATATCTTTAGACATTAACCAAAACCAAAACCAACAGGTTAGTACAAGATCAGATAATCCAGAAAAGGATAACCCTTTATGAAAAGAAAATCTATTCTTAACCTCAAAAATTTGTCCAACAAAACCCAAAGTTCAACAAGGACAATTCGATAATAAATTTGTCCACAAAATTCTTCAAAGTAAACCAAACTATGATTGAAACCCAAATATTTGAAGAATTTAGACACATAGTCTTCCAAGTTAAATAGTAACATTTATCTCCAAACAAAATCAGTTTCTCATAATGTCTTGTATTGAAAATTAATTAACCTAATCACATATCCTCCATGATAGGTTAATAATTTTCATAAATAACCCAAAATCAACTGACTCTTAATTCATAAAATCATCTAACTAAAAATAATCAGTCAAAATAACCAAGGACTTCACGTAGTCCAGTGGTAGGCGATAAATACAAGTCGCACTTTGGTTGTGAGTTCAATTCCCACAGCTTTGTCCGACGTGACGGGTTGTCACACGGTCTGTGTGTTGTCCTTTTTCCAAAACTATATAATTCCCAAAAAATTTCCCAAAATGAGATAAAATCTTCAAAAATAAACATAACATATTTTAACCTCACGTTTATCTCATGCCTTTCATTTTCCATCATAACATATAATAACCCATAATTACCTCAAAAGTAAGGATCATATAAACCCTAATGGTTACCTTTATAATTATTACCTAAACTTACACATCGTTTGTCGTACATGATGCATTATATAACATACCAAGGTTCAAGTGGTTGATCATGACTCCTTGATAGTTGGTTTAGAACAACCACGAGTTTCCTCATTGAATACCCCATTTCATCCAGTCTCTTAATCAGAGAACCACCACAGTTTCCTTCAAACCAATTGTCACATTGGTTCCTGCTCGATCCAGCCATTTACATAAACCAAAAAGTTCACTGTGAGTATATCAACATAACCATCATGTACTAATAAGGATGATAAACACTAATATATACTTACTTATTCACTTTATCTAAAACTAGGGCTCTTTCTGAAATCATAACCATTATGGTAATGTCACTTATGCTTAGAGGATACCCTAACTTCTAAAGTTATCTATACCGACCATTGATACCAACTATAAGGCCCCGGCCTTAAAGCTTACTTAATCTTGAATTAAATGAATATTTCACATTGAGGATCTTTTCAGGTTTAGAGTTTTAGAGAATTAGGATATAACTGTTACATCTGAAAAGATTACAAAGTAGAAACTTCAACTAAGATTCCATAAAATAAAAACACTTAAAAAGAAACATGTCTAGTTCGCTGTTTTAGGTAGCATGACTTTCCCTTGATCCCATCCTTGACCCTATTCCACGTTAAGTGCTGTGAAAAACATTTCAAAAACTTGGGATGAGCATAAAAATCTCAGTAAGGGATACACAAAGAATGAAAAATTATAGTTTTTCAAAACAACTAGTAAACAACGTATACTTTATCAAAGTAATACTTTTCACCTTTTCGAAGTAGTAAAAACACTTCACTGAATAAAAGTTCATTACTTTCCCTTCTGTAACCAAAAGATTACCATAAAACCCATATAAAGCTCACATAACATATAAAGGTAACTTGGGACATAAACATACTTAATTGAAATAACCATAAGGTCAACTTCCACACATATCACTTAATGGAATAGCCATTCAGCCAACTTCTATACATACTTAATGGAATAGCCATACGGCCAACTTCCATACCCAATGCATTGGAGGTTATAACGTAACCACCCATCCTGGTATTCACGGCACCACCCATCATATGGTTTATCACGTAACCACCCGTAAAATGTCCAAGTACCATCATTACACATAAAATATTGAAAATATAAAAATTTCAATAACAACATTTCATTTTCAATCACAATAAGTAATTCCCAGATATTGAATTAATCAATCCATTTTCAAAAACCATTTAAAAGAGGTTTTTTAATCAAAGTGTCCCATACCACTTTGAAGATTTTAATGGAATTATAATTTTAAAACATTAATGTCTATATAAATAAATACTGATAAACATTTTGAAAACATGGACATTAAAGATAAAGATTTAAAATAATAAATCTTTAAAACATTTAAAACGATATTTTTGTTAAATAGTTTTTAACAAAAAGAGAGACTTTTGAATACAAATAATAGCGGAATGACATTTAATCCGAACTTTATAATATCTTGAGAATAAAGGGATTCCATAAATAATATGTCAAAGGACAGTATACACACCATATAAGAGTGAATTGATGCATAACAACAATGAAGTGTAAAAAGAAATGTAAAATGAGAAGAAATCCATTATAAAGATGGTATCCTTAAATTAAGGATAAATCTTTCAAATAATTATGTGTGAGAAATATAAATACACCCAATATAAGTGGATTTTAAGTGTAAAACAATCATAGGTAATTCACACATATTCATAGGATGACATGTTCAAGAAGTAGATGTTGAACCCAAAGAAATCGAAATTGGGATAATACGTTCATTTGTAAAAATTCGAGAGCCTAACGGCGTCACTTCAAAATTCAGAAAATTAGTCGATGAGAGAGTGAATGGTATCTCATCACATGGACATAAACTTTACATCAATAAGGATATAGAAGAACATATCCCAACATAATAAGATGTAAATTAAAAGACATAACAAAAGAAGTCTTTTAAAAAAAGGAGGGTGAAAGGT
This sequence comes from Viscum album, assembly GCA_963277665.1. Taxonomy (NCBI): domain Eukaryota; kingdom Viridiplantae; phylum Streptophyta; class Magnoliopsida; order Santalales; family Viscaceae; genus Viscum; species Viscum album. The sequence goes on from OY728121.1 coordinate 462,589,345, forward strand.
TCCCTTACCGACATGGGTATCTTTCGAGACACGCACCCCACGAAAGAAGTACAATAAAACATTGATGTAAATACTCATAAATGAAATTATATTACACAATGAATAAAATAATGGGCAGTACATACACCACTCAAAGGAAAATGTGGTAAATGTAGCATAAATCTCACGGAAATAAAAGTGTGATGAAAAATCCCTTACGAAAACTATACAGCCTAACAGCGCCACATAATACATACAAAAATGGATTGATGAGATCAAATAGGGTCTCTCATCATATTAAAATAATGTTTAAAGAAAGAGGAATATAAAATAACATCCCCCAACATAACAAAGAGGAGCTGAAAGGAAGTAACATAAAGGTGAGTAATTAAAAAGAAAGAGAGAGGTTAGATCTCTTACGAAAATTCGGCAGCCTAACGGCACCACTCAAAGCTTCCAAAATGGATTGATGAGAGATAATAGGGTCTCTCATCATATGAACATAAAAATTACAATAAGATTAATAAAAATAACATCCCAATAACAATAAAGATGATCTTTATAAGGAATGACATAAAAGAGTGTACTTAAAAATAAAGAGAGGAGTAAGATCCCATACCTCGGGTCCGACTTGACTTGATCGTTCTTTAATCTCCTGAATAATAAACTTGAGTTAATTTATACTTCCTCAATAACCTTTTTCAAGTTAATTATTCCTTTTATATCAATTATTGACATGTTATAAACATTATGTAATCATTTAAGTTAATAATGTTTGTTTTGTCGAAATTTGGGTCTTAAGTCGAAAGTGGGCTTCTTACAATTACATGTTGTTCGTGTGGTCAAAGTTTCATTATATACAGAGTTGTATTCAAGATGTAGATATCATATATATCATATATATCCAGTATATTTATGCATTTATAATATTACATAACATTTAGAGTTAAGAAATGAAATGCACCGTTCATTGAGACGGTAAGCCGTACGTACGCATGAACGCTACTTCCATTTCAATTTCATATTTAATGGAATTAAAACATAATGATACATAATAGTATTTTAATTCCAGTATGGTATCATATATAATATCATTAAATATATCCTTTATATGTACCACATATGGTATTAACGAATCAAATCACTTTTAGGGGGCGGTAGTCCGCACTTCCTTAAATGAACATATCACGTTTACCCATAATGGAAACAATAAAGGTATGCCATAAATGAAAAATACAGAAGCTTAAAGAAAACATAAACATATTATATATCATATATAAATATAGTGTCATCTTAATGTCCACCCTTGAAGGTGTTAAAAGAATGTGGAACAATCATCGTTTCGGGAGGCAGAAATTCGCCATCCACGGAAACAGTAAGTTCTTTAACCATTAGATGTAGGTGTGTGTAATTGTAGCTCTAATACTTATTATAAACAAATCCTAGTATATTGATGATACTGGAGTTGTTACAAAGGAAATGAATAAAAATAGTTATGGGGTTGGAGATGCAAAATAAAACAAAAGGACTCAAGTGAAGACATTACCTTAAAATCGGGTAACTCCCTTTGGTTTGAGCTCAAAGGCTTCATTGGGAAGACTTCTGCCAAAAGTGAGGCTTCAAGGGGTAATATAGGGATGTGGAGAGACAAAATAGGCAGACGTTGGCCGAGCCAAAGGCTTTGGGAGTGTGGGTAAGGAGGTAGAGGTGGGGGCCTTTTATAAGAGGAGAGGAGGGGCACTCTTGTAAAGTTACAAAATGTTACATTATTTTCAAAAGAGTTTAGGATTTTAAAGGTCCCACATTGATGTAGTTCAAGGATAAGGTGATAAGGGTTATAAATCCACTCATCTAATAGGTTTTAGACATGTTTAGGTCTTATATATTACATTATCATTCCATTTTATTTAAATCGTTAAATAATGAGTTCATCGCTGCATCATCATTATGTCATAAATAATTTAATTTATTTAATGTATAAAAATTATAAAAGAAATACTATGATGTAGGAAATATTATTAGATTTCCAATGACTATTTATAGTAAAAAATATGACTTGTATAACCCCATGTAAAAATTGTTTTAATAACATATCTCATGTTTGTGTCATTTTTACTTTAACATTAAATAAAAAGGTATTTATGTCTTTTTCCAACCAAAGTGGATCCATGGGGTCCCGAAGTTGACCCATGGATTTCGTTGGTCGTCCATGACACATCCAATGAGGGTAGGATATGTGTATAAGTCATTTCATTTTATTAAAACATTATTCTTACATTAAACTACACTAATTACCTCTAATCGCGATTAAAAACTTAATAAGTTACTATTCACCAAAAAATTATTTTTATCCCATTGAACCACATTTTACTTCTTAATGACAACCATGTATATCGGATTTTTGAAATTCAAAACACAATGATGACAAAATTTCATTTAAACGGAAAAATCATTTTTTATAAGTACCATTTAGTGGTTTCACTATTCATCAAAAATTGAGGTTTTTCAGAAAATTACCAAAAATTCACCCTAAGAAATATTTGATATTCAGAATTCAAAAATGATGTCTATTTTACAAAATTCAAAACACATAAGTTGCATTAATTAATTTAATAATTAATTCCTGCTGTCAAAACAAATAGCGTGTTTTTATGAAACAAAATATATCAAAAGATTGACATTAGTTTAAGTCCGATTTCAAAGTGAAATTAATTCCAAATACCACAATTGGATTAGATGGTAAAAATATATTCTAATTTAACTTTAAAACCAATTAAAAAGATAATCTAATCATATAAATAAATTAGATTAAAAAGAGGTTTTGAATTAAAATACAACATTTTTCACTATTCATTAAAAATTGAACTTTTATAGAAAAATACCAAAAATTTACACAAAGTAAATTTTGATGTCCCGATTCTAAAGAAGAATTTTATTTTGTCAAATATAACACATACCATTGTCAAAATGTTGATTTAAAAGAGGTTCGCCATCAAAAGGCATTTAATCGACCTTTTAAATAATATTAGAATGTTTACGCTTAAAATTGGATTCATTCGCATTTTTAATCCTCTAAAATTTACTGTAAAAAGTAAAAATATTTGACAAACATATATAATAATTTTGTAGTTAGTTCCATTCATTCATGCCATCACAGCAACTAGGCACTATCTACCATTTAAAATAATATTATTTTATTATTAGAGTGCAACATAAGATTCCCAAGAAACTCTTTGTTGTGTGTTGGGTACGCCATCGAGCATAGCATCCCCTTTAATGTAATATCAATATTTCATTCACAAATATGGATAAATATGAAATTGTCATATTCTTTATTTACCTGGGATGTTGCATTGAGACTCTTGTTTTTTATGCACATAAATTAATTTTAAAGGAGTATATAATTCTAGTTTACATGTTATATCCTAAATCTCATTATTTTAATCATATTTTAATCTTTATGTAATTTTCTTTTCTAACATAGAGAGTATGATCCCGTGTTACCATATGGTAAGAGTTTTTTGAATAAATCTCATCAATCTTTGAAATTGTTTATGATTATTATGAAATTAAGGAAATATTATGATTTGTCTCTCAATAAAACTCATTAATTTCATTATCCTCTTAAAATTCAAGATATTATCATGTATTGGTAACATTTTTAACTATTTGGTACATAAAATTATTTTTTATGTAAAATACAGTTGTCTATCTCTCTAGTCGGAAATCTATTATACTCGAAATATAATTTAAAAAAATAAAAATAGACATTAACCCCATATTCATGGAAAATGTTTTTTTGAAACATTTTATGGTTTTAAATTTTTTCATCTTATGTTTTTAATGATCTTTTCAAAGAAAAAGGTCTTCAAAATGTTTTGTGTTTTAAAAACCATTTTTCAATAGACAAAGTATATTTTCATCATGATATGATTCTAAAAGATATTTAAAAATATTTATGATCTAAGATAACATTCATTGATGCCACTCATGCCTTTTTGAGGAAATAATTCAATGTTTCCATTTATATTATTTCTATGAATGGATTATATTTTGATTGTAGTTTGTTTATAAAACCCATATCCAATTCATTGGTTATCTTCTTATGAAACTCATTTCTTTTCATGGGTCATGTTTATTTTTAAATGATAATGAAACAATTATCTATCCATAGGTTATGATATGATTACATATTAACAATACCCATTTTATTTCATAGGTTATGATATGTATAGTTATTCTCCCATGAAACGTGATCATATGACTTAATTTTGGTATTGGTGGGACCTATATATCCCTTAAATGCATATAGTAAATATTAATATCTTAGGAGATAGACATGGATAGAATTAGAAATGTATTATGTATATTATTATAAGGCTATAATAGAAAATGAACACGATTAAATATTACATGACTAGAATGCGGATTAAACTCAATATAGTATTACAATGATGTAATGGGGTGTGACCCTAGTTCAGTAATGTACTTTTTCTAATAAGATGGTCTCAGCAGCAATTCCTTCACAACAATGGAAAAAACTAAATATGTTTATGTTTCTTCCATAATTCCATGTGGTATTCCTATGTTATGATTTCAGGTGAAATATTCTTTCTTTCTTTATGATTAATATATTTTAAAATACCCTAATTTACTCTATGATTCATGTATATTTTCTTTGATATATATGGAATGATCATCTATTATCATGATCATGTTATCATAAACATATTCTCAGAATTATTGTAACACCCCAAGCTTCCACGGTACACTTCTCTTTGAATAATACAATAGTGTGTGTTGTACGCAACACTGAGTTTTAGCTCACCATGACTTACCAACCTAGTCGTTCAAAAGAGGTTATAAATAGTATTAACTAAATTTTGAACATTATTTAATACCTATAATTTTGGAATCAATTTAATTAGTTTCTTAGACGTAATGTAAGAACAAATACATTTTTTCACATAAAAGAAGTATTTTTTTAAAAAATACAATTTTACCACCTTTTAATTGAAAAGCCTTTTTAAATCCATTATTTGAAACTTTTATATGTTAAATTTTCCAAAATAAAATTCTAATTTAGAATCGGGACATACGAATTTAGTTACAATAAATTTAGGTGTTTTTCTGATAACTTTCATATTTGGGTGAATAGTGAAAAATACTATATTTTAACTAAAAATAAATTTTTTAATAAAAATATTTTACAGTCTTAAATTATACATTTTAACGGTTTGGAAGTATAAATAGATTATATTTTTACCATTTAATCCAATTATGGTCATTTTATGTAATTTCAATTTGAAATTGTACATAAACAAGTGTCAAACTTTTGATAGTTATTATTTCTTAAAAATGCGCCTAATGGTTTTAACAGCGGAAATTAATTTTAAATTAATAAATGAGACTTTTATATTTTTAATTTGGTAAAATATAATTCATTTTTGGATTAGTAATATCGCAATTAGCTTAGGATGATATTTTGGTACTTTTCTGATAACTTTCATATTTTGATTAATAGTGAAAATTACTACATTTTAATTAAAGACAAATTTTTTAATCGAAATAATTAATAGTGATAAATTATGAATTTGAGTGATTTTAAATTAAATTTATATTATAATTTTACCATTTAATACAATGTTGGTCATTGGACATAATTTCACATTTAAACTGGACATAAGAAAGTGTCAATCTTTTGATAGTTTTTATTTGTTAAAAACACGCTTTTAGTTTCGACAACGGTAATTAATTTTAAAATAATCTCTGCCACTTCTATTTTTTAAATATAGAAAAATGGATTCCATATTTAGAATCAGGAGGCCCAAATTTTTTAAATAGGTAACTTTTATTTTTATACATTTTGAATAATTACGTCGGTGAATATTTTATTTACCATGGTTTAAGGTTAAATCTGGAAAATAAGGGTAAAAAGTAATATTATAATAATACTAAATTACCCTAAAACGTTTCCTAACCCTATTTTTTGTTTCATGTTCGACCATGTGGATCTTTGGGTTGTTTTTGGGACAAAATGGAGCCACTTGTAAGTGATAATGACACATTTTATTAATTAAGTTAAAGTAAATAACAAAATGACAAAAGCATATATCTTTTAGTAAAACAATTTTTACATATGGTTATATATGTTGGATATTAGACTATAAATTTTCAATATCAAGATAAAAATATTTCCTATGTAATGGTAGTTTGTTTATTATTTTTAGACATTGAATAAATAAATTTATTTATGACACAATAATGATACAGTATTTTCCTAATTAATGCAAGAATTAATTAATTTGCATTATAAAAGATAAAATAAATATTATTTCAACGTTTTTATGACATACATTAATTTTATTAGTTAATATGACATTATAAGATTTGATAAATGAATTTTTATCGAATTAATAATGTTTTTAGGACTTTAAAAAAAATCAATTATTGAAAATTGTCAAAATTGACATAAATGACTTTTTCAAACAAATATTATATTATTAATTGATATTCTATTCATAGAAATCAAAGGTTCTTCAAAATGACTTATATCATGATATTTTTATCATTAATGGACCACTTGGGGTTTGTTGGTAGGTATATAGTAAGTTTAATAACTATATAATATATAAATACAAATTGACATGGTAAATGTCAAACTAATTAACTAATAGTTAAAACTAGAAGATAAGGCTAATATAATGGCCCAAACCTGTATAAAATCAATTGGATGAAAATATTTCGACCATACCCACCTTATAAATTGAATAATCTACTTTTTAGCCATTAGAAACTGAATATGAATCTATTAAAAATTAATACTTTAATTTTTTCCTAAAGAGCCCCTCCTCACCCTTATAAAAGGACACCACTTCTAAAAAATTATTCACACCTTAAAAGACATTTGGTTCATCCAAACCCTGCCCAAATATCCTCTAAACTTCCATAAATTTAAACTAGAGTCCTCAGTTTGATCATAAATCCAACCTAAGGTGCCCTTTTGATGGAATCAAAAGGAAGAACCCAATGAAGAGGTAATGTTTTCACCACCCTCTTTCAAGTTCCTTTCTTCTTCATATTGTTCTTTCTTTTTTATTCCCATTCTAAGATAATAACACTGGAATACTATATATACTGTGATGTTATTATAAAAATGTTACAACCATATTCAGTATTCTATCCATCCTTTGAATGACATGTCACCATACGTGCGTACGTACGGCTTACCGTCTCTATGTCGTGGTGTAACTGTTATTCAAAACATTATTATTTGGATAGGTATAATAATGATTTTAATTCATGTAAATAATAAATATATCATTTTAATTATTCTATATATATGATATAATATCCAATTATATATTATTTTAATATCAAAAGTGTGATATTGTCGCTTGTGCTTACGTACGGACTACCGTCTCCACGAACGCGATGAGATTCAATCCTCATCGTATACATTCAAGTATTTTTCTCATTTGATGATTAAAAATTATGTTTAAGGACTTCATATCATTTTAGATATTAATTAGATACAACTTATCCATAACAAACATGGCTTATGTAACAAAACATTTAAATGAAAACGAGTAAGTTAACACCCGAAATTACAATAATACAAAGATTTTATTGACAAAGAAATGTTAACAGATCATATATGATATCATATTAATGTATATGATTATTGTATAATTTAATAAAAATATTTAACCATTATATAGGAGGTTATCCTACCCTCATCCAAGGAAAAGTACTAGGTAAGGGGTTTTCATCTCACTCTTTATTCCCGTGAGATTCATGCCATATTGCCACTATTACCTTTTGTGTGGTGTATGCACTAGGCATAACTGCATTCTTTGTGTAATACACTTTAATTTATGTGTATTTGCATTTTCCTTTTATTATACATCTTTCATGGGGTGTATGTTTCATAAGTTACCAAATTGGTATGGGTTTATTTCACAATCTCTTCATTATCTGAGGTTGTTTATAAGTAATTATATACTGGGACATCTTTATCATCCACATCCATGTTTCGTAAAATGACTTTCAATTTTTTTTTAAAATTTAATAGACAATGGGTTAAAGTCATTTATATCTTTATTTGACCTTATATGTTTTTGAAATGAATCTTTCAGTCGTTTTCCAAACAAGGTCCTTTTTAACATTTTTTACAAATTAAGGTAAGAATATTTATTTTTTAACTAATACGGCAGGTGCGGCTATTTTCCACCATTGTAAAATCTTAGAAGCTTCCCTTACAAGATTTTAAGAATATTTTCAAAGTAAATGTTTTATTTTATAATAATGAGACTTTTAAATAATTTCAAAAAAGAGATATTTCTCTCAAATAGTTTTGATTTCATCTATGTCAACATCCTTTGATGGATTTTAAGCTTATTTGAAGTTGATTTATTATGATACAAAACTTCCATATTGTACTGAAGGTTTTGTGATATTTTTTACTGTGGATGTTTTATTTTTTATACCATTCATAGTTTATAGATAAAGTATTTTAATTTCGTGAGATTGTTTTAATACGAATGTTTATTTTATATTTCAACCTCTTCCTAAGATGAATGTGTTGGAATAGTATGTTCTGAGTTGGGGACCGTTAAATGTAAGCCCTCAAGGTTGGTGTCCGATTATTAGAGGCACTCTGGGTTGGTGTCTGGTTATTTGAGGCACTCTCTATTGGTGTCTGGTTATTAGAGGCACTCTGGGTTGGTGTCAGGTTATTAGAGGCACTTCGGGTTGGTGTCCAGTTATTAGAGGCACTCCGGGTTAGTGTCTGGTTATTAGAGGCACTCCGGGATGATGTCCGGTTACAGAGGCACTTTGGGTTGGGTTCCGGTTACAGTTATCCCTTCGGTCTTTGCACGAGGCCTTGACACAGAAATTAAAGTTCGTAATTATACATTAAATCATTATGAAAGTGGTTATTGATATTTTATGTGATTATTCAACGAGTAGAATATCCATGTAAATGGAATTATTTCACTTTTTCATTGCCATATTATTCTGAAGTTCATTTTTTATAGGCATTTGTTTTAGTTATACATTGACTCAAATGTTTCTGCTTATTTATGAAAGCTTATGCAATATTGTTATCCTTACAGAGCATCTGAGCTCACCCCTGTCTATGTTTTATTTTTCCCAGGATGTGAAGAAATATATTATGACTGACCTGCAGGGATTGTCTAAAGAGAATATGAGTGTTGACTATGGAGACTATACTATTGTATTTTTTCAATTTATGATGTAATGTAAACCTTATGAATGTATCTAGTGATTTCAAGGCGACTAAACTAATCAGTCTTTTGAGACATGATCATTTTTTATCATTCCAACATTATGTAATAATGCAGACTCTGGGTAACTAGGGTCAGGGCGTTACAGTTGTTATCAGAGGAAGTTTAGTACAAACCTTGGAAGCTATATTTAGATAAACTCTAATTAGAGCACATATACCTAAGATGGACTTTGAGGATTAGTATAGAAAAACTTACTAGAATTTTGGTATTTTAGAGATTTTGTGAGTTTTCTGAGCAATAAATCCTTGTCTGGATACGAGCTGGTGGAGGCGGCTCTGGCACAGATGTACCTAGGGGTAAAACCTAAAAACATCGCATTGAGCTAGACTCAAACAGGAACAGGTGCACGACAACGGGCCTTGCTGCACTCTTCTCTACGACACTCCCAGGGGATATGCTTAGGATAATTATCATTGTCATTACAAACCATTATGAATGGTTTATGATTATATACTTCCCCAATGATTTTTTTTTTGTGATTATGGATTAAATCCATAAAGTATTCAATTTATGTTAGGTATTTTACATGTTTGGAATTATGAATTGCAATTCATAAATCGACCTAGTGTATGGCACTGTATAGAAATGGCACCTAGTAGAAGGAATGTGAACTCTAGTAATACGTATGATCCAAAGAGTAAGAAGGATCATATCTTACATGGTCTTAAGCCTGAATTTAGAATTCAAATATTCTCCCACATATTATCATCAAATGAATAAATATTATCATATGTTGATAAGATATGTAAAGAATTATCAGAGTCCTATTGATTTTAAGGGAATCCAGAGAAGGAAAGGATGGTAGAGGGAAGGAAAGATAAAGGGAAGAAGGTAAATAAGGATTTTTCCATATGTGATAACTGTGGAAAGAATCACCTTCAAAAATATTTGAATAGAATGAGAGTATGTTATATGTGTGGTTGAAAAGGACACAAATTAAATGACTTCAAAGGTAAGAAAATGGTTTCAAATGTAAAATTATTTATCTGTTCGGCATTGAGACACAACGGGAATCAATGTCCCAGTGATCAGAGTATACCGCAAATGATGCTATTGGATAATAATCAAGTTATGATACTACCACAGATGATGAGGAATGATTAGAGTTCTTATGTTGTTATTAGATAATTATATCATTTGAGTGTTGTATCAACAATGTACTAGTTATAATAATTATGGAGTATATAAAGATTATAATGTAGTACTATTTCATTAAGGACTTGAGATAGTGTGGAACCAAGAAAAGTTACTCTATTGCAGGTTAAATTTTTGGAAAATATATGGTTAAGAGAAAGAGAAACCATAATATGGTTCTGATACTGAGGTAGTGATTTTTTTATAACACATGATTGATTTGGATAAATTATATTGGATATTTTTGACTACCTTGAAAACTGATTAATGATTTGTATATTCAATCATTGTTGGAGTTCACAAAATTTTTTGATAGAAGGAGTATATCCAGTATTCTATAAGTAAAAAGGGATCATGAATATAATTAATAAGTTTTTATGGTAATTCAGGATGTTAACATGTTTTTAATGAATACATGATGAAGGTGTTAACATGTTATTACGTGGAAAAAAGGATCTTCAATGTGTTTAACGTCCTTATAAATTTTGGGCTATGAGTTTAGACAGATGTATTTTGGATAATTCTAGATTGATATTATTTTTGGATTGCCATAAAAGGACAATCTGGAGGTCGGGTGGCAACCTGTGACATCCGATAAGGCCACGAGACTCAAACCTGCAACTGAAGGACGACAAGGGTGTATCACATATCACTGACCCAAAAGATGTCCTAGATTGAATAATGTAGTTTTTTAATGGTTCTATTAGATGAATTATAAATTCATTTTTTAAACCAATACGAATTGGATAAATAGAATATTATTTTACGTTCTATTATATTTTAGAGTGAAAGATGAGCTTGTGGTAGAACTTAGTTAAAGATTGGGACTCTACTTGTCAAGTATATATTTTTCTCCTTCTCTTATTCAATGAAGATATTAATTATTATACGTTAGTGATGGGATCTTAAAACAAATAATGTGTTATCCTAATACCATATGTTTTGTTGAACCGATGGTATTTTAAATCATCATTGATTGATGAATTTAAGGCCCTCAATTTTACACATTTTGGTGATGGATGACCAAAATCACTACCTATAAATATTTATGTTTTTCAGCCATTTATATGTCTCTAATTGAGACCAATGTTCTCCTAAACATGATCATGATTTGGTGGGGACCCTTTAATTTCCCTTTCCTCTCGTTGAGACAAAATTTTATTGACCCAATTTTTGATGTGGGTTTTCCCAGAAAGATATTTTCGATTTTGAACTATTTATTTTTGAAAAATAATTTCAAATTGTGACGATGCAATTTATTGAAGGAGGGGATAATGTAACACCCCAAGCTTCCACCGTACGCTTCTCTTTGAATAATACAATAGTGTGTGTTGTACACAACACTGAGTTTTAGCACACCATGACATACCAAAGTAGTCGTTCAAAAGTAGTTATAAATATTACTAACTGAATATTGACCATTGTATAATCCTTATAATTATAGAATTAATATTACAAGTTTCTTAGACATAATTTAAGAACACATTCAATTTTCAGATAATTGAAGTAATTTTTAAAAGATGCAATTTTAACAACTTTTAATGGAGAATCCTTTTTAAATCCAATATTTGAAACATTAATATATTAAATTTTACAAAATAAACATCCTCATCATAATTTATGCATAATAATTTTGTTTCAATATTTTTTTTTGTGTTTTTCTAATAACTTTAATGTTTGGGTGAATAATGAAAATTAATATATTTTAACTAAAACAATTTTTTTAATCAAAATATTTTATAGTGTTAAATTATAAATTTTAATGATTTGGAAGTATAAATAGATTTTATTTTTACCATTTAATCCAATTATGTTAATTTTATGTAATTTCAATTTAAAATTGGACAGAAAATAGTGTCAAACATTTGATAGTTATTATTTCTTAAAGATTCAAATTTTGGTTTTAACATCATAAATTAATTTTAAATTAATTAATACAACTTTTATGTTTTGAATTTTCTAAAATAGACTTAATTTTTTGTTTTGGAATATCGAAATTATATTAGGGTGAAATTTTGGTACTTTTTTGATAATTTTCATATTTTAATGAATAGTCAAAATTATTATATTTTAATTAAAAAAAACTTCTTTAATCGAAATAGTTAATAGTGATAAATTATGAGTTTAAGTGATTTTAAAGTATAATTAGATTATAATTTTACCATTTAATACAATGTTTGTCACTGGACCTAATTTCATATTTAAACTGGACATAAGAAAGTGTCAATATTTTGATAGTTATTATTTGTTAAAAACACGCATTTTGTTTCAAAAACATGAATTAATTTTAAATTAACTTCTGCCACTTCTGTGTTTTGAATTTAGAAAAATGGATTCCATATTTAGAATCAGGAGGTCTAAATTTTTGAAATAGCTAACTTTTATTTTTAAAAATATTTTGAATAATTACTTCGGTAAATATTTTATTTACCATGGTTAAAAGGTAAATCCAGTAAATAAGGGTAAAAAATAATATTAATATAATACTAAATTACCATAAAATGTGTCTGAAACCTATTTTTTGTTACATTTCGACCATTTTCATATTTGGGTAGATTTTGAAACCCCATGGAGCCACTTGTAAGTTATAATGACACATTATGTTAATTAAGTTAAAGTAGATACAAAAATGACAAAAGAATATATCTTTTAGAAAAATAATTTTTTACATAAGGTTATATATGTTGGATTTTAAAATATAAATATTCATTATAAATATAAAAAGATTTCTTAAATAATGAAATTTTATTTATAATTTTTATATGTTGAATATTTAAATTTATTTATGACACAATAACGATTTAGTATTTTACATAGTAATAAAAGAATCAAATAATTGGTATTATAAATGTTAAAATTAATATAAATTGAATGTTTTGATGACATAAATGAATTTTATTTGTTAATATGACATTATATTATTTCTTAAATTAATTTGGTTCGAATTAATAAAGTTGTTATGACTTAAAAAAATTCAATTATTGAATAGTGTCAAAATTGACAAAAATGAGCTTTTAAAACAAATATTATATTATTAATTGATATTCAATTCATAAAAATCATAGTTTCGGCCAAAGGACTTATATGATGATATGTGTATCATTAAGGACTACTTGGGGGGTCTCTTGGAAGTATATAGTATGTTTATTAACTATATAATATAAAAATACAAAGTGACATGGTAAATGTCAAACTAATTAACTAAGAGTTAAAACTAAAAGATAAGGTTAATATAATGGCCCAAACCCGTCTAAAATCTACTGGATGAAATTATTTCAACCATACCCACCTTATACATTTAATAATACACTTTTTAGCCATTAGAAACCGAATATTAATTTATTATAAATTAATACTTTACGTTTTTCCGAAAGAGCCCCTCCTCCCCATTATAAAAGGACACCACTTCTATCCAATTCATTACACCTTCAAAGACTTTTGGTTCAAAGAAAAACTAGCCAAGTATCCTCTAAAATTCCGTCAATTCAACCTAGAGGATTTATTTTGATCAGAAATCCAACCGAACGAGCCATTTTGATAAAATCAAAAGGAAGAACCCGAAGAAGAGGTAATGTTTTCACCACCCTCTTTCAAGTTCCATTCTTCTTCAACTTCTTCTTTCTTTGTTATTTCAATTATAAAATAATAAATATAGTATCCACTATATACTTTGATATTATTATAAATATGGTACAACCATATTCAGTATTCTATCCATCTTTGGAATGACATGTCACCATACCTGCGTACGTACGACTTACGGACTCAATGTTGTGGTGTAATTGTTATTCAAAACATTATTATTTGTATGGGTATAATAATGATGTGTAATTCATGTAAATAATAAATATAACATGATAATTATTCAGTATAGATTATATACTATCCAGTTATATATTATTTTAATATCAAAAGAATGATATTGTCGCTCGTGCGTACGTACGGACTACCGTCTCCACGAACACGATGAGATTCATTCCCCATAGTATCCATTCAAGTAAAATTATCATTTGAAGATTAAAAATAATGTTTAAGGACTTCATATCATTTTAGATATGAATAATATACAACCAATCCATAACAAACATGGCTTATGTAACAAAACATATAAATGAAAATGAGTAAGTTAACCCCCAAAATTACAATAATAATAAGATATTATTAACAAAGCAATGTTTAAATATCATATATGATATCATATTAATATATATTATTCTTTTATAATTTAATAACAATTATTTCACCATTATATAGGAGGTTAGCCTAACCTCCACCAAGGAAATTTACAAGGTAAGGGGTTTTAATCTCACTCTTTATTCCCATGAGATTTGTGCCATATTTCCATTATTAACTTTTATGTGGTGTATGTACTACCAATAATTGTATTATAAGTGTAATACACATTAATTTATGTGTATTTACATCTTCATTGTATGATTACTTTTCCATGGAGTGTATGTTTCATAAGTTACAAAATTTTTATGGGTTTATTTCACAATCTCTTCATTATCTGAGGTTGTTTATATGTAATTATCTACTAAGACATCATTATCATCCACATCCATTTTTCTTAAAAATGCCTATGAAAACATTTTTACTATTAAATAGAAATTGTTTTAAATTTATTTATATATTTATTTGACCTTTTATGTTTTTGAAAAGATTCTATCCGTCGTTTTCCAAACAAAGTCCTTTTTATCCTTTTTGACAAATAAAGGCAAGAATGTCTTTTTTTAACTTATATGGTGGGTGTGGCTATTTTCCACCATTCTAAAATATTATAAGCTTCCCATAGAATCTTATAAGAATATTTACAATGTAAATGTTTTTTTTATAATTATGTGCCTTTTAAATAATTTCAAAAAAGAGATATTTCTCTCAAATAGTTTTTGATTTCAACTATGTCAACATACTTTGATGGATTTTAAGCTTATTTGATGTTGATTTATTATGATACTAAACTTACATATTGTATTGAAGGTTTTGTGATATGTTTGACTATGGATGTTTTATTTTTTATACCATTCATAGTTTATGGAGAAAGTATTTACATTTCATGTTGTAGTTTTAATACGAATGTTTATGTTATATATCCTCATCTTTCTAAGATTAATGTGTTGGAATAGAATGTTCTGGGTTGGGGACCAGTAATAGTAAGCCTTCCAGGTTGGTGTCCGGTTATTAGAGGTACTCAGGGTTGGTGTCCGGTTATTAAAGGCACTTCGGGTTGGTGTCCGGTTATTAGAGGCACTCCGGGTTGTTGTGCAGTTATTAGAGGCACTCCAGGTTGGTGTCTGGTAATTATAGGCACTCCTGGTTGGTGTCCGGTTTTTAGAGGCCCTCTTGGTTAGAGTATGGTTACAGAGTATCTCCAGGTTGTGTTACGGTTACAGTTATCCCTTAGGTCTTGGCATGAGGCCTTGACACAGAAATTAATGTTCAGAATTATGCATTCCATCATTATGAAAGTGGTTATTGATATTTCATGTAATTATTCAATGAGTAGAATATCCATGTAAATTACATTATTTCATTTTATGTTTGCCATATTATTCTGAAGTAAAAGTTTTAAAGGATTTTGTTTTAGTTATACATTGCCTCAAATGTTTATGCTTATTTATGAAAGATTCTTCTATATTGTTGTCCTTACTGAGAATTTGAGCTCACCCCTTTCTATGTTTTATTTTTCCCAGGATGTGAAGAAATATATTATGACTGACCTGCAGGGATAGTCTTAAGAGCATAAGAGTGTGGAATATGGAGACTATATTATAGTATTCTTCACTTTATGATGTAATGTAAACCTTATGAATGTATCTAGTAATTCCAAGGCAACAAAAATAATCGGTCATTCGAGACATGATCTTTTGTGATCATGACAATGACATGTAATAATGCACTGACTCTGGGTAACTAGTGTAGAGACCCGTATCTTATCGTACATGGACATTACATTACTTTTGTGGAATACTTATAACAAAAACACACACACAAGGATCGTAATAGTTTAGTGTCTTTGGAAACTCGGAACGTAATCTTCTAATCGTGGTGAAAGATCTTCAATATCTCCCATAAAGATCTTCTTTTTTTTACCTATAAACCTTTCTTTATATCCTGGGGAAAAGAAAACATAAAAGGGTGAGCTCAAATGCTCAGTAAGGGTAAACAAAAGAAATATCAATCACATCATATACAAAAGAACATAGCTTTTTTTTGGAAATCTTAACCTGCAAAAGAGCTCATAATATCATAACATGGGATAAATCATAGAAGTGAAAATGAGATCCCCATAATCATAACATAAAACTTGAAACTTTGTGTCATGCACACATAATCATGGAAAATCATTTCTTGTTAGTCATGACTCATTGCCAAGACTATCTTAGTGGACAAAGTCCCTTTCTGAACCGAGTTCACTCCTCGTTTCAGTCCTGTATCACTGAACCGAAATAACCTTCCGTTCCAGCCATGTCTATCTCATGAGATATAAAATCATTACCCAATGCATTGGAGGGAGATATAGGTCCCACCCATCTTATAATGAATCCTTTCTTATGTGTGCCACATAATCATAAAACATGCATCATCGCATAACACATGTAACAAAAATGGGATCCTTGAAACATCATGAAATCATAAATCAATTCATATATGATAAAGGAATTCATAAACATAATTCCATCACAACATAGTCAAACCAATGTAAAAAATATGGATAGAAACAGAACTCTTTATTATCTTAGATGGAAAATAATTTTGATAAAACACTTGAATTGAATTCTTGAGGAAAATATCCTTTCTTCTTCAAAATCAATTTCTTTTCACAAAACATCATGCAATTTTAAAAGAAAGAGATTTTATTGAAAATAGTCATGAAATCTTTTAGAGGAAGCTTCATTAAAATAAGGCTTTATAAAACAGTAGAAATCCGTTCGTGCCGTATAAGTTAAAAAAAAACATTCTTCGTACTTTTGTCGGAAAAGTCAAAAAGTACCTCGTACGAAAAAAACGACAAAAGATTCCTTTCATATTCTTTACTAAAAACTCACCGAAGGGTAAAAATGGATTTAAACAATTTTAGGTGGATGGAAGTAATATTAAATATTGATGAAACATGGATTTGGATGATAAAATACACCCCAGTAAATACTTACGAATAAACAATCTCGGATAAAAATGAGATTGTGATATTTCCCTTACCTTAGGTCCAATTTGCTTCGTATGTGTCCGAACCTCCTGTATAATGATTTAAATAATGTCATTGACTTATTACAGAATCATATTCATTGTTATGATATCATATATGGTTCACTTATGACATTATATTACCCGTTCTTTTGTAAATTCCATGTTAAAGAAGCGTTTTGGGTAAAATAGTTTCATTTATCGTAGGTGTTTTGACTTGTTGTTCTTGACATCATTATTACTTATATCATGATTTACTTACTTCCAGAATATAAAATATGATTTATATATATCATATATATTCAGTATATATATATATATAATAGATAGATAAATAAAATGAAAAACACCGTTCATGGAGACGGTAGTCCGTACGTACGCATGAACGCTGTTTTTCTTTCCTTATTGTCTTGAAATGGAAGTAAGTAGATGACATACATATGTATATATATACATAAATCCAGTAGCTTTATAATGTCATATATTTCATTATTATTTCTTGTATATACATTATAATCATTCTTAAATGGTTAACATGGAGAATGAATCTCATCGCGTCGTGGAGACGGTATTCCGTACGTACGCACGAGCGATGATATCATTTCTATAAATATTGAATTGAATTGGAGTGGATTATACAATATATCAGAATCAATATGATGTTGTAATAACTATGTATAGTTATTCTTTACACCATTATACCCATCCATGTAAGGTGGTGGTGGAAAATAGATTACACCACGGCGTGGAGACGGTATTCCGTACGTACGCACGCGCGGTGATTTCTTTTTCCGTAGGATGGATAGATGGTGAAATAGGGTTGTTTCATACTTATAATAACATATCAGTATATGAGTGATACTGATGTTATTACTTCATAATGAAAAAACCTACGAAAAAGAAGTGGAAGAAGAAATAAAGATGAAAGAATTGGTAACGGTAATTACCTCTTCTTTGAAGTGCCTCTTTGAGACCTCCTCTTAGGGCACTAGAATTGGTCTTTGAGGAAGACCAGAACCTCTAGGATGTTTCTAGGGAAGTGGAGAAGAGATTTTGGCAGGGGTTGGCCGAGCTTGAGTGCTCAAATTGGTGTGAGGAGGAGGGGGAGGAGGTGTCCTTTTATAGGGGAGGAGAGGGGCACCTTAGGAATTCTTAGAAATATTAATTTATAATAAATCTAACCCCACTTAAAAACCTCCAAAAATGACTCATATTCGAAGATTAGATGAGATAGGGTTGTAATCTCATCAACCAATCAAATTTAGACATGTTTGGATATTATTTTAAACCTTATCAATTAGATTTAACTCTAAGTTAAATAATTTAACTTTTACCGTGTCTTTTTGTTTTCTTTCACTATATGGTTAATAAACTTACTATAACATGCCAAACGAACCCCAAATTGTTTATTATTAATACATATATCCTTATCTAAGTCATTTTGCCGAACCTTAGATTTTTAGGAATAAAATAACAATTAATAATATAATATTTGATTTAAAAACTATTTTGTGTCAATTTTGACACTATTTGATACATGATTTTTGTGAAAGTCATAACAGAATTATATGTTAGAACCAAGTTGATTAAATCCACAATAATATGTCATAGTAACCTAGAAAATTAGTGGAATTCATAAAAAGTCTCAAATTATATTTAGTTTGGTGTTTATAACATCAATTATGTCAATATTTCATTAATAAGATAATTACTGCATCATCTTTGTGTCATAAATAAATTAACTTATTTGATGTTTAAAAATTACAAATAAAATACCATTATGTAGGAAATGTTTTTAGCTTTCTAATGAATATTTACAATCGAATTTATCTTATGTATAACCCCATATTAAAAATGATTTACTTATTAAACTTTGATTTTAACTATTTTAACCTTTCTTTAAATAAATTAATAATAAATGTCCTAATCTAATCCAAGTGGGCCTAAATGGTCATATTTTATTCCTAAGTTTGTTTTTGGTCGAAATACACTTGTCCAATAGGATTATGACATGTGTTAGGGTAATATTAATATCATATTTACCCTTAGTTACCCTATTTACTATTAACCGCGGTAAAAAAGTAAAAAGTTACTATTCACCAAAAAATTATTTTCATCTCATTGAACCACATTTTAGTCCTTGATATTAACCGTGTCTCTCGGATTTTCGAAATTCCATTCACAGAAGCGGCAAAATTAAGTTTTATGAAAAATTCAGTTTTTTTAACTACCACTTAGTAGTTTCACTATTCATCAAAAATTGATGTTTTTCAGAACAATGCCAAAATTTCATCCTAAGCTATATTTCATATTCCGAATTCAAAAATGAAGTCTATTTTACCAAATTCATAACATAAAAGTTGAATTAATTAATTTTATAATTAAATCCCGCTGTTAAAACAAATAGCGTGTTTTTAAGAAACAATATCTATCAAAAGATTGACACTTGTTTATGTCTAGTTTAAATGTGAAATTACATCCAATGACCAAAATTGTATTAAATTGTAAAAATATATTCTAAATATACTTTAAAACCACTCAAATTAATGATTTATCACTATTAATTATTTCGATTAAAAAAGTTGTTTTTAATTATAATTTAGTAATTTTCACTATTCATCAGAATATGAAAGTTATCCGAAAAGTACCAAAATTTCACCTTAGGCTAAATTCGATACTCCGAATCCAAAAATAAAGTTCATTTTGAAAAATAAGATTTACTGGATTTCAAAAAGTGGTTATTACTATTCATAACGGCTAGTTTTAATAATATTTTTATAGCATATCGTTGTTTAGTGAAACTCGGTATTGCGTACTACACACGCTATCGAGGAAGGTCGCGATTGCGTGTAATGCAAGTCAAGTCAAGGATGTGTGTTGTGCAAGCTCCTTTGGGTGTAGCGTACAACACAAGACATTAATAAAATTAAAAAGAATATTTTTTTATAAAATCTTGGGCTGTTACAACTAGGGTCGAGGCGTTACAATTATGGTTTCATATCACCCTTGATTACCCTTACTGATAATTTGTGATCAGCCTTATTTATGATTCCATTCCCTAGGTAATAAAGATAAAAATTATGAATTATTTGTCTAATATGGGTTCTAGTGATGAAGACCATAGTGGTAGATGATATAGAACATTTATATACCAGTGTAGATGTTTCAATATTTCCAAAGGCACTAGACTAGTATGGTATTTGGGAATCTGTTTGTTTAATGTTTTATGTATTCCAAAAAAACTTTATAATGATAATGATTGAAAAGATATGTTCTCTATATTACCCTTATGTATATATTTTTCATATCCACTTGTACATTCTATTTAATATATTGGTATATATTTTTATTTAAAATAACACTTCTTTTTTATCGTAACATAGGCTTTTTTTATGCATTGGATGATTTTAAAGATCATCAATATATTTTTCTCATCAATTCAATAAAATTTAACCAAACCTTTCTATGATACCAACATAATCCACTAAATCATTTCACACTTATAAATTACATCTTATTAGATTAATATTCATTAAATATCATTAAAATAAAATTCCATATTTGTATTTTTGTAATGTCTTTAGAAACTGTGATACATAAAACGATGGTAAGATATAAAAAATAATATCTAACAATTTTCATCACATACACCACCATTATTAGGTATTTTATACATAAAAACATTAGTCATATCTTTTAGAAAACGAAACACAATAACATTTGATCTCATGTTCCCAATAGTATAATATAAGAGTGTAATCAATCTATTGTCATTTTATGCATAACATTAGCATAAGGGAACCAAAACATGATCACAATATTTGAAAATCATACAAAAATAATAATGGACCACAATCATGATTCATGGAATATATATTTGAAGGTAAAAATAACTGAATCATAAAGGAATCAAATAACATAATCCATATGTTAATAAAAACTGAATAAGATCTTCACATAAAAGAATGGAATAATTTTTTAAATGATCATAATCAAATAAATATTATGTCAAGGCTACCCATCGTGTCATTAATCACATGTTAGGGTTGTGAATTCATCATATGTACATTCTTCAAGCTTGGGATAACCACACATGTAACCTTTTTGGGCTTTTAATAACTGCACATGTACATAATTTTTTGAAACAAACAACCTCTCTTGTAACCACTGATCTCATGAAACGTTAATTATCAAGAAAATATTTGAAGTCATACAATGGAATAACCCATCAAGAAATTATATACCATTCATATATAAACCACCATAGCCTGAATACATTTATAATTTCACCATAT
Organism: Viscum album; assembly: GCA_963277665.1. NCBI lineage: Eukaryota > Viridiplantae > Streptophyta > Magnoliopsida > Santalales > Viscaceae > Viscum > Viscum album. The sequence continues at coordinate 462,611,252 of OY728121.1, forward strand.
CTATTACTCATAGAACATAAAATGAGTTTCATCAATATTTATTTATTATAATCATAATTAATCCAAAAAATAATTATAGATTATATCATTGGATAATATCCCTATTAGATCCTAAGTAACATATAGATATGTTTTTATAGATAAAAATTACCTTAAAAGATCAGAAAAATATTTCTTGAAGAAAACACCCTTTACATATTTGAAATCACTTATTTAATATATTAAAATTTACAAATTATTATGTAAAATATTTTCAATTAAACTAACAATGAAAAATAATAATGTAAGATTCAATTAAAATATCTATCTTGATATATGTAAAATCCATTCATGTTGTGTATATTCAAACAATGATTTTCTTCACAGTATAATTAAAAATTAACTCAATCAGAAAACAATAAGTAGATTAATTTTATATTTTCTATAAAAATAAAAAAATAAATATAAAATAAATTAATAAATAAACTTAGTATATTAAATTATATTAACTAATTTGATGAACATATATTCATTGAAGAAAATCATTCTTGGCCAATGTGAGAAATATAATCAGTTTTTGTAAAAATTATTTGACTTTTATGAATTTATAGATTATGAAAATAATGGAAAAAATTATATTACAAGAAAATAATTTATAAATACATGATATTTATTATTTATAGATCACATAATTTCATCATTATAAATTTAATAATAAACATTCCAAATAAAAATTGAGATTACAAAATAAAAAATTTATTGGTTTTGTAACATTTGATTTGGATTTCCAATAAAAGAAAAAACATTAAAAAATTTTAAATAGAATGAAAATAATGATTTTAATCATATTAAACAATAAAGGGTAGTAGATATACATCATAATTATAAATAAGTTCATAATTCAATAAATAACTTTATGAATAAATATTTCGAAAAGAAACATTTACCCTATCTATGCATTTTTTTAAGTGATATAAAACCCATTATATTAAATATATATAAATTATAAATATTTAAATGAACTTTATAATGACATTAAATATGATTTATTATCTAATATATAATTTTACACTCATTTGTCAATATTTCATTTTTAAAATCATCATTTTTATGTGATAATTTTCTCTCCATTCATATATATTTTAGTTTAATAGTTATGGTCCTTGGAAATTGATTAGTGATAGACCACAAAATTTTATAATTCATGTAATAATTAAGAAATTTCTTCACAATATATAGTTTTATAACAAATCGTATAATGTGGTGATGAAAATTGAATTCCATAACTTTGTGGAGATGGTTGTCCTTATATACACTTGTGGGATACTTCCACTTTTAGATGGGTATAAAGAAAGACTGGTGAATAATTATTCAACATTATGTCATAATTTTATATCATAGATATCATAAATATCATATATATATATATACATATCAAATTTAATCCCATTACCGTCCCTGATAAAATGAAATGAAAAAATGCATTACTTTGGGGAGGTGGTAGTCCACACGTTTGAATGAGCGACATATCATTTTAAAAAAGATGGGTTAATTAGAAAGAAAATGAATTATTATAATTATATAAACAAAATTATATCATAAATCAAAAATATTCATATTAAATAAAGCATAATAAACAATCATATGATTTTGAAATGGAAAATGATTTTCATTGCTTTGTGGAGGCAGTAGTCTGTAAATACATATAAGTGATACATTCATTTCCCATTTGATAGAGAAGAGGGTTAAAATATGTGCTACATAATAAAAATAACAACTTAATATAATTTTAATAATTTTATAATAATTGTATGATTGGTAAAATTGTTTTAGAGAAGGATAATGAAGAAATGAAATTGTATTTGCCTTGTTAGATTTAATGTTTTTTAGTGAGTTACCTCATTTGGTATACTCTTTGATCCATGAAAGACTAGTCTTTGAAAAAGACTTGGGGATCTATTATGACATTAAATAAGTTAGAAATATTTCTGGGAAGGTATATTCCATTTTAATAGAAATAAAATTTGAGAATAATGGTAAAGAAGAGGTTCCATTTACATGCGAGGGAGAGGATACAATTAGAATTACCAAAAATATTTAAATATAATTGATGTCTTAATCAATTATATTTATTACATATGTCAAAGAAATAATTTTTTTGAAACTATAGTGTTTATATATCTTTAATAATAATAAATATATATTTTATGTGGCATTATTATCGATATCATTTTTTCTAATCTCCTATGTAAACCCGTTTTAACTTTATCCATTCGAACAGTGCATTACTTTTTTACTAGTAATATTTATAATAAATAAATATTTTACTCATTAGAAAATAGGAATATTATTAATAAATATGGAATTGATATTATTAAATAAACTTCTACAATTTTCATATAATATCTTTAAATTAAATGTACAAATTCTAGAAAATACATTGTTTAGAAAATTCCGTTATTAGAATAAAATTGATTTTAATAACATCACATTACATGTAAATACTTTTAGATTAATATTGAAAATTTTAATTTAATATATATTCAATAAATTTATGTTAATTATTTAATAAATAATTTTTATTTAATTAATTAATATAAAAAAATTGGACGCATATAAATAGTTTTGAGAAAAATCTGTTTTATAAACAAAATGATCTTATACAAAAATCAACTATTGTGATAATTAATATATAAAAAATTTAATTTTTTTCTATATAGAAGATATTTTTTTAATTAAAAATAAAATTCAAATAATAAATAGTCATTTAAAATATTTTATTTTATTGAATGAAAAAACTGTTTTTACAAAAACACGTATTTTAACTATTCATAAAAAAATAATTTTTTTGACAAATTCAATAATATCAAAATAATATAATATTTAAATGACAATATATAAAATTATATTTATTTTATAATATAAAATATGTAAATATTTTATTTCTAATTATAATTTTAATATATAATATTCAATAACACACAATTTGATGGTTTTTAAGGATTTAAATGAATTTACTAAATTTTTTGTATTTACTTGTTATGAATAAATTAATAAATATTTATTTTATATAACATTTAAAAATATTTTTAATAAATTGTTTTATTTTATTCATACATATTAATTTAATGGTTAGGTTATAATAGCCACATTTTTTATAGATTATATTTATTGTAAATAATAGTTCATTGAATGTTTGAGGTTGTGTTTTAAGAAATATATCAAGCATTATATACTATTAAAATAAATTTATTTGGATATTAATTTATAGTTTATATTTTTTGAGAAACATTATTATTTTATGGTTGTGATCACATTTTTTATCTCCATAGGGGTGTATAAGATTATTTTTCCAATATCAAATTTCCCAAAATAGTGAGTATTGATATTTAAAAATTTATTTTTCCTAGGAAGAAGCTATATAATAATAAAAAAATTCAAAATATAACATGTTTATGTTACTCAATATAGTATAATCCTTCCATGTGTACTCTATAGATAAACTCATCAACATTAGAGGGTAAATAAAGTTGTCATATTATGTGTATACTTTTATTTACATTAATTAGTTAATGTGATTTACATTCTACATATGAAATATTAATGTTGATTCATAAAATAATGGAATGTGATCAATTAATATTGGAATTGTGTAATCATTTATGCACATCACAAGATTGTTGAACTATGTTAAATGTAATCTCAATAGCTCTTTTATTTTAAAAAAAATCAACACATGAACCTTCGTGTACTCAATAGTGTTCCTACAATTATTATTCCATTCCTAATAATGGTATTATTTTAATTTATACTAAAATATTCCATGAATGAATTATTCTAAGTGATTTTATCTCTAACATCCTTCTAAATTAGATAACACATTGGTTACTAATAAATTAATCACTACCAAGTATTGATATTTAATTTCACACCATATCTATCTGAAAATTTATTTGAATATTAATTTTAATAAATACTTTTTACTATACTAAATACCAATACATTACTAGTGATACATTAGGAATATATGAAGATTAATTTCACTATAATGAAAATGTTATATTTTATATGGATTTCAAAATTTCATAAAAAACTAGTAGAATAAATTATGTGACATCTTTTTTTAGTCAAATATAAAAAATATTTATAATAATACAATATAAATTCCAATCACTAAATTTGACCCAATAATTCATAAAAATTGTAGTTTAAACTATGAATGGTATATCAACCAACATGTAATATGGAATTTAAAATATTCCCAAAAACTGATTGTTATATTTTTGCAAATAATAAATGTATACATACTATTTTTCATAATACACATATAAATAAAATATGTAATTTCTCCTATCATCGATATCTCAATGAATGATCATATAAATAATGTAAATTCATCTATCAATTCATTTTTATTTTCATTGATGATGTTGCAATTAACAGATAAAAGTACACTAAAATTATCTTTCATTGATTATTTTCCTTAAATAATGTGAGAGAAACTATATATCATCAATTATCGCTTCCAAAAATAAGAGTACAAATGAGAATAAAAGATTTGGGATCATACATCAATCCGTATAAATCATTCTCCCATTGAAACTAATTTCATTTATGATCATGGATTTAAAATTTGATTTATTATTTAATGTATTCTTCCTCCCAGAGTACTCTATTCATGAAATTATTCTTCCTATTTATTTGACATATCCTGGATCCAAAAAAAAAATTAAAACTTTTCACAAATGTTAAATCAATAACAATATTGAAACAATTGGAAAAGATACATAAATATAAATACATTCAATTAGAGAATGAAAATTCAATTCCAACCTAGAATAATTTTGGATCATGGTTTGATGTTCATACCATTTATTTTGGAAATCCATAATGATTCCAATGAAAATTTTCCCATTCATCCTTTTTCATAGGGTCATAAATTTAATTATATTTTATTTAATGTATAATATCCTTCATGGGATTATCCCATGATATACACTTAAAAAATTTCATAAATGATACCCACTAATCCTATGATAGATAAAATAAGTACTTTATAATCAACAATATTTGGGTGTGGGTTGATGTTTTAACATATCCAATAATATTTTATTATTAATTTTCAATTTTTTTATTTTTCATTTATGGAAATTGTTTGAATTCACTGGAAACTTTTCATCATTTAATTCATCCTCTAGATATTCCGTCTGGGATAAGAAATTAGGGCTTCAATAATTTATTTTATGATCATAATATTCATCATAGATTCAATCAATATATAAGTTTCAATATTTTTATATAAATTTTCAATAAAAATAAATGACAATTTGTTTTTTAATAATATTTTTTGTCCACATAATGAAGAAATTATAAGCTTTAATCATGGTTGAGAAGCTAATATAGAGTCCTTTATCAACAACATATCTATCAATTCATTTATTTAATTAGTTTACATATATATATATCTTAATAGAAAATAGTATAATTAGTTTTAATATTTTATTATATTCATTAAAAATATAATAGGGTTCTATCTTCCTTTTTTGTTTTACATTGTATTATTTTATTAATATACCAAAATTATCAATATTTCATTCCAATACATTCATGCAACGTTAATTTTTTTCAATACACTTTTTATGGGGGAAGTGAGAACCCTCTTAGGATTAAATACCAAATGATATTATATATTTGTTGAAAAAAAAATTCTGTCTTTTGGAATCCCTCTCCCTAAAAAAATATTGGGAAAATAATTGACCTACATGCTAGGGTAGCCCTTAAGGATGCCTTCATATTGATGAACCAAGTTGTCCAAATCCATCACAAATTCCTCCATGTTGATCATCCCCATATTGAAGCCTCTCAGCAGAATACAATCTTGCTTATCAATCCACTCACCAACCTCCTTAGTTGTGGTCACACGAAGAGTTCTTCCCGTCTTCATCAGAGCATTCAGGTCCATTTGAACAACATTTTTCATCAATACCAAATCAAGTATGTTTGAGTCTATAATCCTAATTTTCATATAGGCATTTTAACCTATTTACATATAATATAAGAATTAGGATTCCACTCTCTCATTTTTAGATTTCATATATCAAAAATATTTATAAACATATTTTTATTTTCCATTCATTGTTGGGGAATTATACTAAGAATACTATTCCACATGATATTGAAGAAATCCATTGTTAGTAAACATGAACATTATTTTTTTTGAAATTGATAGAGGTATTTTCTAATACACCATCATTACATAAATGAGTTTATATATTTTTCATATATTATTCATACCTTATTATTAAATGTTACATCAAGTTATAATTCATAATTATTGATTACGATCAAGAGGTTAAATCAAAGTCCATTTAGAGAGACCTTTATATTCTTAATCTTCTCACCAATTTCCATAATGGATATAATAAACCCAATGATTTAATTGAAGAATCTATTAATTTATAATCTGAATACATCTTTAGTTTATCAAAATTATCATGAAAACAATGGAAAATTATATTCTTATATGTTATTCCTATTTAATATATACTATAAGACATGTCATATTTTCCTTCTATAGACATTAAATTGATAACCGTAATATATATTTGATTTAATAAACCTCTTGATAATTTATTTTTTCCATTTCCATAAAAATTAAGAAATTTACAGAATGGACTAACCATGTAAATATTTTCAAGATCACCAACACGTACTTGAAATATACTAGTGAAGAAATAATACATTCTAATAAACTATAGATAAGATATCTTGAAATACATAAAAATATGATAATTTCAACTTATAAAGGGAGTGACTTTTTTTCAAATATTTAATTCTCTAGGTCAATGAACAACATGTAATATATTCACTAGGATTTATCCTTCCCATTATAGTACCACTAGTCAAAATAGTAATTCCTAAAAAAACATTATATTGGTGGTGAATTATGATTTCCAAATTCATTCAAGTCAAATAGATATTTTTCAATCCTTACAATGAATAATATAAAGACTCAAAACCACTCAAAAATATTTGAAATCATAAGAATATCACTATATATAATGACATTAGTATTTTACATTATTCACATAAAAGTTCTATTTCTAATTAGTATTGCTATTCTCGGAGGGTGTCAATAATTCCTTTTGGATATATGGATTTTTAAAAAGAAAACTCAAATTATGATACTTGATTAATTAAAATGTAGTGTTATTCAAGTATTAGGTCTTACCCATAATGAAAGTCGAATGAATTTATTAAGTTATCCAAATGATTAAATTCTAGTTATTTTTATGATAAAAGAGATAATAGTTAGATGTAGATTGATTAATTAAATTAATGGATAAATAATATTATTTTTGTGTTAGAAAAAAGATTTTTGAAATTAATGGAGAATAAAAATCAGGATATATTTATTGGGTTTTACATAGATTTTGACTGCGTGTTGGGGTTTGGTAATATTGGGGTTAATGTTAAAATGGATTAAAAAAATATGTATATTAATTCATGATTGGTTTGAACGTCGAGATGAGGATGATCTAATGGTAATGGTATCACATTCATAACATGGAAAAACTATATTTCCCTTAGTCTTGTAATTTAGTGTATTGTCAAATACAATTTATCTTGATACCATTTTTAATACAAATTTCTCCTAAAATTGACAATGGTAATGTCTCATTTATGATTTTCAGTTCCACAATCTTAATATTCGTTTCTAATTAAATTATCAATGGTTATGATAAAATAAAAATAAAGGCATTGAAACATGAAAATAGAATTTTGATATCCAAAATACATAAATTATACTCTAAACTAAATCCAAATCCATCATTCCCATTTTATTACATTTCCTTTCTATGTGGTGGGTTTACCCCTTCATCCTATGATGAGAGGAATAGTGGGAAGGAGAAAATAAATAGAAATAATAAATGAAAAGAGATAAAAAAACATAGAGAGTGCACAATGTATTTCTCCACACCTTGGACTTTGGTGAATTTGGATATGAAATCCATCAACATTAGTAGCATATACCCCTTCTTTAAGGCCCTATATGGTATTTACAATTAATTAATTCCATTATGGAATGGTCCAATAGTGATTCTTGGTGAATCCAATGTCAAAGATTTGATCAAAAATAATGATTTGGTAAATCTGTGAAAAAATTACCCTATGGAAAATTACATCACCTGTAACTGAGTGTCACCATGTGTAATTTTCTCGGATTTTTATTCGGGAAACTACACCAAATGTATCTATGTTTCACCATGTGTAATATTCATAGATTTTTAAATTTTCTTCATGAAGTTTCTTTTGTTTTAACCCATGCATTGGTGCATGTGATTTCATTTATATACATGGTTTAAATCAATTTTTTTCTCAAGAAGCCTCATTTTCCCATGGGTTTTTAGGTGTATTCATTGGATGTTTTACCTGATCATCCTCCAGAGATAGTGTCATACCTCTTCTTTTTTCACATGCTTTGATGTGTCTTTTATAACCATTATTTTCCAATTTTCGTTCCCTTTTTATATATTTATTATTTTCTTCCAAAAATTATAAAACAAGTTAATAAATTTCCTAATTGGCCTGATTTATCATTTAATTACATAAATAAATACTATAAAACACCCCAGAATGTGTTAGTGAAATATACTAATCAAATACCGACACACTTGAATTCATACTTTTCATCAAGGATAAAATATCAAAATGCTACAATAAATATTCACCATACCCTGTTTCAAATTTAATTTCAATAAAAAATAATAATATGGGAAATTAAATTTTTGAGTAATACATGTAGAATAATTATTCGATGCCTAATTTTTCAAAGAAACATGTCAAAACTTTATATTACTTTTCCTCTATTAACATATCCATGCCTTTTAATTCATTTATTTCCTTTTTATAATCAATTGCTAATAAGAATTCCACACGTGATTTACCTCTTATGATTTTTTCTACCTATCAAAAGTGTACATGTGTAAATAGAATTCAGCACATACCACAATAAAATGTAACTTCCCACCGACTTGAAAGTCATCTAATAACGATACCACGTAATTTTATAGTCACAATTAATCATGTGGGATTAACTATTTATTGTATAATGAAATTGAGGCTTATGGATTGAATTTAAATGATGTAAAAAATGTATGTCTAATGATTAATGTCCAACTATAATGTACATTTCAAGAATATAAAAATTATCTCAATGAATATCTTATCATCCCCTATAATCTCAATGTGGGCTCATAATGAGATGAAGAACAATAAATAAACTACCCTCTATTTTAATTAATTTTCTTTTATTTTATTTTTTTGAATGTTGTGCTGGGGATGATTCTCCTATCCACCAGCCAAACCCCAATGATCTACTCATGACACTATTTTTAAAAGTTAGATCATGATCCCTAGACATGTAAATTTTTATTTTTGAATTTTCGTATACATAAACCATTTTTTATTTTCTTTTTATATTTTTTATGAGGGCGTGAAATAAATATAAAGAATGTTCATTCCCCAAATATCATAAAGATTCTCCCAAACATATTCATTTCAAAATTTCCATCCCTTCTTCTAGATTCGAATACCCCACTATTTTGATAGACATGAAAATTATTTAGAGGAATGTTGCAATGGATAAAATAGGTTGCTGACATAGATTATTTCCCAACAAGGCCATTGATGGCTTCGTTAGTCATAAAAATGATTAATGTAATGTGGGTATCGGGAAATAGGATAAAAAATGAATTCCCAAATCATTTAAAATGTTATTCTGCTTAATAATAGATTTCATATGATATAAAAAATTTACCAGAAAACATGACATAATATATGCTGAAATATACTATAGAAGGAATGAAAATATTGGCACAATGGACATCTCAGAAATGAGATGAATGGTTGGGACAAAAAAATATAGGAAGTCATATGAATAATTAAATCAATTTATAAAAATATCAAAAAATCAATTCATATACATATCTTGGAAAATCATTATTTACAATAATCAACATGCTCCCATAAATTGTAATTTGTATGTATAATTCACATGTTAATCTCTACTGATTTTTTTACTATTTCTCTTAAAAATATATTGAAAAGGAAATTTAAATTTCACAGCATGGTAATTATCATATAATGTTTATGTCTCCATGTTCAGTGAATTAATGAAGTAATCAAAGGCATGGTATTTATTTAGACGTTGAAAACTATAATTCAATGTGGAAAATAATTTATAAATTTTATAGAAATGAAACACTTACTCATCATGGAATATTTTTTATCAATTTTTTACAGCCACTTATTTTTATTCATGTTTCATGATACAACAATGGGTCTTGTGAGTCTAACAAATTAAATATAAATTGGTGAAATTATAGGGCATTACCAATGAATTTTAAAATATTTGTAGTTAGGGAAACAATGCCTCTAAAAACAAATTAAATAAATAAAAAATCAGGTAGGCTCCCAAAAGCATTATAGTTTTCGATCATTTGTTCAACCATACCTCCTTCGACTTCAGCTCACATAAAATATGAATGAAAATTTTTAACTTCCTTATCATCCATAAGTGTTCTCATTTATGTCTTATCTATTCAGTTAGAACCATTTCCTTCTTCTCTAAACTTCTTAATTCTTCTTGTGGGTAGTACTTTCTTTACATCAATTGGAAGGAACCACCATTTCATCCAAAATCCCCCTGAAATAAAATGATGATAATTAATCGTTTATACCTATTGACCTATATAAAATATATTGGCGTCTGCCTCTCCTTTGGTTTTATTGGTCTCTGCCTTCAAATTCTCTTTCTTACTCAATTGAAAAACCATTTTCCCAATAGTATTGAACTCAAAAATTGCCTAAATTTCTGAGACATCTTTTACATTCATTGAATTTTCTTCACCAAAATCATAATCCTCTTTCACATCATAGTTATTCATTTCTCGATGGATATTGAAACTATCATGATCACATAAAACTCTCATACCATGATCTCCATTTTGAAAATCAATTATCTCACAACCTATAGCTTAAACATCTCTTCCCAAAATGAGTGGAATTAACTCTTCCTCCATTTCCATCACTTAGAAGTCAATGGGATTGTTGAACATGTCCACATTGACCATTATATCTTTATGGAATCATCTTGGGGATTTAACTGTTGAGTCTTAATATTGATGAATTACTCTTGAAGACTTTATTCAAACCAATCACAAACTATTGAACGCCATGTTTGAAATGATTTTGACAATATCACCTAAGTCACACAATGCTTGTCAACATTTTTCACCTCCAATAAAAATGGTATTTGAAAATATTCCTTGATTTATTTGATTCATAGGTAGGTCCTTTGATACCAATATTGAACATTATCATGTGATTAGAATGGTTCTAATATCTTCCAGCTTATTCGTCTTTGTACAATTTTTTCCATGAATTTCATATATTTCTTCATGTTCGTGAGAGCATTTGAAAAATCTATATTAATATGGAATTTCATTAAGTGTTAAATAAAAATACCTATATGTACATTTTTCTTAACTTGTGACATTTGTTAGAGAAATGGAATTGTTGGTTTGTACTGAGGCGGTTCTTCTTCTTCTTCTTCTTCTTCAGCAACTTATTCCTTTTTTTACTCTCAACTTCAACTTATATTGATTTCACTGGTCGTTTTCCAATAAAATATATACCAGTTCCATTTATTTCCACACCACATCTAATCTGTGTATTTTTCAAATCCTAATAGAGATATGATTTAGAGAATCTTGGTAGTGTTCATCTAGATCTCTCTTTAAAGAGAAGCATGCAGCACTAGATTCATTAATGATGTCTTTTCTTTCGATGTTTCTTAATTTATTTCAATGTGTATAGCACCAATTGTCGTCATGAATGTTGAGAACAAATCTTCTAATGTATTCCCCTATAATGTTATTGTGGGACCATGGGGTTCTTGTTGTTGGTACCCTTTCCGTATTTGATGAATTCCTTGTCCCTATTGTTGTTATCTCTATCACTGTAATTGATTATCTGGATTTTTATCAACATAAATATGATCTTTTATATGCATACCTTGGGAGTTTTTTCTACTCACCCATCCTAATGTCCATATTTTTGGACAATGACTCATGTTGTGTGACCATCCATTGATTATTATTGACTGTCTGAATTCTTTTTCACTGCATCCCTTCTCCATACCATTGGGAACTGTTTCTCCACATTTCATCTAATAAATTGTCGCTTGCTTTAGGTGACTTATTCATTAATGTTCCCCTAGCTATAGGATCATTAATTGAACTATTTTCCTATGAAAAACTCTTATAAAATGTCTGTATTAGAAGTTATAACTCTATTTCTTGATGAGGGAATTTTTTATTCATATCACTCTAATGTTCCCATGAATAGTATATTGAATCATCATAAAATTGACAAAAAAATTAAATTTTTTACAAGATATCCATAGATATTATAATATGTAAAAAAGATGGTTTGGGATTTTATAGCTAGTTCATCCCAGGTAATGATGGTATGTGCGGGAAATATTTTAATCTAATATCATGCTCACTCATGTAATGAAAATCCAAATAGATGATTTCATCGCGCTATACATGAGACATTCTAGAATTGATGTGTTTTTAGAGATCTAATAAATCTCCAGGATGTTTTTTCATATCTCCATGTGGATGTTTGGTGAATTCTATATTGTTTCTAATCATCAAGATGATCGTATTCTTTATCTCATAGTGGTTTTAAAAAATGGAGGGGTTGCCTAGATGCTCACTTTTATTCTTATATTTGTTGTCCACCCATAGTGTATGAGTTTATGGTGCCCCTGATCTCTTTAAAGAACTCCAATAGGTACATTTTTTTCTATTCTCACCATGGTCATAGAAACTATTACCTCTAGGATTTCCCCATAATTGTGTGATGATTCAGTGATGGCATCTTTTCACCCTGCCTGAGTGTTTTAATTATTCATTAAATATTAAAAATCAGATATTTATATCCCAAACTCACCCAGCATAAAATGTAGAATTTAAATAAATAAATAAATTTGAAATTTAATAAATTCAAATCCTAAAAAAAAGAAACCATCCCCCAAAACTGGCACTGGTTTTATAGGGTTGGAGAGATTCATTAATTCCCTATGGATATATGAAAAAAATTAGAATACTCAAAATATATTACTAGATTAATCAAAACATATTATTATGAATGTTCTAGGAAGAACCCATAGAGAATGTGAAATTAGTTTTATTAAATTTTCTAAAATATTTAATATTATTAGTTTTTATCCAAAAAATTTGATTATGCTTATTTTATTTGATTGATTAAAGAAATAGGGAAATAATTAGATTATCTTGATGGAATAAATTTTGATAAAGAGATGGAGAATGCAAATCACAATAGATTGATTCATTTTGAATCATATTATTAAATCATGTTTGGGTTTTGTAATATCAAGGTATAGTAGAAATATGATTTAAAAAATTGGTTGATTAATTCATGATTGGTTTAGGAGTCATGATAAGGATGATCAAATTCTCATGTTCTCTCCTCCTTCACATGGTAATACCCTATTTCCATTGGTCTGGTAAATTATGGTGATTCAAAATAACGTTTTACTAGATATCATTTTTAAACATGATTTATCTTATGTTAGAAAATGGTAATTTCTCATTTTGGATAATTAGTTACATAATTTTAATAATCCTTTTTTATAAACTCATCAATTGTCATGAAAAAATTAAACCAAATGGGCTAGAATATGAAAATATAATTTCAAGAAACCAAATTCATAAATAATAAAATGAAATAAATCCAAGGGATCCTTCCCCATTTTGTTAAATTACCCTAGTATAATTTTTTTTACCCATTCATACTAGTAATAAAGGACTAGAGGGAAAAGTAAAAAATAAATAATAAATGAAATGAAGGAAAACCCCTATAAGGCACAACATCATGCTCCAATCCTTGGTCTCTAATGAATTTGGATCTAAATTTCCCCAATATCAAAAGCATATACCATTTTTTATTATCTCTATATGGTCTTTTGAATGAGTTAATTCCATAATGTAATCATATATTGGTGATCTGGGTAATATCCCACATTAACGTGTTGGTTAAAAAATGAAGATACGGGTAATTTGGGTGAACAATTAAAGACTGGAAAATTACCCCATATATAACTGAGTTTCATCTCATGTATTTTTCATCAAGTTTCTTATTTTTGAAATCACATCATGTGTAAATAACATACACCCTTTGTATTTTTCCTAGATTCTTTTTTTATTCATGTAGGTTCATTCCATTCAACACATCAATTGGTACATGTCATGTAATTATTACATGATGTGAAATTCCATTTTCATACTCCAAAAGTGTTGTTTGGGCCCGGTTGTTTTGTTTTATGCCCTAGTTGTTCTCCATTATTATCTTGAATAGCCATTTTGATTCCACTTCACATATCTCATGGTGTAATGGTCCATTTATATACATTATTTTCCACATTTAATTATTTTTTATTAATTAATATTTTCGTAACAAAAATCATAAATTAATATAATATATTCCATAATTGGCATGATCCATCAATTAATTACATAATATCTATAAAATAAAAGGACATTAAATATATTCAAGAAATATAATTTTCATGTATACAATAAATGTTTATACAAAATGTAAATATCTATCGATTAGTTGAATAATAAATATTAGATAGTTTTCATCACTTGACATAGGGTAACTCCCAAATTCTATCTATCCAATCACTACATAAAAATAAATTCACATGTATAGTAAACACCATGGTTGATCATTATTAATATCAAATGAATTTTAAAATAACCATTAAAATGACGAGGTTTCTCTTAAACATTATAACTTCCGAATGAAATTTTCTGTTTCTATAAACTAGTACATATTTCCCCTCTCAAACAAAATAGTTGTAAAATTTTTCTATATCTATCATACATTTTTTTGGGTGTCACGCTATCAAAAAAAATTAACTAATATCCTTTTGTAATATATTTAATGATTTTTAATTTAATTTTCTCCCATACATTATTACATAATTAGTCA
This sequence comes from Viscum album, assembly GCA_963277665.1. Taxonomy (NCBI): domain Eukaryota; kingdom Viridiplantae; phylum Streptophyta; class Magnoliopsida; order Santalales; family Viscaceae; genus Viscum; species Viscum album. The sequence goes on from OY728121.1 coordinate 462,626,321, forward strand.
TTATGAAATCTATCTTGGATAGATTAAATAACACAATATCCAATTGTACATTCTTATGATATAAATGTACTCATACTGTTATATTTTATATAACCTTCAAATGAGTAGTGTATTACACACTTTTGTGTTGTAATTACTTTATATGATTTACTATTCCTAAAAAAATCATGGCTTAATATATCTATTGATTTATTAGAATCATGGATTTAATATATCAATAAATTTATTTCCCCAATGCATAATTGTGTAAAAAAAATTCTAAAGGAATAATGAATTTTACACAACCATGTCACGACCATCCATTGTGGTGTAAACATCACAAAAAATTGTATGAATCTCCACAACTATATTATATATTTAGGAATAATTAAATTTCATATATATAGTGGTGTGATTATTCATTTGTCAAAACATGATTTTCTATTTGAACAATAAAATTGTAACATGAATATGTAGTTGTTACATCCAACACTACACCACTATTTAAACCATGAAAAAAAATTCAAAATGATTATTTCATAATAGATAAATATTTAATAAATTATTCCCTAATGTTATTCAAAAATATTATGCTTGTTTAAAAGAATAATAAAATAATTTTTTCTACCTAAACCACATTTTTTAAAAAACAATCCCAAATATCACTAAAAAAATATTATTCTCACCAATGATATGATACATAAATCAAAACATATTTCAAATATTACAACTATCAATAGTAAATAATAACTTAACTCTTCATTGGATTCATCATTATTCTCTTGAATTCTCATAGTTCAAAGACACACACACAATTCAGGTGGATAAAATAAGTTTTTGTATTATTAAAAAATAATTTAATATAGTTAATAGTAATGTAACGTATTTTTAGTGGTGTTAATGATTTATCATTCATATGATCTTTTTATTTTTGGAAATGTATGTATGGAATAAATCCCTAAAAATGTATTTCACAAAAAACTGATTTTATATAACACTGACGGTTCTGGTGATGAGTATTATATGAGATAAATTGAGTAATATACATGGAATTTGAGAGATAATTTTTATTAATTATGGTTATATAATATATATTTAAAATGTTAATTTTTGTATTTTTTGTTAAAAAACCCTGTGCTAATGAAATATTATGCACATTTTGAGTGGTAAGAGTTATTCCACCTTACTAAATAACCAATATGAATAGTATTTACCACAGGTTGATGTATATATATGACAATATATTCCATTAACTACATCAAAAAATATAGGAAATTGAAAATATTATAGAATTATTTATATATATGTATATAATTTAATGTATATTTAGTAATACACATGATTTAATTTTAGATGTATTTTTTGGATCATGTCAAATAATATTTATAAGACATAAATAAATTATTTTTATTGTTTTTAGGTAACTATGGGGGTATATACTGTGTGGTTTTTATTAAAATATAGTTCTATTATAAATAATAAAATTTAGTCTTTTTAAATCTATATCTAGTCTTGTAGTTATGATGTAATAACCTTTTAATGAAATTTGAGTATATATCCATAATATTTCTATAAATTTTTGGGATAAGATATTTTCATGAATCATTTAAATTATTTCTGATACAATATCCTATGAATGTTTTGCATTTCATTTAGTGTAACATTCATTTTTTATCTAAGTAGTGTATAAATATATATAATTTTTTCATAATTTACATAGTATATCTGAATTTGAAATTATCATACACATGTTAAAATATAGATAGAAATATCCATTATAAAAAAAGAGTATGTTAAATTTAATAACACAACTAGATGCCAAAAGTATTGACCAAAAACAGTATCTCTAAATCGTAAAAATGATCTCGATTACAGAATGTTTTTTAATAACACCAAGTCATTAATCATGCATAATTATGGATAAATGTAATCATGAATCATATAAAACTAAATAAAAATAGAATTAAAATTATTATTATTATTTGAAATTGTTGGGCATCAACCTGGATAGAATTGTTATATCCTTTTATTAAGAATAAAAAATTATGTACAAGAGGGAATATGTGATTATAAATGATACATTAAATTCAATTATAGAACTAGGAAAAAAATAAAAAATGTGTGGAATTCAAAACAAAATAACCAAAAAAAATCATAAAAAATAAAGATAAAATAATAACAAATCCACACATATCATTTTTCTATGATAAAGTTCATCAAATTGTATTTGTACCATAACAACCTTTATGGATTGGAAATCATATAATATTTAATCTTATGCCCCCTTTAAAGGCTCCACCTAACCCTCTATGTCTATTACTAATGATTTTGAATCATAAAAAACCACAGAAGTGAATGATGTCCTAAAGTGGTAAGCCTTTCACATTGTTTTTTCCTATGATATTATATATATATATATATATATATATATTAAAAAGCCTCAAGTTTGAGACATCCAAGTTTTCAATGTCCAAATGATCTTTTTTTATTCAATTATTGCACCAGGTAATGGGTTTCCCATATAATTATTAATAATACACTAGTCAATGGTACCTTGGGTAAACATCCACGATTGCACATGGATATTTTCATATTTTTTCGGGACATTAGGACATTTTACATTAACTAATATTTTTGTTTTCACATGTTCATTAATATACAAAAGAGAAAAAAAAATAAATTTTCCTCTCTTCCTTCTATATTCGCACAAAATATATTTGACTAAATTCATCGATGTTGAAAGACTTGAATATTTTAATGATATTATTAACATCATCTTACCTAGATCATGAAAATCCATCCAGGGATAAAGGATTATGATTCCTACTAGAAGGGGTATTGTAATTCTTATTTTACTCCTATATAATTTTCTCTAAAACATTTATAACATGTCCCAGACTACATGTATAAGGATATTCCTCATTTTTTCGGTCACTAAAATTCCAGAATATAAGGGAAATAAATTCCACTAATTTGAAAATATTTCAATTGACCTCAACTATATCATTATATTTATTAGGTTTTAATAGTATTTGATCCTTCCATTCCTATGGGTTTTTTCTCTCACTATGGGACTCTTGCTACATTTTTCTGTATTGTTAAAATAATCATATAGATAATATCATCAATACATTAAAGGATCAACCATTGTAATTATGTTCACCCTTATATCAACTCTAAATTAAGGTTTCCCCATCAACCTTTCATTTTTTTAAAATTCGTATGGGTGGATTCTATATAAGTATTCATATTCAAAGCATTCCCCTTTCTATTTTCCCTTAATAAAGATATCATTCTTAATATTTCCATCATTTAGGGAATGAATATATAAAAACTTCATAAGAAAAATATTCCTCGAAAAATTATCCCATATATTAATATCAATTAATTGTTTGAAAAAGTAGAGGCACCCATTTTTTGTGAAGAAACCCTCTCATAATTTTTAAATATGCAGTCACATGATCATTAATATGTGAAAATTATTGATGTATTCTTTAAAAGATAGTAGAATCTAGGTTGATTTTCCTGTTACCCACCCTAGAGGATATTAATTTATCTTTTTTTATATTATTTAAAAACTATCCATATGACACATTAAATATAATAATCATTAACCCTTTCACTATCAAAACAAACAAATCGATATGCGTCATTATATTTGTTCTTTGTGATATGATATATCCTTGTCAATATAGTGTACCTATTGAAACTAGGTCAATTTGTTATTAGGAAATCATCATGATATATTAAAAAATATATAATTCATTGGAGAATATTGTAAAATTTACTAGTAAGACATATTATCGATTCCATTAAAAGACAAATTATCCTTTTTTCCTTAGACCATGTACACATTTGGAGGCCTTTATACCCTAGAAAACTAATGGATTAAATATCAATAGTAAAATTACAAGTTTAAAAAAATATTATTTATCCAAACAATTTTATAGTTCACAAATATCATATTATATGTCCCACCTCAATTGAGAGGAAGTATTGTTAAAATTATTTAAAAATTTAGATATATTTTATATTCAATGGAATGGTAAATGTTGAAATTAATATTATCAAATAATATTTTATCATTAATATGATAATGAAATTCAACATATGATAGAATTCCATAAAAATATCCATAGTTGGAAATATTTTTTTCCTGAACAAATTTAATGTGTTGTCCCATTTCTAAGGCAACATCCAAAGTAATTCAACATGCTAAATCCCATCTAAAATAATAATTTTGATCCTTAATTATGTTAATGAATTCTTGATTGAATTTGGATTATATAATTTCTCCCAATTATGGATTCTTAAGTAACACTAATTGAGAGGCACCACTCCACATCCCTGGGATTTCATTTAATGCTCATTTGAGTGAAATCCAATACTATAATATCCCATACCTATTTAAGTAACTCTATAAACAAAAAAAATTCATAAATATAGATGACGTAGTTTTTTATATCCTCTATATTTTATTTTTTATCCTTCAATGTAATCATAATTCATAAAATTATTGAGAGTATATATTCATTGTATCAGTACTCTAGTATTTGGAGGTTCAACATAATGTATTTTATGATTCCATTTAATGTGATGTTTTTTAGATAAGAAGAACCATCAGGGTAATTAGAGAGAAATGACTATGTTGAATCATTATCATCCCATTATTCTTGAAATATTATCAATATTTCATGATTCATAAAATTGGGATAGGGTGAAATTTCATGAAACATTATAATGACATTCTTTATACTATCTGAACCAATTAATCATTGTTTCAATATTAGTGTTTCTAAAAAATCATTACCAGAACCGTAAAAATATTTCAAAATCCTCCAAAATAAATTATTAAAATCTCATTAATCAAAATACCACTCAAAAAAATCCACTAAATAAGAACTCTATACATCATAATGATCTAGAGATAGAATTTATGGATTCCTTTCCACCCAATAATAGAAGTTGATGTTATAGTAAATATAATAATGATAACAACCTCTACATAATGAAGGTATAAAACTATGTATATTAAATATATATGTTTAATATTTGTTAATCATGAAAAAAGATGATTATCCCTGGACCTATAATAAATAATAATATAATGATAAATGAAAATGATTAAAATCAATAGGGAACCTCTAACACACTTGGGAACCCACTCCTTACTAATAAATGAAATTTATGTCTTTTAGATCCTAAAAACATTTTAACACCTAGAATTGGGCTCATTAATGTTAACTAATGTAAAATAATAAATTATTAATTTGAATTGAGGTGCATATATAGGGAGTGATTATTATGAATCCAAAGGATGTAAATGAAAATAATTAATCATATATCATAACATAATGTTAATTCATTAATAGATACTTAAATTAAATATCATATTATATCCCAAAACACATTCATTATAAAATTGATGCTATTAAATAATGTTAAATAATAAAAATATAATTATTTTTGTGAACTGATCTACTTTTATAATCTATAATATTACAATAAGTACTCAAAGAACCAATTAAACCTGTAATAAAAATAAAATATCTCAATTTTCAATCTGTCCATGAAACTATAGTTCTCAAAATTATGTTGATCGTAGCTCAAAATTTCTTACTATACTATATCATGAAGAAAAATCTCATGTTTTTATTTTATATTCATATACTAATATAAAATTATCCCCACATTGTGAATATACATAGAATAGTTTTTACTATGACGGATAATTCTAAAAATATATCATCTTTAGAATTATGTGAGGGTAGAATTCCTCTATAATATTGAATTCCTATTCAAGGGTTGTGATAATAGGGAAATTATAAAATTTCATATCACATTGAATGTTAATCCTCATGAGGGTATTTATCATCAATTTTAATTACAGATACAATATAATCCCGTATAATATAATATAAATCCATAAAATGTGCAATTATTCCCTATCATATTCGTGGTGAAAACATATCAAGAATAAATATCATAAACAATGGGTGTTCATGGTTTTATTATATCAATATCATATATCAATAGAATATTTGGTATAAAAACACACACATATATTCTTATTACATCAATATCATATATAAAACTGAAAAATAAGGTCATGACTTATCAGATAAATAAGAAAATATTAAAAATAATATATATATTTGAAACTTTTATTATAGTATTAACATGGTCATATATTGGCAACCAATCCATAAATAATCAATTTATAAATTTTAATTTATTCAATAAATTCTCTCATGTCTAAATAATATGTCCTTGTATGGATGTATCAAAAATAATAGGATGGGTTAATCAAGGATACAATTCATTTTATTATATATTCTTTTAAATAAATATCAATGATTGGTTAATATCATGACCCACAAATTCATTTAATATAAACATTAATAATATATTGATAAAGAGAATATATTAAAATTGTGGATTTATATGTTTTAAACACAATGGGAGAGGTTATTCCGTTCATGGATCGATTATTATCTTAAGACCTATATTTTAGAAAGTCAAAACTCCAATTACATGTACACACTATTTCTCTAAAATATTTTTATACAATATCTTGATACTTCTTGTCAAAATGGAGTAAAATGGTTGGATATATCTTCAATATCCATTGAAATATCTAGTATAGATATATATTCTATAATCACATTTTGTTAATTATATAAAATGGTCACCACTAAACTATGGAATATTTCTTTATATTGTATCTTATCATAGTGAAATTGGTCTACCACAAACTCTGATGGATATGTCTTTTTCCCCTCTATTGACCATATTAGGGATGTTTTAGTCTTGGTCTTTATTGATTACATGTATAAAAATATATTCTAGAACTTATATAACTATCCATATTCAAATATATTTCCAAATTATATATTGATATTGTAGGATTATTCTAATCCAACTACTTTGATGAAATGGATTCTCCAAGATATATCTGATTTCTCCATAAATACATAAAATATCATTTGGTACCATTAGTTTCTGGTTCTCAAGATATTTCATATCTATAGTTGTGACTTAATTTCATATACTATTAATATTAACCTCATTAATATATAAGAGTATAGTTTCCTACATTAAAAATGAAATTCCCATGAAATTATATTATAGAAAACATTATCTTTCAAATTTGATAGATATTTTAAATAACAATTCTTTAAAAATATCTCATTTTAATATGATTATGAAATTCCATATTTAAATATCCAAAAAATTGTGATATTATTTTATTAAAATTATATATAAATTTTAAGGAATTGAATTATTTTATGTTTATTTCTACATATGTAGATGCATGTGTACATGCATCTGTGCATGCACAAATAATATCAATAGAAAATAGAATTATCAAAACTTTCTCTAACATGATTATAAATTCAAAACATGAATCACAATCCCATTGTTCTATTAATCTCTTTATTCATTTTATTTAAAGAAATATTTAAAATTTTCACCAATATGTCCGTTTAATTTCATAATAAATATTTTAAATGAATTTCACAATGTATCCTATTTGTATAGTGAGATTTACCATACATTTATCAATATGTAATTCATTACATTAGTAAATTGATCGAAAAACATTTACGTAGTGTGTTTTTCACCATATATACATTGTGTTATGTTCATTACATTATTGTATTTCACGAGTAACCTTCATCAATGTATGGTGATGTCTATATTAGGTTTAATATACATAACCTTATAGTTATTCTTAATATTAAATTCCACCTACATCACCATAAAAATTTTACTTCTAACCATACACAAATTTTAATTCACATTACATTCTATCAATATCACCATATTTTCTCATTTAGAACATTATAAAATACATCCACATATAATTTTCTCACAACTTAAGGTGATGTTATTCTAATGAAAATATGGTGAGTACATTCCTTCATCATATTATCAAATCTTATGTTATGTTTCACCTTATATACTACAATGTATTATATTAATTTACCATTTTCTAGTCCCAACACATAATTTAAAAAAAATATTTATATAAAATTAGAAACTTCGGGAATTTGATCCTCATAATCAAAAAAATTCTACGTCAACTATAAATATCATCATATATGTTTCTTTAACATATTGATCATTTTTATTTACATGGTTCCCATTGGATGGTTCATATTATTTTTTGATGCTTTCTAGTAGATTAGAATCACATACAATCATTATCCTTTTCCATATTCAATAAAAAATTACTATTTGGTACAATATTTCATTATCCCTAAATTATTTTCTTTGGTCTCCATGAATATCACCCCTATAATTATCCCATATAAGGGTCACTATCCCTGATCCTCTATGGGTGGATATTTGAAGAAACATAAACAATCAAACATTACCTACTTATACATAATAAGAATCTTCATAACCAAATTAATATTTTTCAATTTTTTAATAATATCTTACTTATTTACTCCACTCTACCATATCACAAAAAAGTATATTGATTGAATCGTCCTCTCATTGATAAATCATCAACCACAAATTAGTCTATATATTGACATGAAAACTTGAGTAACACCAATTGGATTATAAAAATAATAATGTAAATTATAATGTCTATTTTCTTCTCCCCTTATTAAAAATAAATTAAACGGGTTGTGAAAGTGATCGGTCACAATCATTTTATCAATAATCTATTTTATTAAAACTACATTTCTCTCTTTTTTCAAAATTATAGACTATTTTTAGACATTAATATATGGATGATATAACTTTTGTTCTTTGAAATAATCCATATGTAAATGACTCTATTTATATATTGGCTAAACAGTTGTAGATGACATGATTAATTAACCAAGATATCATGTATTTACACAAACAAATCATACATGTGATACCACATTAGATATATCATGTATGGATATATAAAACCACGTTTTTTCTGAAAAATACATTTTTTATAGAACACATTTTTTTTTGAAATGTAATACAATAAGATATATAAATCCCCCTTGAACATTTGTTTCTCAACAACCAACACTCTGTAATAAAGAACAACATTGACATTACAAAATCATATATAGAAAATATTTTTTGAAATCCTAGACTTCTATATTTTCTAGATGTTTTAATAACTCTATATTTATAAAATAGTTATTTTCACTTAAATTATACCTCTTTATAATAAATAACCCTCAATTGATGCATTAATATCTTCACTATGGAATCCATCATTTATATATAAACCAATATAAGCTATTTTTTGTTAATGTATAGAGAAAATACCACTCATCGATCACTATCCATTAAATATTTTTCATTATTCCCTAAATGTTAGAATAAATTGACAATTATCACAGGGAATATGAGGGGTATCATTTCACATCAATGGGATTGAAATGTTGAGAGTTAATCCTCCAACAAAAACCCTAGTTTATCCAACCTCGTTATTGGGATAACGTCCCATGGTTCTTATATTAATGGTTCTATAAATAGTCTTTATGGGAATTTTAATATATTCTTTAATCACAAGAAAATGATTTTGTTTCCCTTTTATCATTATCCAAAAAATATCATTATTTTTAAGAAATTGTTGTTATTTTTATTTTTTTCATATGGAGGAAGTATATTTGTTCAATAATTAAATTCCTGAAGTTTTTTTTGTCTCACCCACATCCTAAATGTAACTTTAGTTTCCTATTCATGTGACTCCTCTTGTATACTCTAATCATAAATAATTTCCTCTTAATATTTTACCTTTATATGAAACTAATATATATCAGGATCAGAATAACCATTTCCCTTTTCTCTTACAAGATAATTCTTAAATCCAAAATCCTGAAGAGTCCATATTGTCAGTTTGTTCATGAAATTTTTAAAAAATAACAATATTGGTCACATCATCCATATATTTTCATCATAAAATAAAATATTTTTTTTGATGGACATGTTTAAATTAAATAAATTTATTTATTTTTCCTAAAACTATCCATTCATCTTAGATCTATATTTCTCTTCTTATTAGTGTTTCTCCCACTAATTCATGTCAAATATTTTGATGTTACTTATTATAAATGAATTAATATTCCTCATTTATAGGGTTTTATTGAACCAAAAATAGCCTTTGTAGTATGTTAATCAATATTATAGGTTATATAGTTTAGGAGAATCTATTCCCAATCCAAATGAACTCCAACCCCTATTTGTTTCATATTATTTAGGAAACCTAATATTCTAAAAACATCTCCAATCCTCCTTGATATCAGAGTAATATTTTATACATTTTATATAGCCCATGATATTTTATATTTAGAATCCAATTAATTAAAAATTGATGAAACAAATTACTGTCACTAGAATCAAAATGAATAACATTTAATTTTTTCTTAAATATTTTACTTGAGAAATATTATATTACTATCCATTAATGTACAAATACTTTTTCCAATATTTTTTTATCACCATCATTAATTTTTTAGAATTAAAACATAGTGATTGTGTCAAATAAAATTATTTTTTCCAGAATTGTTTCAAATTATATGATCACATATTATTGTTATAAATAATTCATCTTGATGCAATTAATCAATGTAATAAAAAATTTATCCTCTTCATCGACATTTCATCCTTCTATGTAATACAACTTTATTATTTTCTTGATCTTGGTATTCAAATCATTGAAAAGATTCAAGTTCATATACCAAAATATACTCAATATTTATTTTGACTTCCTCCTAATTACTTCATAATATATATTTCTAAATTTTAGTTTGATCAATATTGTTTCGTTTATTAAGATACATGCCTCTATAATCAAAATCCTTTAATGTTATTGAGGCTCCTACATATTAACTTATAAATATATTTCATTATTACATTCAAATTGACTAACTCTTTTTTCCATATTAGGTTTTTTGGAATCTCATGAACATGTTCTAGATAGGTATTATTCTTAACGAGTCTTAATTTCAAGTTATTTTTTTATGAGGTTAAATATAAAATTCCCAATACCAACATTGAAATGTAATTTTAAGGAAATCATACCATGGTATTTGACACGTACTTTTTTGATATTCAATTAGAAAGGGGAAATTACATTATTATCCCCATCAATTCACTTATAATAACATTATTCATCCTTTTCGGAATCATATAATGTATCATCTTACATCTATTATATCTTGATACCATTCATTGATATAAATTCATTCAACCAAATCAACTATTGTATCATAGTTTTTCTCTTTTATCTTTATACCATTCGTATATATAAATTATATTTCCTTATTTGATATTATTTATGAAAATATTACATTCGCTCATATCATAGGTAATGTGTATATTGTTTTTTTATTCTAGTGATAAGTTTTATTTATCTTCTAGTGTAGATTCATTGGTATGAGGACTATATTGGGAAATTTCTCATTGAATTCATCGATATATTAAAATGTTAGTTGGTCCCACTAAAAACTATAACTTTTCAGGGGATCACATAAACTATTGTAATGTAATAGTCAATGTTTTCTTCATCTTTTATAATTAAAAATTTAAGCATGCTTCAAACAAAATTTAGCCTTTCTTCTATGACATTTACTACCTACTAAATATACTCCCTAATTTATCCAAAAAAAATTTAAACAAATTTAGTCCCATCACCTCAATGTAATCTCCATTATAAGGGGTATAATGATATAATTTCTATGTTTTCCATCTACCTCCATTTTCCTTTTATGTATAAATGGAATTACAACATCCATATCCCTAAGTGAATATCCCATAGTAGCTACATATAAAAAATTAATTCCAAGAAAAAGAAGGCATGTTATTGTACTATTTTCTATCTCTGATAATTCATTCCATTCAATATAGTAACACATATAATATTTTTTAAGTAAAACTTAACCATATTCAATCTTCATAAAATTTTGATTATTATTGAACTATTAAAGTTTGCATTAGTACCAAAAAAGTATCCCATAAATTATCATAACATTAAGAGTTGGATTGGTGGAATAAGTTATAACTTCATTTATATGATTATTTATTTTAAATAAACCTATATTACTAATTAAGATATCAATAATATCATTATTTGTATATAATAATTTCACACAGGTGAGTATATTGTAACATAGAAAATTTCATGGGGATTTATAATGTTCAACATTAATGATATAGATGACTCCTTGTAGATTTTGATTATAATCTAAAGACCCATGATTCCACTTGTAATCATTTTAAGTATAATTAAAATCTATCTATATAAAGATATTTAGAGACAATCTCTTGAAAACCTAATCACTAATATGTATATTAGTGGAATATCTTGTGAAAAGGATAAGTCAAATCTTGATGGAATATTTAATCATGCAATCCAAAATGTGACTTCACACATGAAATGAATCTTTAGTCTCCTCAAAATTTTCATATACTACATATAACTGGTATACAAGTGGTATTAAAAAAACGTCTATGTATATGTATTTGAATCTATCTATATACTAATTTATTGTTATTTTTATCATGTTATTACTTAGTTAAACACAAAAAAGACTTATATTGAACATGACTTTCTAGCCGTGATCAAATATTGTTGAAAAAAATATCTTTTAGGATTATTCAACTATTTCTACTTTGATTCATGATTTGATCATAGATGTAGTTGGCTTCTAATAACATATCTTTCTTTGGATATATTTCAAACATGTAAAGGAATTTGAAATTGCCATGTAATGGATGGATAATTTTTTATTCCAGAAATAAATGTGAGCTTTTGAGGGTTTGAACATCCAAAAATGTTTTTTACATGGGTTGTGTTTTGGTGGATGTATACGGGTTTGGCCGAACACCGGAGGAGGAATGGGTGTTACAGGATGCTAGAAATATCGCTTGTGGGAAATATATTCCATCAATCCAATTCACAACGTGAATTCTGTTCAATGGAGTTGTTCCTAGAGGATTAATTATGTAAAATACAATGGGGTAAACATAATTAATTCATTACATGTATTTCGTTCAGGTATTAAATTTGGTTTACCAAGTGAATCCCATTCATGAAGTGAAATGGTTTCACAGGGGTGTGGCTTGAAAATACATAATATAATATCTTGGGGGGCTTACTATAATGAATTCACTAGATGTATTTGGTTTACATATTTTTTTTGGTTAATTATAAGAAATAAATTCACATCGTGAATAATGTTAAATTCTATTTTAATAAATTATAGCATGGGGTCAACCCCATATTTTTCATTATGCACAAGAGGTAACGATTTCTCATAGTAAATATTCATCATCTTCTAGGGTCCCTTAGATATCCTCTATTTTTTTTCAATATCAGATGTCATTGGATTCATTGGACAGTCCTATGCATGATATATAGTTATATTTCATTTATCCTTATCATACCTCCCCTTATGGAATGAAAAATCCATTCTATCACATTTCCCTATTTTAATTGTGTTTTTAAAATATTTTGATTTCGATCTATTTAGATATCATTAATGGATGATAATGGATGAGTTCAAATACCATGGTAAAATTTAGATTTTGTACATGTTTTACCTTAATATAATGATTTTTTACAATAAGAATTATAATTCATAATGATATATATTTCACATATTGCTTCGTAAAAATTTAATTAATTAAATTATATTCATAAACTACAAAATGGAACCTCTCACATGGTTTATGGATAGTGACTTCAACCCACACCACCTCTTGAGGTGACTGTGATTAAATTATCATGTATCTAGTATCAATTATTGATTAAACCACCCCATTTGTGGGTTCTTAAAATGGATTATCAATTTTATAAATGCATTTAAGAAATAGAATGGTTTAAATGAACCTCTTAGTCCTTCATACATACCTTAAGCAGGAGGTGTGGTTTTTCAAGTATAAATTATTTATTTAAACATAAACCTTCTAAATGTAGTGTGTAATTACGAGTTATATTCTGGCATGGGAATTTTTCACATTATCAATGTTACTGTAAATTAAATTTAATTATAATTTGCATTTGTGCTCAAATAACCATTTTTTCTTATAATTATGTGGTTATTAGTGTGATATGAAACAAATTCTAGTATGATTATGCTCCACGAGTGTTGAAATCAGGGGGAGTATAGAAATCCTTATCCCTCTTCGTGATGGTAGTAGAAACTATTCCAGTCCTTCCACCACTAGTATAGACAGGACCGTCATCGTCTTTTAAGTGAGTGGAATCTATCATTACCCCCTTCTCCAAACCTGAGGTTATTCCTCTATTCTCACAGTCCTCCTTGGACCCTAAGGTACCATAGAGGTATGAAGGATTTTATAATCTACCTTCATTGATTGTGGAGTTTAATAAAGCCTAGCTACTCCATAACCACACCCTAATTGGATGGTTTTCTCAGCAAAGTCGTTCAGGGAACTCATTTTATAGATTCATTTTCGATGCATGAGATTTACATGATAGAGATTTGATCCATTTGATAGACAAATGGACTTCATGATCTGATTCATGTTATAGGAATATTTCATACAAGCCTGGTATCGCCTGCATCACAACTTTTTTCCCCTGATTCTTCCTTAATCATTTGACTTATGATTTGAACATGAAGTGGGACTCACATTATTTGTTTATTTGGGTGTGTTTTTTTAACATACCCCATCCATTTTAAAATCATCCCATTAATTGGATGCCTAGGAACAACATGGGTAGGTTCCTCTATTATTATATCCCACATCTGTGTTACACCCTCTTAACCCAAGAGTGTGTGAGGAAATTGATGTTTGAAGAAATCCATCTGAATTTTTTTGGATCAAAGTTGGAGAGGAATTTTGATGTTGGTATGAGGTGGTGTAATAATATTGGCTATATTATTGTTCTGATTGAAGGAGGTTAGAGGACTCATTGGGGAACTATAGACATGAGTCAAGACAGAAGGGTATACCCAATTGTGTGGGTACTGGTGGAAAATCTACTCATGGTGAACTATGGGATGGGATAAGTTCTTCCAAAAATAGGGATGTGGACTTGTGAAACAAGAGTAATGTTCAAGAAAGAGGATATGTGCATGGTCTGGATGCATGTTTGAAGGAACATTTTCAAGGAGGTGTTATCCTTGTGTTTTGTAGTCATTCAGAGATGATAATTTTGGATCCACTAGAGGAAGGGTGGTTTTAGAGTGGTAGATTTTCTACTAATAACTTTGTTGGACAACCTTTTGAAGGATGATCATTCAATATTTAAGGCCCTGTTAGTACCCAATTAACTGATATTTTCTAAAATTATCCATAAATTCATGTTAGAACTCAGCGGTAGTGGTGTTATTGAGTATGCGAGCATAATGAGTGAAATTATAGAGGCACCTATAGATGTTGCAATGGGAGTGGAATTTTTAGAGGAGTATAATAGGATAAGGCAGGATGTAGGTTACTAAAAATGTAAAGGCCCCTGCACACAATGAAGAATGAGTGGGATGGGTGAAGGATAATGGATGAGTGAAAATGGTAAGAACCACTCCAAAGGCTATAGGTTGCAACTGTTTCAAAATTCATGAGGTTGATGACTCGCGATATAAATTATAGGGAGGGATTTAGGCTCTTATGGAGGTCCTTTTAGCTAGTTTAATATCACAATGATCTACCTACGAACACATTGTTGGCCTCTATGAAGATAAGGTGAATGTGGTTCATGCTGTTGATGTTGAGGAAACTATTATGGGGTGAGGGATCCATCAGGGGGATTCTAAATATGAGGTTGGTCTCAGATCATATGTTCGGCATACTATCTATCTTAGAGAGATAGTTTTTATTTTTTAGGACTTTGAAGGAGACTAGGTAAAGGACCCCTTGGATTGATTGAATCGAATCAATGAGAGGAAGGATTACTCCTAATGTCCACATTCAATGGTGACTCGTTCAACAAATAAAACCAAGCATATGGACAAGAATTTTAAGACACGTGATGGACATGAGAAGTCCTTGGAATTGATCATAATCTTAGAAAATGATGTAGCTAAATAGGTTCTATCTCTCAATTTTACTGAATAATAAGCCACTAAAATTATGGGGAGATCATTAAGAATGACTCTCAATGAAGAGTAACATACTTGGATTGAAAAGAAGGACCCGATCATGGTTTGTGGAGTCAATAATGAGATTAATAACCTCGAGGAGTACATCTAGTCCTCAGACAAGATAGCCTTTCATTTCGATGATCTTATAATGGATGATCCAAAACACTTCGGTAAATAATATCTATTGGAAATTATTTCGTGATTTTATCTCTAGAAGGAATAAATAGTGGTTAATTTTTTATATTATTTCTTTTTATTGTTGAACTCATGTTTCCCACTTTTTCATTAAATGATTTTGATAAATAACAAATTGAATTATCTGTTAGTCAAAAATCAATGTCATGTATGTTTAATTATCATGGACAATGAAACACTATTTTTTATTGATTCATAATTATGGTGACTGAACACCCTTAAAGGTGGGTATGTGATTGAATTTATATACCTTAATTTCGGAATACTAAGATATCCTTAAAAAATGATTTTTATTTATCCTTTGTCTGGTGTTCCATTAAGGTGATACATAGGCATGGAATCCCATTGCTGTGAAACATAGGCATGGTGTCCTATTAATGTGATAGTCTATAATGGAATCCCATTATTGTGATACCGAGGAATGGAATCACAATAGTGTGATACATGGAAATGGAGTCCCATAATTGAAATACTTATTTATGGAATCCCATTATTGTGATGCTCATGTATGGGATCCCCTTGTTGTACATCCCGGTCATGGCCCAAATTTATTGATTGATATCAACAAACATGATGTATCTTATCAAAGACTACGAGACTCTTTTAATTATATAGAATTCTTGATTTATAGATTTTGTATTGAATAGTAATATGAATATATATGTTTGTTTATTTACTCATAGATATAGTGAATTTATTTACATACATACATACATATATAAATATATATATACATTTCGACACATGATCAAAGATATTCTTGCCTATTCCAAAGTAGGTATGGTCAGACATCTGTCGTTAGGGGACCTGATCTGGACATGTTTACCTTTAGTTATTATGTATTTCTTTATTTATTATACCTAAACACTACTATATTTTTTTTCAAAAAAAGAGATCATTATACATGATTGATGGGTTTTGACTTAGTATATCTCACCCCAGGTTTATGAAACCATAGTTTTGGGGTATGAGAATATAACTCATGGTTATAGTATTATGTTTGTTGGATTAAGTAGGGGTTGTTGTTCTTACAATATAGAGTTAGGATTAGATGGACATGACGAAGCATGGAATGCTCTTGGAGATGGCCTTCTGGGTTCTATTTATTTATTTTGTACTTTTACTTTATTGTATCCAATGTTATTTTTTTACTGAGTTAGTTTATTTGTATTCATCTGGACTTTAATGTAATTTTGTATATGTGTTGTTGGACCCTTTCATGGGTTTATTAAAATTATCTTCCACTTCTTGGTATATTATTTATATTTCTTCTGTAGTTGGTTTATTGTTTCATTATCTCTTACACCATTATGCTATGTTTATCATGAGTGTATATTCAACCCCCAATACAATCTTTCAACCCTAGATACTAGTCTGAACCCTCTGAAATACGTGGGGCAGTGCATGATTCCATGCAACTGACTGACATAGGGAATATATTATCTGGCTCCCGATTATATATGTAACAATTTTTTAAAAGATCTACTTTTATTCCTTTTGTATTACTATTTTGGGATAATAGAAATGAATCTTGGAATGTGTTATTGAATGGTAAATATTAGTATCTTGGAGTGGTCAACCCACACAATGAGAATTATAGAAGTGGCCAAGGATTTTATTTTTGCGTGGGTTTTTGGTCATTAGTGTTTATTATAGTTTAACCATGAGTAATTATTTACCATTCATTACTTAATGAATTTTGAGATTATGGTAATTTACCAATCTCATGGTATGATATGGAAGTAAAATTACATGAATAATTATAGGATCTCAGAGATTAACATATCATGAATATGGAATTCCATGTAGGTTTTATTCCTTTAATTATTGATATTGGTATATGTTCTTTGACTATACAACAAGATCATGTGATTACTTATTATTATTATTTTTAATATACCATTGTTTAGTTATTATTTAGCATGAATTTCCTATATACCTTCGTAATGTGTTTACTTTCAAATGTTGTGGTTTATTAGGATTTTGAAAATATTTTTAAATGTTACCTATAATTACTTCTTATGATAACAAGAAATATTATTATTGAAAAACATGGTGGGTTAAATAATATGTATGAATCAATATAAGATATTTTTTCTAGAAAATTTTTATAGTGGAATTCTATTTTACTAACTGATGATTTCATTTTGGATTCATGGACCAATGATTTTATGTGCTAAAACGTATTGGTTTTATTAAATGGGAACCAATTTGAAATATATGAATTGTATGGGTTATTTATAAATTAGAAAATTGTATTAAGAATAATCCAACCATTATTTTTAAATGTATATACATAGGGAACATTAAATAAAATATAATTAGACAATGATATTATCAGAAATGAATATTTTGATAATGAACCTTTTTCATGAAATGATCCATGTAGGTATATCTTAGCTGATTACAGTTATGACATAGACATGATGAGACCCATGTAGATCGATTTTGGTGCTTTATGGTTATCAGATAATCCCATTACATGTGTAATTGAATATTGAAATTGTTGATGATAACCTTAATGATTTAATTTAAGTTTTTATTCCGTAATGATTAAACCCATGGAGTTATGTTTATGACATGTTGGGATAGTTATTTAAAGTGATATCAACTACTTATATGATGTTATGTTGAAATTTATAGTGAGATCATACTAAAAACCTTTGAAATTAGTTTAATATGGTTATATAATTTTTATATTTACTTATATTAAGTGAATGTAAATTTAAATTCCAATTACAACCTAAAGGTTGTTTGCCATTATATATTGGAGTTGCCTTTTTCTTCAACTATTCCCAACTGTGTGAACCTTACAAAAAATGGTTAAATGAAACATATGAGGTAAATTACTTATTTTTCATTGGTTTTCAATTAAATAAACTATTCTTATAATTATTTTTGATAGAGACATCTAATATTTCCTCTTGGAATGAGCTAAATTAAGTACCATGTTTTTTCCTTTTTACAAGAACTTGTTGTTCATAAATGTGAATTAGTAAATTGATTTTAAAACATTTATTATGGTTTCCTTTTCATATACTGTTATGTGAGGGGTTAATTGAATGTTTCCTTGATAAATTCATTTATCATTAATGTCGATTTTACCCATGTATCTCATTCACCATTATTTTATGTTTATCTAGAAATTTGGATATTTTTCCAGGTGATATTTTCGGCATGACTCTAGTTTCAGGATTCAACACCATTTGTTAAAAAGGAAGAGAATAATAAGTTTATTAAAGCTCCCTAAAATATTAATTCATTCCTAAATGTACTGATGATGTTCTGAAATTATATTTCGTTCCGGTTCTATTTTTTTCATGGTATTAATATTATTTAAAAATGCACATGGGTTCGATGGGTTTTAATGTGATGAATTGACATTTATTAGTGTGTAGGAATCATTTAATGACTAGTTTCAGTGGGATAATAATTCATAGGGAGAGTTCATTCACATGTTAGATTTCAAATATATTACAATATTAGAGTTACAAAGTATCAATGGGTATACAAATTAATGGATGATAAGCATACCTATTAATGATTTTTGAAATCATGGGGTAGTGGAAATCAATTTATATGGTATCTATTGAGTTAATAAAATTAAAGTAGTGAACAATATTTGTTTAGTTGAAATAATATAAGCCTTATGTTTTTACTCTATTACTATAGGTCATCTTCAGGCAAGAGCGGCCTAAGTGTAAGTGGAAATATGTCACATCCATTATGTTGGGGGTGATTTTTAAAATAGGATCGGGTGTTTTGACATGCTATTCAGTTTATTTAATTTTGACCATGATTCTAGTTATTTTCATGAGCATAAATTGGTAGGAATGTCACATGTAAGTGTGAAGGAGAAATTAATCTTGTGTGACTTTAATCTTATGTATTCATTCACATTGTATGTTAGATCATGGTGTAATCATGTTGGCCACGTCTAGGACCCAAAATCAATGTTCGATGGAACATGTTCCCTGTGATTGGATTTGTTCCTCAATAAACAATGACTACGAGACTCTTAAGGTGGAGTGAATCATGTCAAATTAGTTTTATCATATACTTCTATATTTATGGAACAAAAATGTACATGATTAGTAATAAGTGGTTAATAATACTTTTCAATTATTGTGGGGATGGATAGTTTCAAAATAGATCAGTGCTTGTGAGGGAGAAAGATAATGATATGGTCGTAGTGTACAAAATTGTTGAAAAAAGTATTAGTTATTGATGGAATTTGGTGGTTCTTCATGAGTGAGAATATTATTTCATTGGATGTAATGGAATAATGTTTGCTTGATGATGAATATTAAAAATTTATCGTCTAATTTCTATAAAGTATTTCCTCAAGATGTGGTTTGATTGTTATTACATATTTCATGTTTAATACTATTAGTTTAAAACCTTGATGGGAATTTCATCTGGGATATGATGGTAGTGTCTCTATTCTAGTGGATAATAAATAATAAACTCTTACTGAAGTGATGGTGTATAAAAAATGTTTCCCCATATATTGATAACATTATGAGTATAGTACGATAGATTTACTTATAAACTGAGAAAAAGAATGAGGATATGCCCTTTGTTGGCTCAATAAATGTATTCTTCCAAATTTAATCTCATGAAGCATGGTATTGTATAGGATAATTGTTATTATTATGTGATTCCAAGGTTTAGTAGTATTAATGAATTGTAAATATTCATGGACACCATCCAACTCATGACATGACTATAATTGTGATTAGTAATTTTGATGAGTGTACGGATTGGATATGTAATGACATATCACTTGAAAATGATAGAGTATAGAATATCATGGATTTACTCTTTGGTCACTTTTATTTGAATCTGTGGTTTCACCAGGGTTACTCTCATGATAAATTAATTTGAATATAATTCCATTGATTCATGTGTGTTTTATTGGGTATACACCCACATTAATGCTATGGAATAAAAACATTAATAATTTTTTTGGGAAAATAACGACAACAGAAACATGTTATGGGATTATGTGAGTGTTCTTGATTAAATATAAATTTTTTTTATTAAAGGAATTGTTTTTTATTTTTGTTGCATCAATTTTGAAAGCCATTAATTTTCTTGATATTCAGAAATTAGGGGAATAACATGATTTCCGTTTTTGTTAAATATGATTGACAAAGAACTTCATCCTGAACATCCATTAGAGTTTATGGTCACCCATTTATTATTAGAAAGTCTATCATGCATAGTTTATATTTTGGTTGATATTGAATTGATTGTTCAATCCGTTGATATTTATTCTAGGATCATTGTGAGAATACTAAAGGTACTTCTAATCAGAAAATTCTGATGGTGGCAGTACCGTGATTAAAAATTATACATTAAATGATAAAACCTATGGTGCGATATCAAATAATTTGATGGTGAATGTGAGGATTATGTGATCATATCTAGTGTTATATGGACCAAGGTAAGAATTTTCTAGATGTTCAGTTTTGAATATAATTTTTGTATTAAGTATTAATCACTTAAGTAATAAGAAATTAATGGTTTTTATTGTCGGTGAATTGAATTTTTAAAATAAAAAACGTCTATTTTTGTTAAATTTTCATAATCCGGGTTCTCCAGATGATGATTTATTGTTTCACCAATGTAAAATGAATAAAAGATTTTTTATTTTTTTAGATGAGTATTAGAAGACTACAGTGAAAGCCTTAGGAAGAAGACTAGGTATAAAGAATAAAATTCCTAAATTCTGTTATGTATTGAGAACGTTATTTATTAATAAATTACATCCATGTCTAGATAAAACAAGTGGATGTGGTTCTAGAACATATATACCATGTGGTAACAACTACGACATGGTGTGCTTGGCCTAAATTAGTGTAACCTAGTAATGAAAAATGGGCCTTAATGTGACCATGGTTTGACACTGCTGGTGGATATGATTTTTCAAATTCATTAGTTCATTAGTAAATATTATTATATGAGCTAAACATCCTGTAAGAGTATATGTCAGGAAATAGATCATGGATAGTGTATATTAGGGCCTAGAAATTAATATTTTAAGAAAATAAATGCAATTTAAATGATATCACATTACTATCATTTTATTACCCATTATATATTAAATAGTATAAATATAATAATCCTTAATTTTACTTTTATTCTAGAAAATGGTCAGAAGTAGGATTTATCAGGAAATAAATCAATGCAATGGGAACTATAATGACTACAATCATGAGATTCCCATCCCAATGAGAGCATGAATCAAACAATTTATGGAAATAATCTCTCATATAACATTTGTTTTGAATAGAAAACACGATTTGGAGGATCTCTTATATCCCAATAATAAATAAGAAAATTTAATTGAGAGCATTATCTTTAAGGATTAATATAATCCCTTAATTGTAGAATATTAGATCAAAACCATTGATAATACCATCTCCATTTATCAATGTTCCCAATAAAATATGGTTCTACTAGATATTTATCATATAGTGGGAGATGCTAATTATTGGGGGACATTGATCAAGAATACGAAGCCATTGTAATAGTTTAATGCAATTAAGTGGAAGGAATACTAGAAATTGGTTTTTGATATATAATTTTCTCTCACAGTCTATCTTCAAATGGAATGGGATTTACTTTCCCTAATGAGAAAATGATGATGAATATATCAAGGAATAAGAGGAAAAATTGGCAATACTTTCACAATCTATCTCCATCTTTGTTATTACCCTCAAATTCTACTATGACCACTTCTTTGGTGGGATAAAGCCTAAACTACAGTGTTCCTAGTGATCTATGACATTGATCACTATGAGGAAACTATCTCATGTGATCTCATATTTTAAATGGAGATTGGAAAATATGAAGGGTATCCTAGTGATAAGATGTGGAAAGTAGAGTTTAAATCTTGAGGTTTGATGAAGAAATAAAATGGTTCCATGAATTTTAAATGGCTCACTTGTCAAATGTTCTTAAACAATCACCCAAAAAAATTTCAATGGGGGTGAGGAAATTATTTGGTTGAGAGTATGAAGAAACATATACAAAGATTTTCGATAGAGAAAACCCACTAATGCAGTGGATGAAAGGAATTATTCAATCATATATCAACACAATGTTAATTATGTAAACTTTAATGAATGATGGAACATTTCAAACCAACTCACTAATATTTGGAATTTCTGAAACATCTAAAAACCTTTAAGGATTCAAGGGTATTCATTCTCTATCACAACCACTAAGGTCAATCGTGAAAACAATGTTGTGACATGTATTATAATTATTCATTTAATGATAGATATTTTTATTTTTTATTTTTTATACTCATTCATTCATATCAAGATTGTTTTCTATATCTATTCAAAAACCACCACAAATAATGGATGTGCAATTATTGGGGAAAATGGAAGATGTGGAAATTATTAGATACCATGTATATAACTCCTCCCATATCGAAATTTACAGGATGAACTTCCTTGAGAAAAATATCACACTCCATTTGGTGTAATTTGATGCAATTGTTGGCATGGATTGGTTGTCACTATATAGATCCAAACCATGTTTCCATGAGAAGCAAATGACTCTAAATACTATGAATGTAACCTTCATTCAATACAAGTGAAAGGAGGTGATGAATCTTATTTAGCACCAACATCACCAAAATGTATATTATTACCATACATAAAATCATAACTAGCACAAATGATTTAGTATAAGGAATTAATAATCCTCAAAGACATTCCCATTGTGAGGGAATACAGTAATGTGTTTCCAAATGATTTTTCTGGTCTTCCACTATATTGATAGTTTTAATTTTCAATCAATATTGTACCCCATGAATTACCATTGTCCAAGAATCTATATAAAATGAATATTGAGGACCATGAGGATATGATGAAAAAACCACTATAAAATATTGAAGAGAGGTTGATATACCCATGTTATTCATAATGGGTTCCCTGGTCCACATTTTTAATAATAATGATTTCTCAATTTTCCTTTTCATTGATTATCGTGGGCATAAAAAGATCATGATAAAAAAGTATCGTTAGCCATGGTTTGTTGACTTTTTTAATCAAATAACATGATGAAAATAATTATCCATGGCGAATATGTTGTCGGGATATTTTAAATTTAGTATGAAGAAGGAGGATATCTCCATGACTGATTTTTATACAAAGTATGTGCATTATGACTATAATGTAATTCTATTAGGATACACTAATGATAAAAAAAATAATCACAAACATGATTAATAGTGTCTTCAGAGTTTACTATTGAAAATAGTTTATATTATTTGTAGATAATATTATAATTCACTCAAAATCCATGAAGGACCATGAGAAGCATCTGGGCACTTTTCAAAATAACATGAAAAAGGAGAATCATTAGTCAAAGTACTAAAAATTTGAGTTCTTCTAAAAGGAAGTCATAATTTTTAAACATATCATCCCAAAAATTGATATCTATAAACCCTTAAAAATAAAAGAAATTAAAGGATACAAAAGTACTCGATTTGTGGAAGGTGTTTTTATTTTCCTTGGATTATATGGGTATTACCATTGATTTGTGAGAAATATTTTATGATCATGAAACACACTAAAAAAATGACATGCAAGGGATTCAATATTTAATGAAATGATCAATGAAAATATGGATTCAAGGATTGGAAATGTATGCTTTTCAGTTCATATAATATCACACTATGTAACAGTTGAGATCATTTCCAAGTATTAAGAGGTGCTGTGACAATGGAATTAGGTTATGTGTAAATGAAAAACTACAAAGTCCTAGACTGCAGTACAAGGTTGTTGAATGTTAATGAACAATATTTTCACATTTTTAATCTTGAGTTGATTTCAGCAGACATTTATTTAAAAATTTGGCATTATTTTCACATTAGGGAGAAGTGTGAAATATATACGAATAAAAAATTCCTTAATTATATATTCATACAAAAAGAGGTAAATATTATCCAATGAAGATGGCTAGTGATGATCAAGGAGTAGGACTAAAAAATTCACTACCATCTTGGGAATGTGAATAATTTTAAAAATGTTATATATAGAAGGGATCCAAAAATTTTATCACTGATTATAATTTAGAAGGATCGAAGCTTCATAGGTTTGAAAATGATAGACATGGGAATCGTGAAGGAAGAGTAGTCATCAATCCATTCACAAATAATTTCTCAATAACACCATTTAGAAAACATTAAGGATTATCAGAGAAATGATGTTGGATTTGAAAAAAATGTGGAAAATATATTAAAAGGGATATCCTCAGTGTTCAATGTTAATGAATATTGAATAGTGAGATTTTGATCAATATAATGTGATCCATAAAAATCAATATTGAAGATGGAACATTTGGATGACACACATAGCTCTACCTTAACTATTCACCTTGGGATCAAAATGATATATCAAGATCTCAATTAGAAATATTTGTTGGACAATATGAATAATTATATCAAAAAAATATATCAAAACTAACTAGTACATCAGCTTGTTTAAGAAATAACAGAAAATGTATAATGGGATAATGCAAGAATAACCCATAACAAAATGGAAATTAAAAACATCACCATGGACTTTGTATCCAGATATCCAAATACATCCCAAGGAAATAATGATATATAGATATTTGTGGAACATATTTTAAAGAACACACACATCAATATGAATCGACATGATTTATCATTGGATCAACTTTCACAGATATACACCATAGAAATTGTAAGGACGCATTGACTACCTTTACCAATTGTACCTGATAAAGATATGAGATTCATCTCAATGTTATGGAAAAGTATTCAAAAAATCATTAAACACATAGCTTATCATTACTGTGGAAAAACATCCTCAAAATGATGGCTAGTATGGGTGGACTATTAAGATCATATAAGACATTTTGGAATCATGATATATGGAATTAAATGGAGGATAAGATTAATATCTATATATAGATGAATTATATACAAATATAGTTTCCTCTAAATCAGTTAAATGGATCCCTATTAATCCCTTTATAAGAAGAGGTGTAGAACACATACATAATGGGATGAAGATGGAGAATTAAAACATATATGTCTTGAAATGGTTGATGAAATATTGAAAAAGTTTAAGACCACTCAGAATCATATCAAGGATAATCAGAGTCGAAAAAATTGTTACGCAGACAATCATCAACGAGATAAAGATTTTTTATTATATACATTGTATTCCTCTATAAATCGTTATGGAATAACGTGATGAGATTTTGGAATAAGGAAAATATTATTTTAACATACATTACCCCCTTTAATATCCTTTATCAAATTAGAGTGGTTTCCAACCAAATTTCACTCCCACATAACCAATATCTAGAAAATTATGTATTCCATGTATCCCTTTTGAGAGAGTAGATACTAGAACTATCACATGTAATCAATCTATAGGAGGTACCATTGGATAATGAAGTCTCCTAATAGGAGTAGACAGTAAAGATCTTAGATCGTAGAGACAATGTTTTATAAAGTAAGACATTCAACCTAGCCAAAGTGTTGTGGAGAAACCACTTGCTTGAAGAAGTGAAGTGGAAACCAAAGAATGAAATGAAGAAGTGTTTCCCTCATCTGTTTTGTGTGGGAAATAAACATTGTGAGGTTGAATTTTTTTAATGGATGAATACTATAACGTCTAGAACTGTTATATATTAAATTTCCCTTTTTATTTAATTATATTTTTTATTATGAAATATTGTTATAAAAAATGCAATTATTTTCTTTTATTATATCCAAATGACATTAAATAAAATTATTAATCACTAAAATTTATAATATATCCATTGAACAGTGATTACATGATTAGTATAAATATAGGGTCTTAAAATTAGAATTGACAAAGAAAAATGATATGATTGACTCAACTAGTAGGATCATACACCATAAATCCCATTTCTCGGATCTTTAGATGGATATTGTATCACTTGGATTTTCATTTGACAAAACTAAATATAAAATACTAAAACTTAAGAATGAGATAAACCATTTATGTTGGTAGTTGAAGGTCATCGATATCACAACCTAAACAATGTATTTTGAACCACCCCGTGAATTTCTCATTGTCACCCACTTTATAATTAGGGTGGTTTCTATTGTACTGAATGGATATATTTCATGAAACTAGAAATATGATAATGAAAATTATTTGTTTATATACAAATGAATACATTATCACCCTATTATAGTTACATTATAAATTATTTTTATATAGATATAAAATTGAAAAAAAGTATTTTTAGAAAATATTAAAATTAAATTAGGGAATTCATTTTGATTTAATAATTAGTATTTAGATAAATATAATTTTTGGAAAATAATATTATTAAACAATTTTAATTAATTAGAAATGATCATATGATTTTCCTGAAGTCAAATGTAATTTTTATAAGGTTTTAAAACTATTATAGTAAAAAAAACATAGTATTTCTTAATAAATGTCGATTACTATTTTAAAATAGTTAAATAATATATAAATAAATATATTTAGAAAAAAAATAAATATTATTTTTTGAAATAGAATATCAAAATTATCTAAAAGAGAGTTTTTTTATAATATTTCGAGTTAATCAATTTTTCTAGTAAAAATTTAAATCCATATAAATTTCTTTTGGGAATTATGACATTATAAAAACAAAATAGTGGTGAAATTAAAACAATAAAGGTTATCCATGAGAAAATATATTTTTTATCTTTACGATAATTTTATTTTATGATTATTTTATTGTTTTTATAAAGACTTTACTAATCCCCCAAAACCATTAATATATTTTTTTTTGGTTTTTAAGCCATTTCATTATGTGTATGACTCACCTCCTAAAAATAAATGGTATTATTATACAAAGTTAGGCTCTTGTACTTATAAAAAAAATAACAACCACTACAATTTGTAAAAAAACATTGGAAAACTATATGAATGTTTTGTGGTTTTGGTTATTTTATTATGTCGATTCCAAAACATAAATAATAAATAAATTTCCCTAATTTCTTATATGAAACCACCCAAGATCCCTTTTATCTTCACTATAACACCTTGGATCATGTCCACACTATTCCCTCCACTCTATATAGTACTCAGAAGGATCCCCCATTCTTTCAAGAGCCCCCTATGATGCATTTTGAGTCATATAATCAATTAAGGGATATTTTTGCATTCCCCTATTTTTTCAAGTATCTTCTCTACATTATATATTTTATCTCAATTAAAGTATAATGAGATATTTTATTACTTATAAACCTTACTCTTCAATCTATTTCCAAATGATTAGTGACCCATTTATTTCTCATTTATATATTTGTTTGATTTTTTAATCAATGTCATTATGCTGCTGAAATATCACCCTGATGTTCTGTACCAAATCTATTTTGTAGTGAATATCATACCCATTTCTTATCAAGGGTATTCACATTTATAAAAATATAACTAACATAATGGGGTGTTACATGTATTTATGCCACATTACTGGAACATAGAATAAGATATTATGATGAATAAATCCATGATTTATGATCTATGTGGAACACTAAATCATGATAATGAAATTAATGTAATGGGTGCACCTATAATTATATAGTGCTACAATTCCATGGGAAATGATTACTCTCATGAAACATCATTTTCATAAATTTAGTAAACTAGATTCATTTAGGGTACTTTTTGCATCATGAATCATTTGTTCTAATCCAAGACCTATTTATATGATGAAGAATTTTATGTTTTTTCCACAATTAAAATATATTAATTATTATGTTATATCATGTATCATTCATCATGTCTACAATATATATAATTTTTATTCCCCATTGATATATCTATTTAATATCTTTTATCACCTTATTCTATGTTTATTCTCATACAAATATAAATAAAAAATCTTGTTCCTATCTTTTTCCATTGGTTATCCTATGCATTTTTATAATCCATGAAATTTTAGAAGAATATTAATGATTTTTTTCAATAATGTTTTTTTATCCAATTATCCGGATTTTATGATATATAACTAACTCTTAATTACCCTCTATATTTTTTATCATTCAGTTTTTATTATCTGTACTTTTATATAGTAAATCATGAATTAATTAGTAATAATTTATTTTATAGTTGGTATTAGTTGAAATGATTCGTTATTTTTGGTATTAGAATTACAAAACTCTAGTGAAATACATAGTAATGAGGCTTTGTATAAGCAGAAATAAGTATATTTTGGTACATATCGTGTATGGGGTTTATTAAGAAAATACAATCCTATTTTGATTCAACATGTGGAATTGGTTCTAGAAATAATGTAACTAGGGGTAACAACTCCGACTATGTGTGTATGGCCTAACTCGTTCTAACCACATACATGGAAATTGGATTTACATCCCACCTTCTTTTACACTCCCATGGGATTTTATTTGGTTAATTATTAATATCATTCTGAACCATTATTAAGGGAATAAAAATTCCATTAAGAGTAAATGTTTAGAAATAGATCATGTGTAGCATAGTTTGGGGTATAGAAATTTATAATTTATAGATATAAATGTAATTTATAAGTTATCCAATTTACTTGATTAGATTAAATCTTCTGTGTTCAAAAGATTAAAAATAATCATCCCTATTTTTCCTTCAATTTAAGAAAATTTCCAAAAATAATATTAATATGGTAAAAAACAATGTTATAAGAAATTTGATGACTACCCCAACAAGATTCCCATCATGATGGTAGATGAAATCAAAAACATTATGTTGATACTCTCTCATCTAAATTTGGTTTTGTATACGATCAAAGATCAGGAGGATCACCCAAATTGGCCTTATGAAATAAATAGTTGTAATTGATATCTTTATGTGGAAAAGGTCATTGACCATCAATGGATCATATGTCCCCTTAATTGTTTAATAGTGGATCAGCTCCATTGAGAAGATATTTTCTGTATTTCAATGTTCCGAACAAAAGAAGGTTCTACATGTTGATTATCATAAGGGGGAAAAGATAATATATGGTGGAAATTGATCAAGAATATGAATCCCATGTAAGAAATATATGTGTTTGAGTGGAAGGTATTATAGAAAATTATTTTCTATCAATATTTCCCTCTTACTTCCAATATTATAATTTAAATGTATTTCCTTTCCCTCAAGCAAAAAATATGAACATTATATCATAGAATATGGGAGAAAATCACTAGACATTTATGATAAAACTTCGTCTTTGTCTTTACACCTGAATGAATGTTTAACAATATATTTAGTTGGATAAAAATTATCATAAAAGAGACCTCGATATTCGTGACATTGATACCAATGAAAAAATTGTCTGATGTGCCCACAAATACAAAATGGATATTAGAAAATCTCAAGGGTATTATAGGGATAACAATAGATATAATTAGATTGATTATGGAGGACCTATGGAGAAATATATCAGTCCTAATAAATTTTAACATCCCACTTATCCATGAAGCAAAAAAAAGAAACCTAAAAAATGAAAAGGGGGTATTAGAAAAATTTTCATGTGAGGGAAGGAAGCGAATTGAGCTATAGGTTTCTAACAATTTAAACCCACTATTGCAATGTAGTAATGAAAGAATCCTATCCACCCTTACTGCATTGTTTATTTCTTCAACAACATAAAACACGTCAAATTGAAACCCAATGGACTAATCTATGGTTTTTTAGAGACAACTGAAATCCTATAAGGACGAAAGGGTGAGAATTTTTCATCAAAACTAGTGAGGTGGATCTTGAAATCAATATAGTGGATTTTTTGTTAATTATTCACTCATTGATAGAGATTGTACTTTTTTTCTTCTGGTTCTATTCATTCCATCATATCATGAATGTTTTGTAGAACTATTTCAACACCACCATAAATAATAGAGTTTGAGTTATCAGTGAAAATGCAAAATAGGAAAATTATTGCATCCCAAGTATATAACTCATCAAAAATCAAAAATTTCTTTCTGAAAATCCTTTTAAACAATTTCATAATGTGTTTGGTGGAATTTGATGAAATTTTGTGATTGGATTTATTTTCCCTATATAAAGCCAACACAAATTTAAATGAGATGGAAATTGCTCTCTATATTGTAAATAGACCCCCAATTATATGCAAGTGCAATGATGAGAAAATTATAATTTATCAGAAACATCACAAGAATGGGTATTATTTAGATAGAATAATTCATAGCTAGATAAACTGATATACTCAAAGGAAAGAATCAGCCTATAAGACGTGCCTATTTTAATAGAATACACTAATGTGTCTCTCAATGAATTTTCTTCTCTTCCCCCAATCTGAGAGATTTAATTTTCAATCAAAAATATACATAGGTAACTAAAATTATCCAAGACTCCATATATAATTTCTATTGTGTAACATCACGTGCTGATGAAATAACTACATGGGAATCCAGATAACTGGTATATATGCCTATGTGGTTCACAATGGGGTGCACTAGTCCTCTATTTCATGAAGATGAATGGGTCAATGTGCCTTTTCATTTATTATCATGAGATTAAAAAGATGATGATAAATAACATGTATCCTATAATACTGATTATTGACTTATTTGATTAGTTACATGGAGTACAATACTTATCCTCATTGAATATGAAATAGGGATATTACCATGTTAGGATGAAGATGGAGGATATCCCACTGACTGAATTTTTAAAAGGGATGATCACTATGAGTTCATTTTAATGCCATTAAGAATCAGTAAAGCTCCAATAATCATCTTAGAATTGTTGAATAGAGTATTTAGATATTACCATGAATTTTTTTTCATTATTTATATTTTCTATTCTAATATACTCTAAAACCAAGAAGGAGCATGTGGAGCATCTATGAACTATGATAAAGGCCATAAAAAATGGGATGCTTTCTAAAATGTAATAAAAATTAAAATTTTGGATGATCGAATTCTAATTATTGTCACATATCATCTAATGTAATTGGTTATTTATTGACAAATAAAAAATATAATAAATTTATGGATGGATAACATCAACATCTATGAAAGATATATGTAGTTTGTTTGGATTATATGTGTTCTATCAATTATTTGTGAGAAATTACTTTTGATTTTCAAAACCCTCTAACAAAGATAATGTTGTAGGGAGTCATGTTTTCTTAGAATAATGAATGTTAATATGGAATCATATTGTTTGGAAGGAGGCTTATCATTTCCTATATTATAACACTTCCAAAAAGTTTTGATCTTTTCATAGAATTCAGTGATGATTGGAAGAATGGATTGGCATGTGTGTTATATAGGATGAAAAATTAATATCATGTTCGTGAAGGTAGTTTAACAATAATTGGTAAAACTAACAAATGAATTATTTGGAGTTAGATTCAGTTACCATTTATTTATAAATTTGGAGGAATCATATCATTGGGGAGAACTGGGAAATATAAATAGATTGTAATGTCCCTGTTATGGGTTCCACCCAAAGGTTCCCTGAATCCAGTTGGTCACATACCCTTAGGCACATTTCCGAAAATGCCAAAGGTTTACGACTAGCAGTGAGGGCCAGTGTATGATATTGGGAAAAATATTCCCACATTGGAAAAGTATAAAAAGTGGAATAAACAATAATAATTAATATAAGAATCACAAATATCATAAAAAAAAGTAAACAATGGAAGAATGATAGGATAAACAAATACAACATAGATATAAATAATGATGCATATCACAAGTATCTAGGAATGTAGAAAAAAAATTCACAATGTTTGGAATACAATAATGAAAACAAAGTTTAGAAATAGTAAAATCCCACAACATCGCAAGCCTCAGATGGGTCCTGAGATCTTTTAATATAATAGCAATCATGTACCTAAGGAACAAGGGTGCTTTCCCTTTTCTATACATTCAACCATATAAAATGTTTGGCTCCAAAAGAATAACCCTTGGATGGTGTGAGACGAATCCCAGAAGCCAACCACCAAAATATTTCTGCCTAATAGTCCTTTAATGTATATATCATAAAATATATAATAATGAATCAATAAACTAGAAAGTTTTAAAAATTAAAAAATCCAACGGTTTTCAATAAAATTAATTTTAATTTATAAATTATTCAAAATGATTAATAATTAATCTCAGGATCTAGCCAAAACTCTATATACAACTATGTAATAGTTACAATAGACATCTTAGAAGTCCATCTAAAAAAGTAAGACCATGTCCAATCTTGTGCTTTGTCTTGGAAGACTCATCATAATCCTTGAATTATCCACAATTGACCGACTAGGAAATAACTCGAAGTCTATCCCCTATAGTCACACATAGCATAGAGGAAACATAATGTCTTCTTGGGTAGCTCTCATAGTCAATACCCATGGTCTACATATCATCAATAATTTATACACAACCTCTGGGTAGCTCTCAAGTTCAATAACACCATATTAAACATAGTAAATATAATCATAAATCACCTCTAGGTAGCTCTCACGGTCAATAAACCCTTGTGTCAAAATCTAAAATAAGGCTCTCATGGTCTTGTGTAAATAAACATGGCCCCCCTAGTTTCTCTGGTCAAAGCCTGTCACAGTTCATCGAAATATCAGTGCACATATCATATCAAAGCAGCACATGTAATCTATAACTACTAATTGGATAAAATTCACCAGAACAACACTTTAAATTCATATAATCAACCAACTCCATCCTATGAAATTCAAGGCAAGGGAAAAAGGTATTCCTCATTGGAAACATAGGCCAAACGTACCTAAACTGTTAAACTGGGGAAACACACTGATGTGGTGTCCCGTAAACAAGAAATCAAACCTTACACATTTGCTGCAACCCCTTATCAATCAATTAAACCATAGAAGATATATAATTGGACTAATAATCTAAAACACACAATATCCCAAACAATTGTATTAATCACATATGAATATATAATCCAACAACTATAAAAGAAAGGCACAAAACACCTACCTTGATGTTGTATGATTAAAAATCAAGAGTATCAACCCTTGAATTGGCCATGAATGATGTAGATCTATGAAAAGTGTAAAAATGACAACCCAATATACCTCATGAGAGAGGAGAAATTGGGATGAGCGGCTCTAGGGGAAGAGATAAATCATCGGTGGGAATTCAACACACTCGGCAACGTCTCAATTGGAGCTCAGGAGGAGGAACAATAGGAGCTCAATGTTTTTTTCATTATACAATGCTCCATTATGGCCCAATTATAGAATAATATTTATCTTTAAATGGGATTTGGTTTCACACTGATATATCAATTAAAAATAATGGTACATGACATGTTCTTTTAATGACACATGTTATGTATAGGCCTTTACAAGGTCTTGCCTAATATGGCCCTACCTACTCATCACACGGTCATGTACACGGCCGTGACACGGTCAGGTACATGGTTGTGACATGGTCAAAGCAAGGTCTGGATGTAGTGATAGAGTAAATGGATTATACTATGAACTACATGGTGGGTACATCAAAATATATATTTCTTCCCTTTTTCTTAAAAGACAACCTAAATTGAAAATTCTTACCTGAAAATGGAGACTCGGGTTCTTACAAACATCCTTATATACAGCAATTTGTCCCCAAATTTCTCTTCCAAGGGTGGAGTAGAAGAAATATCGAAAAAATCTTGCCATTGTGATCATACATCAACCTCCCTCTATTATGTCTCATCCTTCACATTCCCATGCTTCCATAGCACCCATACAGGAGGAACAGACTGGCCATGGAGATCCTCTATTCTTCATTCCAAAATCCATATATGGATCTCCCTAAAGGATGCATCCACCTCTATCTCAACCTCCTCAGGTTGAAAAATGTGAGACAAGATTGATAACTAACACCATAGCTGATAAACATGATAGATGTCATTCATATCTCAGTACCTCTGCGGTAACTAGAACCAATAGGCAACCAGCTCGACTCTCTCCAATAACTCAAATGGCCAGACGTATCTCAGTGAAAGGTTCCCCTATCTAACAATCCTTCAATATCCCTACCTCAGTGTGAAACATATGAAAACAAGATATCTGAACTCATTCTCTAGTGGTTTCCTTCGTCTATGAGCATAATATTTCTGTTGGGACTGTACATTATCCATCCACTTCCGAATCAACTCCACATGATCAATTTTCTCCTTGATAAGATGAGGTCTCAACATAGTTTCCTCTTCTTCCTCCAGCCAACATAAGGGTGATCGACATGGACAACAGTACAAAGCCTTAGAAGGTGCCATCTAAATCGTCACATGAAAACTATTATTTTAGGAAAACTCCACTACGGGTATGTGTCTCTCCCAATATTGCCAAAAATCAATAATGCATTCTCAAACAATGTCCTCTAACACCTATATCGTGTACACGAATTGGCCATATTTCTGGGGGTGGTAAGTAGTAATCAGAAGTACCAGTGTATGCAAAGCCCTTTGTAGTCCCTTACAGACATGAGAATTAAAACACGTGTGCCACTCAAAAATTATAGAGTGTGGAACCCCATGATAATATACAATCTATCAAATGTATATACTTCCATTATCATTAACACTAATGGTATCCATGATCAGTAAGAGATTTCTAACCTTAGTGAGTCTTTGAATAACAACCCAAAAAACATCATTCCCTCATGGTGACCTCAATAAACCCATTATGAAATCCATCATGGCATCCTTCCACATCAACTTGGGAATAGGTAATTGTTGTAAAAGTCATATTGGTAACTAATGCACCTCCTTCAATTTCTAAAAAGTTGGAAATCTCATAACAAAACCAGCTACATACCTAGACACCTATAATGAGAGTGTAAATCTCATTACATATTAGTGACACCAGGATGAACTGCACAAAATGAGGATTGAAATTCTCACATAAACTCCTCACCTATGTTAGATTAAACCCATACGCTCCCATGAAAATGAAAAACCTCTTCCTATTCTATGGTCCACCAATGATTATGGTCCTCTCCTAACACTCTCTCTCGTAGGACTAAGCCTTCAAAATCTAATAGATGTCTTATTTTCACTCAGTCAAGAAGATTAGAGGTAACATCTATAGAAGAATGAAATGTATACCCCTATCTATTGTGCACCTCCAAATGCATCTCAGATAACATAGCCATATGCTTCCACTCACTACTAGCCTCTTGAACTATATGTGTCTGAGTCCTTATCCACAATGCATCAGCCATGTGTTCCCTTTCCCATCCATGTAGGAAAGATCAGTGTCATAATATTGAAGGTAAACAACCCACATTCAATATCTCAAATTCATAACATTCTGAGTAATGATATACTTGAAGCTTTTTATGGTTAGTGTATATCAAAAAATTCTCTCACAAAAGATAATGTATCCAATAGTATAAAACATGCACAACTATAGAAAACTCGAGATAGTGCATCAGGTAATTCCTCTCATGTGTCCTCAACTGTCGAGACCCATATGCAATTACAACTTCCACCAATATAAGCACTGCTCCTAGCCCAATATCTGATTCACCAATGTTAATAGTGTTACTCTTTTCCATCTCTAGAAAAATTAGTATCGGTGTATAATTCCATCTCCCTTTCTACTCCTAAAATGATGAATTACTTAAATCTTCCCATAAGTACATTGAACCCTTCTTAGTCAATCACATCAATGGTGCCGCTATGTGGTAAATGTCTTATATAAAGCAGTAGTAGTAACTTGCTTTCCCCAAATACAATATGTACCTAAAAGACATTATTCATCTGCCCCTTGGTAACTACCACCCTCATATCCTATAGGTCTACTGATAATCCTATCTCCAAAATGACATGACCCGAAAGTGAATATGGTCCATAAAATAGTGGAATTGTGAGAGCATAACATATAATATACAATCTCTCAGTCTAAACAATATTATCTAATGATGGATTACATGTTCATGTCGTGTGTTAGAGTACACCAATGTATCAATCAAAAAAACTACCCTAAAAGAATCAAGGAAAGGATGGAAAACCCAGTTCATTAGTTCCATGAAAACTACTGGTGAGTTCGTAAGGCTGAACGACCAAACCAAATACTCATATAGAATATAACTACTCTGAAAGGTAGTAAGAGGTATATCTAATGGTTAGATGCACAACTAAAGATAACCAGATCTCAAGTCTATCTTTGAGAACAACTGATCTCTTCCAAGATAATCATAGAGACCATCAATCATCAGAAAGTTTATCAGTTCTTGATCGTCAACCAGTTCAACATCCTATAATACAAACAATGTATAAGTGTACCATCATGCATCTTCAAAAAATGAGAGACGAACCCCAAGGATAAGTATTGCGGTAGATAAACCCTTTTCATGAAACTCCTCAAACTATTTTTTTATCACTTGTAACACTGGTGTATGCATCCTATAAGGAGGAATGGACACCAGTGTATCTCCTAGGACAAGCCCAATAGATATATCTAAATATATCTATAGAGGTAAAACTAAAATTCCATCTAGAAATATATATCTGAAATGATCCACTAATATAGGAAAGTCCATGTGTGGAGTCCCCTTGTCATCCAGATATAAAATAGAATTATGGCCTATAATTCCTCCCAACCCATGATTCTCGTGTCTAGCTCTACTCTCCTTGACATCTATTTCACCCTTTTGTAGAAAATACATACCCTATAGTTATATGAAACATAAACTGTGGTTGTAGTAGTCAAAAAAGTCTAGAAAGGTGGCCAATCAGTCCATTCTGAGAATGAAATCCAAGCCTATCATATCTAATACATAGAGGTCCCAAAAGAAGTGACACTCGCCAAACTCAAGAGGGAACTCCTTGCACTAACATACAATATCTTTCTTAATTCCCAATGAATTGTCTAGCATCATAGCATCCATAGATGTAAATATATAGTATAAGGACCCGACCTTATAACATTACATAATATTGAATTAAATTAATAATTCATGTTAACGATCTTTTTAGGATTATAATTTTAGAGAATTATGCTATAATAATTACATTACATCTCAAAAATTAAAATATAGACACTTCTACTCGGTTTTCATTTTTTTCATAAAATAAAAAAATTCATTAAAAATCATGTCTAGTTCCATGCTTTTCACAAAATGAGTTTTCATTGATCCAATCCTTAACACTATTACACATTATTTCCTCTGAAAAAACATTTCTTAAATACATGGTTTGAGGAAATAAATCTCAGTAAGGGGTACACATATGAATGAAAACTGTTAGTTAGTTTAAAACAACAAGTAAACCATGAATAATTCATCATAAGTAATACTTTTCGTCTTTATGAAGTAGTAAATACTCTTCCCTGAACAAAAGTTAATTTATTGACCATTTGTAATAAACGATTTCCATAAAACCCATAGAAAATAGACATAACATATATATGTAACTTGGGACATAATAATACTTAAATTGAATAACCATAAGATCGACTTCTAGACATATCACAGAATGGAATAGCTATAAGAGCAACTACCATACCCAATGCATTAGAGGTTATAAAGTAACCACCCATCCTGCTTTATCACAACACCATTTGTCATTTGTCCATGTACCATTATAAAATCATAAAATATTGAAATATTAATATTTTAGTTTCAATCACAAGAAATAATTTCATGATTTTGAAAGAATCAATCCATTTCATAACCCATTAAAAACATTTAATAAAGAGATTTTTGAATCAATGTATCCCATACCACATTGAAGATTTAAAAGGAATTAGAATTTTAAAACATTAATTTACAAATAAATTAATCCTTAAAATCATTTTGAAAACATTTTCATTAATGAGAAATATTTATAAGAATAAATATTTAAAATTTTTAAATAATGTTTTAGTTAAAGCATCCTTTACCACATGAGAAAAATGTTTGAATAAAAATAATTATAAAATAAAATAAAACAATCCTTTTTATATAATGATAAAAAAGAGATTCATTATATAATATGATAAAGGTTGGTATATACATCGTATATAAGTGAATTGGTGTATAACAACAAATAAGTCTAAATGAAATTTAAATTGAGACAAAGTCCCTTAAAAAGATCGTACCTTTAGATTAAGGATAAATCAATGACATAATTATGTGTGGAAAATAAGAATACACCAAATATAATTCGATATAAATTTTAATACAATCAGAGGTCATTCACACATATTCATGGCACAACATAACCAAAAAGTAGATTTTTAACCCAAAGATTGGAAATTGGGCGATGAAGTTCCCTTACAGATATTTGACAACATAACATCGTCCCTCTAAAATTCATAAATTGTGTTGATGAGAGAGAAATGGGTCTCTCATCACATGGTTATAAAATGTACAGAAATATGGATATTGAAGAATATCCCCCAACATAAGAATGTGGAAATTTTGAATACATAACATAAAAGATGCCTTTCACAAAAAGAGGAGGGTGAAAGGTTCCACTACTGATTTTGTTGCAAACGAAACGTACAACACATGAAAGAAAGATCATACAATGAAGATGTAAATACCCATAAATTAATGTATATTATGAAATTAATATAATAATGGGTAGTACATGCACCACACAAAATAAAATATTGGAAAATATAGCATGAATCTCACAGTAATAAAAAGTGAGATGAAAACCCTTACCTCATTATAATCAATTGAGTCATATGACCAAAAGTTAATAACCAGAAAATTAATCACATAATACCATGAATATAAATATAATCATGATAATATATATCAAATTTATGTCCACAATAATCCACATGCAATAGATGAAGAATAATAGAAATCTCATGGAATTAAATGTGAGATAGGAGACACCTCACCTCGTGTCTGATTTGAATTGTTTTCTCCAAATTCTTTACTAAAAAAATAATCTTATTTTAATTTATAATTGATTAATAACATTTTTCATGATTTTATATCCTTTTATATCACTTATTACCTTCATATAACAATTAGTTAATTATTTGAGTTCACATTGCACATTTTGTCAATGTCTGTAACTTGAGTAAAAAATGAAGTTGTTATAATTACAAATGGTCCATGTGGTCAAAATTCCATTATCTCCAGAATAATATTCATGATTTAAATATCATATATATAATATATATCCAATATATATATATATATATATGATTTTATAATAGTACATAAAAATTGGATATAAGAAATGAAATGCACCGTTAATGGACATAGTAAGTCGTACGTACGCATGAATGCTACTTTCATTTCAATTTCATATTTAATGGAATGAAAACTTAATGATAAATAGGAATATTATAAATCCAGTATAATATCATATATAATTTAATTATCTCTATCCTTAAACCATTCCTTATATGGTATGAACGATTCATATCACTTTGAGGGGGCAGTAGTCCAAACATCCTCAAATGAAATTATCATGATTAGCCATTATGGAAACCACAACATTGAGATATAAATGGAATATATAGAAGCATAGATACAATATAAATGTAATTTATATCACATATAAATATATTTCCTTCAAAATGGCCACCATTAGTGGTGGTAGGAGATAATTGAACAATCATTGCAACGTGAGGCAGTAGTTCTCCATCCATAGAAACAATATATTATCTACCCATTAGATGGAGGTGTGTGTAAGTGTATAATGAAACCTTATCATAGAAACAACCTAGTATATTTAGTATACTTTTGTATTTATAAAATAAAGTAATAAAAATTGTTTAGGGGGTTGAAGAAGTAAAATAATAGAGAATAAATTAGGAGAAGATGTTAACTTTTAATCGGGGAACTCTATTTGGTTGGAACAAAACGGGTTTACATGAAGTTCATTTTGAATAAGGTAAATATTTTAGGAGGATTATTGGGATGTAGATAAATTAATTTGGTAGATATTGGAAGAGACAAGGTGTTTGAGAGGTTTTTGTAATGGGTTTGATTTGATTTCCTTTTATAATGGGGAGGAGTGGTTCTTTAGGGAGGTTTCAAAATATTATTTTATTATATAATGATTTTCGGTTTCTAATTGTCTAACATGCATTCAAATAGAAGTTAATATGACTCATGTTCAATATAAAATCTTCTAATAATAATTGGACCTGTTTTGGATATCGTTTTAATTTTATAATATTATTTATACAAATCATTAATTAATGAGCTGAACACTCCATCGTTATTATGTCAATAAGTATTTTATTTATTTGATGTCTAATAATAAAAAAATACCATGATATATTAAAATTGATTTACTAAAAGAAATATGTTTAGGTATTTTTTGACATTACTTTAAATTAATTTATATAAAGTATAATTATCACTCCCATGTGGATCCATGGGGTCCCAAAATCGACACGCGTATGCCCATTTTTGGAAATGAATCTACCAATATGATTAGGACACATGTTAGGGTAATTTAATATTAATATAATAATATTTTTTTACCTATATTTACCATATTTACCCTTTATCCATGGTAAATAAAATATTTACTGAAGTAAATATTCATGATGTATAAAAATAAAATATACATATTCACAAAATTTGGACCTCTTTATCCAAAATATTGAATCCATTTTTTCAAATTCAAAACACATAAGTGGAAGAAATAAATTTGAAAGCAATTATTGATGTCAAAAAAGAATGTGTTTATGAAATAATATCTATCTAAATATTGACACTTGTTTATGTCTAATTTCAAAGTGAAATTACTTCCATTGATAAAAATTAGATTTAATGGTAGAAATACCAACCAGTTATACTTTAAAAACAATTAAATATATAATCTATCCATATAAATGAATTATGTTAAACAATAGTTTGGAATTTAAATACTATTTTTAAACTATTCATTAAAAATTGATCATTATCAGAAAAGTACCAAAAATTTATCCCAAAACAAATATGATGTTCCAATTATAAATAAGAATTTTATTTTATAAAATATAACTTATAAAAGTGAGAGAAACTATATTTAAAAATGGTTTGTCATTAAAAGGCTGTAAATTAATTGTTTAATGATTATTAGAGTATTTATGCTTAAAATTCGATTCATTCACATTTCAAGCCTCTAAAATTTGTTGGAAAAGTGTAAAAATATTTATCAAACACGTATATTAATATTTTAGATAGTTCTATTCATACTCTCCAATAAAATGGCTAGGAATTAACTACCATTTAAATTTACTAATTTATATTAATGTATATCTCAACATTGTGTTCAACATACATTTTCAAAGAAACTCATTTCTTTGAGTTGAGTACACTATCTGGCATTGTGTCACCTTTAAAATAATATTAATATATATTCCCAAAATACTAACAAATATGAAATTTTAATATTTTCTATTTACTCAGGTTGTTACATCCTTCTCCCCTTTTGAAAATTATGTCCTCTAAATTTTATAATTAGGCTCGAAAACTTCATTAAAAGTCTCAAATCGAAAAAGAGTAAATAAAAATATTACATTAAAAGAAAGAAAGAAAATAAAAAAGGTCACCCAAGAAAATTTATAGTAGTATTCCATGAAATCATGGATATGGAGGAGAAAAACCCATAAATTTTTGATGGAAAGTGATATAAAACATGATTAGGAGAAAGTTAACCAAATGTAAATCACAAACCTATGATGGGTTAATGAGTCTTGGATTCCCCATCAGGAAATGGTAACGGAAAAATTTTTTGTTTTAAGTTACTTTTCATAATGTTGAGGAATTTATTTATGAGAAAAATCAAAAACCAAAGGAATCATACTTACATGTCATGTAGACTATCATCCTTTACTAAATTAATACCAAAAACACAATTTTTTCTTCAAACGATGAGTATTGATGACAACATGGTCACACCTGAAGCACTAGAATCAACTTCTAGGGAATCACATAATTCACAAAATAATTAATATATTTTTCCACTCTTTTTAAACATTAACCAAAAACAAAATGGTTTGTACAATATCAGATAATAAAAAAAGATAATACTTTATAAAAAGAAATACTACTCCTAATCCCCAAAATTTGACCACAATACCCAATGTTCAACACAGACCATTAAATAAACAAATTTCCAAAAAATTATTCAAAATAATCAAATCTAATATTGAATCCAAATTTATAAGGACTTGATCGCATAGTTCTCCACAAAAATCATAACATTTATATACAAATAACATCAACAACTCTTAAAGTCTCATACAGAAAGGTTATTAACGAAATCAAAACTTCTTTATGAAAGATAAATAATTTCCATAAATAACTAAAAATAGACATTTTCTTGATTCATAAAATCATCTAAATAATAATAATTTTTCATACTAACCAAGGAATTTAAGTAGTCCAGTGTTAGGCGATAAATCTTAGTCGCACTTTGGTTGTGGGTTCGATTCCCCCAGCATTGTCTGACACGAAGGTTTGTCACATGGTCTGCATATTGTCCATTTTCAAAAACTATATAATTTTATAACATTTCCAAAATAAAATCAATTC
This sequence comes from Viscum album, assembly GCA_963277665.1. Taxonomy (NCBI): domain Eukaryota; kingdom Viridiplantae; phylum Streptophyta; class Magnoliopsida; order Santalales; family Viscaceae; genus Viscum; species Viscum album. The sequence continues at coordinate 462,670,022 of OY728121.1, forward strand.
ATCAAAAATAACAATAAAATAATTTTAAACACAATGGTTATCTAATAACTTTCATTTTTATCCTAAAATGTAATAACCTATAATTGCCTCAAATTCACGAATCATAAAAACTGAAATGGTTATTTATAATAATATCCACAAATGGAATGATAATTATTTTTTGAATAAAAGTTTCACAAATCAATCTTCTGGGTTACACATAGAAGAAAAATATTCCAACGTAATCCCATCATTAATTAATTCCAACATATCCTCATACATAACTCTTCAATTCATAAAATGTCGACATCTTAATTGTCGACATCTTTATTGATACTTTATCCATATTTTTTCAACTTATTATTTTATAATTATTACCTACAAACAAAATCATGCATCATTTCCTAATATTTATGTAATTTCAAAACATGAGCTAAGAAATAATCCATTCCTTTCGTAGTTTATTTTCAGTTTCCTTATCTTAAATTAGAATGAAATTATGAATTGGTAAGTGTATATTTATATTATCATGCTGATATCTTTCTAGAAAATTATTCACAATAAATCTATTTTCATAGTGGCCATGAACACCACATTTAAAACATTCAATTAACCCATCTGAATGAAATTTTTTTCCTTTTTTTGAGTATACTAGATTCTTCTTTTTTCCATGGTATGCTCTTACTTCACGACCTTCATTATCACATACAAAACATCTTCCCTTCCCTTTTAATAATTTTCTTAAGTGATTATTTCAACACCCATGACACATGGGTTTTTGAATATACTAACCTTTATTATTATTTCCTCAAATTAAGAAGGGATTTGATTCTTGTATATATGATTCCATATAAAAATCACCAAGGCTCAAGTGGTCAATCATGTCTCCAGATAGTTGGTTGAGAATAACCACAAGACATATCATTATAGCTCTCATTTAATTCAGTTTCTCATTCATAAAGCTATCATAGCTTTCTAAAAATCCACTGTTACTTAGGTTCATACTAGATCCAGCCATTTACTAAAACCAAAATGGTCAGTGTGATTATATTAGTAAAATAATCATATAATATCTTATTAGGAGGGTAAATACTAATATATACTTATTCATGTTATCATAAACTCATTCACATTATCTAAAATATCGATTACTCTTTTTAAAACCATAACCTATATGTTAATGTCACATTTGGTTCAAAAACAACCTAACCTATAAAGTTATCTATACGAACATCTAATACCAACTTGAAGGACTTGACCTTATAACATTACATAATCTTGTATTAAATGAATAATTCTCATTCAGATTATTTTTAGGATTATAGTTTTATATAATTTAGCCATAATTATTACATTACATCTAAAAAATTACCAAGTAGACACTTATACTCAGTTTCCCTTTTTTTCATAAAATAAAAAACTCTTAAAAAAAGTCGTGTGTAGTTCCATGTTTTAGACAACATGAATTTTCATTGATCCCATTTGTGACACTATTGCAAATTATGTCATATAAAAAAAATTTCCAAAAAACATGGGATGAGAAAATAATGATTAGTAATGGATACATAAGTAAGGAAAACTATTAGTTTTTTTTAAAACAACAAGTAATTCATGGATACTTTATCATAAGTTATTCTTTTCACCTTTATGAAGTAGTAGATATTCTTCCATGAATAGAGTAACATTGGTTAAACTTTTGTAACCAAAATATTACTATAAAACCCCTAGAAAACAAACATAACATATATAGATTACTCGGTACACAAACATACATAAGTGGAATAATCGTACGGTCAACATCGACACATATCACTAAATGAAATATCCAGACGGCCGACATCCATACCCAATGAATTGGAGGTTATAATGTAAACACCCATCCTGGTTTATCATGGAACCACCATTCATTTGTCCATGTAACATTATAAAATTATAAAATATTTGAAATATAATCATTTCAATTTAAATCACAAAAAATAATTTCATGATATTGAAATAATCAATCCATATCCAAATCCATTCAAAACATTTAATAAATAGATTTTTGAATAAAAGTGTCCCATAATACACTAAAGATATTACATGAATTAAAATTTTAAAACATTAATGTCAATATAAATTAATCCATAGAAATATTTTGAAAATAGGGTCATTAATGATATATATTTAGAAGATTAAATACTTAAAACATTTAAAACAATGTTTTAGTAAAAGAGACCCTTTACACATGAGAAAAATGCATGAAGAATAATAATTATAGAATAACATTAAACAGTGCTTATAATATCAGGATAATAACAGGATTCATGATATAATATGTCAAAGGTTAGTAAATAAACCAAATAAAATTTAATTGGTGTATAATAACTAATAAGTCTCAATGGAATGTAAATTGAGACAATGTACAATACAAAGATTGTATCCATAGATACAGGATAAATCAATGACATAATTATGAGTGAAAAATAAGAATACAAAAATTATAAGTGGATATTATGTGTAAAAAAATCATAGTTCATTAACACATATCCATAGCACAACATCACCAATAAGATGATGTTTAACCCAAATAATGGAAATTGGGTGAAGAAGTTCCCTTACAGAAAATTGACAGCCTAACGACGTCACAATAAAATACATAAAAGACATTTATGAGAGAGAAATTGGTCCATAATCACATGGTCATAAAGTTTACATCAATTCATATATTGAAAAATATAACCAAACATAATTAAGTGTAAATTAAGAAGACAAAACCTAAAAGATTCCTTTCACTAAAGGAGGAGGGTGAAAGGTTCCCCTACCGATTTGGTAACTTACGAAACATACACCACATGAAAATATGATCATAAAATGAATATGTAAATACAAAAAAATGAAAATTATATTACACAATGAATATAACCATGGGTAGTACATACACCACACAAATGGAAATAGTGGCAAATATAGAATGAATCTCACGGGAATAAAAAGTGAGTTTAAAACTCCATTCCACATTGTAATAAATGGAGTCGTATGAACAAAAGTTACTAACAACAAAATTAATCACATTATACCATGAAAATAAATATAATCATGATAATATATATCAAATATCAGTTCAAAATACGCCACATGAAATAATTAAGTGGTAAATAATGGAAATCTCATGGAATTATAAGTGAGATATGAGACCCCTTACCTCGTGTCCGACATGACTTGTTTGTTCCTTATTATTTCATAAATAATAAACATAAGTAAATTTATAATTTACTAAAAACTATTTTCATGTTTATTATTAATTTAATATCACTTATTACCTTTCTATAAAAATTAGTTAATTATCTGACTTCATATTGGAAATTTGATTGATGTTCGGAACATGAGTGCAAAATGAACTTGTTATAATTACAAATTGTCCATGTGGTCATAATAACATTATCTAAAGAATTATAATCATTATTTACATATCATATATATCATATATGTTCAGTATATATATGTATTTATAATAGTAAATAACATTTGAAGATAAGAAATGAAATTCACCGTTCATGGAGACGGTAAGTCGTATGTAAGCATGAACACTACTTTCATTTCAATTTCATATTTAGTGGAACGAAAATATAATGATAAATAAGTATATTATAATTCCATTATAATATCATATATAATTTAATCATATCTATCTTTTATACATTCCACGTATGGCATGGACGAGTCATATCACTTTGAGGGGGAGGTAGTCTGCACTTTCTCAAATGAAATTATTGTGTTTACCCATTATGGAAACCATAAATGTGTGATATAAATTGAAAATATTGAAGCATAGAAATAGAAAAAATATAATATATTTCATATATAAATATAGTTCCATCATAATGGCCTCCATGAGAGGTAGTAGGAGATAATTGAAGAATCATCGTTTCGTGAGGCAGTAGTTTGTCATCCACAGAAATAGCACGTTCTTTGCCCATTAAATTATGGTGTGTGTATGTGTATCTAGAATAATCCTCATAAAAACAACCTTTTATATCAAGGATACTGTTTTGGTTATAAAATAATGGAATAAAAAGAGTTCTTGGGTTGGAGAAGTAAAATAAATGAAAATAACTTAATAGAAGATGTTGCCTTTAAATCAGGTTACTCCCTTTGGGTTGAACCAAAAGGTTTAGTTGAAGTGCCTTATGCCTAAGGAAAAGCTTCTATGATTATTATATGGATGTAGGGAGCTTAAATGTGCTATTAATGTATGAGAAAACTGTCTTAAGAGGTGTGAGTAATGGGTTCGAGTTGATGGGTTTTTATAAGGGGAGGACTGCTCTTTATGGATGTTTGAAAATATTATTTTATTATAAAATTATTTTCGGTTTCAAAAGGTCCAAAACTCATTAAAGTAGAATATAAGATGAATCATGTTCAAAATAAAATCATCCAATAAGAATTGGAATGTTTTTGGATATTTTTTAATCTTTTTAATCTTATTTATTTAAATCATTCATTAATGAGGTAAACAATGCATCATTTTTGTGTCATAAATAATATTATTTATTTGATGTCTGAAAATTATAAAAATAATACCTTGATGTAGAAAATATTTGTAGCATTAGAATTAATATTCATAGATGAGGTGATGACTTATATAACACCATGTAATAAATTTATTTACTAAATGTTATATGTTTTTGTAATTTTTGTCTTTACATTAAATTAATTAATATATAATGTCATTTTCCCACCAAGTGGCTCCACAGGGTCCCAAAATCGTCACAAAATTTCCCATTGTTGGAACTTTATCATCCAATAAGAGATGGAAACATTTTAGGGTAATTTCATATTATTATAGCAATATTAGTTTACCCATATTTACCAGATTTACCATTTAACCATGTTAATAAAATATTTACTGAATTAAACACTCATAATGTCTAAAAATAAAATATATGGATTAATATATTTTCTACTTCCTGATTCAAAATATTTTCAAAATTAAAAACATATATGTGGTAGAAATTAATTTAAAATTAATTTCTGCAGTCAAAACAAAAAACATGTTTTTAAGAAATAATAACTATCAAAAGATTCACATTTTTTTAAGTCCAATATAAAATTGAATATAATTCTAATGATAATAATTCTATTAAATGGTAAAAATATAATATAGTTAAACTTTACAACCAATTAAAAAGATAATATTTCCATAATAATAAATTATATTTAATTCCAGTTCTGAATTAAAATGCATTATTTTCAATTTTAATTAAAAAAATGATCATTATCAGAAAAATACCAAAAATTTAACCAAATTAAAAATAGTGGTTCCAATTATAAAGAGGAATTTGATATTATAAAATATAAAATATAAACGTGACCTAGAATGCATTTAAATGGTTGTCTCCATTAAAAGGCGGTAAATCGACCTTTTTAAAAATACTAGAACATTTATGCTTACAATTGGATTCATTCATATTTTAATCCAATAAAATTTATTGGATAAATGATAAATCATTAGTCAAGCATGTATGTTCATATTGTAGTTAGTTTTTTTAATTCTCGGCAACACAATGGTAAGTGCATAACTTCTTTTTAAATTTATTATATTATTTTCAGTATATCTCATCGTTGTGTGCAACCTATGCTTTCAAAAAACCCATTGTTGTGAGTTAAGTATGCTATCAAGAATAACATCCCATTTAAAGTAAAATTAATTTTTAAATAAAAAATATTAATTAATATGAAAATTTCCTATTCATTATTTACCTAGGATGTTACATATAAAGCCTAGGGCACTCCACTATAGAAACACAAATAAAACTATGGGAATCCCTTGTATCTAAAAGAGAAGAATTTAAAATGGAGGAAACTAGAATCTTACCTCTATCTATAGGGGGTCCAAAATACTACTCCCACTGGGTCTACTATATTAAAAAAGTTAGACATGTAATGTGGCCCTAAAACCCTACAAGAATATCTTGAGGTGATCCACTCTGATGTCGTTGAATGCCTTTTGTCTGGCTATTGAGGCCCTGACCACCTCCTTGGAATAAATGGCCTCACGAACTACAGTTCCTGAATTGAGGAGAATCTAGTGGTCCTGATCATGAATGTCGAGTCATATCTGATCCTATCTCACAATCTTCTGGTGATAATAACTGGAAAAAATGCTGAAGATTACCCATATTTCATAAAGCTTGACTCTCAATCGGGTCTCTCAGGCATTGAGGTCTCATTTGTCCTCTCTTACAACACTAGTAGAACCTCACATGGATACCAATATATATATATATATATATATATCCCTACTCCTGGAATCACCACACGATGGCTCCCTACGATGCTTCCTTATCTCAAACGAATGAGTACCAGCACTGGATGCTGGACTGCCATGGCTCATAGTTCCCAACTCCCATAGACTACGCTCGACAATAAGCACCTCATTCACTATATCCATCGTTGAATTCAGCCTGAAAACATTGAACTATGATTTGATGCCAGGCCTAAAACTATCCTCAAATAGCATAGCCAAATAAATCTCATCTCCTCCCAAAACAGTTGCGAAGAACTGAAACTCTGTAAAACTAGATGAGTAATCCATCACTGAAATACTACCTTACTCCTAATGCTTGACCACTTGGGATCAATTGGCCCTCAACATATCGGGATAGAAGTAGTCATATAAAGTCTTCTAAAACTCTTTCTAAGCTATATCCCGATGAATTGAAACATATGAGATATCATCCCACCATCTGTTGGCAGAATCATGTATCATGTATGTAGAAATATTCAACCTCTTCTCTGGAGGTATCTCTAGATGCTCAAAGATGGAAAGCATAGCCTCTAACCATTACGCTATAGCCTATGGTCCTTCATCCACTGAGATAGTGGGAGGATGCTACTTTTGGAACCCCATGGTCAACACTGCCATAGTCGGAGAAGGAAATGGAACTCACTGAAGGGTCTATGTCATCCTCAAAAAAGACTTCACGAAACTATCCATCACCACTTGTTTCTTATATAATATATGGTGACAAAATTGGTATCCATGGAGGATCTACTGGTAGTATTTGAACTACCATTTCTTGGGTCTGATCATCACCATATACCTAGCGTACAACCAGAGGACTTCATAGAGGCATGAATCTTCATGGTCCATCACACAAATCTGTTCTAGATTATAAAGGACAATAACAAAGGTGTTTAATAAAGAAACATGAGAAGAAACATTAATGTTTTACAAAATAGGATTACAAGGCATGTATAACCCATACACATCGTGTTTCCTTAAGCCTTTAACATGGAATGTACCTATTCCAAACCTGGTTAGGTTTAAAAAATACACACGGCCTGTACCTCCTATGAAATTGTGTGTATTTGAATCTCCATTCCTACCTAAATACATCTACATAGCTAAAAATACAATGTTTCCTCCTAGGTAAGACTGCACGACATGTTCTCCCTAGACACGACATATACTACTTATGTTTTACCCACCCATTTAGTTAGTAACATAGTCAGATACATAGTTGACTCTACACAATGTGCATAAAAGGGACACAACATGTACAACCAAAGTTTCATACACATGTTTCCTTGGTCACATGGTGGAATACAGAGTTCATTACTACATGGCATGTACAATACAGATACAACATGTTTTACAAAATATTCCTAATACCATGTATCTACACACACAGTCAGTCCCACATTCACGAACTACAAGACATTTACTCCCAGTAAATAGTTTTAACTTATGGAATGATATCTCTTCTTGAACAGAAGAACACATTGTGTGTTTTCATAACACCACATGTCGTGTTGTCTATGTTTCCAGATAGTAGGCCTCTAAAACTTCTTCAAAACACTTGAAAACTTATAATTTTTTTCAATTCATGAAAAATTACAACCCGTGGGAGCCCATAATCCCATTAATCAATGCTTCAAATCATTATTCATATCATAACATGAATAAATTTAATTAATTTTCAAACATGATCCCATAAATTCTGTTCCAAGAGGGTCCATAACACCTCAGAGACCAAAGACTGACTTCCATCCAAATGAAACATTATGTATTCCAATAACCCATCAAAAGATATGGTATTATATCATGAAATCTATCACAACGACATTTATATATAACATTAAAACTATAACAACAACATGCAATATGTAATTCATCTTAAATGGAATAATGAGAATGCATGGAATGTGATCTCTACCGAGTTCCTGTATGATGACAGATATGGAATATCCTCATATCATTGGTTTGCAGAAGAAAAAGGACCACAATGATATAGATCATAAAAGCACAAAACAAGTGTGTCACCCAACAGTGAAATGAAATCAACTGTAATAATTGAGAAATCGAAAAAAATTTAAATATTCTAAGAAATTTATATTTTCCATATAGAAGGGTTAACTACTCCTGAGAATATCTTATTAAAAACTACCAATTCATTCATATACATTAATATAGTCTCTATATAGTTTTAAAAATAGGAAAAGAAACTTTTTTAATACCACTTCGTAACATCCTGGTTCTGGGTTCCGCCCTAAGGTTCTTGGAATCCTGTTGGTCATGTAACCTCAAGCACATTTCCCCAAAAAGTGCTAAAAAATTCTCTGTTTTCTGCTACGAAATAATATACAACAGCACACCTGAACACCTACAAAAAAAATCAGCATCTCAATAAACTAATTAAATCAAGTACACCCATACCAAATTAACAAATAAATCATGAGCTAATTAGACCAAGTATACCCATACAACATGTATACCCGTACAAAGAAGAAAGTAGCTGATTCAACATCCAAGCCTTCTCCACATCTTCCATAATCAGATTTATCATGTTTTCTTCCTCATTGTATAGTATCTTTCCCCTCATCTTTATATATTTGTTAATCTATTATATCCCCTTTCACTTTTTAATTCATTTTATCTCTGTTATACATTCCCATTCATCTTTATATTTGTTCGTATCACAATTTAGATTTTTTAGAAGGTTATCATTGGTTTTTGAGTTCTCTATCAATTTTTGTAGGAATATGAGGACCACATTCATAGGATTCCATAATTTTCTCCAAGGATATTGGATGTAATTTTTTGAAATCACATGGATATCGAGTATTTTATATTATATTGAAACATATTTTACAAAACGGATAGAAACCACAGAGAATACCCATTATGGAATATGATTCCCATCATGAATGCCTCTTCCTAGAGATGGAAAATCCATATCTCCCTTGATAATAACACTTTCCTCCCAAAAAAAAACTCAAATTCCAAATTCAAAACCTCACTAGGGTGGGTAGTATCTTCAATTTATAAGAATTTATGTTATCATTCTTCATTTACCCCTGTCCCATCATAAATAATAATGTTGTGGACCCCTTATCCTTGAAAAACACAACACTACCACATTTGTAACCTGTATGGAATAATTTAAAAAATATATCAGATATTATTATCGTAAACTCTAGTTAAAATTATCCACAATGTTTTATGTTATTTATATCGTGTATCCACAACCTTCGGTTCATGCCCCATGATTGTGATGACACAATGGGCAAGCCCGCGATGTTGTGGGTGTTAATTATCCAATGCCACATATTCTTCTCTAAATCTTCCATAGTGATACAATGAAACAACAAAACTAGAAATTATGTCACCATTGATATGGAACTTTTGTTTATTTATTTAGACATCATAGTTGTCTAATTTAGTTCATGTTATCATTCATGGATTTTTCACAATATATGAAATTCATGGGTGTCATCATAGTCTCTAGATGTCATCCACAGCATCTACAGACATTGATAATATAATTTTGGCTAGATGATGAGCTATCTCAATAGAATCTATGTAAAACTAAACTGAGATACCTAGGCAGCATAGTGATTTTGAGGGTGGTAGGCTACGACAGTTCCATCAATGGAATGTATGATTAATCAAACATGAGTGGTGAGTGTTGAAAGGAATTTTTTGTAATTTAGAATCCCCTAATCTCACCTCATCCAACATATGATAATTACATGGGATCCCACTAACATATACTTGTTCCCCAGACATTATATTTATAATCATTTCATATTATAGTTAGTGGAATCATACAAAATCACAATACGACCCACACGAGTGATGTCCCTCATTCATTAGTGCACATAATATCCTAATGTCCTAATATTCTCTTCTACTCATCCACATACCTCTATGTTTACAGTTAAATAGCTTTTCATCCATAATCCATCCATGTTGGATACCATTTATGGAATTTAATGCCCCATAACCCTAATGTTTTTTCTATGTGGTCTGAACCCTTTCAGTTTGGGGATAACATGGGTTGGACAAATTATTTACCTAAAAATATATAAAACAACTAATGAAGATTCGTACACATCACAAAGGACCCTAGGATCGTTCTCATAAAATATCAAGTCAATCCGAATGCGTTTGGTTGGATTTTGAATGATCAGTCATTGTTTTCAATTAAAATTGTTTCCATTTTAAACAAAAGACGGACCCTTTGAGTGCTAGCGGCCACACCATGCCACGGATTGAGGTGGGGATGACTCCTACATTCCAGAAAGGACCAATGGATTGTTCTCCTAATGAATCCACACAATCTGAATGTGTTGGTTAGATTTCCATAGGTCAGTTGTTGTTTTCATTTAAAATCGTGTCCATTTTAACAAAAGAGAGACCCTTTGAGTGTTACCAGCCACACTGTGCCTCGGATTGAGGTGGGGATGACTCGTAGACATCACAAAGGACCAGTGGATCGTTCCTCAAAAGGATCAAAGAAATATGAATGTGTTTGGTCAGATTTTTGTAGGTCAGTTGTTGTTTTCAATTATAATTGTGTCCATTTTAAACAAAAGGGAGACCCTTTGAGTGATATCAGCCACATCGTGCCTCATATTGAGGCTGAGATGACTCATACATGACACAAAGGACTATTTTATCATTATACTAAAGGATCAACACAATCTGAATGCATTTGGTCATATTTCTGTAGGTCAGTTGTTGTTTTCACTTAAAATATTGTCCATTTTAAACAAAAGAGATACCCTTTGAGTGCTAGAGGCCACATCGTCCCTCAGATTGAGGAGGGGTTTACTTTTACACATCAAGAAGGACACTTGGATAATTCTCCCAAAGTAACAAGACAATCTGAATGCGTTTGCTCAGATATTCATAAGTCATTTGTTTTTTTTAATTAAAATTGTGTCCCTTTGAAACAAAAGAGAGACCCTTTGAGTGCTAGCGGCCACACCATGACTCATATTGAGGCGAGGTTGACTCTTAAGTGTCATAATGGACACTAGGATCATTATCCTAAATGATGAAGACAATATGAATACATTTGGTCAGATTTTCTTTTGTCAGTTGTGGGTTTCACTTAAAATCGTGTCCATTTTAAAAAAAATAGAGACCATTTGAGTGGTACTGGCCACACCGTGTCTATTATTGAGGATGGGATGACTCTTACATGTCACCAAGGTCCCTTGGATCATTCTAATAAAATATCAAGTAAATCCAAATGCGTTTTGACGGATTTTCATAGGTCAATTGTTTTTTTCAATTAAAATTGAGTTCATTTTAAACAAAAGAGAGAACCATTGAGTGATAGCGGCCACACCGTGCCTCGGATTGTGGCGAGGATGACTCTTACACATCACCAAGGACCCTTAGATCATTTTCCTAAAAGTTGAAGACAATCTGAAAGCATTTGGTCAGATTTCCGTACGTCAGTTTTTGTTTTCACTTAAAACTGTGTCCATTTTAAACAAAATAGAGACCCTTTCAGTGGAAACTTCCACACCGTGCCGCGTATTGAGGCGGGGATGACTTTTACATTTCACCAATGACCCTTGTATCATTCTCATGAAATATTAAGGCAATTCAAATTTGTTTGGTCAGATTTTCCTAGGTTAGTTGTTGTTTTCAATTAAAATGGTGTTCATTTTAAACAAAAGAGAGACCCTTTGAGTTCTAGAGGCCACAAAGTGCCTCGGATTGAGGCGGGGATGACTCTTACACGTCACCATGGACCGTTGGATCGTTATCATAAATGATCAAGACAATCCAATTGCATTTGTTTGGATTTTCGTAGGTCATTTATGGTTTTCAATTAAAATCGTGTCCATTTTAAACAAAAGACAGACCCTTTGAGTGGTACCAGCAACACCGTGTCTCTGATTGTGGCGAGGATGACTCGTAGATGTCACAAAGGACCCTTGGATCTTACTCCTAAAGGATCAAGGAAATTTGAATGCATTTGGTCAGATTTCTGAAGGACATATGTTGTTTTCAATTAAAATTGTGTCCACTTTTAAAAAAAAGAGAGACCCTTTGAGTGATAGCACCCACACCGTGCCTAGGATTGAGGCGACGATGACTCTTACACATCAGAAAGGACCAGTGGCTAGTTCTCCAAAATGTTCAACACAATCCGAATGTGTTTGGTCAGATTTCCATTGGTCATTTGTTGTTTTCAATTAAAATGGTGCCCATTTTAAACAAAAGAATGACCCTTTGAGTGATGGCAGCCACATCATGCCTCGGATTGAGGAGCGGATGAATCATACATGTCAAAAAGTACCAGTGGATCATTCTCCTTAATCATCAACACAATAATAATGAATTGTTCGGATTTTCAGAGGTTAGATGTTGTTTTCACTTAAAATGGTGTCCATTTTAAATAAAAGAGAGACCCTTTGAGTGGTACCGGCCACACCATGCCTTAGTTTAAGGCGGGAATGACTCTTACACCTTAAAAAGGACTAGTGGATAGTTATACTAAAATATCAACACAATATTAATGCATTTGGTTAGATTTCTATACGTCAGTTGTTGTTTTAACATAAAATCTTGTCCATTTTAAAAAAAAAATTGAGACCCTTGGAGTGGTATTGGCCACACCGTGCCTTAGATTGAGGAAAGTATGACTCTTACACTTCACCAAGGACCCTTGGATAGTTCTTATAAAATATCAAGGCAATCTGAATTCATTTGGTCAGATTTTCATAGGTCAGTTGTTGTTTTCAATTAAAATTGTGTCCATTTTAATCAAAAGAGAGACCCTTGGAGTGCTAGCAGCCACACTGTGCCTCGGATTAAGGCGGGGATGACTCTTATATATCAAAAAGGACCCTTAGATCATTCTCATAAAATATCATGGGAATCCAAATGTGTTTGTTGAGATTTCCATATGCCAGTTTTTTTTTCAATTAAAATCATGTCCATTTTAAACAAAAGAGAGACCGTTTGAGTACTAACGGCCACACTATGCCTCTTATTGAGGCGGGGTTGACTCATACATGTCACATATGACATGTGGATCATTCTAAAAAAGGATCAACACAATATGAATGTGTTTGGTCTGATTTGAATAGGTCAGTTGTTGTTTTCAATTAAAATGGTGTTCGTTTTAAACAAAAGGGAGACCCTTTGTGTCCTAACGACCACACCGTGCCTTCGATTGAGGCGGGGATGACACGTACATGTCACCAAGGACCCTTGGAACGTTCTCCTGAATGATAAAAGATATATGAATGCATTTAGTGAGATTTTTGTAGTTCAGTTGTTGTTTTCTATTAAAATTGTGTCGATTTTAAACAAAAGAGAGACCCTTTGAGTGGTACAGGCCACACCGTGCCTTGGATTGAGGCGGGGATGACTCGTAGACATCAAAATGGACCCTTGGATCAACTAATTTTAGTTTTCGGGGTTTGTAACATAATAAACTTGAACCACTCAGGATTCCATTATAAAATGTTCGTCTTTGTACACTTCTTTACTAAAATCAAATTTCACAAATCCCCATAAATCTATTTTAACACCACTGTTGTTATCAACCAATTTTCATTGGAAAGTCGGGAATTGGAATTCCATAAAATCAAACTCCCATATTAGTTTGATAATTCCAAATTTTGACATATTTGTATAAATTAGATTTCTATCCTTACTACCAGAAACATGCATCGCTTTAGCCACTAGTGTAACTCCACTATTTTTCATGGTAATATCTTCATAATGTTCATCTATATAGAATGTATAAACATTAATTACATAACCTATGTAAGATAATACATACACACTTAGTCCAGTGGCTGGCCATCGAAGTCATTATGACATTGAATTCAGATTTTTATCCAACTGCTTAAAAATATAGTCCTGAAACTATCCTATAAACTATTGATTATATGTATCTGATAACCATTTTACAGCCCTTGATAGAGTCAACTTCCTATGTATTTATTTTCTGTGTTTCAATATATGGAGCAACCGCCCAACTGTTATGAAAAACATAAATATGGGCCTACACCTGATCTGTAATAATGATTGTCACAACTTCTCTTCCAGAAATTCTGTCACCCTCAATGCATCCAATGTGATGGGATTTCAGGAGACCAATGCTTTCCACATCGGATAGCTATTCCGTAAAATATTCAATGGCTTCTTCAACAATATATCTCTCTACTATAAAATCCTCTGGACAACTTTTTTTTGACATACCCATTCAAAATATTCAGATAGTATTCAACAGGATACATCCATCTATAGTGCACATGACAACAAAGTCGAATCTCTCTCATCAAGTGAATCATCAAATGAACCATTATATCAAAGAATGTTGATGGGAAGAACATTTCTAATTCACATAATATGATGACATTTTATTTTTCCATAGTTGGAATTTTTCCGGGTCTAAAACTTTGCAACATATTGCTTTGAAAAAGAAAAAAAGTTTGGTTAACATATGAAAAACATTCTTAGGAAAAAAATTCAATGTAAAGCTATAGGAATTAGATCTTGCATCAAAATAAGGAAATCATGTGATTTAAAATCTTTTAACTTCAAATAATTCATTGAAACAATGTTCTTGATATTTGATGAGTACACCTCCGAAACCATTACATCATTGAAGAATTTAAAAAATTGATATCTCTCCTCCCTACAAAGAGTATAAGCAACTGGATGAAGAAACATTTTATTTTCATCCTTCACAGGAGCCAACTATTCTCGTATTCCAATGTTAACCATGTCCAACCATTCCTTAATTCCATCTTTTGTATTTTCAGGGGAATTTAGAATCATTACAATAACACTATAACATACAATTTTTTCCACATGCATCACATCAAGAAAATATATGACATAAAAAAAATTCCAATATGGTAATTCATAAAAAACTAATCACTTTTTCCAACTGATTTTGTTATGGTTTTTCGAAAATGGTTTACCAAAAATAGTGATCAGATCTTTTACTTTCTGAAACATCTGATCACCTGTTAGTGGAGACGGTGTTGTGCATTATTCTAAACTTACATTTAATGATGTCTTCCATGATCGGTATGTATGTCGACGAGGTAGAAATCTACGATGTCTTAGAAACACATATTTAGATGAATGTTTCAACCTAATTGATTCTGTATCTTCTTCTCACATGGGACACCCTTGAGTTCCTTTATTTCTATAGCCTGAAAAATTTCCATAAGTAGGGAAATCATTTATTGTCCCATACAACATCTCTCTCATTGTGAAGTATTCACTTTTATAAGCATCATACAACATTACACCTGAATACCACAATATCTTCAAATCCTCGATCAAAGGAGCCAGATAAACATCAATATCGTTACCTGGTTATTTTGGTCCTTATGTAAGCATAGATAACATGATGAATTTACTCTTAATTAATAACTAGGGTGGAAAGTTATAATTTACCAACATAACAGGCCATGTACTATGAGGGCTGGTTTGAACACCAAAAGGATTCACTCCATCTGTAGATAAAGCAAGACGGAGTTTTCTTATCTCTTTTCCAAATTCAGGATACTCATGATCAATTTTCATCCATTGAGGAGATTTGGACAGATGATGTAATTTCCCATCATTATTTCTTTTATCTACATGCCATGACAATTGTCTAGTTGTTTCTTCACTTCCATATAGATGCCTAAACCTTGTAATGATTGGAAAGTACCATATAAATTTTGTAGGATTGGATTTATCTTTCTTGTATCGAGAAGCACCACACTATGTGTATTATTTAATTGATTTGTTCTACTTGGGAAACAATATACAGTCTCTCAGGTAGGAATGTATTCTTTCAGAAATCATACCCATCGAGCGTAGCATTCGTCTAGCTTCATATGTCGGACTTGGGATCTAAATATCTTCTAGGATCATATCATTCAACAGAGAAAGTAGTTCCGTAAAACTGACATCACTCTATCCATTTCCTGCTTTCAATATATACAACATCAGTACAGCTAACAATGTTGTATACTAATTGCAAGCAGCATACATTAGCGTCTTTGCACAAATCTTTATCTTCTCAATCAATTTTGGGAAATCACGGAGTATAGCTTCAATTGTATTTGTCATTTCATCAATACTATCTTCATCATCATTGACATCTTTAATCACATCTTCCATACGATATTCTTCATTATCCATATTTTCATTCTTAATTGATGATCCATAAAACGCAGTTTTATTCCTGCCAGTAGCTACATTATCTTTTTCTCCATGTTTATTCCAACATTTATAACTCCGATAAATTCCATGATATATCAAATGGTCTTCCACCTCCTCTAGAGTAGGTAGTCTATAATAACAATAACATAATCACAGACAAAGGATTTGAGAAGGATCCTTTGAGTGATACTTTGAAAAATTGATGAACTCTTTCACTCC
This sequence comes from Viscum album, assembly GCA_963277665.1. Taxonomy (NCBI): domain Eukaryota; kingdom Viridiplantae; phylum Streptophyta; class Magnoliopsida; order Santalales; family Viscaceae; genus Viscum; species Viscum album. The sequence goes on from OY728121.1 coordinate 462,686,691, forward strand.
GTTCTTGTATTCTTTTGTCAAACTATTACCATTCATCCAATCTTTACTCATCTTCATTCTATTTGAATCTCAAATATTAGTATTTATGGTTCATGTATAGAAAACAAGACTTCCAAATATAGTATAAGAGAACCACTTCCTTATAAAAATAGAAATTAATAGATCCTAACCATTAGTATTTATTCATCTTCATTAAATATAATTACTTTAGATTCATTATAGTTTCCTCAAATCACCCCATTCCAAACAAAAGAATAATCAAGAATGATAAATCTTCTAATCCTAGGTCTCTTCCATACATTCAATATCATCATGCATAAATACCCATATATCCACACATACACATGTCAAAAACACATAAAAAACATATCCACATCAGAACCAAAGTACCAATATGGATTTCAATCAGCTTACTCGACTCAAGTGGTGGTGTGTAAGAAATAATAAAAATATATAATAAGTATATAGTCACAAATAAATCTCAAACTAGTGTTAATAATCCAATAAACCAAAGGTATCATTCCATCTATCAAAATACTCTGAAGGAGCCCATATGTGATAGTACTCCCTGGTGGGGAAGGTTCTTGAGGAGGAGGGGGGTGAACACACACCTATCGGGATTCGAGGTCAGGTCACTGAGGTTGAAGGTGGCCCAATACTCCTACAAGGTTTCATTCCATATTTTAAAAACCATGTCCTAGTACCCTAGGATATTAACCCAGTACTAGTGGAAGTGAAATCGTTCCTGATGATCATGCCAATAAAAAATGGAATTCAAGAGGGGTGAGGGAATCAAAATACCTCAAGAAATATGGAAAAACATAATATTTGAGAATAGGTTGGTGGAATTCATGTTGTCTAGACATCTATCCAATAGACTCCCCAAGTGGTGGTGGCCCCTGCAGTTCTTTCACCAGGTGAAAATATCACCTTAGAAGCTGAGATCAATGAGGCCCTTCCCATCCATGAACTGAACAAACTCCATGATGTCCTTACTCTAGAATGGGATTCTACCTTTTCTTTCCATTGGGTTGGAATTGACATTAAAGTCACCCCCAACAAAAAATGGATGGTGGCCGTGATCGAAGGTATTTTGTTCAAAAGGACAATCAATCCCCCTCATTTTTTTAAAATACCAATACCATAAACCATTTAAAAACATGACATTTTAATTTATTTTGGAAATCATTCCAAAAAAATTCAATAAACAAAAAGATGCCAAACTATTTGGAATTTAATTTAAAGAATCAACTTATCTTTATTTTAAACCATGATTTTCATTTATAATATCAAATCCACCAATGGTAGAATGAAACCAATTTTATTTCAATGAAAATGGTTAATTCACATCAAGATACCATCCATTCCTTATATTATTTTCATTAATAGGGTAATTTTATTCTTCAAAATGATCAAAACATGTCTAACCAACTTCAAATGGATAAAATATGAATTCATGAAACATATGAATCCCAAAAAGAAGAAATAGTTTAGAAACAACCACTTGGAATATTTGGGATCAAAACACAATGAATCTGAATGAGTATACTCAAATGAAGAACAATGAATCAAATAAAAGGGATCCCAATAAAAGGTAAAAGAGATACTATTACCATAATTCACCATAAAAATTATAGGTCTGGTAAATAGCAAGGTTTCCATAGCACCCAAGAACAAAGAATCAATTTATGGAGAGAGATTGAAGTTCATGAAAAGAAATAAATACCAATAGAGGATCACCATTTTGAATGAAACTTCAATCCACCAAGTGATGGGGATAGAAGAGACAAACTATCCATAGGGGCTACCAAGCCTTGTTTGGGTTGAGTTAAACATGAGGGAGAAGATAAAATAAATAAATGGGGGCATCGGGGTGCAATTACCCTACTACCTCGATGCTTCCTCATGTAAAATGACACCACTGGCTAGATAGTAGCCCTCACTAGCTAGAAAATGTTTGTTGTATAAATGATATAACCATATGTTACGCCACTGGATAGTCACTACAGACCCACCCGCTAGCTGATGGCTATAGATTTTTTTTGTATCCATTGTGAATCCCATTGCCTATCCAATTACCCCCCTGACCATTCGGTGGACCACATGAAGCTTTGCAACCTACATATTCATGTACACACCTTCTATGACAGTCTGGGACATCTTATGACCCCTCATGAAACCCAAAAAAACACAAAGAGCATGGCTTTGATGAAATAGATACTGTGATGTTACAATTCTCCCCATCGTTCTGCTTTTTATCCAAATAAATATTCTTATATGAAGGATAGAAAATGATGAGAAAAAAATAAATTCCACACAATAACTATTGTGTGTACATTTAACAAAATATAAGAAGAGTCACCGAATAGAGGACCATTACAAAAAAATTAAAATGAATAGATAACCAATATTCACAAGAACCCTTAATGTATAGCCTCAAAGAACATCATACATCTCCAAATGACACATCTATATCACTAAGAAGAGAGAAAATCCCAATAATGTCTATAGACCTATCATAGGTCACCCAACCATATAAAGCTTCACTAAAATGGTGGAACATAAGATGGAAATATACTAAGAACAAATCCCTTCACCCAAATAAGAGACTACAACCACTAACCATGAAGAACCACTAAGAGCATAAATCGAAACCTAATGAAAGGTACACTGAAAACATACCAATGAATCCAAATGAAATAACACAATCAATATCCATCAATGATTCAACTAACAATGAGAAAGTAAAAAAACTAAAAAGGATTTATTCCTCGATCAAGTACTCGATGAAATCATTGAATTCCAAATTTAGAGTGTCACCTATCGATGGTCTCATTGAAGTAGAAACCAACACCTCCCAGTGCCTTGTCCATTAAGAGACTTCATAATCCTAGTCATTTTAGTACACACCAAAATCCTATCATTGTCCAACCATAAATAGATCATATAAAATGGTTTTTTCACACCGATGGAATACTAATCTCTTAAAATATATACCACCCAACACATCATGATTGAGCTCTAACCAAGAATTTTTCAATCATGGGAAAATAAAGAATAATAACCACCTTAATGTTCTTGAACACCCACCCAAAGAAGACAACCATGGAAGGAAGAATATGGGTTTTTAAATGGAAATAACCAATAACATCTGTAGGTTTCCAGAAAAGGATGAATCATGTAGCCTACAACCATCACAATCTCAAATATCCATTAAATATATCATTCCAAATCAGCATATGGTTATGTGTGATGGGAGAGGATAACAACATTAAAAAATGATTTGGAAAACATGCCTTAATGGGAGGTCTGGAAAACCAAAGCTCGAGGACGTTGCAGGCAGCGGAGGTCCAGAAAACCGAAGCTCGAGGGTGGTGGAGGTGCGGTAACGCGAAATCAGTGGGCGGTGGAGGTTTGGAAATGAGAAGTGAGGGCAGCGGAAGTATGGAAACATGATATCAGTGGGCGGTAGAGGGGAGTCGTAGGGTTCCAGCACCGTGAGAGCTTTAGGTCCCGATAAAACGAGGGCACTATGCGACTGAATTTTTAAAAAAATGAACAAAGGTTTTATAAGATCTAACAAAGCACTGATAAAGACTAAATTTATTAGTGATACAAAAGTGCTGATAAATCCTTCTTGTATTAGTGCTAAAATTTTAGTATTGATATAGGGATTCTTTATCAGTGCTTCTCTAGCACTTATAAAGGGTCGTTTTATCAGCGGTTTGTTTAGCGCTGATAAAGGTTACCCTGTATCAGCACTAAAATTTTAGAACTGATAAAGGGATTCTTTATCAGCGCTTTTCTAGTGTTGATAGTGGGCCTCATTATCAGTGCTATAAAAATGCGGATAAAGAATGCATGTATCATCGCTTTTAGTGCTAATAAAGGGTAACCTTTATCAGTTGTTTTTCTTAGCACTCATATAAGGGGGAACTTCCCTTGCCAGTTTTTGTAGTATTGAGCATAATGGGACAGGATATGAATTTGGGAAAATAATTCAATAATTTGATGATTATAAAAAATGGAAATAATAAATAATAAATAATAGAAATAGCAGTAATACCATACAAAAATGTAAACTGTGGAAGAATGACCGGATAAACAACTTCCACATAGATATAAATAATGTCACCAGTCCCAATTATCTACGAAATAATTCAACCATGTCACAGTGATATTAATACAATACTAAAACCAAAGTATTGAAATAGTAAAGTCAAATAGCATCATAAGCCTCATCTTGGTCACATGCTCCCCAACTCTGACAATAATCATGTACCGACTGAAGAAGGGTGTTTTCCCTTAACTATACCATAAAACATAAAATATTTTTGGGTCCAAAAGCATGAACCAAACAAGGTGTGAGATGAATCCCAGTAAGCATCCAATAAATGAACTATGCCAATTAGTCAGTGAATGTATATAGAAGGCAATATACAGAATAGAAGCAATAAACTACAATGTACTCAAAAGTAAACAATTATACAGTTTTCAATTACATTCATTTTAATTTATAAATTAATCAAATTGTTGAATAAAGAATCCAAGGATCTAGCCTAATATTTATATCCATCCATGTAATAGTAACAACAGTAGTCTGATAAAACCATCTAAATATGACAACCGGGTCCCAGTGACTGCACAGGCACCCCGCCTTAACATGGCCGTCAAGTACTGGCCTATCAAGTACCCCCAGTTGCCCCACAGACACGTGGGGCCCACCCTAGGGTCCACCCATGTTCCTGAACGGGTCATCTAACTAATGACAGTCCCCACAGGCCAACACATGTACTTTCCAGTGTGTTTTGTCCTCACTCACACACACCCTAGGAATCTTCCTAGAAGGTCACCCTTCTTGACCACTACTCCAAGACAAGAATGCTTAACTATGGAGTTCCAATCAGGCAGGCTCTTGAAAAAGAAGGTGCACCTTGTTGACACGAGTCTTATCATATAGACATTTAACCCTTTATCATTCGGGGATGTTACAATCACCCCCACCCCCTTTAGAGACAAACTCCCTCGTCGTGGGCCCTATATCTCAACCCAGACAGTGCACCGCACTTAAGGTTGGGTACCACCTCGGATACCAACTATGAAATCCCTGCTTTTTATTACAACTTAAACATGATTTATTACATAAAACTTTACTTGATACAACAAATAAGATAGAGTGTTTTAGTGTCATTGGGTCTTATGATCATTACATAAAAACTTAAAACCTTAAATACAACATCTTTATTGAAAACATCCTTTACATGACCAATACATTCTCTCGTACATAGCATTGCATGGGATAACCTGAGGACATGCATAAGAAATTGGTGAGCAATAAAGCCCAGTAAGGGAGTACACATGGAATAACATGAGGAGTACAATACATGTTAGACAATAGGCATATCAATAGAGAGTCAGAAAAACATGAACATAAAGGCATGATAAAGCATGATAATCCTAACATAGAAATGTGGCAACAACACTTGACATGGAATTAGCACGATCCGAGGACCATTGCACATAGAGCATGAGTAAATAATCATTTCACATAAAGCACAAGTAAACCCTTGTTTCACTTGAATTAGCATGAATCAACACTCATTTCACATGACGTATCATGATACTATACATTACCCAATGCATTGGAGTGCTATAAGGGCTCACCCTTCTTAAACATTTCATTTCATGCATAAGTGTGCCACATGTATCATAAAACATGGATTCATAAAACATAATCATTTATTACAAGATAAAAGAATGTGGAATTAATACATGAAACTTTACAATCAATATGAAAATGTTCATATAGCTGAATACCCTTGATGGATAATTGGGCATGGTATTCCCTACACAATGACATTGGCTTACAAAATCGGTGCGATTTCGGCAGCATAACGGCCTGACATAAGACTTCATAAAAAAAAGTTGATGAGAGAGAATGGGGTTCCTCATCATATTACATGTAATGGAATGTAAGGAGGTCATATAGATACATGTCCCAACAATTGTAATGGAATTTATAATCATGATACAAAAGTATTTCTTGAATGTAAAAGAGGAGAGAGGAGTTCCTTTTAGAATTTCGGCATAGTAACGGGTGTACATGGGAGGAATTTAATGAGAGAGAGAAAGGGTCTCCTATCATTAAAACATAAAAAGGTCAGTATGAGGGAGGTTCGAAACCATACCCTAACATTTATAATTGAAATTAAAAGGGAAAAACAACATAAAGAAAATTGGAAAAAAATGAGAAAGGAAGAAAAAACCCTTACTTGGAAATGTGCTTCCAAAGGCTAGGGAGATGCTTATTGGGAGGTTGGGGCATCTTGGGAGGATTCTAGAGAGATTAGGGAAGAGTTTGGACGAACTCAAAGGGATTTTAGTGAGGAGGAAGTGGGATATTGGATGGGTTCATTTAGGAAAGGGGGGGGGGAATTCTTTATTATTTAGGTTTGGGAATCCTTATATTAAATTAATTCAAACCACAAACCATCCCATGGTTATTGCCCATAGTTATTGCTAAAGGGAAGAGGAATAAAAAATTTTATATGGCGGAATCCCGAACATCTTAAAATATTAGGGTTTCGTATGTGGAGGTGAGTCACACTCCAGTGGGAATTAATTTAAAAAGGCAAAGTGTTGAATAAGTATTGAGGGGTCCATTATTTCTTTGAAAAGTAAGTCAAACAAACCCAAAATCACATTATTTTAATTTTAATACATATATTGGCCAAAAATAAGGATTATTTTATTTTATTACATCACTATTTGGTCATTATGATGTCATAAAACATATTAAATATTTAAATGGTATTTAATTTTTTACCAAAAAATTTGACTGTCTCAGAAAATTATGAAAAATTCACCGTTGGATAATTTCGACATCCTGATGCCAATAATAACATTTATTTTATCTAAATAATTTTCTAAATATGTGAATTTTCACTTTTAAAATAAAAACTGACATTTATTTAAAATTCACATGTTTTGACAGAAATGGCTTTCAAACCTTAATAAAAATATTATTTGCATTTATAAAATTATAAGATCATTTTTCTTTAATAAAAATTAATTTAATAATAAAAATATTATTTTATTAAAATATTATTTAATTCAAAAATCCCTTAATTTAAGAAAATATATTTCTTAATTAAATAATAACTAAAAACACCATTTGTACATTAAAAACTATTTACAATGTATCAAAAATGACTAGAAATTATATTCATTATTATATAAAAAAATAATGTACTTGAACATAGTACTACTTATTTGTTACATAACCCCTTAAACCAGCTGCAGAAGACCTAAGGGTAAGGTGTGCGATGGTGAAAAACTCTTGGGGTGGCTCAGATAACATTGCTCGAGTGGTAATTTCAATCAACTTCCACTTTTCCCGTAGATGGTCACGTTCGAGCTGGACATGATGAAGCTCAGCTTGGGCTTCGTCAAGAGTGAAGCCCAAGGATGCCACCTCTTTTCCGAGCTCCGAAAAATGGGCTTCGTATGGAGAGATTCTATTGGATGAGGCCATCGCTTCTTTTGTCTGAGTAAATTAGATTTGTTAAAGTCCTATATTTGTACTAATCATATGATCACTGTTCAACAGCTATATTAGCAACGGTCAAAATTCTTAACATAAAACTAATGATGTTGACACTTTATATAAACATAAAGAGACATTTAATTAGATCAAGAGGGATTTCCATTAATGAAACTTTGGGTCATTACAATATTCCCCCCTTAAGAAATATTGCCCTCGAAATTTTCCTATTCCCACAATAAAACAAATGTGGGTAACTCAGCTTCATCATATCCTCTGATTCCCAAGTCACTTCTTAAAACTTGTGGTTTCTCCACAACACCTTGACCAGTGGCATTGTCTTATTTCGTAGAACTTTTTCTCTAAGATCTATGATCATCACTGGTTTCTCCTCATAAGAAAGATCGTCTTCCAATTGTACCACCTCAGAAGAGAGTACATGTGAAGGGTCTGGTATGTACTTACTTAAGAGGGACACATGAAAGACATCATGCACCTTGGCCATGCTAGGTGGATGTGCTAGTCAATAGGCCACATCCCCAACATGATCAAGAATCTTGAAGGGGCCGATGTACCTTGGACATAACTTCCACTTCATTCCAAACCTCGTGACCTTTTTCCACGGAGATATGCATAGAAACACCATGTCCCGAACTTTAAACTCAAGGTCTTGTCGACGATTATCTGCATAACTCTTCTGTCGACACTGGGCTGCCTTGATATGCTGCTGAATGGTTTTAACCTTCCCCACCATTTCTTCGACCATTTCTGGTCCAAACAAATTACGTTCACCGACCTCATCCCAACACGTCGGTGTTCTGCACCTTTTCCCATACAGGGCTTCATATGGTGCCTTTTGGATGCTTGAGTGGAAACTGTTATTATAAGAGAACTCAACCAGAGGAAGATGTTGATCCCATCCTTGTCAAAAGTCCATTGAGCATGCTCTCAACATGTCCTCAAGTGTTTGGATAGTCTGCTCGGATTGGACATCAGTTTGAGGATGATAAGCCGTACTGAAGTTCAGTTCAGTATTAATAGCATGTTGAAGACTCTTCCAAAACATAGTGGTGAATCTTGGATCTCGGTCAGACACAATAGATAGTGGTACTCCATGCAACCATACCCCTTACCTGATATATATTCGTGCCATTTTATCCAAAGAGAAATCATCCTAACTAGCAATGAAGTGTGCAGTATTTGTAAGACGATCCACAACAACCCAGATTGCATTGTTTCCTTTAGATGTCCTTGGAAGTCTGGTGACAAATTCCATGGTGATGTTCTCCCATTTCCATTCTGGTATGGGAAATGGTTGCATCATCCCATTAGACTTCTACCTCTCTTCCTTCACTTTCTGACACACCAAGCATTTTGATGTATATTCAGTGATCTCCTTCTTCATATCATCCCACCAAAGTTTTCTCGGAGATCTCGATACATCTTTGTGCTCCCTGGGTGAATAGAAAAATTTGAACTATTTGCATCATCCAAAAGTTCCTTCTTCAACTCCTGACATGATGGAACACGTAAGATTTTCAAAAACCTCACAATTCGTTCTTCATTAACATTAAACATCGAGGATTTCCCTTTTTCGATAGGTCACAATTTTTCTTGAATTCCCACATAATTCTTTTGAGAATCCTTTAACCGTTCCAAAAGAGACGGTTGAGCAATCATTTGTGAAAGGATTGATGATGTTCCCTTCTTTAAGATTCCCACATCCATCTTCATCTAGTATAAGAAGATTGGATCCTTCTTAGTTCTCATCATTGATAGAATTGTTGGGTCCTTTGTACTTATGGAATATTCCACCTTGTTCGCTTTCCCAGGGTGGTAATATATTGAATAGTCATAATCTTTGATGAGCTCTATCCATCTTCTCTGGCGTATATTAACCTCTTTCTCTGTGGGAATATATATTTACGAATCTTGTGGTCAGTATATATCTCACATTTCTCTCTATATAGATAATGCCGCTATATTTTCAAGGCAAAGATCACTACCGCCAACTCCAGATCATGGGTGGGATAGTTTCACTCATGGATTTTTAACTTCCTTGAGGAATAGGATATAACTTTGTCATTCTACATCAGCACACATCCTAAGCCCTTCTTCGAAGAATCATTGAATACCACAAAAAGCTCCACACTTGTGGGTAAAGTGAGTACGGGTGTAGTGATAAGCCTCTTTTTTAACTCCTTGAAGCTTTCTTCACATTCATCACTCCAAGAAAACTTTACTCCCTTTCTAGTTAGCTTGGTAAGATGTTTGGACAATCGTGAGAAATTTCTCAAAAATCGTCTTTAATATCGAGCTAACTCCAAGAAGCTACGGATATCCGTTACGGATGTTGGCCTTGGCCATCCCTCAATTGCATCTGTTTTGGAGTGGTCCACATATATCCCATTTCTTGTGATGATATGGCCCAAGAATGAGACCTCCTTCAACTAGAACTCACACTTGTTGTACTTTTCATAGATCTTCTCTTTGCACAAAGTCTCTAGTACAGTTTTTAAATACTCCTCATGATCCTCCTTGGTTTTAGAGTATATTAGAATATCATCCATAAAGACTACCACAAATTTTTCAAGGTAATCTCTAAAGACTCTATTCATCAAGTCCATGAATATTGTTGTAGAATTAGTGAGTCCGAAAGGCATTACTATGAATTCATAGTGCCCGTACCTTGTACAAAAAGCAGTCTTGGAGACATCTTCCTTCTTCACCCTTACTTGATAATATCCCGACCACAAATCCACCTTAGAGAAGTATTTTTCTCATTGCAGCTGATCAAAAAAGGCATCGATTCTTTGGAGAGGGTGCTTGTTCTTTATCGTGATTTTGTTAAGTTCACGATAATCGATGCAAAGTCGTATAGACCCATCCTTCTTCATGACGAAGAGGACTAGTGCACCCCATGGTGAAGCACATGGGCGTATAAACACTTCATCCAGATTCTCCTTTAATTTTTTCTTCAGCTCTTCATGCTCTACAAAATCCATTCTATACGGAGTCTTGGATATTGGTAGCTCCCCAGGTATAAGTTCAATTGAGAACTCAACATTTCTTCTAGGAGGAAGACCAGGAAGTTCTTCAGGAAACACTTCCGTGAATTCTTTCACAATAGGAATTTATTCAAAGATGGTTTCTTCTTTGGACTCAATCATCTGATCCAGATACACATACTCATAGGGAAGTAATATCCATGCTTGAGATGATGGAGCTAAATGAGATTCATCTTCCTCCTGACACTTGTAAAGAATCGGGGGTTGATTCTCCATATGGAGTGTGATTTCCCTCTCCTGACAATTTATGTTGGCTCTATATAAGGAAAGCCAATATATGAAAATAATTGCATCAAATTCCACCATAGGGAGTATGATGAGGTTCTACGGGAAATTTAATCCACATATTATAACAGGGGAGGACTTATATTCATGGGATGCAATGATTGCCCCATTTTCTGTACTCAACGACATATTTACTTCCATGATTTTTGGTGGTGCTGGTATTCTTCTACCAAACTTTCGAGATTTAAAATAATGCATAGAACATGAATAAAAAAGTATGTTCGCTATTCTTTAATGAATAACTAGTGTACCTATCACCACTTCGTTGTCAGGGTTCACTTTGGTAGAAGTGATGGCAAAAGCTCTTACTTGCTGTCTTGGAGGTTGTTGGTTGCCTCCGAAAACCCTTGGATGAGGGCACTGATTTGAAAAATGACATGGTTATTTGCATTTTTAGCATTGAACAATGCATTGAGGTTCGAACCGAGCATTCCTCTCCTCTGTCGCAGTCGTGGGTCCTTCTTTCCGACAGTTAACAGCTAGGTTCCCTTCTCTTCCACAGCTGAAAATTTTCTCGTCCCCTTAAGTAAATTTCCAGGGTGCTTTTTTTTGCACTTTTGGAAAGTGGGGTGATGGATCTTCTTAGAACCGTTGGATTTATCTATCAATCCACCAGCATTGAAGTCCACCTTATGATTATTGTCCCCATGATACCCCTGTGATTCCCCGATCTCCATTTTGACATTGAGGGCACATTGGAAAATTTCCTCATAACTGTCAATGTCACGGATCGCTAATGCTTTCTGCAAGCTAGGCTTCAGCCCACCAAAGAAGCGGTAAACCTTGCATTCGGGGGTAACGACATAGATGGAAGCGTATCGTGAAAGCCTTGTGACGTTTTCCTCGTACTCTCCAATATATTCTTTAGATTTTTTCCTGAGGGAAAGGAAGTCCCTTTCCATCTTAATCTGGAGGGTGTGCGGAAAATATTTATCAAAAAACATATTCCGGAAATCCTTCCATTCCAACGCCTCGATCTCCTCCTCAGGCTTCGTATTTTTTATCAACGTCCACTATTGATCAGCTTCACCCTCCATACGATAAGCCAGTAAGAGAACCGTATCTTGTTCAAAACATTGGAGGATTGAGAATATCTTTTCAATGGAGTTGATCCATTGTTTAGCGATCGTGGGATCAGATGATCCACTAAAAGTAAGAGGCCTTTGTCTCATGAATCTCCTGATAGCGACTTATTCTTTCTTGGGGGGGGGGGGTTGAACGTTCCTCTTGACTCGTGTTTCTATTCAAAACTTGAGTTAGTTGAGAGAGAAGAGTAAAAAAGTTCGCGATTCCTGCTCCCATTGGATTGCGCATCTCATTAGTACAGTCATCACACTGGTCTTCACATTGGTTGTTAGCCTGAGTCCTCCTATTACCGGCCATTGGCTGGAATAAAAGGAATGTTAGGGGTAACACATAAAGGGTAATCCAAAGACAAAAGTTGATGACTTATAAATAAACTTTCATTTCCTTAACTAAGGAGTCTATAGCCTTAAATCTAGGATTTTCAGGATTTACTTTCTAACATATATTCTTAGGGGAATTTTTTTTAATTCCCTTAATAAGGGTTCATAGTAAGCTTGTGAATTTATCAAAACATATCCCCCGGGAGTGTCATAACCAAGAGTGCAGCAAGGCCCATTGTCGTGCACCAGTTCCCGTTTGAGTCTAGATCAAAGCGGTGTTTTCAGGTTTTACCCCTAGGATACATCTGTGCTAGAGCCACCTCTACCTGCTCGTATCCAGACAGGGATCTATTTGTCTGATAAACCACTTACTCAGTACATACGAAAACATATGGATATTTTTATTATACTTAGTTTTGTCTCTAAGGAATTACTAGGGTTTCCTAATCCCAAAAATAACTAAACCAATCCTTTGATACCAACTATGACAACCGGGTCCCAGTGACTGCACAGGCACCGCGCCTTAACATGGCCTTCAGGTACTGTCCTATCAGGTACCCCCAGTTTCCCCGCAGACACATGGGGCACACCCTAGGGTCCACCCACGTGCCTGAATGGGTAATCCGACTAATGAATGTCCTCATAAACCAACACATGTACTTTCCAGTGTGTTTATTCTTCACCCACACACACCCTGGGAAACATCCCAGAAGGTCACCCATCCTGACCACTACTCCAAGCCAAGCACGCTTAACTACGACGTTCTAATCAGGAAGGCTCCTGAAAAGGAAGGTGCATCTTGTTGACATGAGTCATATCATTTAGACATTTAACCCTTTATCATTCGAGGTTGTTATAATCACCCCCCCCCCCTTTAGAGCACAATGCCCTCGTTGTGGGACCTACATCTCAACCTAGGCAGTGCACCGCACTGAAGGCTGGGTACCACCTCTAATACCAACTATGACAACCCTGCTTTTTATTACAACTTAAACATGATTTTTTACATAAAACGTCACTTGATAAAACAAAGAAGATCGAGAGTTTTAGTGTCTTTGGGTCTTAGTATCATTACATAAAAACATAAAACATGAAATACATCATCTTTATTGAAAACAGCCTTCACATGACCTCAATATTCCCTCGTACTTAGCATTGCATCGGATAACCTGAGGACATGCATAAGAAAAGAGTGAGCTATAAAGCCTAGTATTGGAGTACAAATGGAATAACATGAGGAGTATAATACATGTTAGACAATATTCATATCAATAGAGAGTAAGAAAAACATGAACATAAGTGATGATAAAGCATGATAATCATAACATGGAAATGTGGCAACATCACTTAACATGGAATTATCATGAGCCAAGGATTGCACATGGAGCATGAGTAAATCCTCATTGCACAAAATGCACGAGTAACCCCTTGTTTCACTTGAATTAGCATGAGTCAACACTTATTGCACACGATGTATCGTGATACTATACTTTACCCAATGCATTGGAGCCCTATAAGGGCGCACCCTTCTTAAACATTTCATTTCATGCATAAGTGTGCCACATGGATCATAAAACATGGATTCATTAAACATAATAATTTATTACACGATAAAGGAATGTGGAATTCATACATTAAACTTTATAATCAATATGTAAATGTGCATAAAGGTGAATACCCTTGATGGAGAAATGGGCATGGTATTCACTACACAATGACAATGGCTTAGAAAATCGGTGCGATTTCGGAGCGTAACGGCGTGACATAAGAATTCATAAAAAAATATCATGAGAGAGAAAGGGGTTCCTCATCATATTACATGTAATGGAAAGTAAGTAGGTCATACATATAAATGTCCCAACAATTGTAATGGAATTTCGATTCATGATACAAAAGTATTTCTTAAATGTAAAAGAGGAGAGAGAAGTTCCTTTTGAAATTTCGGCATAGTAACGGGTGTACATGGGAGGCATTTAATGAGAGAGATAAAGGGTCTCCCATCATTCAATCATAATGAAGGCAGTATGAGGGAGGTTCAAAAAAATACCCCAACATTTATAATTGAAATTAAAAGGGAAAAACAACATAATGAAAATTTGAAAAAAATGAGAAAGGAAGAAAAAACTCTTACATGGAAGTGTGCTTACAAAGGCTAGAGAGAGTCTTATTGGGAGCTTGGGGCACCTTGGGAGGATTTTAGACAGATTATGGTAGAGGTTGGACGAACTCCAAGGGCTTTGAGTGAGGATGAAGTGGGAGCTTTGGTCGGTTTATATAGGAAAGTTGAGGGAATTCATTATTATTTAGGTTTGGGACCCCTTATATTAAATTAATCCAAACCACAAACCATCCCATGTTTTTTGACCATGGTTTTTGGAAAATGGAAGAGGAAAAAAATATTTTATAAGGCCAAAGTCAGAAATTCTTAATATATTAGGGTTTCTTATGTAGAGGTGAGTCACACTCCCATGGAAATTAATTTAAAACGGAAAAGTGTTGAATAAGTCTTGAGGGGTCCATTAATGCTTTGAAAAGTAAGTAAAAAAAACCCAAAATCACATTATTTTATTGTTAAAACATATATTGGCCTAACATAATTGTTTTTAGTATTTTATTACATCACTATTGGGTCATTATGATGTCATAAAACACATTATATATTTAAATGGTATTTAATTTTTTACCCAAAATTTTGACTGTCTCAGAAAATTATGAAAAATTCACCGTTGGATAATTTCGACATCCTGATTCCAAAAATAACATTTAATTTTTCTAAATAAAATTCAAAATATGTGAATTTTCACTTTTAAAATAAACACCGCCATTTATCGAAAATTCACGGGTTTTGACAGAAATGGCTTTCAAACCTTAATAAAAAATTTCATTGCATTCATAAAATTATAAGATCATTTATATTTAATAAAAATTAATTTAATAATATTATTATTATTTTATTGAAATATTTTTTAATTCAAAAAGCCCTTAATTTAATAAAATAAATTTCTTAATTAAATAATAACTAAAAACACCATTTCTACTTTAAAAACTATTTACAATGTATCAAAAATGACTAGAAATTATATTCATTATTATATACAAAAATATAATTTACATGAACATAGTACTACTTATTAGTTACATAACACCTTAAAACTGCCTCATAATACCTAAGGGTAAGGTGTGCGATGGTGATATACTCTTGGGGTGGCTCAGATAACATCGCTCGAGTGGTAATTTCAATCAACTTCCACTTTTCCCATAGACGGTCACATTTGAGCTTGACATGATAAAGCTCATCTTGGTCTTGGTCAAGAGAGAAGCCCAAGGATGCCACTTCTTTTCAGAGCTCCGACAAATGGAAACCGTATGGAGAAATTATACTAGACTAGGCCATCGCTTCTTTTGTCTGAGTAAATTGGATTTGTTAAAGTCCTATATTTATACTAATAATGTGATCTCTGTTCAACGACTATATTAGCAACGGTCAAAATTCATAACATAAAACCAATGAATTTGAAACTTCATATAATCATAAAGAGACATTTAATTAGATAAAAAGGTATTTCCATTAATAAAACATTGTGTCGTTACACTAAACAAGTAAGACTAATCACATGTTGGTGATTTGGCTTGGAAGACTCATTACAATCATTCAACTATCCAGAAACCATCATCTGGGAATTCTCTCAATGTCTAACCCCAATGGTACCACATAGCATAGAGTAATGATAATAACCACATGGGTAGCTCTCACAGTTAGTACCCATGGTCTACATAGCATCACTAATTTTTACCCGACCTCTGGGTAGCTCTTACTGTCATTACCAACTGATTCATCCTATTATAAATAATCCTAAACAACCTCTCTGTATCTATCATGGTCAAAAAAACATGGGTAATAATCTACACCAAGGCTCTCAATGTCTTGTGTACATAAACATGGAAACCCACATAGTATTCCTAGTCCATGGCTCTCATGTTCTATTAATAGATCAGTGTGCATATCATATCAAATCAGCACATGTAGTCTATAAAAATTTCTTGGATAACATTCACAATAAAAACAAAAGAAATTACTATAATCAACCAACTCCATCCTTAGTAATTAAAGGCATGGAAACAAGGTATTCCTCATAAGAAACCTAGGCCAAACGACCATAAACGATCAAACAAGAAAAAATCACCCATGGGGATTCTTCTTAACAAGGAATCAAACCTTAAACATATGCTACAACCAAGATTTAAATCAATTAAACCATAACTAATTGTTAATTGGACTAAAAAATAAAAACAAATAATTCCCAAAACATGGGTATTAGTCACTTTAAGCATATATAATCAAAAGAATTATCAAAGAAATGCACAAACCACTTACCTTGATTTTGTACAATGAAAAATCTTGAACGTATTCCCTTGAATCGGTATAGACCGATTTAGATGAATGAAAATTGGAAAACCAATCAACCTTCTATAACTCATGATAGAGGAAAAATCAGAAAGAGAGGCTCAAGGGGAAGAGAGAAATCACTGGTGGGAACCCAACACACCCAGTGACATCTCAATCAGATATTAGATGGAGGATTAGAAGGATCTAGAAATTGCTTTGTCATTTCGTGATGGTAATGTATGAACCTTGGTTAGAAGTAGAATGATCTATAAACAATATGTATTAATTCACTGATATATCAATTAAAAATAAATTTACATGTCATGACCTTTTAATGATACTCTCCGTGTATATGCCATTTTTGGGTCTGGCCACAATCTTCCCTACCAAGTCATCACACGGTCATGTACACGGTCATGACACGGTCAGAAAAATGTTTGGAAATGGTGATAGAGTACATGGTGTGTATTAGGATGTACACGACATGTACATTAAAAAACTTAATTCTTCCCTTTTTCCTCAAAACAAACTGAATATAAAATCTATACCTAAAAATGGAGATCTGGGTTCTTAAAGAGATTAATAAATACTCAAGTAAATATTCACACATAAGAGCTAAATAAGTTCTAGTGAATATGATTTGAGCTAATCAAGGACTATGACTGCTCAATTTACTACTATACTGGGAATGATAATAATGTCACAAAATATATATGTAAAAAGGATCCATCAATTTTATCTTTGTTGAGAATTTAGAAGGATCTGATATATTTATATTTGTTAATGATGGGTATGGTAATCATAAATGAAGTAACTTAATAAATCCTTTCAAAATAACTTGCTAAATAGTCTATTCATGAAATTTTAATGGTTTCTCAGAGAAATCATATAGGAATTGAGAAAAACTATGATGTTATTTGAAATGGGAAATCCTCATTGTTAAATTTTAATGAAAATGTAATTGTGAGATTTTGGTCCAGAATATGTCTTCCTTAAAACCCTGATTTAAATAAGGAATATTTTGATGACACACATTTCCTAACCTTCCTTATTCCCCTAGGGTGCCCAATGATATTATCAAGATATCTGAGAGAGCTATTGGGGAGACAATATAAAGTAGGGAATCACTGAGTATATATCAATGTTCCTAGTATATCCTCTAGTGATGACTAAAATGAAAAAGATTAAGTGTATTTTGTAGCAATTACCAATACCTAAATGGAAATGGAAAATACATCACCATGATATCTGTGACTGGACTTATGAATACAACACTGTGAAATAATGATATCTAGGGAAACATGGATCTTCTAAAAATGAACACACACATCAATGTGATTTGAGATGTTTTCTCCGTGGATCAACTGTAAGAGATATACATCATAGTTGTGGTAAGGATTCATGGAGTACTAGTATCAATTGTATCCATTTGAGATCCAATATTTACCATCATGTTCTAGAAAAGTATCCAAAATTCTATATACATAAATCTGATGATTATTATGACCAATAAACTCCAAACTAATTGAAACTTTGAGTGAACAATTTAGAACCTATATGATATGTTGGGAGAATGTTATATGTAATTAAATGGATGGTGTTAATAACATCTATCACTGTATGAATTCTCATATAATTATATTTTATACTCAAGCATTCAATTGTCACCAAATGAATCCCCTTATATGAAGAGGTGCATAACACCAACATGCTAGAGAGTGTTTGGGTAATGAAAAGATCTATGTCATGAAATGGTAGAAGAAATAGTTGAAAATTATAAGACCATTTAAAACCTTGTGAAGGTTGCTCAGATTCAAAATAATTTTTATGAAGAAAATCAATGATGAGACCTAGTATTTGGTATTCGAGACATGGTATTCCACTAAATTATCCAGGGATGAATGTGGTGAGTTTTTAGAATAAGGTAAATATTAGTCCATGATACATCAGAACCTTTGAGATCTGTGATCGCACTAGAGTGGTAGCCACTTACTTGCATGCCCTAATAACCCATCCCTTGTATATGATGTATTCCATGTATCCCACATGAGTAAAAACAGATGATATCCCCCATATTTACTCAATTTAGTGTTGGTAGCATTGGAGAGTGACATTTCCAATGAAGAGCAGTTCGTTAAAATCTTAGATCATAGAGAAAATGTTTTATGTCATAAGTCAATGAACACATTCAATGTGTTGTGGAGAAACCATATTTTTTAGGAATCGAATTTTGATCTAAATAAAGTGATGAATAATAGTTACCCTTATATATATTATTGTGGGATGGGAAAATTTCTAGGGATAAATTTGATAATGGGATAAGAATGTAATGAAACAAATTGTTATAAATAAAATTACACCTTTGGATTAATTAAATTTATTATTATATAATATAGTTAGAGAAAAATTATTCATTTATATTATTTATTTATTACCAATATGATTTCAAATACTGTTCAAAATCAATACCATTGATAATATATCCATTGAATATTGGTCACATGATTAGTATAAATATGTGGTTTAAAAAAATCCAATTCATAAAGACAAAGGAAGTGGTGGCCTCAACTATTAGGATCATACACAATGAAGCCCATTTATTATTGTATTTTAGGGAGATGACATCATTTAGATTTTTCACTGATAAAACCCAAGCTAATATATAACAATATAATAATTAGAAAACCCTTTTATGGGATATGGTCTAGCTCATTGAGATCACGAGCCTAACCATGTAGGAAAAACCACCTCATGAATGTCTGATCATTTCACATCTTTCACTTTGGGTTTTTTATATATTATAAAATGGAAATATATAAATAAGATTGAAATACAATAATGTACATTATTTTTTTAAATAATAATGAATATATTTTAATCCTATTATGGTTACATTATAAATTATTATTTTTAGATATAATAAAATAGAAATAGTATTTTTGGTTAAAATTTATTATTCAATTATTGAATTTATTTTGATGAATTGAGGTATTTTTAAAATTTAGAACATTTTAATAAAATATTATTATAAATTATTTTTTACAAAATATAAATGATCGTATAATTTTTATGAAGTAAAATAAAATTTTTATATCGATTCGACAAACTATTATTGTAAAAAATCAAATAATTTCCCAATTAATTTCAATTGCTATTTTAAAAGTGAAAATCACATAGACAGAAAGACACACACACACACATATATAATTATTTAGATAAAATTTCTATTATTTTTTGAATAAGAATGTAAAAATTTTCTAAAAGATTTTTTTTCATAGTATTCAGAGACAATCTATTTTTCATGAAACATTTAAATACCATATAAATTAACATTGTGAATAATGAAATCCTGTATTACCATAAGTGATGTTATTAATAAAATAAATCACATAAAAGACGCAATATATGTTTTACCTTTTAGATAATGTGATTTTATATTTAATTTATTAATTTTATAACTCTCTTTTGAATCCCCCCAAACCAATAATATATTTTATGGTTTTAAAACTATTTCATATAGAATATGAATCACCTCAACATAATCAAAGGAGTTATTTTATTATGTTCTCACTTTTCCTTGAACAATAATTAGAATCAATAACATTGGGATAAAACCATGGGGGAAACATGGGGATGGTTTGTGTTTTTTGTTATTTTATTATATTGAGTAAAAAACGTAAAAAATAAAGATTTCATTGCCATTTGTTATATAAACCCAGACATGCTCCTGTTTATTTTCACTAAAACTCCTTTGAGCATGTACATGTAATTAACTCTACTATATAGAGTGCTACTAAGGATCCCAAAAGCTATCATGAAGCCACTCCTCAGCATTTAGAGTCACACACTAAGTAAAGTGATCTTTTTCTCCTCCCCACTTAATTCAAGTATCTTCATTACCTTATGCCTTTTATCTTCATTTACATATTATTATATATGTTATTCTATATCCAACATACTATAAAATTGATTTGAAAATAATGAGAGGCCCCCTTTTCTCTCTTCATTATATTTTATTAATCATTAAGCGACATTGGTATGCTTCCAAAATTTCACCATGCTTCTCTATGTCAGAACAATTGTGTTGTGAATAACATACCGATTTTATATCCTTGGAATCCATAATTATACACATATTGTAATGTTTATTGGGTATTACATGTATTTATACCAAATTCCAGGATCATATAATAAATTAATATGATGAATGAATCCAAATTGTATGATTCTTGTGGCACACTTAAATATGAGAATGAAATGAATGTTATGGGTGACCCACTAAATTGTATAGTGATCTAGTGCATTGGGAAATGTTTAGTCTCATGGGAAATCATGTTGGGATACAGAGAGAAAATTATTTCTTTATGAGACTTATTCTATAATGTTTTTTTAGTTATCCTTGAACTATGTATATGATTCAATGTTTTATATTTTTTCCACATTTCTTATGTTATGATTAAGGAGATATATCATGTATCATTGTAAATTTACATGATTAAAACTTTTTTTATTCCCAATTGATACACCTATTGTATAAAAATAGTAACATTATGTGATTTATATTCCCTTAATGGGATTTATATCTCACCCTATTAGTATGCCTGTCCATATTTTATCATGTGCAGTTTTAAAATCCATGGAAAATTTGAAGCCTGTTAAGGAATTTTTTTTAAATAATTCTGTTCATTCCTCAGTTCAATATATAACTCTACGTACTAATTCATTTATAAACATGACATTACTATATTTTAGGTTATATTATTTATACATTAATGAAATAAATCATGAATTAATGAGTAATGAATAACATGTTTGTTACAATTCGTATTAGAGGAAAACCATTGTAACTTTTTGGATCAGGATTACAAAACAATTGAAAATTCCTTATGAATAATACCATGTATATGAAAAAACTCCCTATATTTTTTTAAGTACTTATTTTGTGGTTTATCATGAATATACATCCCTTTCTGGATATAACAAGCCAACAGGGTTCTGACAAAGTAGTTCCTATGTGTAACAACTCTGAAAAGGTTTTCCAGACCTAACCTTCTGTAACTTCGTACCCGATGGGCCTTATTGTGAACCTAGTTTGACACTTCTAGGTGATATTATTTGGTAAATTAATAATCTAATTATGTATCATTATTTTGGGAATAATAATTCCAATAATATTAGTTTTTTAAATATATATCATGAAAAACATAGATTGAGGCCTATAAATTCATAATATAATATAATAAATATAATTTATATGTTATCCAATTAAATTCAATGTATTTCCATTCACTTTTTCAATAGATTAAAAATAATTATCCTTAATTTTCTTATAATTCTATAAAATGGTCGGAATTACGTGGAATCAGGTATACAATCAATATGATAAGAAATGTGATTACTATCTCTATGAGATGCCCAACCCAATAAGTGATCAAATCGCAAAATTTATAGTGATACTATCTTAGTTAACACAATATTTGAATTGAAACCTGGATCAAAAGGTAACCCAAATCTATTCAAAAAGGAACAACCTACAATTGAGAGCATTATGGGACAATATCCCCTACATTTCAATTGATCATATGATACCCTAATTGTTGAATAATGTATCCACTCCATCGAGAAGATCTGCACCATCATTCAACGTTCCAAACAAGAGAATCTTTTTTGGTATTTTTATCAACTTGAGGGAGAAGATGATCTGTGGTGTAAATTTATCACGAATACAAAACCTATATATGACATCAATGATATTGAGTTTAATGAATTTTGTATTTTTTTCAATAAATTTTTTCCTTGCACTCACCCTCCTAAAATAGAGAGGGATTCACATTACCTCATGAAAAAGAGACTTTTTATATATCGGGGTATATGATGATAACCTCACACAAATTTAAAATGTTCATCTATCATCTTTATTCCACGTGATTGTAAGGTTGACCACTTCATTGGTGGGATAAACAATATCCTATAATGATCCTTAATGATCATTGACATTGATAGCTATGAGAAACTTGTCTGGTTCATCGTCATGATCATCATTATGTAATTTTTTATTGAATGAAAGAAAGAGTACAATGAGAAAATTAGACAAAAAGGAAAATAGAAAATCATGAAATTCACGAGGGAAAATCCCCCTGGCCAAGAATAAATCTTGGGAGGTCAGAAATGTTGAAGACCAAATGCATGCCCTTTGACACATTAAATCCCAATGGGTTAAATACTACCCATTTTGTGAAGAAATACCTACACCGTGTTATTGAAGTCCATGGATGCCAAGTGGTATGCAACCTTATTCCCCTCTGTCATGGTTTGATGGATACTCACATTTGAACTCATCATTTTTCATCATTTTCTTATGACATTGATAATCGACCATGGGGATTCACTGTACCCTTTTAATATGTTATGCACAATTAATGAGTTTATTTCGATTTCAAAGATTTCTAGTCCATTTTGCATGCAACGGCTGATCTCGGTGAGGATTGCATTTGCCTATGTTTGTAAAGAAGAGCCCTGGCCCAATTTGGCCGAGAAAGCTAAGTAAATAAAACCATTGTAGTCATGTACAACTCCTCTTACAAGCATGTTCCCTTGGATGCACAAGCTGTCTGTATTGATTTTCAATCCCACCAATGGAGGATACTAGAATACAAAGTTTTTGTCCTTTCGTTTAGGTCAGACGTCCAAGTTAGAGTCCGTTTGGAACTGATAGAGAGTGGGTGTAGCTTTCCATGTCCTCTCTTCCGTGTTCAGGTCTAGTATATGGGTTTCCCCCCCAAAAAATAATGATACAAGCTGACTACCCCACCTCCTCGTGCTTTAATTATTTATGCACCTTCTGGATGGTGTACCAAACTACATACAACTCCACAGAAAGAGACACCCTCTCTAGCCCCCTCCCTCAGAGCCTTGGATCCCCTTAAAATGAAAGGCAGTTGGAGATCCATCTGAGGGAAGGGGTGCATAGAAATCCACCAAAACCATCCACACCTCTAGTGCCCAGACACATCTAAAGAATATATGGGATGTTCTCTCCTCACCAGGAACACTATAGTAGATACACATGGACGCAAGATGCATACCACATCTATAGATATTATCATCAGTCGATGGTCATAGTTATAAATCCACCAGGTGAGAAAATTGATCTTGGTGGGGATGTTTTTCATCCAAATAAGACCCTCCCATCCCTCTGTCTGAGTCTATCTACTACCGATGCGATGGAAAACCTTCGAAGGGAGAAGTCCTGAGCAGGAGGTCCTGAACACACATTTTTCCACCTCTTCATTAAGTTGAATTAGTTAAAATCACTCCTTTTGTTCCTTATCCAAAAAATGAGTGGGAGATGCAGGGGAAGTGACTGGACTCCTGGACCAAAATATCCGTAGTTGGTCATCTAGGGAATCCGAACACCATACCACTCCAATCTTAAAGACAAAACACACTTCGAACTTCCCCAACACCAATCTAGGGAAGGGGTGGAGAATATCAATGATAGGAGCTATCACCGACAAAAGGGAAGACATATTTCCATCTCCCGAGTCACGGAGGAACGTCTCATATGCTTGCATGATATCCCCCCATAGGGTACGTCATTGTAGTATACTCCATGAATGCCTATCATAAATGTTGTAAATGGGGTCCTCAAGATTGAGAATTTCAATACCTCTTTCATTAATGGGATGATCCATTATCCCATATGCAACCCAGTGTTTCTTCCTCACTAAAAGAGGATCCCAATTGAGATTGGAAAGAATAATGTCAATCCTTTTAATAACCCCATTAGGGAAATTGATGGATGATAGAACATGGATCCGAGAAGCCACCAGAACGATGTTCACCATGGAAATACGTCCGCCAAAGGACAATAATTTATTTTTCCAGTTAAACACTTTATCAGAAACCTTGGTGCAGTGCGAGTCAAAGTCATGAATTTGAATCCTCCCTAGCGAGACTAGTTTTCCTATATAAACAATAGGGAAATTTCCCCTCTGGAATCCATGTAGGCTACTAACAGTTTGCATTCTCTCCAAAGGGAACCTGTAGGAAATAAATAAATCAATCTTCCCCTTATTAATGGACAAACCACTCCAACGACAATAATCCTCCTCCACTCTATTACGGTTCCACATTGATCTACTCTTGCTATTCAAGAATAAGATGGTATCATTGGCAAACATAAGGGGTGATATTTTCAAGGCCAATGACCAAAAACAATATGGTAGGAGGTCCCCATTATTGATGCTCCTCTGAATGAGCTAGGTCATAACTTCCTGAATGATGATGTACTACGATGGTGAGATTGGGTCCCTGGGCCTGATGCCTTGGGTTGACATGAATTAACCTTAAGAATTTCCCATGAAGTTGACTGAGAGATAGGATGAACTGAAGCAACAAAATATATGATTTACATTCTAAGAGTTGAGACACATACATTAAAATGCTCTGTTAATAATGCTCCATTAAACCCGATCATATTCCTTACCAATATCCAGCTTAATGTCCAAGTTAGATCAATGGGTTTTGAAGTTGATGTAATTAAGAATCTCCTCGGAAAGGGCGATGGCTACATGAATCGAGCGACCATTGATAAACCCTTGCTGCTCCAGGGAAATCAACTACAGAAGATACACCACTAGCTAAGAGTTAATGATACTAGCTAAGGTCTTGAAGGGTACTTTACACATACTCACTGGGCAGTATTTCGAGAGGGAAGTAGGAATCATGGTCTTGGGATATAGAACAAGGGTTAGGGCATAGGAAAATCTAGGGAGGCACCCCCTAGGAAAGAAATCTTGAATGTAAACGATCAGATCTTCTTTAACTGTGTCCCAATATGTCTTGTAGAAATATGCAGGAAGCCCATCGAGACATGTGGTGCTATCCGGGTTCAAATGCATGAGCACATCATTAATCATAGGCTCCTCTGGCATGCCTTCCATGATTTCATTGATATGGTCAGACACAAGGATGGGGATCATGTCAAAGATGTATATGGCCACTAAAGGATAATTGGTAGGCATTAGTTCATTAGGACTAGCTTAGACGTCTTGGATGAGAAAAATAAGACATGCTATATAACATCCAAAATTTTATAATATAACTTTTCATCACATTTTACAAAACCAAGGATCTTTATGGTTTAGTGTCTTGGAAACCAAGAACATTAAACATGAAAACATAAAACATTATTCATAAACACTTGAAAGGCTTCTCCTTATGTTCAACCTAGGTTCATTACTACATCTCATAATCTGGGGACATACATCAAAAGATAGGGTGAGAAGAAGGCCTAGTAAGGGAAACAAGGGGAAACATTTAACATGTGAACTTGAGATAGATCAATAAGGTCATGAAAAAGAACATTAAGGCATGAGAAATAAATCATGAGGCATATCATAATAAAAATAATTTATTTAATAACATGAAGATGTGGCTAAAACATTTAACATAGAAAATCATTTCTGTTTCACCAAGTTCCATCCCCAAGGTGTCATAAAAAATTACCAAGGTTATTCACCAAGGCGTTGTTAAAAATTGTCATCTCTAGAGATTAAGTCTTTACAAAATGCATAGAAGGGCTATTAGGGAGCACACATAAATTTTACTTTATTATCATGTCATACACATATATCAACATCAAACATTTCATAAATAACCCATATAACATAAAATAAATGGGTTTCCTTTCATAATCATAACGTTTTTAAAAACCATTTTAAAGACATGATATTTATGTCACTTTAAACCCACAGAAAAAGGAAAGCAGGTTTCATGTATGTAAATACCAGAATTTAAAATAGATCATTTTGATATATATGTGAATACTCCAGTAGAATAGAGATATTTGAGTATTCACTTAATAAAATAAAAGTATTTGAAAAAATGGGAGAGGAATTTTGAGACCAAAATTCTGCAGCATAACGACAATGTTATAGGGTTTTAGAAAATATTGAAAAGAGAGGGTACATGGCTCACCCACTAATAAATGATCCATAAAATAGTAGAGGGACAGAATATAATCAATACAAGAACATGGTAATGAAATTTTAAAGACATACAATATGAAATGAAAAACATTGAAGGAAGAGAAAAATAAGATTTCTCTTAGGAAAATTAGGCATCCTAACGGCGTCATTTAAAACATAAAAAAAATGAATTGACAAGATAAAATGGGGTATCTCATCATATGAACATAAAAGATCAGTATGATAGATATAGAGATCATACCCCAACATAATACAAATGAACTTTAATGATTTGACATGAAAAGAGATCTTGAAAATGAGAAGGGTGACTAAATCCCTTAAAAATTCGGCAGCCTAACGATGCCACTTAAACATTATTAAAATGAATTGATGAGAGAAATAGGGGGAATCTCATAATATGAACATAAAAACGATAGTAGGATGAATATAAAATAACATCCTACAACATAAGAACATGGAACGTTAAAAAATGACATAAAAGAGAGTACTTGGAAAGAGAGAGAGAAGTAAGATCCCTTACCTTAAAATGTATCTCATAAAACTCAATGGATGGGACCTTGATGGATTGGGGGAACCTTGGGAGGTCCCTTTGGGAGGTAATGAGACCATATCTTCATTGGTATTGAGTTGGGATTGAAAACTAAAGGAGTAAAGGGTGGGTATTTATAGGGAAAGTGAGGGGACAAGGCATTAATGGCCAAAGGACAACTTATTAGGGTTATTGGCAAAACCATGGGCGTGCCCATGGTATTTGCCCATGGTTTTGGCCACATGGGACCCCTCATAAAATAATTCATCCCCCTTTAGTCAGATATCCCTTAAAAAATCTCCTCACATTATGATGATGCAGTTATGATATCATTAAACACCCGTAACTTGAAAAATGTATTTTCACTATTCATCGAAAATTCAACTTTCTCAGAAAAATCACAAAATTTCACCTTAACCAAATATCGATGATCTAATTTCATAAATGAACTCCATTTTATTAAAATAATTTTATAAATGTTTTTAATTTAATTTTTAAATAAATAAACTATTCACTGAAAATGCATTTTTTTCAAAAACAGTCCCCAAAAATTACCTTAATATTATATCGATGCACTGAGTTCAAAAATGAAATACATTTTATAAAAATAATATTCTAAATAATTTTAATTTAATTTTTAATTAAAAAACACTATTCACACGAAAAAGCTAATAATTGAATAATAATTTCTTAAACGGTTATTTACATATTTTATAGAATCACATTACTTAATCAAGGTGCCTGGATTATATTAATTCTTTCTTTAAGTGAGATTACTAATCAATTTGGTCACATTACTAATCCTAAGCATAAAACCACTATTCATAATTTAAAATTCATCAAAAATTAAGTTGATCTTATTAGACTCTAAATTTCGTTCTGTACATACTTGTAGAAGACCATTTTTTGAAAATCACTACACATAAGTAATTATTTAATGTTTACATAAATATTTTCGAATATCCTTTTTCTAGAATTCATCGAAAATATGAATACTATATTTATCTGAACATTTGAAAATTCACAAACTTCATCGTAAAAAGAAATCACAATTTTTATTTAAATCAAAGGATTACACAAGGCAGTTATGGTCTCGTTACATAGCTCCTTATAACACCAACATATGACCTAAGTGTAAAGTGTTCTATGGTGAGAGAATATGAGGGAGGCTCAGATTACATCGCCCTATTAGTAATCTCCACTAACTTGAACTTCTCCCGTAGGCGGTTCTGTTCAAGCTTGACACACTGGAGTTCAGCTTGGGCTTGGTCCAAAGTGAAGCCCAAATATACCACCTCCTACCCAAGCTCTGATAAGTGGGCCTTATAAGGCTCGAGTCTACTGGATGAAGCTATTGACTCTTCTTTCTGCATTAACCATTAACATCTCATTTAAATCGTTCAAGAGTAAATAATAAAACCATTCAAAAAGTTTGGGTCGTTATATTCTTCCCCCCTTAAGAAATTTCATCCCTGAAATTTTAAACTAAAGGCTTAGTCAAAAATGTGGGGGTACTTTTGCTTCATTGTCTCCTCCAGTTCCCACATCGGTTCTTTATACTTATGATTCATCCACAACACTTTCACAAGGTGGGTAGTCTTGTTGCGTAGAACCTTGTCTCTACGGTCTAAGATTTCCACTATCTTCTCCTCATAAGAGGGGCCATGTTCCAGTTCTACTACCATTGGGTTTAGTACATGCAAAGGGTCGGGTATGTACTTCTTCAAGAGAGATGCATGGAAGACATCGTGAACATGAGTTAGGTTCGGTGGAAGTGCTAAATGATAGGACACTACTCCTATGTGATCAAGGATTTCATAATGGGAAAATGTACCTAGGGCTGAGCTTCCCTTTCTTTCTAAACATCATGACTCTCTTCCATGGTGAAATTAGAAGGAATAATTTGTCGCCAACACCAAACTCCATGTCCCTTTGACGGTTTCAGCATAGTTCTTCTACCGACTCTAAGCAGACTTTAAGTGTTGTTGGATGGCATGAACCGTTTTTGTCATCTCTTGCACAAGATCATGCCCAAGAAGCATTCTCTCGCCAGCTTCGTCCCAACAAGTAGGATTTCTATATCGCTTTCCATACAGAGCTTCATAGGGTGCCATTTGAATACTCGAATAAAGGATGTTGTTGTATGAGAACTCAACTAATGGTAGGTGTTGATCCCATACACCGTTAAATTTCATTGAGCATAATCTTAGCATGTCCTCAAGATTCTGATTGGTCCTTTCATATTGGCCATCAGTTTGAGGATGATAGGCCATACTAAAATTCAATTCAGTATTTAGAGAATGTTGAAGACTTCTCCAAAATTTCGATGTGAATCTTGGACCACGATCAGATACGATGGATAGTTGTACCCCATGCATCCATACCACATCCATCACATATATCTTGTCAACTTGATCCAAAGAGAAATCCTCACGAATGGAGATAAAATGGGCAGTCTTGGTGAGAAGGTCCACAATAACACATATATCATTGTTTCTTGTTGATGTTTTTGGGAGACCAGTGAAAAATTCCACAGTGATATTGTCCCACTTTCATGCTGGTATGGGTAGTGGTTGTAATACCCCCTTAGGAAGTTGTAGTTCTGCCTTTACTTGTTGACACACCAAGCACCTTGTAGTGTAATCAGCAATCTCCCTCTTTATGTTATCCCACCAATAATGACCATGAAGGTTTCTATACATTTTAGTGCCTCCCATATGTATAGAGAAGGTAGATATATGAGCTTCATCCATCAGTTCATTCTTTATCTCTGGAATATATATTACACATAGTCTTGTATGAAATTTCAGTACACCTTCATGATCAATATTGAAATTAGGAAACATCCCATCCTTCACAGCCTCAAACTTCTCCTGCAACAAAAGATCTTCTTTTTGAGCCTTCTTGATCCTCTCTAGTAATGAGGGTTGAGAAATCATTTGTGATAGGGTGGATGATTTCCCTTCCATTACAATTCCCATGTCCAGCTTTACTAGATCATTAATCAAGGGATCTCCTAGGATCCTCATTATTTCAAGAACAATAGGGTCTTTCCTTCTTAATTCATCCATGAATTTTTTTTCTCTTCCATGGTGATAATGAATTGAAAAATCATTGTCTTTAATTTTCTCCAACCATCTCCTTTGTCTCATTTTCAATTCTTTTTCATGAAAATATACTTTAATCATTGGTGGTCAGTGTATATATCACATTTCTCCCCATAAAGAGAGTTCCTCCATTTCATTTGAGAAAATACAACTATTTCTAGCTCTAGATTTTGCGTGGGATAATTCTGGTCATGAATCTTCAACTACCGAGATGCATAAGCAATGGACTTGTCATTTTTCATGAGGACGCACCCAATCCCTTTTATAGATGCATCGCTAAAAATAACGACTACTTCTCCGATAGAGGGTAGTGTTAACAAAGGTGAAGTAACCAATCTCTTCTTTAGCTCCTGGAAACTTTCCCCACATTCCTTTGTCCAGATGAATTTTATCCCCTTTTCGAGTCAACATGGTTAGTGGATTAGAAAGCCATGAAAAGTTTTTCACAAACCTTCTATAATATCTTGATAAACCAAGGAAACTACGAATCTCAGTTACTGTTGTGGGTTGAGGCCACTACTCCACAACCATTTTCTTTGCTAGGTCAACCAATATTCCTTCATTGGTTGCTATGTGCCCTAAGAAAGCCACTTGTTGTAACAAAAACTCACACTTTCTGAACATTCCATAGAGCCTCTCCTTCCTCAGTGTTTGAAAAATGACCCTCAAATGATCTTCATGCTCGTCACGACTTTTTGTATATATAAAAATATCATCAATAAAAACTACCACAAAGTTATCAAGGTAGTACTTAAAGACTCTATTCGTCAAATCCCTGAAAATAGCAGGAGCATTAGTCAAGCCGAAGGGTATAACATTAAACTCATAATGCCCATATATTGATTGGAAGGCGGTCTTTGGAATATCACCTACTTTACCCTTATTCGATGATAACCAGATCAGAGATCAATCTTGGAGAAGAATTGAGCCCCATGAAGTTGGTCAAATAAATCATCAATTCATCGAAGAGGGTATTTGTTCTTCACTATGATGCCGTCCATTTATCTATAATCAATGCATAGCCGCATTGATCCATCCTTCTTCACAATGATAACAGGTTCTCCCTAAGGAGACACACTCGGTCAGATAAAACCATTCTCCATCAAGTCATGGAGTTGTTTCTTTAACTCCTCTAGCTCCACATTATCCATTTTATACGGGGTCCTTGATATCGGTTGAGATTCAGTTATGATTTCAATGGAGAACTCTACCTCTATTTCTGTGGGAGGCCCAAGTAACTCCTTGGGAAATAAGTCCATGTATTCCTGAACAATTGGAAAATCTTCTATTTGAATACTCCCTTTCCCTTCTTCATCCTCACCGATTAACTCCATACAGAAGGCTATAGGAGGTTCCTCTAGACAAGGATCAGGTCGGGATATCTCTCCTTGTAAGATAATTGTAGGTCGTTCATTCAAGACTATTGAGATTTCCTTACTTCTGCATTTGATCTTATCATTATACTTTGAGATCCATTCCATCCCTAGTATAACGTCGAATTCCAACATGGGAATGACTACTGGATTTGCGATAAGATTGTTCTCACTAATGTAAACACTAGAGTCTCTAAACACTGTTGATTCATGGATAATCCCACTTGGAGTCTTGACTGACAACTCTACCTCTAGAAGTTTAGGGATTGATTCTAAAATCTTTGCAAACTTGGAGGAAATCAAGGAATGCGTAGAACCAGAATAAAACAATGTACTTGATAGTTATTAGAGGACAACAAGAGTACCTGCTACCAGGTCATTCAGAGCTTCAACATCAGTTGTTATGATAGAAAAAGCACGACCTTTCTCCCCTGGCCTTTGCTGAGGTTGATGGTGATTCCCCTCCACTGCCCTTGGATTTGGAATATGATTAGCAAAGTGTACAAGCTATCCACACATGAAGCATTGGACTTCAGGTAGGGACATAACCATCTTTCCTCTGTTGTTAGTTTTGGGGAGTTGAGGATTCACCTCACTACAACAATTCTAAGCAATATGGCCTCCTTTTTCACACATTTAGCACATGCCACTTCCGATCAAGAAGTACCCTGAATGCTTCTTCCCACATTTGTTGCATGTGTCAAGTTGCATTTTCTTTCCACCTCATCCCTGATCAAAGATTCATCCCAGGCTTGGTTCTAGATTTCTCTTCTTCTCATTAGATTTGTGAGACCACTGTGCCTCACCGAACTCCAGTTCAACTTTCATAGCACTTAGAACTATTTCTTCATAGCTATCATAGTACATGTTGGCTAGATTATTCCGTAGATGATGTCATAGACCACCAAAGAATCAATCAACCATCCCATTAGGGTCCATGAAAAAGAATGAGGTATAATGGGAAATCCTTGTGAAGTTCATCTCATAGATTCCAACAGATTCATTCTCCTTCTGCTTCAGCTCGAGAAATTAATTTTCCATTATCGTTCTCATCGAATGAGGGAAATACTTATTGAAGAATATTCCCCTGAACTCATACCACTCCAAGGCTTCCATTTCTCCACATGGCATCGTGTTTTTGATCAGTGACCACCACTGATAATCTTTCCCTTCATGGCGGTAAACAGAAAGTGTGACTTTTTCTTGTTCTAAACAATGAAGTACATAAAATATCATTTCAATGGAGCTTATCCATTGTTTCGCAACAAAACGGGTTAGTAGATCCACTGAATTTTGGGTTTTGTTGACGAATGGAGGACTTGAAAAAATTTTATTCCCTTCGTGCTGAGATCGGCCTCTCAGCTAGATTGAAGTTATTACTCATAACTTGAGTCAGTTGCTTCATCATTCGCATGAATGTTTCCAGTATGGCTTCCATCGGAGGGCCGTCAGCGTATTGTCCATTGTGGTCACCATTTGCACGGTTCCTCCTATTGGCCGCCATTTTCTAAAAGAATAAAATCTTAGTGAGAAACTTGTATCATTTATGAATATTTTAACTATAGAGAATTCTACGTCTTCAAACTTCATACTTTTACAATTATACTTCTCTATAATTCCTTCATAACGATTCATAAAAAACTTGTGACTAACCAAACATATCCCCCGAGAGTGTCATAACCAAGAGTACAGCAAGGCCCATTATCGTGCACCAGTTCCTGTTAGAGTCTAGCTCAAAGCGGTGTTTTCAGGTTTTACCTCTATGTACATCTGTGCCAGATCCACCTCTACCTGCTCGTATCCAGACAGGGATGTATTTGATTGATAAACCACTAACTCAATACTGAGTAAAATACCAAGAAGATTTCCTATATTTAAACTTTTCTATAGGGTTATTCCTAAAGTTTTCATAGCCTAATTTCCACAAATAACTAAACCAACCTTTGATACCAACTATAACATTTGACTTTTTATAACATAACTTGTCATCACATTTTACAAAAATGAGGATCTTTAAGGTTTAGTCTTGGAAACCAGGAACATAAAACATGAAAATATAAAACATTATTCTTAAAAACTTGAAAGGATTATCCTTATGTTAGTCCTAGGTTCATTACTACATCTCTTAACCTGGGGACATACATCAAATGAAAGGGTGAGCATAAGGCCCAGTAAGGGAAACAAGGGGAAACATTTAACATGTGAACTAGAGATAGATCAATAAGGTCAGGAAAATGAACATAAAGGAATGAGAATGAAATCATTAGGCATATCATAATACAAAATGTATTTCATAACATGAAGATGTGGCTACAACATTTAAAATAGAAAATCATTTCTGTTTCACCAAGGTCCATCCCCAAGGTGTCATTAAAAATTACCACGGTTATTCACCCAGGCGTCGTTAAAAACGGTCATCTCTAGAGATTAAGTCTTCACCCAATGTATTGGAGGGCTATCAGGGAGCACCCTTAAATTTTCCTTTATTATCATGTGATAAACATATATCATCATAAAAAATTTCATAAATATCCCATATAGAGTAAAAGATATGGGTTTCCGTTCATAATCATAATGTTTTTAAAAACTGTATTAAAGACATGATCTTTATGTCACTTTAAACCCACAGAAATAGGAAAGCAGGTTTCATGTATGTAAATCCCAGAATTTAAAAAAGAAAATTTTGATATATATTTGAATACCACTATATAATAAAGATCTTTGATTATTCACTTAATAAAATAAGATAATTTGAGAAAAAGGGAGATGCATTTTGAGACGAAAATTTTGTAGCATAACGACTTGGTTTTAGGGTTTTAGAAAATATTGAAAAGAGGGGGGAAATGGGTCACCCACTCTTAAATGAACCAAAAAATAGTAGAGGGGCATAAAATAATGCATACAAGAATATGGTAATGAAATTTGAAAGACATACAATATGAAATGAAAAACATTGAAGGAAGACAAAAATATGATCTCTCTTATGAAAATTCGGTAGCCTAACCGCATCATTTAAAACCTCAAAAAAATGAATTGATGAGATAAAATGGGGTATCTAAATAATATAAACATAAAATATCAGTATGATATATATAGATATCATACCCCAACATAATAAAAAGGAACATGAAAGAGTTGACATGAAAATAGATCTTGAAAATGAGAAGGGTGAAAGTATCCCTTAATAATTCGACAGCCTAACAACACCACATAAACATTATTAAAATGAATTGATTAGAAAAAGAGGGGGACACTCATCATATGAACATGAAAAGGAGTGTAGGATTAATATAAATGAACATTCTCCATCATAATAACATGGAGCATAAAAAATGACATAGAAGAGAGTACATGGAAAGAAAGAGAGAGGTAGGATCTCTTACATTAAAACGTAACTCTTAAAACTCATTGGTTGGGACCTTGAGGGATTGGGGGAACCTTGGGAGGACCCTTTGGGAGGTAATGAGACTATAGGTTCGTTTGGGGAGAGTTAGGAGTGAATTATAAAGGAATAAAGGGTGGGTATTTATATGGAAAATGAGGGGACAAGGCATTAATGGCCAAGGGACACCTCATTGGTGGTATTGGAAAAACCATGGCCTTTCCCATGGTATCTGCCCATGGTTTTGGCCAAATGGGACCCCTCATAAAATAATTCATCCCCCTTTAGTCGGCCATACCTTGAAATATCTCATCACGTCATCATTATGCAGTTATGATGTCATTAAACACTCGTAACTTAAAAACTATATTTTCACTATTCATCAAAAATTCCACATTCTCAGAAAAATCCCAAATTTTCACCTCAACCAAATATGGATTCTCTAATTTCAAAAATGAACTCCATTTTATGAAAATAATTTTCTAAATATTTTTAATTTAATTTTTAAATAAATACACTATTCACTGAAAATACATTTTTTTCAGAAAAATCCCCAAAAATTTCTTAACATAATATCAATGTACTGAGTTAAAAAATGAACTCCATTTTATAAATATAATTTTCTAAATATTTATAATTTACTATTTAAATAAAAAACACTATTCACTCAAAAAAACTAATACTTGAATAATAATTTTTGAAACAGTTACATACCTATTTTATGAAATCACATTACTTAATCAGGGTACCTGTATTATTTTAATAATTTCTCTAAGTGAGATTACTAATCCATTTGTTCACATTACTAACCCTAAGCATAAAATCACTATTCATAATTTACTATTCATCAAAAATTAAGTTGATCTTATTAGACTCTAAATTTCGTTCTGAACATACTTGTAGAATACCATTTTTTGACAATCTTTACACATAATTAATTTTTTAAGGTTTACATAAATATATTTTAATATCCTTTTTCTAGAATTCATCGATAATATGCATACTATATTTATCTGGATATTTGAAAATTCAAAAAGTTCATCAATAGAAGAAATCACAATTTTTATTCAAATAAAAGGATTACACAAGGCTGTTATGGTCTCGTTATATAGCCCCTTATAACACCAGCATATGACCTATGTGTAAGGTGTGCTATGTTGAGAGAATCTAAGGGAGGCTCAGATAACATCGCCCTAGTAGTAATCTCCACTAACTTGAACTTCTCCTGTAGGCGGTTCCATTCAAGCTTGACACGCTGGGGTTCGGCTTGGGCTTGGTCCAAAGCGATGCCCAAATATGCCAACTCCTTCCTAAGCGCTGATAAGTGGGCTTTATAAGGCTCGAGTCTACTGGATGAATCCATTAACTCTTCTTTCTGCATTAACCATTAAGATCTCATTTAAATCATTCAATAGTAAATAAAAAACCATTCAAAAATTTTGGGTCGTTACATGCTACCCTCCTTGTCCATGTCATCTATGAAAGAACCATCCTCTAGCATGATGTTATGCTTGACCGACTTCTCCCTCTCTCTAATGAACGCATGAAAGAAGGTCATGTACCTATCTCCCTCCTTAATAAACTTGATCCTAGCCCTCTCCTTGGCAATGCGTTCCTGCTTCAGAATTAATTCATACATGATACCCTTCTTTCACCTGAGCTCCTCATAGACCTGGTCGTCCCAAACCTCCTCCAAACTCTTCTCCAGGAGTTCAACATCCTTCATCAGGGTTTTTATCTTCTCTTCTGGGGAAGTGAGTTCACTATTCCACGATTACATCGTAAATATTATCCTTCTTATCATATAGTGAAATGATAACCATTTGTTTCCTTGATGAGGAGCATTCCAAATAGAACCGACCAGCTCATGGAACCATGGCATCTATTCTCATAGCATTGTATACCTAAACAGCTCCTAAGAGTAGTGCAGGGAGCCCAAGGAGATGAGGAGAGGAGAGTGGTACGAGATCCCCCACACAAGATGGGTCACCATAGTGCTTGAGAAGATAAATTTTGTGTGAATGTTGGCCATCAAACTATATATGTGGCCCGACGAGTGGTATGTCCCCCACTAGTTGTTGAGCCATGTAAAATTGTCTCCCATAAATACAAAATAAAAAAGGCCCTTTTCAACCATGAATTGGACAAATGGAAGGCCGAATTCCCTAGTAAAATGGCCCCTCCCCTTTGTTTCCTCCGGGCCATAAACAACATAAAAATACCCCCCCCACCAAAAACCATGGGTCGTGTCTAGGGTCAAACATCGTGAGCTCCTCCCACAAGGTTTCCCATGTGTGGATGTTTCATCTTAAATACACAATGGAGACATAGAAGAAGATCAGGGCATGGGTTTCCATCATAGCGAGAAACTGGTCATTGGCTTGCATCATGTCCACAGTGCACCTCCTCTTCCAAAATAACCTGATATGTCTATGGATCATTTCATCCTGCATGCTCCCATTCATGTAAAGCTTCTTGGAGAACTCCTCGATTCATAAGGGGGTTGGTTTGTGCACAAGGATGTCCACCATTACCACATTGTGACAATTGATTTCATATGATAAGAAGTCTGACTTTACCCGTGCACCTATCCCCTATGATTTACAGATTATTAAGGGTATCATTTAGAATGAGAGAACCCTGGGACTGGCTCTAGATCATTTAGACTCCTCAAAGAGGGATGAAACATTCCAATGATGACACATTAATTTCGATCTCATACACACCCCTTACAAATTAGGCAACAATACAATGGGGAAGAAGGATTGTCTGGCATGAACACATTGTGCATTCACCTAATACGAGTCACGGTGATTTCTCCGCCTTCCTTGGAGTCCTCTGAGCAGGCGGTAGGTCCTAATAGGTATCTCTTGTGGAAGGCCATCTAAGGGGGTAGGAAAAACCCAGAGTCGATCCTC
Organism: Viscum album; assembly: GCA_963277665.1. Lineage (NCBI taxonomy): Eukaryota > Viridiplantae > Streptophyta > Magnoliopsida > Santalales > Viscaceae > Viscum > Viscum album. Next base: position 462,724,681 of record OY728121.1, read on the forward strand.
TAAAATCATATGAAAAAAACATGAGATACCATTAGTTATGCTCTCAATCACTAACAGAATTTACCACAAACTTGGACAGAAGGAACAATAGTCCTAGGACCATACTCTTTGGGAGAGTAACTATAAGAGGGTATCTTAAATGGTAGCCAAGAGTTAACAGAGATAATGAAACTGAATAGAAGATACACTTCTAGAGATGTGTGAGACGAGAGACCTTCCATCCACTAAACCGACTACAACCCTCGTATCATGATAGGGCTCTAGTATGACCTTGGTGTGGGTTATGGGAGAGGGGGGACCAGAGAGCTCCAGAGAGTCAATCAAAAATGCCACAAAATCAACCTTGGGAGGGGCATATCTGCGACCCCCTCCCCCTACCATCGCCCTAGGATCCCTGCTATGGACATTGCATCCACGCCAATGACATACATGGATATAGTGACCTTTCATGGTGCAGTATGTGAAAAACCTGGGGAACACCGAGAAAACCAGATCTTGAACCCAGGAGAAAGATTTTTCCACAGGGAGGTGCAACATCTCTGGTAAGGGACATACAATGTCGAGCTCAACAAATATACAGGCCACCGTGGATAATAGACCCATCCCCATGTGTTCATCCGAGCATAAAAACACAATAAAGGAGTCGCCTGTCAACTTCATGAAGCCCTCTTTCTGAAACAGAAACGACAACCCTGAGAGACATATCCAAACAGCCGCTTGCGAGCTTTCATTACCTCTGTGACCATTCATGGACCACCTGGTCATGTTAAAACTCCAATGGCCCCAGGTATGCAGAACCATACACCATACCTTACGGAAATCCTCCTTCAAGACAAGAACAACACAAAAGGAGCTCTTATGTAGAACTGAGACTAGCACCTACTGAAGTAGTCCACAAGAGGCAACCCCCCTCTGGAAAAGAGCATGTGTCGGCTTGGACACTCTGAAGCAGGCTTGTAGAGTCCATTTTAGGTAGAATTTTTCATCTTCAAACACATCCACCTACACATTTTGCTTCACCTGATTACCCATACTCTATGATTGAACCGAAGACATAGAAATCGATGAGAAACATGTACTTATTGGGGACCACATTGAGCCATATAGAACCTCATGGAAGGAATCACCCTCACTGAATGGATAAAATAAGATAGGGGGATGCAGAAGCTGGATCCAGATCTGCCAGACAACCGTCAAAGGGGGTAGAGGATGATCCTTTGTCAAAAACCATCGGGGGGGGGGGGGGGGGTGGGGGGGGGGGCAGGAAGGGCCGACCCTAATGGTGGAAAGTTTTGAAAACAGGAGAGGCATGTGTGGAGAATTCTTTATAATATCTAGTCTACTAGTCGTATTCTCCAGTTCTCCATCAATTTTTAAATGACTATTGTAAAATCTGAAGGGTATCACTTGTATAATTATTGTCAAGTGGAGTTTAATTTTGGAAGGCTGATGAAGAAATATAACTGTGCCAATAAATATTAATATATCACATGTTAACGGTGCAGAGAGAAGAACCCTGTAATTTTCCTCAGGGGAAAAGGAAATGAATTTGGTGGGTGAAGGAAGGGAACCTAGAGGGTTATTTCTAATATAAAATTCCCATGAATGAAATGGGGGAATGTAATTCTATAGTCAACCCTCATTGCATTATATATTATTTAAACATAAAGAAACTAGGGAACAGTACAAACCAATGCACTAATACAAGGGATCTCGGTGAGAGCCAACAACCTCCAAGGTCGTAGCGGAGATGTTTTTTCATCACAACCAGTAAGGTGGATCCTTAATATGAAGTAGTGACTTTTACACTTATTTTTATTTCTATTATATATTTTCTAATTTTTTATTATTTTTCTACACATTACTTCGTATAATGGAGGTTTAATAGATAAATATTATCACCACCAATAATAATGGAAGTATAGTTGTCAATGAAAATGTAATATCTGGAAATTTTTCCATCCCATGTTATAAGTCCTCCCCTATAAAAATTTATATAGAGAACTTACCAGAAAATATTTTCAATCTCTCTTTGGTGGAATTTAATTAAACTGTGGTCATGGATTTTATTTTCTTTTATAGATCCTTCATAAATTGCCTCGAGAAATAAATTACTCTCCGTATTGAGATTCATCCCCCAATTATCCTCAAGATTAAGGAGGAAGAAGAATCTTCTTCAGCACAAACATCACAAGAATGAATATTATTTCTATATAAGCAATCATAAGTAGAATAAATGATTGAGTATATGGAATGAATCATCCTCAGATATATTCTCATTGTGATGGAATATATTACCTTGTTTTAGGAGTTATTTTTGAGTATTTCTATTACTAGGGAGGCTGAATTTTTAATCATGATTATTCTTAAGTTGTTACCATTATTGAAGATTCCTTATAATATGGATGTCGTATAAATCAAGGATATGATGAATTAACTACATGAGAATATAGATAAAGGGCTCATACACCAAAGCGATTCAATATTTTGTTAACCATTCATCTTCATCAAGAAGAAGGATGTGTTAATGAACCTTTTCATTTATTCTTGTGAGAAAAACAAGGACATGATAAAGAAAAAGTGTCATCTTCCTTGGAATGATGAATTTTTTGATTAGCTACAAGGAGAACAATACTTATCTATGGTGAATCTACGGTCAGGATATTACCATGTTATGGTGAATAAGGAAGATCTCCCAATCCTGATTTTAATATAGGGTACGGGAAATATGAGTTCGTAGGAATTCCATTATGAGTCAATAATTTTATAGCAATCATAATAGGCTGGATGAATAGTGTCTTTAGATATTACATGGAAAAAATATTTTAGTATTTATAAATGATATTCTAATATACTCTAAAACCAAGAAGGATAATGAGGAAATCTAAGCAGTGTTCTAAAGACCTTCTGAATGGATAATCATTACTAAATGTACTGAAAATGTGAGTTCTGGTGTATGGAAGTCTTATTATTTGTACATATCGTAACATACAATCAGATATCTATAGACACTAAAAAATAGAAGAAATTGAAGGATGGGAGAAACCAACATCTAGGATAAATATCTATACATTCCTTCAATTATCATGGTATTCTCGTTGATTTGTGGGAAATTCCCTATGATTTTCAAACCCTATATACAAGATGACTCGAAATGGAGGGATTTTTTATTGAAATGATAAATGTTAAGGGAGATTCAAGGTGGTGAAAAGAGCCTTATCATTACCCCTATTCGCACAAAACCCAAATGTGGAGAGATTTTTTATGTATGCAATGTTTCTTTGATGAATGGATTGGGTTGTGTGATAATGCATAATGATAGATTCATAGTCTATGCTTCAATGTAGTTTTACGATCATGAACATAACTACCCATCACACGATCTACTATTGGATGTTGTGTCATTTCCTATGAAAATATGGTAGAATTATATATTTGGGGAGACGAGAAAAATATATATAGAAAACAAAAGCCTCAAGTATATATTAAAATTGGAAAAGATGGATATGTGAAAAAGAATATGGTTATATATAATCAAGGACCATGACATCATAATTCACTACCGACATGGATATGAGAAAAATGTTGCAGACACTACAAGTAGAAAGGATCATTCAATTTTATCATTGATGATAATTTATAAGGAATCGATCTTCTTAGATTTGTAAAGGATGTACCTGGGATCATAAAGTAAGGAACATAATCAATCCATTCAAAAATTATTTCTCAACCATTCCTTCTTGAAAATATAATTTATTATCAAAGAAATGACGTGGGAATTCAAAAGGAGGAGGAATCTATTAGTAAAGGGAAATCCATGGTCATAAATGTTAAGGAAGGATGAATTGTAAGGATTGCGTCAAGACTATGTGTTCCATAAAATCCTATGTTTAAAATAGAACTATTCGATGAAACACAAAGCCTTACCTTCTATATTCACCCAGAGAGAAGAAACATGAATTTTTATCTCTAATAAATCTATTTGTGTGATAATATGAAGTACAAGATTGCTGAATATACATCAAAATTCATGGTATGTTAGCAAGTGATGTTTTAATGTAAAAATTCAATTGGAATAATGAAACCATTAACCATACCAGAATGGAAATAGGAAAAAAGTCCTCAAAAACATTTCATCATACATCAAATAGAAATCCCATGGAAAAATTCTATCTAGGATGTTGTGGACCATATTACAAAGACTGCACACTATATTGCAATTCGAGAGGATTTATCATGAGATAAAAATTCATGGATATAAATCATAGAGGTAGTAAGGAACCATGAAGTACCAAAATCGATTGTATCTGATCGAGATATGAGAGTCATCCATGTTCTAGAAAAGTCTAAAACATGATATAAATATTATGCTAAACATTAGTATATCCAATCATCATAAATTAGTAGTCTAATTTGAATGAACTATTCATACCCTAGAAGAAATATTGGGAGAAAGTTCTAGGGTCATCAATGGAGGATGGGACCAACATCTATCTCTGGTTTAATTCATATGTAATAACTGGATCAACTAAAGAATTCAAATATCTCTCTATGATTCCCTTAATGGGAAGAGGTGAAGAACACCTACATGTTGGGAGGAAGTTGTGGAACAAAAAAATCTAGGTCTTTAAATGGTCAGGTAAATTGATCAAGATGTTAAGACCATTCAAAAGCATTTCCACATTGATCACAGTTGAAAAAAGAGTAATCTTAAAAGTAATCTATGATACCAAGAGTTTGATATTAGAGATGCGATATTGCGTCAAATATCTACATGGATGAAAGTTAGATGATTTTGAAATAAGGGAATTATTAATACAAAAAACATCAGCGCCTTTGACATTCTTGATCATATCAGAGTGGTGGCCTACTGAAATTCACTTCCAGCTAATCTATATCAAGTACATAATTTTTTTCATGTATCCCTCTTTAGAAAGTACACACCATATCGCTCGCATGTACCTAATCCAAAGGTGGTACCATTAGAGAATTACCATTTCTATGATGATTAGATGGTGATGATCTTGTATTTTTAGAGACATTGTTTAATGAAATATGATAATAAACATGGTCAATGTAATGTTGATAAACCACATGTTTGAAGACACTTTGTTGGAACCAAAGAAAGTGATGAAGAAGATTTTCCCACATCTATTTTAGAGAAGAAAATGATATTTTTGACGGAGAAATTTCTTAATGGGGGAAGATTGTAATAACCCAAAATGTTATATATAAAATTACACTTGTTATTTAATAAAATGTATTTTTATGTCATATAGTTATAGAAAACAAATGAACTTATTTGGTTTTATTTTATCCAATTGCATTTAAAATACCATTATGTTCCATTATTATTGATAATATTTTCATTGAACAATGATCACAAGATTACAATAAATATAGGGGTTTAACAAATCCAACTAACCTAAACAAATAAATTGATGGCCACAATATGTAGGATCATACCCTATGAATCCCATTTATTGAAGATTATATGGGAGATAATATCATAGGGATTTTACCTTGAATATTACTATGTTGGGATCCAATAACTTAAGCATGATCAAAACCATTTATTAGAGAATTTTATGCTCATCAACATCATGGATGAACCCATGTACGCAAAACCACCACATGAAGGTATAACTATCTCAAACCAAATTCTTAGAGATTTTGATAGTGTATTAAGGGGATAAGTATCATGAACATAGAATTATTAGAATGTATATTATTTTTTATATATAATTGTGAATATATTTTAAACCTATTTTTCTTATATTGAACATTATTTATATTTGGATAAAATAAAACACAAATAATATATTTGGGTAATATTAATATTCAATTAAAGAATATATTTTTATGAATTAATTTATTTTTTATATAAATGATATTTGAAAAAAATATTATTATGAAATAATTTTTATTTAAAATAATCGATCATATGATTTTTATGTAGTCAAATGTAAATTTTATAAGTGTTCAAAAAATCTTATTGTAAAACCCCATAATTTCCCAATAAATATGAATTAATCTTTAAAAATGAAAATTGAAATATTTTTAAAATTATTTATATAAAATGATTATTATTTTTGGAAATAGAATGGTAAAATTGTCCAATGGTTAATTTTTCTAATTTTCAGTGAAAATAGAATTATGAGGAGAAACATAAGTACAATATAAAAATATTGTTGTATTAAGAATTCATAATGACCCTAAAGTTATGTAATAAATATGATAAATAATATCCATGAATAAATATATGTTTTTATTTAATATAAATTTATTTTATGATTTTTAATTTTTTATATAAATCCATATTGAATCATCCAAATCTATTATTGTATTATAAGATTTTAATACCATTTCATTATGAGTATGAATCTCCTCAAAACACTAGGGTTTTATTTTGTTAATATTTGACCTTGAAATTATAAAATAATTTGAACTACTATCATTTTTTAGAAACAGTGTTCAATAATCATGGTATGGTTTGTGTTTTTTGTTATTTTGTAATGTTGAGTAAAAAAAATAATAATGTAATTTCCCATATATCCTATATTGATTCACATATACTCACATTTCTCTATAAATAGACTCCTTGGATCACATCCATAATATTAGCTCCACTATATAGATTAATCCCAAGGAACCCACAAGCTTTAAAGATCCCTCGGCCATGAAATTTGATTCAAACACTCAACTAATGGATCTTCTCATTTCTCACCATTATTCATGTATCTTATTTACCTTCTAACTATTATAAATATTTACATATGATGTGACTTTTTATTCCATATCCCCATTACTTTCCTACTCTGGTCCAACTTATGAGAGACCAATTATTTTCTCTTCAACACATTTTATGATTTTTTATGTGATGTTGTTATGCTGCAAAAAAAATTACAGTGATTTTCTATACTAAAACAATTGTGTAGTGAATAAAATCCCATTTAAATTCAATGGAATTCACAATTATAAACTTATAATTCATTGAAATTAGACTATAATATATTTATTCCACATTCCTTGATCATGAAATAAATTATTATGTTGAATAATACCATGTTTTATTATCTTGTTGCACATGTAATCATGATAATAAAATGAAGGTGATGGATTTTCTCGAAATTATATAACGATCCAATGATTTTGGTAATTTTTAGTCTCATGACATATCATGTTGGGATTGAGAGTGAACATGATTACACTGTGGGACTTTTTTTAATTATGATGTCTTGGATGTTAGTGTTTCCCTATAAATATGATGTACTGTTTTATGTTGTTTCCACATTTCTAAGGTTATGATTATAATACCATATCATATATCATTGTTCATGTTTATGATTGATGTTGTTTTTATGACCCATTTATATGCCTATTTGCAAACATTTTTTACCTTATTACACGTTTATTCCCTTACTAGGATTTATAGATCACCCATACCTTATGTTTTTCCATAATTTTCCCATGTATTTTTAAAAGATATTGAATTTTTGGAGCTTCCTAATTAATGTTTTCAATAATATTATTGAATATCATGTTTAGGATGTAATTTTATGTATATAATTCCAAAATAAACTAGATTTATCAATCCTTATGGTTGTATTATGTGTATATTTTGTAAAAAACAATAATTAATTTGTAATACAGAACATGATTTCCATAATTAGGGATTGAGTGTTTTTTATAGAATCCATGTTTTCATAAAAAAAATAAATTAAAATTGGGAATATCTACACACAAAACAATTTGATTTCATATAATTATGTTCTTATTAGTTTTATATGAAATTGAAGGCTAGTATATATAATTCTCATGGCCTATGTAACACTTTTTCTTCATGGAACCTACTTCTGGGGACCAAACCAACTTCTAAAAGTTATTGGGTTGATTTTATAAATTTCATGGCGTGAAAACTAACAAGGCTATTATAAAACACTATTTTTTATTCCAATACATTGAATCAGATTAATATAATACATTTTTCATCGAATCCAATTTTTTTGATACTCGTGCATGGTATACCACTAATTTTATTTAGGGGCATGGAATTCAAATATTGTCATACTTAGGCATGGAGTTCCATTATTGTGATTCTCAGTCATATCATCTCATTATTTTCACAGTTTACTATAGCATCCCCTTATTATGATACTTGGTCACAGAATCCCAGTATAATTATACCTGAGTATTGAAAGCATTGTTAGTTTACAACATCAATATGAATGTCATCCTTTATTTGAGTATGGAAGACTCTTGTAATTATACACTATTCTTGAGTTACACCTCACAACATGACTAGTAATATATATATATATGGATATATATTTATATCCTCATATAGATAGTGAATATATATGAATTAGTACATATATATTAACATAACTACATGAATGGTGACACGTGCTCACACATATTTCAACTTAGTCTGAAGCAAGTATGGTTTTCCATGTTCCCTTTATGAACCTATTAATTTCTTATTTACTCTTATTTATTTAATATTACTTCATCTATTATATTGTCATGTTAATTTATATAGTATTCATGGACATGATATATTTATACACAATTAGTGGAGGCCTACTAGGTTTATCTCACACACTATTTGGTCTTTCGTTGAACTAAGCCAAATAGACCTCATTATTGAAGGATTGAACTCACTTTATTACGAATTATATATTTCTCATTCACTGTGGATATAGGAGAACAAGACTGAGATGGTTCTTAGCATGGTCATAGATATGGTCTAGGGGATTTTATTAATTTTATTAACTTGTAAAATATTATGTCAACTACTGTATATTAACAACTTGAGATTATGTTTCCTCATCCCAACATGCATTCATATTTATTTATATGAATTCAATCCCTTTTATTTGTATATTAAGAATATTATCCCCTTTTTATCCTTTATTTAGTGTTATTTTTCTATTGATTTATTGTTTCATTATATATTATACCATTGTGACACTTTAACCATGATGTAATCATCTCCCCATTGTATGCTCATTAATCCATTTCTGATATTCGACATCCTATAGCATTCAAGGAGAGCATTATAGGCAATTTTACCACCAGATTGGGGAACCGTTTCAGAATATCATAGGCCACGATGTTAACTTCATCTTTGATGGAAAACGATATTTCAAGATCCTCTGTAGTGGTCTCTCTAAATATTTATTCTACCTATCAATTCCATAATTTATTCTATTATTTTTATAACCTATATTAATACAAGATAGCATAGTTTAAATATTTAGATATGGAATTTCATTAATTCTCTTTTTAAATAGATCATCTCAATAAAATATCATTGATATAGAATTTTTGAATTATAAAAAAATTATTATTTAAAATCCTTGGTAAAAATACACATTTATATCACCAAAATGACATTCTGTATTTTCTCGAAAAAACGATCCAGAAATTATTTCACATTTAGTTTTCTTCATCCCTATGTGCATAAGTTTTTATCATACATATAGAATTATTTCATGGAAGTAAATTATTCGAATTAATTTAAAACTCATGGTAAATTATAAAAACAAATAAGAAATTATTTTTTGGTATAAATAATTAAATAATAGATCCAAATAATTAAATAATTAAATAACCTATACATCCAATAAATTTCTTCAGAATTAATTTTAAAATAATTCATATTGTATCCACTTTATAAGGTGAAATTCTCTTTAATTTCATAAGGATGGAGTTGTTACCTTTGAAAATTTATTTTTGTAGAGTTATTTGTATTTAAATAGTCACCATACACTCACTAGCCGATGTTCATTTGTTTCAAATATTTTTTGAGAGAAACATAGTATTCATAAGGTGTGGTTAAACATAAAATTAATACATATATGGTTATAGTTATTTTGTAACTTATGTTATTCACACATCACCTTAAAAATTAATTCTTCACATTACGTTTGTGTGTCCTATGAAAACCTATATGAAATTTAATGAGAGATAAATGTTGAAAATAGATTTAAATTTTCCACAATGAAATATATTAGTCATTGGATCATAATCACATTTACAATGTGACCGTTTGGAAGAATAGTGATATTTTTTGAATTATAATTATCACCCATCAATGATTTTTGTATTCTGAATTCTATACATACATGGTATGAAGAAGGTGATATCTAAGAGGGAAGGTAAAAATATTTTTATGTTTAGTTTTATGAGATGTAAGGTAGTGATTCCCCCCATGTCATTATTTCACAACCATATACTCTACACAATAAATATTATTTCAGAGAAGTAGTTTTCAAAAAATTCCCTTAAATAATTTTTACAAAAACTGATACAAACCCACTGAGAGTAAAAAAAGGAAATATCTGGTTAGGAAATGAAATTTAGACCATCCAAATACACCAAGAAAACATTAATATATATATGTTTCTTCCAAAATTTGTAAGATATTTTGAGTAAAAATGAGTGAATAACAAATATTACACATCAATGAAGTACCTTCAGGATGGTCAGTACATGAACATAATTTTTTTTGGAATCACATCATGAGGGGACATACTTAAAGGAACCTCCATGAGTGTCTCTTTATGGGTTACCTTCAGGAAGTCTCATCAATAGAATCACTTCTGGAGGGATCAAAATTTATGGTATCTCTAGGGATTCCCTTCACAATGACCCATCTATTTGAAAATTTACATTAACATCCATCTTGGAGGAATATACATAAGGAAATATCCTTAAATAATTTGAATCATGACAAATTTTGATTTTCCCCACTTGATGTTGTATTTTTTTAAAGACCCTAACCCTAGATTCACATAGTCAGTGGTTACATTATTACACTAGCATAGTATAAAAGTAATAAAATCCCAAAACAATATAGTAGTTTAGTAACCTTGGTAAACTATATATATAATTTAGGCTCACATTACAATTAGAAACATAAAAGGAAACATTATATTTATGTTTAGAACACAATTATATACTTTATCATAACCATTCATATCAATCATAATATAATTCATGTAATCCTTGTTAAGGAAACATAATAAATGGGTCACTATGTGTTATTGTTAAGGGTACGTGTATAGTGGAAGCTAAGATGAAATAATAAATAATAATCAACATGGCATGTTAAATACCATAGAAAACATACAATTTTATAAATAAATTGACAATGAGAATGAATCCATCGATAATATCTATTGATTAATATCAAACATAGTTATTAATCAATTATCATTTAAGGAATTTATTAATATTATACATCATGATCCATAACATTGTGATATTTATTCCACCAAATCATTACTCTAGGATAATTTAAAACAATGTTTATGTAAACAACAGAAACCCATTAAATTCCAGTTTACTAATTTATATCCTGATGCCTTCTAATTAATTGAGGTTATATATAATTCCAATCCCCAAAAATAATTTCATCCCTAATTAATTCCTTATATATCAAAAGATAAATTTAATTCATCAATAATACTCTGTACCAATTAATATCTTAATTGAGTAAATAATATAAATTATCAACATTTACCCAGCGAATAAATTATATTTTTATGTTAAAAAATTAATTTTGAAATGATATGTGGTTTATTAAATAATAATATGTATAATATAGAATAATTATATTTAATAGAAATGTAATGTCCACTGATCCTATGAAAATAAATCTTTCTTGGGAAGGTTAGTAATAGAAAATTAAGCAAGGATTTGAATGTCAATAATTTGACAAGAAAAAAATATTTTTGACTATATAGATAAACTATAAGGAAGGCATAAAAAATTGTAATTTTTTTAGTATATGTAATATAATGTTTTTTTTCCATTACTGAATATAAATACACAACAAATATCATTAAAACATTCATGAAGAAAATACCCAAATCACTTCAAATTTAACCTTAAAAAACTATAACATTCCTTAATAATTTTGAAAAAATTCTTTGCAAAGATCATTTTAATATTATAATGGAATGTTAAATGAAATTTGTATCAATGCCAATAGGAAATTCAGTTTATTCATAGTATGTAAAACCAATGCTTCCTCTCATATTACAGGTAAAATTTTTAAAATATCCTTGTTTAGAAAAAAAATAAGAATATTACATTACAATAATTATCTAAAATATTAAAACACGTTAATAATGTAATTAAAATATCATTATATAATATTGAGAATAAAGTTTGAAATAATTTATTGAAAATATGAATATGGAAGACAAATCATTTTCATCAAAAATGAGATATAACATATATATTTATTCAAAATTTATCACTAATTATAAGTCACAAGGAAAAAAATGGTATTATTACTCAGAAACATTATTAATAACCATAGGGGAAGAAAAATAAATAAATTTATTCCATAATAAAATAATTTCCTCAATGAATACATAGACACAAACAATCCTGACTAACTTTGAGATTTTGAAATTAACACGTGCAACATTTCTAAAATTTGAATCATTACCCCCAGAAATAAATAATGTCATATTAAAAACTAATACCAAAATTAAAATGATATTCATGATATAATATATCAAAAATTTATTGGATACACCTCATAAAAATAAGTAGTTTTATAATAACAAATATTTTTGTGTAGGGATGAAATTGAAATGAAATCTCTTATAATTATCACTCCATTGGTATGAGATTTAATCAATGAATTTATTATTTATATCATCTAAAAATACATAGAAACGTATTTTAAACACAACATTAAATAATAAAAACTCAAAATATACATAATCATATAATATCAATGGAAATAAAGAAGTAATTTTACATAATGAAATGAAATTGAGTTATGAAACACTCAACACATAATAGACTTCATGTAAAATCCCCATGTATGAAATAAAATGAATTATAATAGATAATAAAATTTAGAATGATGTATTAATGATATAATATATAAAAATATTATATACATCATATTAAATAAATTAGGTTCATAGTATGAAAATATGCCTCAATGAAAGGAAATTGAAATAGAATCCCTAACCAAGATCATCTATTTTGATAAACATGACTTAACCTCCTGTATAATCGTTTTAAAATTATTATTAATTAATAAGATAATAATATTCAAACTTATTATATCATATAAAATTATACTATATAATATTAAAACATGTTCACTAATTATATTTCATTATTACCACTGTTTTAGATGTTAACTACATCATTTTTTTCATGCATGTTTTCTAAAAAAAGATCTGTTTCATTAGAATATTGTATAGATCCTTCATCTATAGAATTATATTAATGTTATAAAAATAAATTCTCATCAATATATTCCATTTAGAACAATTTTTTTAATGTTTTAAATGTAAAATGGATAACAACACTTTGTGGTGACGGTAGGCTATATTTACTCACGAGTGATGATAATTAACTTAATTAGTGAAAGAATATCAAAATGATTGATATATATAAGTTCTTATACTATCCAGAACTAATTATCCACCCGAGGCACACTACTATGATTGGTTCCACCAGCCTTATGTGCACTACCAAAAATGCCAAAAGCTGCTGACTATTAGTGAGGGAAACATACGGAAAATTGGGAAGGATATTACCTTATGGGATGAGATAATCATGGTATGATTATATATATATTGAATTTTGAAGAATAAAAGGATTACAAGACTCGAACTAGTCCTTACAATGGAGGATGAAAAATTAATATCAAGTAACAGAAGAATAATAATAATCAACAACATCAGAAATATATAAAAAAGAAACATTCCTCTTGTATCTAATAAACTTATCATGCATCCCATACAAGGTATACATTACAATAATTAGAAAAATGGGTCTCCCATGTTTTACCATTTTAGCTACATACATATAATATATTTGAAATGTACAATTAAACCAAAAAGGATAATTCCAACTGAGGTACAATCCTCAAGGTCCCCTATATTCAATCTATGCAAACACAACTCAGATCCAGCACCTGATTCGTAACCCCTATGTGAACATAATAAAATAAATTACACTTGTTTAACAAAGGTTAAATGTATGGTTTAAGAAATAGTATATGTATGGTACCACCCATATATTCATACCCAACATAAGTATTTGAGTAGGAGTAATATTAAATAAAATAAAAGTACCAACTAAATCTTCTCACCTTCATAGTGGATTTATACACAATGTACCCTCCAAAAAATACTTATGTCATACTATCGGGGGCCTCTACCCACATGAGTGGTCAAAAACACCTCATTACTATGCAATAAAGTGAGTGCATGACTAAACATAGTGATTTTTACATTATAACTAGGTGATAATCACCTATTTAATACATATGAAACATCAAATTGGTAACGCGTTCCCCATTGACTAGATCTCTCAAGTCCGGGGGCCATGTCCTCCAATCTCACATGCCACACCGTTAACATCATGTCTTATCCTCCTCAATCCAACATCCCTGAGCCCTAATCCATTGATCAAGATCAATCAAAATTCCATTACAAGCCCAAATAAACTACCAGATCACCTCAAACCCGATGTCCAGACCACCACAATCCCTAGGATGAGCACATCAAGATCACATGGATCTCAACCAAATATAAAATTTAATTTATTTATAATTCCCTTCAAATTAAATCAAATATTTAGTTTAAATAACAAAACACGCCCAGACCAACCACATAAAGTGATCCACATACTCTAACCAAGCCTCTCATGAGCCAACAGGGTTTGAGAATTCCCAAAAACATCCTATAAGGTTATATTATCCATTTAACATCAATAATTAAATTTAAAATGGGTCTATCTCAACTACCAAATTTTGTGATAAACATTTTACCACCAAAAAGTCCATGAGAACCCAAGAACATTTATGCACCCTCTTCCTTGTACTTATCGACATTGTCAAATCAAATATTAGCCTCGAACTAGAATTGATTTTGATGAAATAGGTACTTCCAATGAACAACCTAAAATTAGGGAATTCTTACTCATATGGATTTTGTGGTCCACAAGGAAATAGAAGATTTGATAAGAGGAATGGTTGACGAGACCCTTACTGATACAGTTCTAATACACAAAACTACTCAAGGAATGAAGTACTGAAAAATGATTTGGATAAGCTCATAAAATCGGCGAAAAATGGAGGACACCAATTGTACGGCGTGAATTGGAGTAGAAGAACAACGAAATTAGGTTATCAGAGGGTAGGTAAATTTTATAAATTCACCCTTTAAATAACCTTCATGATTTTCTTCAATGGTTAGAGAAACCGTGCAACAAATATGTGGGCTACAATGTGATGACACTACATAAATGGCACTACCAATGCTTCTTGTGCATGGTTTTCCAAAACCATATGCACGTCATGTGATATCCATATGTTAAACTACATATTTCCTCGCATTCCCAAGAACCCCAACCCTCAAGAATTTCCTAACCATGTGGTATGTCCAAAATGGACTGCATTGTTATCTTGATGAGTCTGCATGGTTTACCAAAATTGTACGCCTTGACATGTAACTTCCAAAATAGGACTTTGAAACTCTAATTCCTGTGAAAAACTTTCTAATGCATATGACACTTGATAATCCATGAAACATGACTAAAAATGTCATTGGATAATGGAAAACTCAGAATCGAGTTCTCATGATCTAAAAAGAAATTGGCATACCCGCCAATTTGGAAATTCAAAAGGGAGAGTTTTTCAACCATCTTGGAAATACCAAGATGTTAATATCTCCCCCACCATAAAATAACTCATCCACAAGATATAAAAAAAATGGGAATGATAATGAACATTCCCATATCATTAAAAATTAGTTATAACTAAATCGGTTAGAATGGAATAGATCAACTACATCAAGATGTAATCCCCACAATAGGTGTGACCTACCCAGTCATATAATGACCGAAATATCAAATTAAAAAACTAGTCTATGATAATTAAACGACTCATGTCTTCGCATGATATATCATCACATCATCAACTCATTATGTTCTCTTATACAATTCATGGCCCCAAAAAATTTCAACATTGAATTTTTCTCTACCTCTTTAACATGTCACACTTATAACCAACGTCGTTGTGTATCTTAGAAAATGATCAAAATCAAACATGGTTCCTCACACATCAATTATTTACCACATAATAACCATGCCTAAATGCCAAAAATCTTAATGTAACCCACATGTACTTGATTCACAAATGCCAACACACCGCAATAAACACACATCCCTCACTTCTCACATAGATCATAGTTCCACATACCTCATATATATATAGAATTCACCTATGATGGTTCCAATATACTAACCATAATATTGTTAGTGTATACTTTTAACTCATGCACCTCAGGCAGAAAAAATGGTCGTGCCTCAAAAGGACATGAAAAAAAAACCTATCATCATTCCCATGATGTACCTCAGACTGTCATTGGCTAACCAGCCTAATCAACCCATAACTTCTCAATGGAATTCATCAAGCCTAAATCCTGAAATCCAAAATTATAACATAGTTGTAGTGCTACAAAAGAAACCAACCACTAACCACAATGATGAGTTTTCTATATTTTCCATGACCTCAGAGTGCAACACAAGCTCGACTACCCTATCAAGGCTTCACTCCTAGACCAATCATCAAACTGTGAGTCTTCCTTAGTCACTAATGATTGATTATCTTAGAAGGCTTCCAATAGAACCTTTCAAGATTCATGCAGTAAGAACAGTCCTAAAACTCCTTTTTATTCCACTCAAAATGAGTACACTAATGACATGGATTTCTACATTGTAATAATATTGTCGATTTCCCACTATTAAGTGGCCTACCAATGTCTATGTATAGGTTGCCTTGTGAAATTAATCTCTTCCTTTCTTGATATTATCTGAAAACTCTCCACAACAGTAATCCAACACCACTTCCCGTCATCAGTAAGACATGTATGGTATGATTACCTAGTAAATGAGTGCATGGTTCACTATCTCTGATATTGAGGCCAACCTAATGATGTTTACATGAAAACTAATGGCATGTCGTAGAACATTCTCAAAACGCCTCTTCCTTGAGGTGTTGTCACTCACTATGTTGGGAGCGATGAAATTCAACATAGTGAATTTTGTTCCCTATCCCATGATAGAAATTTCTACCTCATGAAGCCTCATGAACTCTCAATATATCTATGCCCCGTGTGATTCTTAAAAGAACTACTTGAATAACCTGTCCTCAATGTACTTCTAGGCCATTCTCCCATGCCTTCCTACTTGAACATTCACATCCAACCAACTTTATGATATTCCTCTGAACATGTATGTTTCCAATTTCACCCCTACCTAAAGGAATCTCTATTAGCACAAAATCATCATCATGGACATGATCTAATTCTCAATTGCATGTAAACCACCATCACCCAGAAAAATCAGCAGGTGCTACGACTGAATATCCAGAGTAAGATATTCTATAGATAGATCTAGTCACTAAGCTACTTTTATGATACCCAGGACAACATATACTAGGATATATCTAATATACTCAAAATTACATGAACCAATTTCTATGATGTAAGGTGGATACAGCGCCAACCCCATAGACTTTGCACAAGCCTATACATATAGATGATAATATACCTTACCCTCAAGGATCTCAAACTTCCCCTAATGCTATGCAACTAATCCATTGTATGAATTGTACTCCATCTGATCCATCTAGGAGGAACTCAATGAATACCATCACCTGGTAACAAAACCTAGATAAAGTATAAATATATATAACACAGTTAGGGAATGTAGTGACATGCAGTGTTCACTCACTACCCTTACCCATCCCCATCACAACCATTCCACTCAGAAACTAGGACTCATACCTCCTTACATATCGTCAACAGATCCATGCATGAATATTTCCCCAGGCCACAACCTTCCTATATAACCATGTTGCCTCAAACAGATGACCTTATCGCCCAACCTTGTGATCAACATCAACACATGTTGTACCAACAAATTCTTTTAAGATATATGAACATAACAGGCGTGACTAGTAAATAAATAAATATGAATATCACATTTAAAAAATAAATTTACCATAATATTATGTACAGATACAATTTAAATGTCTTATCATGTTCCTATTTAAATCATAAAAAGAATTATGAACCCCATTTCCATATCAGGCCAAGGGTCCATATCTCATCTCCTCACATTCATGGACAAGTTCACATGTCAAAATAAAAAAAAACTCACATTACAAGAATAAACATAAAGGTTTAAATAATATAAACCATAAAATGATCAAAAGGGAACAACAATTCTCAAATTTGATAACTTAGTCTATCCCTCATGTATTGGGAAGTGATTACCCAAGCACAAGTTGTAAACCCATTTTTGATGAAATCCTAATATCCAATATAATATAACCCAAATAGTATTACCAAGAAAGAGTTAAAATAAACCCCTATGATACCATTTATTTGTGTCCCAAAAACTAGTATCCACCTGAATAGTGCTATCAGTCTAGATGCCACTAGCTTTAGGTGCACCGCCACAAACACCAAAGGTTGTCGAATAGTAGAGAGGATGTATATATGGAAATTTGTGGAGACTATAACCTCATGGAATAATATAATTATGTTAATGGTGGGTATATATATATAGCATGGAACATAAGAAAAGACTCAGTAAAATTTAACCAGACAAACCAATGGTGGAAGAAAAATCAAAATAAAGAAACATAAGAATCATATTAATCAATATAATGTGATATATATAAACCATAAACATACCAATTTAATATAATAAGAAAATATTTCTACTAATACAAGTTATATAGAACAATAATAAGAAATGGTGTCACCCATGGATGACTACAATAGCTATATACATATATGAAATCAAAGTTCAATAGTGGGTTATTTTATTGGTTATAAACTATATATAATGATATAAGATTAAATATAATCCCATTGTCTTTTAATTGGGAGGGTGTTCTACAATAACTATTGAGAACCTGGGATAAAAGTTCCCATGTTTGAATTTTGATGTTTTGAATGTAAAATTTTTTCATTTTTTGGATTGTCTGTAGGTAGTGGCATGAAATCGTTTCCTTTTTGTTCACAAAATTTAGTTAGTGAGGATATGGTTCTGGAACAATGACTTTATTGTAGGTTTGGGTAGGGACTATTGGGAAATCCTAAATGACCATGTAATGTAATGACCTAACCCTAGTTACCCATAGTTGGTGAATTTTTATATAACATTGGCATGATAAAAAAAGATCAAGTCTCGAAACACTGATTAGTTTAGTAGATTTTGAAATACTAGATACATTCATAAGTATGACATTATATTAGAAAATGGAATACAGAAACAACATATTCTCTATCAGACACACTCATATCCATTATATTATCCCTGAAGGACATTCATAATATACTTCTTCGCATCCTTGGATAAATAAAACATAGAAAGGGGTGATCTCATTTTCTTAGTAAAGATAACAATATAACAGAAAATTTCATAAATAAGAATAAACCGTTATGGCAATTTTGGACTAAAACAAAAGCCTTTTAAACATGAATTTTGGAATGATATTTCCAAGATAATATCAAGTAATGCAATTTTCTTATTCACATGGATATTCTACTAGTCAATTAATCACATGCAATATGAATAACCACTTTCATTATGACGGAACACATAATGCTAGACTTCATTAATACATATTCAAGGCCTTTTTCCATGACTTAAATTAAGATTTCATCAAGGCCTTGTGCGAAGACACTAGTTTGTCTCATGAGACCTACCGATGCATCGGGGATCTATAGCGGGCTCCACCCATCACTTACTAAGTCCAACACATTCCTCATATGAAAAGGTTTAAACAAAACATTATCATTCGTATTAAAACTATCAAAAAAAAAATGTGAATACTTTATCCATAAACCATAAATGGTATAAAAATTACACATACATATTAAATCGTATCCCATATCCTTGAATACAATATGGATGTTTTGTATCATAATAAATAAACTTCATATAAGATCTTATCGATCAATGGATGTTGACGTAGATGATATCTGATTTTTTTAGAGGAATGTCTCTTTCTATTTTGAAATCATTTAAAAGTCATATATTTAT
This sequence comes from Viscum album, assembly GCA_963277665.1. Taxonomy (NCBI): domain Eukaryota; kingdom Viridiplantae; phylum Streptophyta; class Magnoliopsida; order Santalales; family Viscaceae; genus Viscum; species Viscum album. The sequence goes on from OY728121.1 coordinate 462,744,790, forward strand.
AAATGGAAACAATTATTTTTAATATATTATTATATGATTTTAAGGGAAATTTTGATTATGTTATAATGGATTAATATATCCCCTCCCACCATATAAGATAAAAAACAATATTACCTTAATTTTTTCGAAGAGGTCATAAGGTACCTTGTTTGGAAAAAGACGGAAAGATTACTTTCAAACCATTGGATAAAAAGTCAAACAAGGTTATAAATGACTTTATAACATAGTCTCTATAATATTAGAAATGTTTTGGAATTCATTTTTCAGAAACATGGATGTGTATGATAATGTGGTCCCAGTAGATACGTACGTTAAAACAACCACGGATAATAAAGAGATTGTGAAATTAACCATTACCTTATAATTTTACTTGGTTGAAGGTATGTAATCCTCTAGTATAATGGTAAAATAATTTTTATTAAATTATATAAGAACCATAAACATTAATATGATATAACATATAACCTTTTTATATTTCTTTGTTAATGATATTTTAGTAGTATCATCATTTTGGGTGTTAACTAATTCATTTTCCATTATATGCTTGGTAATGTAATCCATGTTTATTATGGATAGGAAGTATTTAATTCATATATATAATTATATTATGTTGCTAAAAATTATTTTTAATCATAAAATAATAATTATTCTTCAATTATTACAATGGGTAATGAATCACATCGCGTTCGTGGAGACAGTAATCGGTACATACACACGAGTGAGAATATAATTCATTTGATATTAAAATAATATATAATTGGATAATGTATAATATATATAGAATAATTATAATGTTATATTTATTATTTAAATAATTTATACTAATTACTATACCCATCAAAATGATGATGTTTTTGAATAGCAAACTACACCACGATATGGAGACGTTAATCTGTACATATGCACGTGTGGTGAATTTGCCATTTATAGGATGGATAGAATAATGTATATAGTTTTACCATTTTTATAATAACATCAAAGTATATATAATATAAATGAGTTATTAATTTAGAATGGAAACAAAAAAGAATATGGAAGTTGATGAAGAAAAGAACTTGAAAGAAGTGATAAAATATTTACCTCTTCTTCGGGTTCTTCCTTTTGATTTGATCAAAAGGGCTCCGTAGGGTGGATTTATGACTAATGGAATACATCTATGATGAATGGAGGAACTTTTAGAGGATATTGGTGAAGGGGTTGGCTGAGAAAAATGTATTTGAAGGTATGAATTTGAGATAAGGGAAGGTAACCTTTTATAAGAGAGGTGAGGGTCACTTTAGGAAAAGCATGAACTATTATTTTATAAAAAAAATATTTTCAGTATCTAGTGGATAAAAAATGAATTATTTAATGCCTAAGGTGGGGATGATTAAAAAACCTCTCATCCAATAGGGTTTATATAGGTTTAGGTCATCATATTATCCTTATCATTTAGATTTACCTCTTAATTTAATAGTTTGACATTTACAATGTATCTTTGTATTTTTATATTATATGGTTAATAAACTTACTATAAACATCGAAGAGAACCTCATGTAGTTAATTATTGACATATATTATATTATTTAAGACGTTTTTAATAACCTTATATATTTAGTAATTGAATTACAATTAATAATATAATATATTTTTTAAAAGCACTTTTATATCAATTTTGAAACTAATTGGTATTATGTTTTTGATAAATTCATAACATCATTACTACTTTGAAAAAAAAATTATTCAACCATAAAATGTAATATTAACCTAGAAAATTAATTTATTTCATTAAAATAATAAAATTATATTTATTTGGATATTTATAATAACAATTATTTTAATAATTCATTAATATAGTAATTACTACATCATCAGTATGTCATAAAAAATTTAATTATTTAATATCTAAAAATTACAAATAAAATACCATTATGTTTGAAATCCTTTTAGATTTATAATGAATGTTTTTAGTGAAATTTATCTTTTGTATAACCCTATATTAAAAAAAATTTAGTTATTAAACATAGATTTTAAATATTTTAACTATTCTTTAAATAAAATAATAACGAATGCTATAATCTAATCCAATTGGATCAAATGGTATCATATTTTATTCCTAATGTTGTTTTTGGTCGAATTAAACTTATCTATTAGAATTATGACACATTTTAGGGTAATTATGATATCAATTTTACCCTTAATTACTCTATTTAATTTTAATCGTGGTAAATAAAAGTAAAAAGTAACTATTCACCAAAAATTATTTTCATCTATTTAACCAAATTTTACATAGTTATATTAAACTCATCTCTATGATTTTTGAAATTCAACTCATAAAAGCGGTAATATTTTGTTTTATACAAATTTTCAAAAGCCCTATGGAGGTGGGTAAAAGATGGTAAATAGTTCGATAAATTTTTATATATATAAACATATTATAAAATAATTCCAATGAATTTTGTTGAACATATATATGTATTATGTATCTCTTTTGACATACAATACGTTAAAATAAAATAACTATTTTTTTTAAAAAAAAGTCCGTTTTAACAAATAAAATAATTTTTTTCACAATTCATCTAAATTTGAATGTTTTCAGAAAAATACCATAAATTCACCCGAAGATAATTTTGATATTCCAATTCAAAAAATGAAGTCAATTATGAGAGATAAAATTTATAAAATGTCAAAAAGTGGTTATTACTCTTCATAATGGCTAGTTTGATAGGTCGCGGTGTTTTAGAATCTTGATGATGCGTATAATGCAAGTTATTGCATTATTCAAAAAGAAAATGTATTGTGGACGCTTGGGGTGTAAGATTCTTCCCTCCTTCAAATAATTCCGTCCTTGAAATTTCTATAATACTACCACACAAAATGATTCGAGAAGTTATTCATAATAAGTTCCGTGGGTTCCCACATTTACTCTTCAATCTTATGGTATCTCCATATAACTTTTACTAGACGAGTTGTCCGGTTTTTCAGCACTTCTTCTCTTGTATCACGAATTTTGACAGGCTCTTCATAATAAGATAGACCAGGTTCCAATTCAATTTCCTCTTAGGTGAGTACATGCATTGGGTCAGCCATGTATTTTCTCAACATTGATATTTGGATCCAATCATGAACTTTGGAGAGACTTGGAGGCATTTCCAAATGATTAGAAACAAATCCAATTCGTTCAAGAATTTCAAATAGTCTGATGTACCTGGGACTCAGTTTAACCTTCTTACCGAAACGTATACCACAATTCCATGGAAAAACCATCAAGAAATCATGGTATCCTTCTTGATATTCCAAATCCTTCCTTCAGTTACTCGCATCGATCTTTTTCCTACTTTTGGCTTCTTTGATGTGTGTTTGGATAACATTAACAAATTCCTTTGTTTCCCCAAAAAGTTCTAGACCTACGAGTTTTATATCACCAACATCATCCCAACCAGTTAGTGTGTGAAATATATTTCCATATATTGCTTTATATGGTTCCATCTAAATACATTAATGGAAGCTATTATTATAGGAAAATTCAATCACAGATAAATATTGATCCCACATACCTTGAATGTCAAGTGAGCAAGATCTTAACCTGTCTTATAAGGTTCGAATAGTCTGTTATGATTGTCTATCAGTTTGAGGGTGGTAGGCAGTGCTCAAACGATGTTCAGTATCCAGGGCTTTCTGAATATTATTCAAGAATCATGATGTAAAACCGAGATGATGATCAGAAAAAATGAATAAGGTACTCCATGAAGCATTAAAACTTCATTAATATATTGTCTTGCTAGAAATCCAAGTGGTAAATCTTCTCTTATTTCAAGAAAATGTGCTAACATGGTATGATGATCAACACTGACCCATATTGCATCATTCCATCAAAGAGTCTTTGGTAGTCCCATGAAAAAGTCCATCGTAATATTATCCCATTTCCACTCAGGTATGGGAAGAGTTTGCATGACTCCTCCAAGATGATTCCTTCCATCTATCACTTGTTGAAAAACCATACATATCGACACAAAATCAGCAATCTCCATCTTCATGTTGTCCCACAAAAAATGGTCCTTCAAATCACTATACATCTTGGTGCTACTAGGGTGTATCGAGAAATTAGATCAATAAGAATCATTTAAAAATTCTCTTTTATGATCCGGTATATCTGGAAAAAAATTATCTTCCCAAATTTTAAAATCCCATCTTCATATATGAAGTCACTCAATCTCCCGTCATTCACAGATTTAATCTCTTTTTTGAAACTCCTCATCATCATCCTATGAAATTTTTATCCTTTCTAGTAAGGATATTTTAGAAAGAATTTGAAAAAGAATTGATGTTTCAACTTCCATTATTATTCCCATATCTGTTTTCACTGGATCCATGAAAATATAACCCTATTCAACTCTAATCAGGTTCAAAACTCCATGATCCTTTCAGCTCAATGAATCTGCCACCTTATTTGCCTTTCCCAGGTGGTGGTGTATTGTGAAATCATAATCCTTGAGTTTTTCAAGCCATCACCTTGGCCTCATGTTAAGTTCTCTTAGTCAGAAAATATACTTCCAACTCTTGAGATTAGTATAAATCTCCCATTTTCACCATAGAGATAGTGTCTACATATTTTCAATGAAAATATTACAACTGCTATCTAAATATCATGAGTCGGATAGTTCTGCTCATGAATTTTTAGTTGTCATTTTTCATAGGCAATAAATCTATCATTCTTCATAAGGAAACAACCATGTCCTATCATTCAAAGAATCACTATAAATAACAATCCCATTGTTCCCTAATGGTAGAGTAATGATAGGAGGATTGACTAATATTCTCCACATTTCTTCAAAAAATTATTCACACACTTTTTTTGAAACAATTTTAACCCCATTACGTGTGAGCTTGGATAATGGGTAATCCAATGGGGCAAAATTATGGATAAAATGCCGAAAATAACCTACTAAACCAATAAAACATTGTACCTCAGTTATACTCATCGGTGCAGGACATTATTGAATTTCCTTGTTCTTTGAAGGATCAATAGATAATCCATCCTTAGAGACAATATGTCCATGAAAATATACCTTTTGATGCTAGAATTCACACTTTCTAAACTTCCTGTATAATTCATTTCTTCTAACGGTTTTCAAAATAGTGAACAAGTGATTTTAATTATCTTAATAGTGTTTCGAGTATACTAGGATATAATCAACAAATACCACAAAAAATCATAAATGTATTCCTTGAAAACTTCTTCCATTAGATCAATGAAAACATAGGGTGCATTAGTCAGCCTAAAAGGCATTACTGCAAACTCATAATGCCCGTACCTCATTCAAAATGATGTTTCTGTCATGTCTACCTTCTTCACACACAACTAATTATATCTAGATCGAAGGTCAATATTTGAATAATACTGAGCTCCATGAAGTTGGTAGAATAAATCATCAATGTGAGGTAGGGGATACTTTTCCATTATTGTTATAGCTTTGATCTCCCTGTATTCAATGCAAAACCTCATAGATCTTCCTTTATTCATATAAAAAAGGACAGGGGCTCCCCATGGAGAAAAAATAGAGAGAATAAATCCCTTATTACTCAATTTATCTAGTTATTTCATTAGATCCACTAATTCCATAGTTTCCATTCTATAAGTGGTATTCGATATGGGCCTTGAATGAGGATCTAAATAAATGGAAAACTCAATTTCTCATCCTATAGGATGTCTAGGTAAATCCTCTAAAAAATCAACATATTATTGCAAAATAGCTACATCCTCTATTTGAGTATTCTTTTCCTCCCACATAATTATTTCATTTTCATCCTCCCAATTTATTTAATTTAGTTGAGCTTTTGGGGATAGATGTAGATAACAATCTGGTGGTGAGGTTTCTTTTCTAAAGATAAGGTAGAACTTATCATCATCAAAAATTGTAACATCATTCTTCTTACAATATATTTTCACATTACGGTCTGAAAGACAATACATACCGATGATTATATCAAATTCAATCATGAGTATGATGATGAGATCAACAGATAAATAACATTTATATTACCTAATGGGAACTGATTCAAAAAAACATTGTTGCGATGATACTTCCATTAGGTGTTTAGACTGATGACTACCTTGTTAATTAAAATTGAAAACATAAAATTTTCTCAACAAACTGGGAAGATATAAAACCACGTGATGATCCAGAATCAAATAAAGCACTGTCTAAACATGAGGAAACCAGTAAATTACCTACCACCACATCTTTCGAAGCTTCAACCTCAGCTGAAGTGATCGCATAATCCAGGCCTTTCTCCCTTGGAATTTTTTGAGGTACCATCCCTAGGAACATATGATATTCATTTCAAAAAGTCACCTTTTCTTTATAATTGTAGCGTTCAACATTGACAAACTCTTTCTTCCCCTTGCAATCATGAGCATGGTGGCCGTTTTCCACACACTTGAAACTGACTCACATTCCCTTTAGGCAAGTACTGTGGTGTTTCATCCCACATTTACTATAGGATGAATATTAAACTTTTCCATTTTCCCCCTTATTTCCATTTCTAGAGTGTTCATCAGATCTCTTCTTCTCCTAATTTTATATAAAGTCATAAGACGTAGAGAATTCTTTTTCTAACATGATAGCGCATTAGAAAATATCATTGTTTGATGGGAAGGATAATGAGACTAATGTTTGATGAAGAAATGGTTTTAAACCATCATTTAACTGATCAATATTACTCTTTTGGTTACGTATATAATATGATGCATGCCTTACTAACATTATAATTTTAGCCTCATATTTTTTGAAATTTTCATCCTCTTATTTCCTCAGACTCAGAAATTGTCTTTCCATATCCACTAGATGGTCATGAGGAAATTATTTTTCTATGAAAATCTCTTCAAACACCCTTCATTACATATTTTATACTTCATCATCTTTCTTTGTGTTTTTAATCAATTACCACTATTGATCTGCATCTCCCATGAGGTGATAAACTTCCATGATAACTTTTTCCAATTTTCTACTCCCCAAAGCATGAAATATATTTTCTAGGAAATTTATCCATTGATCATCTTCTAATGGATTTGTACTCCCATGGAATTTTGGTGGGTTTTTCCTCATGAATCGGTGTAACATTGATCATCTGCATTGGGGTTCAGGGTGCTCTATATTGGTATGGTTATTATTCACAACCTGTGTGAGTTGTCCCAGTATGGTGATAAGATGATAAGCACCAGTTGCTTCACCTAATCCACTATAATTATCTTGAGTAGGAGGTAAATACTTACATGGATTATGTGCGTTGATACAGTTTCAATTCCTTCCACTATGATCCATTTCTAAATAATGGAATACACTAGATTAGTTTATGAATCCCAAAACATAAATCCAAATTGTAAAACACATAAAATAAATTGAATAGTTTATGGATATAATCCATAACTATAAAAAGTTTTTTATGAGGAATTATATACTCATAAACCCTTCATAATGGATTTTAATAAAAATGAGAATTATACTATGCATATCACCTGGAAGTGTCGTAACCAAGAGAGAAACAATGCCCATTGTCATGCACCAGTTCCCATTTGAGTCTAGCTCAAATCAGTGTTTTTAGGTTTTACCCCTTGGTAAATCGATGCCAGAGTCGCCTCTACCATCTCATATCCAGATAGGGATATATTGCTTGGAAAACAAACAAAATCTCTATAGTTCCAAAATTATAATAAATTCTTCTATACTAAACCTCAATGTATATCATAGGGTAATGTTCTCTAATCAGAGTTTTTCTAAATATTTCTTCCAAAGATAATACATAAATTCCTCTAATACCAACTGTAATGTCCCAACCCTATTTACCCATAGTTGGTGCATTATTACCTAACATTGGCATGATCACAAAAGATCAACTCTCGAATGACCGATTAGTTTAGTAACTTTGGAAATAATAGATACATTCATATGTTCTACATTACATTATAAAATGATAAACTACATAAACATAGTCTCCATATGTCACAGTCATGTACCTTATATTATCCATACAGGTCAGTCCTAATATACTTCTTCAAATCCTGGAAAAAATAAAACATTGAAAAGGGTGAGATCATATCCTCAGTAAGGATAACAATATAGAAGATAGTTTCATAAATAAGCATAAAAATTTAAGGACATTCAAGACTAAAAAATGGCCTTTTAAACTTGAAATTTAGCATAATATGGAAAATATAAAATCAAATAATTCCATTTACATATTTACATGGATATTCTATTAGTAGAATAATAAAATCTAATATCAATAGCCACATTTATAATTATGGAATGCATAATTCTAGACTTCATAACCACACATTCAAGGCCTTATGCCAAGACAAAAAATTATATGTTTCCAAGGCCTTGTTATAAGACACTAGATTGTCTATGAGACCTATTGATGCATCGAGGAGCTATAGAGGGATCCACCCGTTATTTAACTTGTCCAACGCATTCCTCATATGAAATGGTTTAAACATAACATAAGAAATACTCTTAAAACTAGCATACAAAATGTCAATACATTATCCATAAACCATGAATGGTATATAAATAACACATCCACAGTAAAACATATCCCAAAAAATTCAATACAATAAAGATGTTTTGTATCATAACAAAGCAACTTCAAATAACCTCATGATCCATTAAAGGATGTTGACATAGATGAAATCAAAACAGTTTTTAGAGAAATATCTCTTTCTATTATGAAATAATTTAAAAGTACTATAATAATAAAATAAATCATTTATTTTGAAAATATTCTTATATGATTGTAAGGGAAACATTGACGATGTCATAACAGTTGAATATATCCACACCCTCCATATAAGTTAAAAAACATTCTCACCTTAATATTGTCGAAAAGGTTATTAGGTACTTTGTTTGGAAAATGAGGGAAATATTACTTTCAAACCATTTTATAAAAAGTAAAACAAGTGTATAAATGAAATTAACCCATTTTCTAGTAAATAGTAAAAATGTTTTTGGATACATTTTTAAGAAACATGGATGTGGATGATAAAGAGGTCCCAGAAGATACATACTTAAAACAACCTCAGAAAATAATGATATTATGAAATTAACCTTGCCTCGTACATTTCCTTGGTAGAGGGTAGGTTAAAATCATGTATAATGGTGAAATAATAGTTATTAAATTATACAAGAATTATATACATTAATATTATATCATATATGATCTTATAATATTTCTTTTTTAATGATATTTTAGTAGTATCAACGTTTCATTTGTTAACTGATTCGTTTTCCGTTATATTCATGGTTAAATAAGCAATGTTTATTATAGATAGTATGTATTTTATTCATATACTGAATGACATTATGTCCATAAATATTATATTTAATCATAAAATTAAAATTATTCTTGAATGACTTCGATGGGTAATAGATCTCTTCACGTTTGTGGAGATGGTAATCCGTACGTACGCACAAGTGACAATATCATTCTTTTGATATTAAAATCTTGTATAATTGGATTGTATATCACATATGTAGAATAATATTCATGTTATATTTATTATTTTAAATCATTTATACTCATTATTATACTCATCCAAATAATGATGTGTTTGAATAACAAACTACACCACGATGTGTAGATGGTAATCCGTACCTATGCACCTATGGTGACTTTTCATTTATAGGATGGATAGAATAATGAATATGGTTGTAACATATTTATAATAAAATCACAGTATTTATAAGATACTGTATTTATAATTTTATAATGGAAACAATAATGAAACATGAAGTGGAAGAAGAAAATAACTTGAAAGAGGTGATGAAATATTTACCTCTTCTTCGGGTTCTTCATTTTGATTTGATCAAAAGGGATCCATATAATAGAATTATAACTAAAGGAATGACTCTAGGATGAAGGGGGGACAATCAAGAATATATTTTCGAAGGGTCTGGCTAAGCCAAATGGCACTGAATGTTTGAATTTGAGGGAAGGGGAGGTTCCCTTTTATAAGGGAGGTGAGGGTCACTTTGGGAAGGGCTTGAAATATTATTTTATAATAAAATAATTTTTGGTCGCTAATTGCTAAAAAATGAATTATTTAAAGGCTAAGGTAGGGATGGGTCAAAAAAAACTCAACCAATATGTTTTCTACCAGTTTAGGTCATCATATTAACCATGTCATATAGATTTAGCTCTTAGTTAAATAGTCTGAAATTTACCATGTCTCAATGTATTTTTATATTTTAAGGTTAATGAACATAATATAAACATCCAAGAGTACCTAAAGTGGTTCATTAATGACATATATAATGTTATTTAATCACTTTGGCTGATCCTTATATTATTAAGAATAGAATAACAATTTATAATATAATATTTGTTTTAAAAACTCTTTTAGGTCAATTTTGACACTATTTTGATTTTTGTGTTTGATAAATTCATAACAGCATTATTACATCGAAAATAGTTCATTTAATCAACCCTAACATGTAATATTAACCTAGAAAATTAATTTTATTCATTAAAAATCCTAGAATTATATTTATTTGGATATTTGTAATATCAATTATTTTAATCTTTCATTAATAAGGTAATTACTACATCATCATTGTGTCATAAATAAAATTATTTATCTAATGTCTAAAAATTATAAATAAAATACCATTTGGTATGATATATATTTATCTCTCTGATGAATATTTATATTCGAATTTACCTTATGAATAACCCTATATTAAAAATGGTTTAGTTATTAAACATTGATTTTAACCCTTTTAGCTCTTCTTTAATTAAATTAATAATAAATGTCGCAATCTAATCCAAGTGGACCAAAGGGTGTATTATTTTATTCATAAGGTTGTTTTGGGTCTAATTACAAATATATAATATAATTAGTACATGTGTTTGGGTAATTATGATATCATTTATACCCTTAGTTACCCTATTTACTTTTAACTGTGATAAATAAAAGTAAAAAGATGCTATTCACCAAAAATTATTTTCATATTATTTAACCACATTTTATGTACTGATTTTTACCATGTCTCCCATATTTTTTAAATTCAACTCACAGAGGTGGTAAAACTATGTTTTATACAAATTTTCAAATACCCCTAGAAGGTGGGTAAAAGATGGTAAATAGTTTGATAAAAGTGTATATATCTATACTTATTATAAAATGACATCAATGAATTCTGTTGAACATATATATGTATTATGTATATATTTTGATCAAAAATAAATTAAAATAAGACAACTAATTATTTATATAAAAAGTCAGTTTTAACTAATAACGTAGTGTTTTTTTCACTATTCATCAAAAATTGATAGTTTTCACAAAAATACAAATAATTCCTTGAATGGTAGTTTCGATATTCAAGATCCAAAAATAAAGTCCATTTTGAAAGATAAAGTTTATAATATTTCAAAAAGTTGGTAATTCTAATCATAACAGCTTGATTGATTGGTCACGATGTGTTAGAATCTCGAAGTTATATACAATGCAAGTTGTTGCATTACTCAAAGGGAAATGTACCATGGAAGCATGGGGTGTTACAGGTAAAATGTTGTTCAATTTTTAATCTACCATTCTATAATTGAAGAATCATACTATATTCATTATTAGAATGATTATTTTATTTTACAATGGAAAAATATATATATGACTATATATATCCAAACATATATAGTGTAATTATATAAAAAGATAATAATATTTCTATATACCTGTATACATGGTGAAACATGCTCAATGATATTCCATCTCTAGCCAAAGATGTTAGGATTTTCCATGTGTCATTGGGAAACCTAATTATAATATGTTTTGTCTTATTTATTTAATATCACATAATCTATTATGATGACACAATAATATATTTTGTATTCATGTACTAGACTGATTTTGAAACCATTTGTGGGGTCCTACATAGTATATGTCACATGATATTATGGATTCCATTGCATTGGGGTTCCCAAATAGACCTCATGGTTTGCAGGATTAAGGTCATTAGATTATTCTTGTGTAATTATACTTGCACATGAGGATAAGAGAACATGAATGAGTCATGGATTAGGATGATCATGGGGATGGACTTGGGGATTATATTAATTAATATTCACATTAAATGTATCATATCAAATACTATATATATATTACATTAGTTTATATGGGATCATATGTACATTCATGCATAGTTTTATATGAAGTGTGATCCCATTTTATTAGTTTTTCTAAAATATCTTCCCCTACATTATTCATTGTTTACTCTACTTCATCTGTTGGTGTATTTTTTCATTATATTTTATAAAACTATGATAATTTATTCATGAGTGTATAATCCCACTATCATAAACAAATTTTTCCATAATAAAAATTGATAGATTATGGTGTACGAGGAGGCACACTTGAGGCAATATGATTGATATACTCGAGGCAGTGTGTTAGTGTCTCCTATGTTAGGATGTTACACATCCCCATACATACCGAGATGATCTTTTAGTATCATATGTATCACATTCCATTGATATTTCATATCTATATTAGTTCATTGAAAACTTCTGTTATTTATATACCCTCAATTAAAACATGTAAATACAAATTCCATATTTAGATATGGAATATCAATTACTTATAGTATCAATAGAAAATCCAATTCAAATATCACAGATATTTTAAGGTTGAATTATCATGAAATATATTATTCAAATTCCTAGGTAAAATGAGACATTTAAATCTCCTATGTTTCTTTAGGTATATGGTCTATAAAATGACAAATGAATTACATAACATTTAATTTTAATTATCGTTGTTTTCATAAATTGTTTCTTACATAGAGGATCTTGGAATGTATGTAACTCCTCAAATTCTGTTTCAAAATAATTATAAAATATCATCTTAAATAAAAATCCCACCGTGTGGTTTCAATAATTAAATAATAGTTCAAAATCATCATCTAAATTAATCACAAAAAACACAAAAATGTTTATTCATACATTATTATAAAATATTTCAAAATTTCTCAACTTCATTATGTGTAATTCACCTCATGTTCACCATGAAGAAGTTATTTCCATTAAAATTTACTTATAGAGCCATCATTTTTTTAATGAAACCTTATGCTCATTTGAATAATTTCTTTACATTTTTATATTTTTAGAAGAAAATGCATCTTTATAAGGAAAGGATAGCAATAAAATGCATATCAATTTCCATATAGTTATCCTTTTCCTTATATTATTCATTCATATCTAGGAAATGTACTTGTTCACAAAATACTATTCCCAGATCTAAAATCCTCTATGAATCTCAATGGGAGATCAATGTGAAATATTGAATTTAATTTTTTTCTTGAAACAATCTATTAATATATGGACAAAAATAACATTTTACAAAGTGTCCTTTTCCAATTAAAATTATTCCTTATGAAGTTCCTATATCACCCATGAATTATTAGTGTATTTTTAAATCTATTCCAACAAGGTGGAAAGTATGTGATATCTTAGTGACTATGTAAACATAAATTTTTTAGTTCAGTTGTATGAGATGTGAGGCAGTGATTACACCATCCAATGTAGTTCATTATCAACCAAATAATCATCACATTGAATCATATTTCAATATATTATTTATCAACCAAAACAAATAAATAATTTTTACTGACATGGAGATAGACACAATAAGTGTAAAATTTTAATGAATTATCATGATAGAAAACTAAAATGAAATGTTCCCATGACTCTGAGAAACTTTTAATTCATATATTGTGTTTCCGAAATTTATCTTTTTTTAGGAAAATGAAATTAATAAAAACTAAAATCAATCAATGTTGTCTCATAAGGAGGGTTAGTCTGTGAGGATACTTTGCAAGGGCTCACTTTATAAGGTCCCCATCATGAGGTTTTATATATGGACTCCCATCACGAAGTATCTTCTATAGAATCACATCACAAAAGTTATTAATTGAGTTCATATCTAATGATTGCAAACACAATGACCCATTAATGACTAAATTTCCTTAAAAATTCTTCTTCAAGGACTATCCATAAGGCCGTGTTGATGAAACAATTTTATTCATGATTTTGTGTGTTTTTTTCCAACATTATGTTGCAATTTTGTAATGAAGGTAACCCTCAAAACCCAAAGCCTTAGATTAATTAATAAAAATGGAAAAGAATACAAGTAATCATATCCCAAAAGATCAAACAGTTTATTAACCTTGGTAAATTATAAACATACCTAATACACAAATTAAAAAAAAACATAAAATACAACAAAGTATTTACTTGGAGAACATAGTCAATCCATCTTTTGAATTTCTACATATCAATATTAATAAAATTCATGGAAACATGGGGAAAGTAATCCAATGATATGTCTTCTTTTAGGTTCATATGAAGGGTATGTTTACAAATAGAATCTATCAGGAAGAAATAAGGAATAATCAATATAGAAACGGAATGTTCGATAAAAAAGCATGACATTTAATTAACACATTGAGAAGGAGAATTCATCAATAGATAATATGAATTGAATAATATAATGATAATTATAAATAATATTCTATATTTTTTAAAATAAAATTATAAAACAGTATCCAGTACATCAGGATACATATACAATCTTGACCTTTCTCTTGGACTATTTAATATTATAGGTAGGCATAAATGAAAAACTCATTTTCTTCATGTTTAGTAATTTGTAAAATGAGAGAATTTAATGAATTACTCTATTTATAAATTAGACCCCAGTCAATAATTTTGTCATAAATTCATTCTTTATATAAAAATTGATCAACGTAATTCATCAACAATGATCATTATTAGTCAATATCATTATTAAGTAATGAATATGGATTAAAAATATTTACCCAAAAAATTAAATATCATTAAATGTAAAAATATGTATGTATAATTGATATATGTATTGATATATAATTATATTAATTAAATATAATATGGATATTTAAAAAATATAGTGGTTATGATCCCAATAAAGTGAATGTTTTAAGGGAATGTTAATGGAATCAAAATTAACCCAGGATGGGAATGGTAATACACTCCCTGCTCAAACTTCTCATAAAACATATGTAGGAAGGATGAGGTTCATATAAATAAAACTTATTACTCGTTTTTTTACAAGTAATATATTGGGTTGTTAAAATTTATCAATAGAAATACTATATAATTTTTGTAAATAAAATAGTGAGGAATATACATATTTAACATTGAAAATCACCTTAAAAAATATACAAAATATTTTGGAAATAAATTTCCATGAAAATAACCTCAAAAACATATGAAAGTATCGTAAAATAAATTTGTATCATTAGTAGTGGAAAATTTAGTATATGTAGTGTATTTTAAATCTATGTTTCATGTCATGCCTTTGTTAAAAGGTTATAAACATCCTTATTTGAAAAATGATAAGAATATTCATTTTATATACTTTTTTTTAAATGAAACTATATTTTTAATAATTGATTTCATATATTATTTCATAATATTAAAAATATATTTCAAAATTGAACATACGTACATGGAATAAAAATTATTTTTGATATATTATAGACATAATAATGGATTTTCATGAAAACATTATATCATTAATTTTTAATTACAATGATAGGAAAATGGTATTGAGAAAAAAATTCATTAATAACCACTAGATAGTAAAAAAAATTGTTTCTTTTAAAATGGTTAAATTATTTCCTCAATCAAGAAATAATAAAAAAATCTCCATTAAAAATATAATTTTGAAATAAACCCATTCCAATTTAGAAAATTTTGGATCATAACTACCAAAAAAGAAATAAAAAAGGATTAAATATACAGGGAATAAAAAAATAACCATGATATAACATATCAATGTGGAAATAGATACCACTCATAAAAATAAGTAGGTGTATAATACCAAATATTTCTTAATGGAGTGAAAATTGAATTAAGATTTTTTATAATGATCATACAATTGATGTCAGAATTAATAATTTCATCAATTAACTATTTAAAATATAAATGAAAATAATATTATTTTATATAAAATTTAAAAAAACATTATTTTAATAATATTATAATATTAATTACACTGATGAAATAATATAACCTAATGAAACAGAATGGAGTACTGAAACACTTACCATTTAGTTGCATTTGAGTAAAATCCATTTGAAAGAAATAAAATGAAATGTAACATAAAATAACATATTTAATTATTTATTGATAATATAATTTGTAATATTGAAGTTTTATAGACAATATTAATGAAATTAAAATAATAGTATTAAAATAATTGTCAATGAATGGGAATTGAGAGAGTATCTCTTATATAGAACTTAAAATTAGAGGAACTTGATTTAAAATCCATTATAATTTTTTTAGGAATATTATAATTTTATAATAGAACCAGAACCATTTTCATATTTATAATATCATATACAATAATTTTTATCCTCTTACCGCAAGTACATTAATAAAATAACATTATTTCTATTATTTCTAGTGTTAACTACATCATTTTCACAAGAATGTTTTTTCACACATGCTCTGGTTCATGTGAATATTATATCGATCCATCATCTACATGATGATTTTATATTCATAAATATAAAATTTACTCAATATATGTCTTTTTTAAATGTTGAGGTTCAATTCCCCTTTTATTGAACAATGATAGAAATACCCCCTTTTAGAAATTGGAAATTAAAAAACCATTACACGATGGGAAAATAGACATAAAAATATGTCCAAAAAACTACATGACCAAAAGAAACAAAAACCCATGTAGTCATAAAAAACACTCATCCCCCGTTTCCAATCATTGTAACAGTGCAATCCATCAAGATACAACATCACCCCCTCTACCAAGAAGTTTCACTGTGCTAGCAGTGCAATGTGTTAGATAACATCTCTAGCCAACAAAGTGTGGAGGATCACCAAAAAAATGTTCCAGGAAACCATTCTCTCTTATGACACTCCCACCTGACATTGCATAAAGACAACATTAGAAATGTCAACCTGATGTAATTTAATTAAAATTTGAAAAAATGAGTGACTGACATGGAATGACACCCATAGTCCCATCAAGAGATGAAACACTATAGAATGAATGGTGTCATCACATCACTCCCTCTTTCAAGGCCACCCACCCAATGACACATGGAAATTATGTGCCGCTCCATGTGTGAAAAGGGGGAACCAAAAAACACAAATAAGTTTCTTCCAGTGAATGAGAAAGAACATGAATATCAGTAAAAAATAGAACTAATTATTATGACTATCATTGTGAGTGTGTAATGGAAAAAAAATACATTGGACTGTGAGGCAATATTTTGTTGTACACTTGAGGATTTAATTTTTTACCCATTAGAAATAGAAATTGATTGTTAAATATTCAGCCCCAAAAATAATACAATCAAAATAAATGGGATAAAATGGTTTTATTTTATTTTAATGTTTAAGACATAATTGATGGTTGTATAAGGATAAGTTATAATAAAGTGCTTATAGATGGCCACTATCACCACTTAGATGAACCTTCATTGGAAGTATTATAAAGGACCATAATGAAGGTATTTTGAGATGAATATAATAAATATAATTTGAATAAGGGTATTAGGGGATACTTTTTATGGTCTTTTTAGATAAACTGTTCATGTTGTTTAAAATATGTTAGGGGAGGGGGATCCCTTTTATAATTGAGGATTGGTGATATATTTTTAAATTCCCAAAACTAATCCAAAATAGGATGCCACACTAAAGAAATGTAATTAAAAAATTGATTAATAATGAGGTGGAGTAAACTTAGAATATAAAAACAAAAAGAAAATAAACATGTTGTTCCCTTATCCTCTACGTTTACCTACTTTTACAAATTTAGTTTGAAGCACAGGAACTAGGGTTTTTATTTATTTAGTTAATTTTTCATTTAACAATAAAATTTAATGGGTATTATTAGATAATTTGGGTCCAATTAATCTAAATGAACTAAAATTTGTTGAATTCATGTCCTAAATTTGTGCAAATTTAATATCAAAACATGTGCATTTAACGAGTAAAACACTCTATTAACATTAATGATATTAATTAATTTTTAATGCCTTTTCTAATTATTATGAAGGAAAATTACATTGAAATTATAACCTAATATTTATTAATATTATTCAAAATATTGAATATTTTTTCTAAAATTCAATTAATATAACTTTTAGAATTTAATTTTAATTTAAACCCGCAATCATGATGAATATGGGGTTTTGCAATGAAATTTTTCTAGGGGAAAAATTTTTTTATATAAAATTTCAACATAAAATTTATTCCAATGTCCAAAATTGGATTATTCATAATATTACTAATAAAATTTTAGTTTTAATAAATTTTAAAATCACAATGGATCTTTTTAAATTCATTAAAATTTAAGGATGTTTTCACTAAGATATCATTTTTTCAATATTCATCAAACAAATAATTTATTTGTAAAATACAGTAATATTTAATCATATATAATTTTTAATTAATGAGTAAAAAATATTGTTTATTTTCCGAAAATAAATTTTGATAATGTGGAAAAAAAATAATTTTAAAATTAGCATGCATAAGATAACTTCGCCACTTTTTAGAAAAGTTCAATTTTTAAGTTGTAAACTGGAATTATTATTATCCCATGATTAGAAATAATATTATATGAATGATAATAATTTTTATATAATTTATAATATAAAAATATATTTAAAATCATTCAACAATAGGGATTAATTTATTTTATTACTATAAAAATACAACGTGTTGATACAAACTTATTTTTTGGAAATCATTTATTTAAAATTTAACTAATTTTTTAAATTAAAATAATTTGAAAAAAAATTTACTTACATAATAAATTTTTAAACCATATAATTTTTATAATTAATTATTCAAATTAATAGCATGTAATATAATGGTTTGGTGGTTACTATCACATTAAATAATAATATTTTTATAGAATATTGTGGTTCATTTAAACATGGTTAAAAGTGTAACAGAATATATAGATGAAATAATAATTTTTTAAATAAGATTATATTATAAACTCTATGGGTGTTACATTGTATTAAATACAAATATCTGCCTCTCATTTAATTATATTTTTGTTATCAAATGACTCACCCTTATTTTTTTACCATTATCATAAAATTGGTTGATAAAAATTCATATTGATTAGAGAGAAAGGGTTGTATGGAGGTTATATAAAATAATACACACCTAGGTTTCTTTATATAAAAATATTAGTTGTATTAGAAAATACTAACCTAGAGGAGAAAACTAATTTCAAAGTACAAATCGAGTGTGAATGAAAACATAGATATGAGAATGAAAACGACCAAAAATAAATAAATATTAGATCAGTGAAAAGACAATAATTTCATTAGAAATGAATGTAAAATGACCAAATTATTAATTTATGATATTTTTCCCAATTTTGAGAGAATCAATTGTAGTCATGATATAAAATAGATGATAATATACATACATGATATATTTTTATTTCACAAGAAAAATTCCATCCTTTTGTTGTGCGTCGATCAATTCGCAATTCATTTCCTCCTCTAAAAAATTAATGTCCTTGATTATTTTCTAAGAATGATGTACTAAAATTAACAATTAATGGATTATAATATCAATAAAATAGCGACACATCCTTCTGCATATCTATAAAAATTTACTAAATCCAAAATAGATAGCTCATGTTATCCAATATAATATATTAATCTATAAACCTCAATAATAACATCCAAAGAAAATAATAATGTTTATATATTAAATTTTTTAAATAAAAATTGAATCATATTAATGAGGAAATAATTTTGGAATGTTGTATATGTTGCACCCTTGTCAGTCATCAGTTGTGGGTTCAATACATGTGGCCTCATCAGATGTGGGGTGATGTCTCTTGGTATAAATTTTGTCCTATTTTAAGCATTTGTTAAAATAAATCATTAATTACTCCCAAAAGTAAGATGAACATCCTCAAAATAACATTATTACTTTGATTATTTTTTAAAAACATAGATTTCTTAATGAACAATATCCTGCATAATCGGATGATACTATATGATTATTAGTACATTAACATAAATTTTCACATTAACCATAAAGGTTATCAATGTGATATCCCAACACAAACTATCAGGTTCGCACCAAAATGCCACATAACCTCATGCGTGCATCCCCATATGCAAGATGATACTGACTAGTAGTGAGGGTCTATGTCCGATAATGCGGAGTCAATACCCTCTATGTCATGTCATATATAAGGATAAATAATAATAATAAAAACACAAAGAATTAAAGAAACATTGTAAATGTGGAAACTATAGATGAATTACAACGTTTATAAATAATGGCACCCAAAGTGAAAAGCTGACCAGAGTAATGAAATGTATTCAGTAAATAAAAAAGCAGTTGTGTCCTCTAGTATCAATCCCGGTATGTCGCTTACCCCAATTCAAAACTCCACCTACTCAACCATTCACCATTTGTCCCTTTCCCTTCTGCAAGTCTCTCGTGAGATCAAGAATCACATAGAAATGCCTAGGTAGGGTGTTAGTACAATACTCAGTAGGACACGACCCCTTAATTCTTGAATTGATGTTCTCATGTATACATGTCTATGCAAAATATTATTATTTATAGTAAAACACATAAAAATACATTCAAATAGATTGGTAGTGCACTAACTCAGTTTGCACAACCCCCTTCCATACATGTTTCAGCTCCATGCGGTAAGATAACTAAATGAGTTGTAAGAAGTTAACTTGCCCTTTTACCCCATCCTCACAGTGTCATGAAGATGATACCCATCATCATCTATCACTCAAGTGAAAAAATTAAACCCTTTCCTACAGATGATATCGACATGTTTACTCACATCGACTAGGCTATCACATTATTAAAAACACTTGGCATTTAGGCATCCTTGTGCACACCCTCAGGAAGACACCATGGCATCCTCCTACCTCTACCATGTGTTTTTCCCTTGTGTATATAAATTTAATCAAGACTTATCCCCCACTCGAGAATAAATATGTCATGATTTTTCACCTTCCTTAAATACCACTAACAACCACAAGGCATCGTGATACATATACATGGCAAGCACACTAGTAGAAATTTTGTCTCGGGCGCAGTCGTTTTGGATGGGATATTACAAAATGGTATTATCGAATAAGAATTTTACTAACTTTTTACTCCTCATAGGATGGGGTTGGGATTGGTTAGACATGAGCTAGGATGGTTGGTAGTCGAGCAGGATAACTATGTCAATTCTTGGATAGCATAACATAGTGGACATTAATGTTTCAATAACATGGGGAATTCATGATCGGTTGTTACTATTGACTCAACAATGGCGATGAACATTATGATATGTGAGATTTAGGAGATTTTTCCTATGTTCTTTCATTATTACAAGGAACGTAGGTTCACATTCCATTTATATACATGTTGTTGTGCTGCATACTAGTTCATTAATTAAATTCAATGATTTGTACAATCAGTTCGGTACAGTTTTTTCTATGTAATTTATCTGTGTTGGATTTTAGTGTTATATATCTTCATTGGAGTTGATTAGTTTAACTGAGCATGATGTTGTGATATTTTTTTGTATAATGAAGAAAAATATGATGAGGGTATGAAGAGAGGGGTTAGTATTGCAAGGGTATACCATGGGTAAAGGGTAGACCCCTGGTAAAACCATGTTTGATCCCAATGATTGGTTTATATAAAACATTTATTGATCCCTTACACATTTTAGAAATTTCTGTGTTCCTAATTATATTTTTTTGTATACGATTCTTCTACATAGAAATTTTGTGGGACCACCAACTGAGAAGGATAGTCTTATGAACATCCACGCCCAAGCTTCAGTGGTGGTAGCAACAGTTCCTTATCATGCACCTCCAAGGTCCATGGTTAAATACTCAAGGGATATATAGATCCAAAATTATCCAACCTTCTAGTGCTTTGGTTGACTGTATGATACTGAGGATTGGGAGGATATCAAAGAGGGTATCTCCAACCTCATATACACACCATCAGACATAAAGTTGAAGGCCACATCCTTCATGCTTCGGGGACATAAAGAGAATTGGTTAGGAGTTATGGGATATGTTGGAAAATTTGAGGGTCTCAGCTATGAGGCTTTCTAGACCCGATTTTCCAGTGATTTTTTACCTAACATGATGATTATCGCTCAAGCACAGGTGTTCATGGAGATCCATCTAGGTTCTGTGGATGTATCACCATATTCTACATGTTTTACCATGGTCCTCCATTTTGAACCACATCTTGCTTGTAATGAGTCACATAAGGAATGGACGTTTCAAATTGGTCTTCGACCTAACCTTAAATATCATGTCCTAGTTTTTGACCTAGATTCATACTCAGAGGTGCTGAGTTAAGCCCTGACCATTTATAGGATTCTTGAGGGTGGATGAATAGCGGGAATTTTCCATCCTTTCACCAGTCATTAAGGTAGAGTTTCCAATAATATTTTGAACACCACTTCTAAGGGATGAAATAGGATGTCCAGGATTATGAAACATCATAGTGGAAAGCATGTTTATCAAATCTCTATCACATTATTCCCTTATTGAGGTGACCAGTAGTTATTTAACTACGATAATAGTGGAAATTATACTGGATTGTGCATGATTACCTAAATATAGTGCCAGAAATTTTAAATGAATGGACACTGCCAACAGTTTTGTGCCAGAATATCAGCTATGATATGAAGGCCATGATGGCTAGTGGAGAAGGTCAAGAAAAGGGACCTTGATAGAAGATGTATACTTCCCTGACATTAGCAGTTCAAGGACTGGGTCGTTGAGAAAACGCAGGATGGGTTTATAAAATTTATTTGATTCCAACAGATTGTGAGGAGGGAGATTCCACCATTCAAGATATTCTTTTTATCACATCCACAATATATACTACTTTATATGGTACCTGTGCATCTCATTCATTCATATTTGCACAAGTATTAATGGTACATTATTTACCAGTAATGTTTTCCTATGAGTTAGTCTCTCATGATACACCTTTGTGTGCGAGATTGGACCATCTCCGCTGAAGACTATAGTGTATAATAGTTTTTTATGGCTATAGACATCTATGGAAATTCATGATTCTCGAGAAGACAGATTTGGATGTGATTTTAGGCATAGATAGGGTTACTAGTTTTCAATATCTAATTGATTTCTATCGAAGAGGAGTATATATTACATCACCTAAGGCAGAAAAGTTCCTAATGAATGAAGAGTGGAAACTTGGAGAAGGTAGGTTTGGACCAGATTTGAGTCAGCTCAGGACAATTGAAACAACGATTGTGGGATTGTCTCTTTCAGCATGATCTGTTGCAGGCACCTCATCTTTTCAAATAGTCGTCGATATATTACTGAATTTTTTTTCTAAATGACGTCACATGATTCCCTCTTGAAATCCGAGATAGATTTGAGTTAGATATTATAGCAGGTGTGTAACCCATTTTGATACCTCCATATCATATGGAACCGGTTGAGCTGAAGGATGTCATGGTACGATAAGATGACATTCAGGGAAATGGTTTTATTAGACATTGTACCTCAATGTGAGGTGCACCAATTTTATTCGACAAGATGTTAGATAATAGTATTCATCTATGTATTGATTATTGGAAGATGAACCAGGTGACAATGATGAATTTATATCTATTTACCAAGATCGATTATCTTTTTGATCATCTAAGGGGGGCCCTGTGGTTCTCCAGGATTGATATTCGGTCATGTTATCTCCAGTTGCGAGTTAGTGATGAGGAAATTCCAATGATGTGATTTTATATTAGATATATAGTAGATGTGTAATGACCCGTACTTGATGTACCTGGACATTACATTACTTTCTCTGAATACTTAATACATAACAAAAAAATAAACCTTAAAATCTTAATAGTTTTGTGTCTTTGAAAACATGGGAGACAATCTTCTAATCATGGTGAAAGTTCTTCAAAATCTCTTATAAAGATCTTTACCTTTTGTTTTCTAACCTAAAAACATCTTTTATATCCTGTGGAAAAGAAAAAATAAAAAAGGGAGAGCTCAAATGCTCAGTAAGGTTTAAAGAAGGAAGCATCAATCATATCATATTCATTAGAACATAATATTTTGAAAATCGTAACCTACAAAAGAGATCAAAATATCATAACATGGGATAAATCATAATAGTGAAAATTAATCCCACTAATCATAACATAAAACATGAAACGTTGTGTAATAAACACATAATCATAGGAAATCATTTCATATTTGTGAAATGACTATCATAGTGGACAAAGTCCATTTATGAACTGAGTTCACTCCTTGTTCCAGTCATGTATCACTGAAATGAATTAACTTGTCATTCCATCCATGTATATCTCATGAGATATAAATCATTACAAAATTAATTGGATGGATATATTGTTAACACAAATCTCATAATTAAACCATTCTTTTGTGTACCAAAAAAGCATAAATCATATATCATAGCATAACCCATGTAATAAAAATGGTATTCTTAAACACCATGCCATCATAACATAATCCATATAAGAAAAAAGGTCTTCATAAAAATAATTCAATAATAACATAATCAAATAATTGTAATATTTGGGATAGAGACAGAACCCAATATTATCTGAGATGGAAAATAATTTTGATAAGACATTTGAACTCCATTTTGAGTAAAATATCCTTTATACTTCAATTTTTTTCCCTCTCTCAATATGTCATACAATTTTAAACTAAAATAAGTTAATTGAAAATACACATGAAAACATGTAAAGGATTATTCATGGAAATAATGTTCTATGAAATCATAAAAATCCATTCATGTCGTATAAGTTATAAAAATCATTCTTCTCGTACTTTGGCCGGAAAAGTAAAAAATTATCTCATAATAAAACAACCAAAGATTCCATTCATATATTTTAATAAAAATTCAACAATAGGTTAATTTGGATTAAATCAATTGTAGGAGGACATAAATAATATTACAATTTGAGGAAACATGGATGTGGATGATAAATATTCCCCAGTAAATTCTGATGTATGAAAAATCTCGGATAAAAGTGATATTTTGAGATTTTCCCTTACCTTAGGTCTGATATGCTTCGTACACATCCAAAAATCCTATATAATGATTTAATTAATGTCATTGAATTATTAAAGAATCATATTCATTGTTATTATATCCTACATGGTCATATTATTATCTTCTTATTAGTAATATTTCATTGCTACTTGTTATTCGGGTGTTCATTGCTTTATGTCCTTATGCATGTTTTGTCAAATAAATTCTTATTCCTCTTTTTAGGTTATAAATACCTCATTTACAGAATTTTATTAGTGTAATATATATCATATTTATTCATTCAATTCATTTATATTATCATGGCTTAATTAAGATCACGTAGAACGAATCACATCGCACCATGGAGACGGTAAGTCGTACGTACGCATGAGTGATGATATCATTCCCATAATTATTGAATGGTATTGGAGTGAATGATGGAATGTTTCAGAATTAGTATCATGATATAATATTCATATATATTTATTCTTTACACCATTATTCCCATCCAAGTAAGGTGGTGGTGAAAAATAGATAACACCACGGCTTGGAGATGGTATTCTGTACGTATGCACGCACAGTGATTTCATTCTTCCTAGGATGGATAGAAGGTGAAATATGGTTGTTTAATATTTATAATAACATATAAGTATATTATTGATATGTATGTTATTAATTTATTATGAAACAAATAAATAATAATAAGTAGAAGAAGAAATAAACTGGAAAGGATCAGTAAAGGATATTACCTTTTCTTTAACACGCCCCTTCTTAACCTCCTCTTAGGCACTAAAGTTTCTATTTGAATAAACCATGGACCTGTAGTATGTTACTAGTTAAGTGGAGAAGAGAAATTTTCATGGCTTGGCTGAGTTTGAAGGCTCAAAGCTGTGTGACGAGTAGAGGGAGGAGGTGCCCTTTTATAAGGGAAGAGAGGGGCACCTTATGAAAAAATAAAAATATTATTTTATAATAAATTCCTATCCAGTTTATAATGGCTCCGAAATGACTTATTTATAGGCTAGGGTGGTGATGGTTCGAAATCCTCTCAACCAATAGGTTTTAGACAATTTTAGGTTACAATTTTAACTTTATCATTTTGATTTAACTCTAAGTTAAATAATTTATGTTTTACCACGTGTTCTTGTATTCTTACACTCTATGGTTTTTAAAATATCTATAAATTGCCAATCGAACCCCAATTGGTTAATTAATGAAATAAATATTATTATATAATTTTTTTGGAAGAACTTTAGATTTTTAGGAATAGAATATCAATTAATAATTTAATATTTATTTTAGAAATTCTTTTGTGTCAATTTTGACACTATTTGGTTGTTTGTTTTTTCTAAATTCATGACAACATTATTACATTGAAAACAATTCATATAAATAACCCTAGTATGTTATATTAACCTATAAAATTAGTTTAATTCATAAAAAGTTTCAAATTACTTTTATTTGGGTATTTATAATATCAATTATGTTAATATTTCATTAATGAGGTAATTGCTGCATCATTATTGTGTCACAAATAAATTAAATTATTTAATATATAAAAAATATAAATTAATTACCATTATGTAGGGAATTTTTTTATATTTATAATTAATATTTATAGTCGAATTTATCTTATGTATAACCTTATATTAATTTTTTTTACTTTTTAAACTGTGATTTTAATTCTTTTATCTCTTCTTTGAATTAAATAATAATAAATTTCATAATCTAATACAAGTGGAACTAAATGGTCATATTTTATTACTAAGGTTTTTTTTCTGGAATTAAACTTATCTGATATAATTATGAAATGTTTTAGGATAATAATAATATCATTTTTACCCTTAATTACCCTATTTACTTTTAACCGTGGTAAATAAAAGTAAAAATTTACTATTTACCAAAAATTATTTTTATATTATTAAACCAATTTTTACATACTAATATCAACCGTGTCTCTTGGATTTTTGAAATTCCACTCACAGAAGTGGTAAAATTATTTTTATGTAAATTTGCAAATTCTTCTAAGAGGTGGGTAAAAGATGGTAAAAAGTTCAATAAAATTTTTATATATCTAAAATTATTATAAAATCACTCAAATTAATTACAATGAACTTATATAGGTATTATGTATCTTTTTTGACCAAAAAATAATTTAAATAAAATAAATAATTATTAAAATAAAAATTTTGTTTTAAACTATAACTCAATGTTTTTCACTATTCATCAATAATTAATAGTTTTCAGAAAAATACAAAAAATTCCCCCTAAGGTAATTTCAATATTCCGAATCCAAAAATGAAGTACATTTTGAAAGATAAAATTTATAATATTTCAAAATGTGGTTATTACTATTCATAACGGCTAGTTCATAATAATATTATAATAATATCTCGTTTAGTGAAACTCAGTATTGCGTACAACACACACTATCAAGGAATGTTTCTCTGGCATGCAACACAAACCTAGAATAGTGTTTGTGTATACTGAAAACTAATACAGTGTTGCATATAGCTCAAGATAATCTTGGTGTAGCGTACAACAAAAGACATCAAATAAATTAAATAGAATCTTTCTCATAAAATCATCGGGTGTTACATTCTACCCCCCTTAAAATGAATTTTGCGCTCAAAATTTGTCGGGGTTATAAAATTTTTACTACATGGAAGTTTCATTCATAGAAGCCCAGATCGTAAAGAGGAATTACAAAACAATAATTTTAAAAACTAATGTATCAAACGTAACGATTACCCAAATTAACTCATCACTGGTTTTCCACATAGGAGAACATAGGTGAAAATATCGATATGGAAGAAAATTAAAACCATCATGTTCTATTAGAGAGTGTTAGAGAACATGGATATGATAAAGCCAAAAATCACAAAGCCATAAATTTATGATGATCTAAGGTACCATCTGATTCATCAGATATGAGGGAAATATGATTTGTTTTTGGGTTTTCAAGATCATTTCCATAATGTTGAAGAATTTTTGAATTAAAATAAATGCTTAATTGATTTTGGTATAATCTCATTGTTTTTTGAGACTTGACTAATTTCCACTTCATCTCTTAAATAAATGAAGTTTAATTTGACTTCCATAATGTTTTAGCAGATCATGCGATAGAATGATAGTTCATTCCATCTATCTCAAACATAAGGTTAGAAATAGTTATATACATAAGTCCATCTATTGTGATAATAATCATATATAGTTCCAAAAATTGACTTATACTTCATCTAGTATACCACTTAATAAAATAAAACTAATTTCTTCAGTCTAGGGACTTTTGGATGGCCAATGGTAGGCGATAAAGGTCTGTCGCACTTTGGTTGTGGGTTCGATACCAACACCCTTGTCCGACGTGATGGGTTGTCTCCCGTAATACGATTTGTCCTGTTTCTAAAACTATACTTATTATCACATAAAAAAAAGTTATAGACTTAAAATATACTATCTGCTGTCTAACTTACTCCATTCCAATCATTATGTTTATCCAAAATACTTTTGTCCAATCTCATAGAATAATGAAAAAGAATAATAGAAAGGTCATCTACCAAGAATTGAATACAATCATTTGTCTCCCATATATCTTAAGATATATCTTTTTGGCCACATTCCAAACATGTGGATTCCATAATCATGTATTCTCTTGAAAAATTAATACCCATTGAACCTTAGTGAAAACCTGAATGCGGACAAAAGTTAACTCTTTCCACATACCAAAATCCCAAGAATTCTATATACTCAAACCATGATATCACTTTGTCCTTATATCAATCATGAGCTCATGAATACTACCAAACATATTATTTTATCCGTATCCATTAATTATGCACATACAATCTTCATTACAAAAGTATTTCAATATAATTATTGAAAACCAGAATAAACCAATATATGGGTATTCCAATATTCCAGAATACTATAAATGAGATTCCATGATAATATTTTGAAATCCCATTACATAAACACTTAATCATTCCACCACATCATTTGCATAATCAACATTACAAATAGTGATCGCATGTGACTTCCCTTTCTCCTTTTACAATAGAGGTTGTTGATGTCGATCATCATTAACCCTTGTATTAGGTAATTGGTTACCATACTGCCCCATTTCCTTGAAATTGTAGCATTGAAGCATTGGTGGGGCATTCTCTGTAGTCTTTTATATATTCACATCATTAGATACCTTTTTCCCATTACATCGACACTCAACTGCTCGATGACATTATTTTACACCCTCAAAACATTTTCTAGTTTCTTTTATGCAATCTCCACCATGCTTATTTCCACACATTGAGCATGAAGAAACATTCATCTAATTTTATCCATTTTTATGAGATTTCTCCATGAAATCCATCTTTCGTTTCATGTCAAAACCATGAGATGGATATATAACACCAACTTCTAGTTCTACCTTGGTAGCACAACCCACAATTTCTTCATAGCTACTAAAGTCACTTATAGATAATGCCTTTCAAAGACTTGGTTTTAAGCCACTGAAGAATCGGTCACCTTTACTTTCATGTTGGATGATAAAGCCAGATGCATACCGTTAAAGCCTTGTAAAATTCTCCTCGTATATACCAATAGATTCATATAACTTTTTCTTTTGCTCAAGGAACTCCTTTCCCATATTTGTTGGAAAAATACGAGGGAAATAATTATTGAAAAACAAGTTCTTGAACTCATCCCATTCAGGGGATTCAAATTCACCTTGGGGCCTTGTATTCTTGATTAGAGTCCACCACTTGTCTGATTCAACTTCTAAATGGTAAATGTCCAGAATTACTTTTTCATGTTCTGAGTAGGGAATTATGGAAAATATAATTTCAATGGTATTGATCCATTGTTCAGTAATAGGTGGATCAGAAGACCCATTGAAAGACGGTGGGAGTTTCCTCATGAAGGACTCAATAGAATATTGTTCCCTTCTATTCTCATTTGGATGTCCAGAATGATTCATATCTTGTGTAATTATAGCAATATGAATTTTCACTCTATCTCCCATAACATTGTTTTGTTTAGGATGAAAATAATTTCATCATCCATTACATTGATCAACATGGTCCCTTTTGGTTCATGCCATCTTCTAAAACCCAAAATGAATAGTGTGAGAGGCAAAAATCATGCTAGGAAAACAACATAACAAAAGGGAAGTACCATCAATATCTAATATCTTAGGTTTAATTATAATATTTTTACCATAAATATAGGACTATATCCTATACTTATACATATCCTTAGGGACATCTCTATACATACCATATAAATATATCTAGGGATATCACTAAAGTTTGCACATCCTAGTTTACAAAGGTTTACTAACCCTTTACTCTGATACCAACTGTAATGACCCACACTTGACATGCATGGTCATTACATTACTTGTGCAGAATACTTAATACATAAAAAAACACAAGGACCGTAATAGTTTACTGTCCTTGGAAACTTTGAACACAATCTTCTAATCATGGTAAAAGATCTTCAATATCTCAAATAATGATCATTCCCTTTTGTTTTCTTAACTAAAACATTTATTTATATCCTAAGGAAAAGAAAACATAAAAAATGTTGATCTCAATTGATCAGTAAGGGTAAACAAAGGAAACAATAATCATATCGTATTCATAAGAACCTAGCATTATGAAAATCATAACCTGCAAAAGAGATCAAAATATCCTAACATGTGATAAATCATAGTAGTGAAATGTAATCCCAATAATCATAACATAAAACATTAAAATTTGTGACAAACACATATAATCATAGGAAATAATTTCAGATTAGTCAAGACTCATTTCCAAGACTAT
Source organism: Viscum album (assembly GCA_963277665.1). NCBI lineage: Eukaryota > Viridiplantae > Streptophyta > Magnoliopsida > Santalales > Viscaceae > Viscum > Viscum album. The sequence continues at coordinate 462,775,710 of OY728121.1, forward strand.
CATTGTGGTCAAAGTCCATTTCTGAATAGATTTCACTCCATGTTCTAGTCATGTATCACTGAACCCGATTAACTTGTCGTTTCAGGAATGTCTATCTCATGTGATATAATTCATTACCCAATGTATTGGAGGTAGATATAGTTTCCACACATCTCATAAAGTAACCATTCTTATGTGTGTCACAAAATCCTAAATCATATATTATAGTATAACTCATGTAATTAAAACGGGATTCATAAACACCATCCCATCATAACATAATACATATAACATAAAAAGAAATCATAAAAATAATTCCATCATAACATAATCAAATCAATGTAATAATATGTATATAAACAAAACACTATATTATCTTAGATGGAAAATAATTTTGATAAAACACTTGAACTCCATTTTTGTGGAAAATATCCTTTATACTTCAAAACATTTTTCCTTTCTCAATATGTCATACCATTTTAAACTAAAATAAATTAATTGAAAATAAACATGAAAACTTTAAAGAAATATTCATGGTATTAATGTTATATTAAATCATAAAAATCCATTCATTTTTTATACGTTAATAAAAACATTCTTCATGTACTTTTGCTGGAAAAGAAGGGAAATATCTCGTACTGAAAACGAAAAAAGAGTCTTTTCAAATAATTTAATAAAAATTCACCAATAGGTAATATTGGATTTAAAAAAATTTATGAGGATAGAAATAATATTACAAATTGAAGAAACATTGATGTGGATGATAAATATTCCCCATTAAATTCTGAAGTATAAAAAATCTCAGATAAAAATAAGATTGTGATATTTTCCCTTACCTTAGGTCTGATATGCTTCATATATATATGAACCTCTTTTATAATTTTTTAAATAATGTCATTGCTTTATTATAGAATCATATTCATTGTTATGATCTCAAATATGCTCATATGCTTTTCTTCTTGTTAGTAGTATTTCATTGCTACTTGTTATTCAGGTGTTCATTGTATTATGTTCTTATACATGTTTTGTCGAATAAATTATTATTCCTCATTCTAGGTTATAGATACCTCATTTACAAAATTTTATTAGTGTCATATTTAACATATTTATTAATTAAATTCATTTATATAACCATGATTTAATGATGATCATGTAGAACGAATCACATCGCACCGTGGAGACGGTAAGTCGTACGTATGCACGAGCGACGATATCATTCCCATAATTATTGAATGGTATTGGATTGAATGATGGAATGTATAAAAATTAGTATCATGTTATAATAATAATAATAATATACATTTATTCTTTACACCATTATACACATCCATGTAAGGTGGTGGTGGAAAATAGATTACACCACGGCGTGGAGATGATATTCTGTAAGTACGGACGCACGGTAATACATTTTACGTAGGATGGATAGTAGGTTAAATAGGGTTATTTCATATTTATAATAACATATAATAATATTAGTGATATTGGTGTTTTTAATTTCTGATGAAAAAAATAAATAAGAAGAAGAAGAAGAATTAAATTTGAAAGGATCATTAAAAGATATTACATCTTCTTTGATGCGCCTCTTCTTAACCACCTATTAGGGCACTAAAGCTGGTCATTGAAGAATACCAGTACCTATAGTATGTTTCTAGGGAAGTGTAGAAGATAAATTTTCAGGGTTTTTCCGATATTGAAGGCTCAATGTGGTGTGAGAAGGAGAGGGAGGAGGTGCCCTTTTATAAGGGAGGAGAGGGGCACCTTAGAAAAAACATAAAATATTATTTTATAATAAATTAATATTCAGTTTATAATGTCTCCAAAGTGACTTATTTCAAGGCTAGGGTGGGGACGGGTCTAAATACTCTCATCTAATATGTTTTAGTTTAGTTTACCATTTTAATCTTATCATTTGGATTTAACTCTAAGTTAAATAATTTAACTTTTACCATGTCTTCCTCTATTCATACACTATATGGTTAATAAACCTACTATAAACTACCAATAGAACCCCAATTGGTTCATTAAGTTCATATATATTATTATATAAGACTTTTCGAAGATCCTAATATTTTTAGGAAGAAAATATCAATTAATAATTTAATATTTGATTTAAAAACTCTTTTATGTCAATTATGACACTATTTGGTATTTTGTTTTTTTATAAATTCATTAAAGCATTATTACTTCGAAATAAATTCATATAACTAACCCTATTATGTTATATTAACATATAAAATTTGTTTAATTCATAAAAAGTTTCAAATTACATTTATTTGGATATTTATAATATCAATTATGTTAATATATCATTAATAAAGTAATTACTGCATTATTATTGTGTCATATAAAAATTAAATTATTTAACGCCTAAAAATTATAAATAAATTACCATTATGTAGGGATATTTTTAGCATTATAATTAATATTTATAGTTGTATTTATATTATTTATAACCCTATATTAATAAACTTTGATTTTAATTATTTTTACTCTACTTTGAATTAAATAATAATAATTGCCCAAATCTAATACATGTGGACCTAAATGGTCATAATTTATCCTAATGATTTTTTTGGTCAAATTACACTTATCCAATAGAATCAAGACATGTGTTAGGGTAATAATAATATCATTTTTACCCTTAATTACCCTATTTACTTTTAACCGCGGTAAATAAAAGAAAAAAGTTATTATTCACCAAATATTACTATTATCTTATTGAACCACATTTTACATAATAATGTCAACCGAGTCTCTCAGAATATTTAAATTCCACTCAGATAAGCTGTAATATTATGTTTTATGTAAATTTGCAAATTCTTCTAGGAGGTGGGTAAAAGACGGTAAAAAGTTATATAAAATTTTTAAATATCTAAAATTATAGTAAAATGACCCCAATGAATTACATTTAACAGATATATGTATTATGTATCTATTTTTACCTAAAACAAATTAAAATAAAATAAATAATGATTTAAATAAATATTCGGTTTTAAACTATAATTCAGTGTTTTCACTATTCATCAAAAATTGAATGTTTTCATAAAAATACATAACATTCACCCTAAGCTAATTTCAGAATTCCGAATTCAATAATGAAGTCCATTTTGAAAGATAAAATTTATAAAAATTTTAAAAAGTTGGTATTACTATTCATAACGGCTAGTTCATAATAATATTATAATCATATCCCGTTTAATGAAACTCAGTATTGCGTACAACACACGCTATCGAGGAATATTGCTCTGGCATGAAACACATCCATAGAATAGTGTTTGTTTATACTTTAAGCTAATACATTTTTCTGTATAGTGCAAGATAATCTTTGTGTAGCATATAACACAGGACATCATAGAAATTAAAAAGAATTTTTCCCATAAAATCTCGGGGTGTTACAATATGAATACTTTGTGATGTCTTTCAGGAAGAATAATGAACCATCAGTGTTTATAGACCTCATAAATAAGATCCTTCATCCATATATGGATTCATTCACCTTAGTTCTCATTGATTATATTATTAGATACTCGCAAACAACATAACAATATAGAAGGAACCTAGAGATAGTATTGAGTATGTTTTGAACATAGGAGCTTTATTCCAATATATCTAAGTGTCAATTAGGGATTTAAGTGGTGAAATATCTAGGATATTTTGTGTTTGAAACTAGTATATTTGTAGATCCTAAAAAATATAAACAAGTCGTGTCCTAGACACGTTCCCAAAACTTGTTTGAGATTAGAAGCCCTCTGGGTTTATAAGGGTATTACCAAAGATTTATCCAAGACACATACAAACGTTTAGAACCTTTGATAACACTAAACACGAATGGGTTGAAGTTCAAATTATCATACTAGTGTGAGGAGTTCTTTATTGATAAAAAATACAGACGACAACAACTCCCTTTTGACACTCCATGTGATTGGGATCAGTTATGTAGTATACTATTATGCATTAGTAATGGGTTTGGTTTTTGTTTAAATGAAATGAGTGAAGTTATTATCTTATGGGTCTCATCATCTAAAATCCCATGAGAAGAATAATTCTACACATGACATGGACCTGGAAACAGTGGTTCATTATTTGAAGTGTTGGAGACAATACCTCATCAGTGAGAGGTTTATTATTTCTACAGATCACAAAATACTTCACTATATCATTACACAGAGGAACCTGAACCTAAGACATAGGTTATGGGATTAGTATATTTAATCATAAGACATTGAGATGGAATATTCAAATGGTAAGGGTAATCTCATTGAAGATGCTCTTATCCACAAGAGGTATGGTGACCAGGTGATTGGAGGAAGGCCTTCAGAGGGGAAATGGAGATTCTTGTGCCATTTGACTGGCTGGAGGGTTGATTCATTGGGGGTGTGAGGATATGTGTATTTTTTCCATTGATGATTAAATATTCTCATATAGATCAGGTGAAGACTAGTTAGGAGGAAGAACTAGATTGTGTTTTCATGAGGGAGCATCTCGATGGGGGTGACTGAAAACCTGAGTGGTCTTTTGGGGAAAAAAATGTGATCATGCTTCATGAGAGAAGAGTAGTTTTAGCATCCTTCAAAGATGAGATGATAAGGTATTACCAAGATTCTAGATGGTTAGAGAATCCTAGTGAGACCATGATGTATTATAACATCAAAAGGCAGTTCTAGTGGCTAATGATAAAGATAGATATTTCATGTTTCATATCGTGATGTCTTTCTTGTCAGAGGGTAAAATATAAGCACCAATGTCTAGGTGGATTATTACTGTCACTTTCGATACATGTTTGGATTTGTTAAGACATCATGAGGGATTTTGTGACTGGGTTACATATGACCCCTAGGAGTCATTTCATATTCTCTGTGGTTGTTGATCTTTTAACAAAATCATATCACTTATAACTAATAGAATATATAAATTTAGTGGAGGAGATAAGAAATATCTATATAAGAGAGATGATGTGTCTTTATGGAGTTCCTTTGAGCACAATTTCAGATAGAGATACACATTTTACATCCTGTTTTTGGATGGGATTGCAAAAAGCCTTGGGGAATCGGTTAAGATTGAGTATTGAATACCATCCACATATCAATGGACAGTCTGACACACATAGTTAATATTGGAGGATATGATTTGGGATCGCGTACATGATTTTTGGTGGATCATTGGATAATGACATGGCCTCCGTTGAGTTCTCCTACAATAACAATTATTTGGCTTCCATTAAAATGGAACATTATGAGGATCTTTATGATAGTCCATGTCTCCCACTGCTCCGTTGGAATGAGGCTGGTGAGTTAGCATTTATTCCCCAATAAGGTTTAAGAGATCTCTAAGAGAGTGAAGTTGATATAAAATAAGTTGGTCACTTCTTAGATAATATGGAGATCATATACTTACTATCGAAATATACCATTGTAGTTTTCATTGGGAGAGCATATTTACTTGAGAGTGACTACTCTATTAGGTAATAGATCTCTAGGAAAACATGTAATTTTATAACCTTGTTTTGCTAGACCCTTTGAGATCATTGAGCGGAAAGGGAAGTGGAATATCATTTGGACCTCCCTTCACATTATTGAGGTATCCATGACATTTTACATTTATCACATCTTCGTAGGTACATACCTAACCCTGTGCATGTTATTGATTGTGAGGAAATTGATCTAGGGAGTGATGCATTTTTTTAGGGTCATCTAGTGTAAATCATAGATCGAAGATATGAGTTGTTGCAAGGAATGATGATACCACTAGTTCAAATTTTGTGGCAGTATAAGAAGATAATGGATGAGATAGGGGAGTGTGAGTCTGATGTTTGAGTTCAGTGACTCGAGTTGTTCGAGAAAACATATAGATATGCTTCTTGGGGATAAGAAGTTGATAGAGGGGGATAATTGTATCATCCTTTTATGTACGATAATCATAAATCCCTATTACGATAAATTATTTAGTTGAAAAAAATCTTTTTTCAATGAAAACTATTAATTATTTTTGAAACATCAATGAGTAAAAATACCAATGAAAACACTAAAATATTCAATTGAATATTTTTAGAGTTTAGTGGAAGTCACTATGGTTTGAAAAGTCAAAGAGAATGTAGAAAGAAAATAATTTATATTATTTTAATCACATGAATATTATTCATTCTAATTGAATAACTCAAAAATGGTATGTATTATAGGAATTATGAGACTTCTATTGGGTCTGAGATGCAGTTTTTACCCTAGAAAGGGTATAATATTTGTATGATTTGGAATTTTGGACAGCTTGATCGTGACTATTTTATTATTTTTAAACAAATAATTATTCAATTTTTAAATATAAAATCATTAATATCTCTTAACGGGTGTGCCCCATGAAAAATTTGAGACCCTCGTTCGTTCTGGAATGGGGTGTTTACCCTATGTTGGGTTTAATTTTTATGCTCAATAAGTGTTTGGTATTATTTAATTTTTAGGTTAAATAATTAATTTTATTAAATTAATGATAAATACTAATTTAATAAACATTAAATTTTTGGGTATCTTCTTCTCCAACCAGCATTCCTAAATTGTTAAAGCTAGAAATATTATATACCATTAATTTAATGCATGTCAAATAGATTAAAAATTAGTTACATCTTATTAAGAGGCAATCAATGACTCCACATTGATTTTTGGATTGATGAATGCTATAAATCACGTATTTATTTTCCTCAAAAATTTCCCACATGGTTTGACTATTTCATATAGATGAACCATTCATATTTCTTTTTGGTGTTTTCTATTGATTCTTGGTGGTCAAAAAATCCATTTTTACATGATTCGAATGCCTTCTCCAATATTGATTTGGTGTTCAAGGTGAGCATCGAACCTCCTGTTCATCCCTTTGGGGTGCTTCATACACCACTTTCATGTTATAATTTTATTTGTTTTATATTAATTATTAATTTCATTCTCTGTCTTTCTACAAATTATTAAAAAATAACTGAATTAAAAGAAAAGAAGAAACTTTTTTATTTATGATTAATAGTTTTAAAATTATAAAAGGTTAAATCATAGTTAATTGATGGATGATAAATATAAAAAATTATTATATGATAATATCATTAAATTATCCAAAGATAAATATGAAGAATTATCAAATGATATTTTAATTGAAATCTCATTGATAATTCCACCATATTATAAAATGATAAATTTTAAATATAATTATGAAAAATGATTATCATTTTATTTTATTTTTTATAATTTATAATATGATAATTTTAATTCTTATAAAAAATGATTTTCATTTTATGTTATGTTTTAAAAAATATTAAATTATAATTTAAATTAACAACACATGTTAAATTGTTTTTATCATTTTATGTTTTTAAAAAATTAATTTTATAATTTAAAATATCAATGCATATGAAAAATGTTTATCATATTATGTGATGTTTTAGAAGGTTAAAGTGATAACTAAAATTTATCCACATGTGTGCAAAATCTAATTAGAATTTGTTAATTATTTAAGAGATAAAGAATTACCACATAGGATGTTTTATTTCATTTGAAATAATATAGATTTTATTATTATAGAAAGAACAATTACATACCTCGAGCATTAATATTCCAAAAGCTCAAGACTTTGATGTATCACCCCGATATTATAAAAACTGAAAGATGTTTTCAAACAGTTAAGGTAGGAAGTCCCTTACATTATTGGGCTCACATTTACACTTGTTTCCTCATGATTATATTTTTGGTATTATATTTACCATGCTTGATTGTGATCGAATTTATGTGTACCCCATAAAACTATTGTGATTAAATGGGTGATAATGGAGTGGTTTTCTTCCATGTTGATTGTTATCATATGTTTTTGTGTATGCTGATATATACTCATGTTGACATACCATGCCTCCTTGTGTGCATGCCTTGTATATCTATTCCAATGCATTGTGGTCATTGGTGGTATTTGATATAGTTGGGCCATCTTGAAAACCATATTCCATTTTGGAGGTGAATTCTTTATATCAATGATAAAAATTAGGGGTCGAAGCATATGGTGGAGGTAAAAGGATTCTATGGTGTCATGCTGAGGGTATGCTTGAGGACGCCCCAATGCTAACGGTTTTTCACCATGGAGATTCCTAGTCGATGTGAGTAAACTTGTATATATCTTCTATAGGATATGAGTGAAAATGTCTACAAGAGGGATATATGAAGTCAGTTATCATCTTCATGACTTCATCGGGACACCATACAAGGGTAGGTTTACATCATAAGACACTTTTAGTTATATTCTGGTATAGATCGGAAGCAGGTATGACTAGGGGTAGTGGCAGCTTGGTTTGTGCACAATCGTTCGATTTTGAATGTGTTTTTTTTAATTTATTGACATTATGGAATACAATTGTATACTTTAAAACATGATGTCGAGGATAAATTTTTTGTGCCCAACTGAGTCTTGTTCTCACACCTTACTCGTTCATTTTGATGTGCTTGTAGATTTCATGAGATACATGGTGAAGGGAAAGGGAACTATGTTAAAGGGTTGATCAAGTAGAGCATGGAATTGAGGTGGGGGATTGACCGCAGATGATAGTGGAAGACCCTATTGTGGTTTTATTTATCGGGTACATTTCATTACTCTAGTGAGCTTTCCACTTTTGGAGCTCTTATTTATAAAACTTTTATGTCATATATAGTTTCTAAATTTACATTGTTGGTTTAATTTTTTATCTTCTTATTGTTATTTATTTCTTTCTCGATGACATGACACATATGGTATATTCTCCCCATTATCGAATGTAGAAACTTGCTACTAGTCGGCATCCTCTCACGTATGGGGTGGCACACGTGACGTTTTGTGTCATTTTGGTTTGGAACCTGGAGTTTGGGATGGGATGTTACAATAAATTCATTTATAATTATTAAATGTACATTTATCCTAAAATAATATATACTTTTGAACCCACTAGATATATATTGTAAGATACAACTTTTTCCCATGGGTGTAGTTGGATGAAGTAGTGATTTATGACTACAGAAGAAATATGCATCATGGACCCAATCTGCGATGTGAATTTTTCTGGTTAAACCGTATTAATTAAATTCATGTCTTGATTTAATTCACAAATTAAAATGCATACACCACCTTTAAATATTTTTTACAGTGATTGAAAATGTCATGAATGTATTTCTCACCACATTTCAACATATCACAAAAGTATATTTCACCCTCGTTAACTTTCTTTCACTACATTTCTACATGTCATGAAAGTAAAATACATAATGTTAATTTTTTAATTATTTTTCTAAATGGATTTTCATGGGTTTTATTTGAAATTTTTTGAATTAACTCCTGACATTTAAATGACATTAACTCAGAATTCTCATTGTGTAATCTAGACTCCCAATATATTAAAGTCACGACTATAGTTACATGTAACCCTGCAAACAACCCACTTCTCTAAAATAGATCATCAATGCACCTCCCTCTCTATTAAAAAGCCACAACGAACCTCCACCATAGAAAAAAAAAATCCTCGAAACACTTCCTCATAGGACATAATCTCCTTCATGCACCACTTCCTTTGATCGATTAGCCTCCAGGAACCTCCATGCTATGGGTGTCATTATCATTTAGATCTATATTTCTCTTTGACTCATCATCCTAGAAAAAAGAAATATTATTTCTTATTTTTTATCTATTTCTCGATTTACTGAATCAAGGTCATGATTAGTTGATTATAGATATGGGATTATTGGATACTAATCTAGATTTTTTAAGTCTTGATCTAGGATTGTATGATTTAGATCCATATTTAAGAGATACTATTTCATTTAACTATGGATTAAGGTTTTAGATATTGGTTGGGTTCTTCATCGCATTCTTGATCGATATGCTTGAACTTGGTATTATGCATTAGAATGAATTTATCATTGTTTAATAAGTAGATGGTCAAATATTTTAATCCCATAGTCATGATTTTTATTTACATATGGGAATGTTGTAGAATTCCTTGATCTATTTTGAAATTTTATTTAAAACAAAATTAATTAATTTTGTGAATTATTTAATTAAGGAATTGTGAAATTTTTTGATTGATGGATTTTTGAATGAGATTATTAATCAGAGGATTAATTATTGAATTTCTATATTTTTTAAATTTGATAATTAATTGACAGAATTATTTATAGAATTGTTTAGGTAGTTGAAGTAGATTACATAGTTGAATAATTAATTAATGGAAATGTTTGGGAATTTGAGATTCTGATTTTAGATAAATGTTGTTGAATTAATTATACCTAGATAGTTATTATTGACATCGAATAATTTATTGATGAATTTTCCATTGTTTTATTATGGTTTTGGAATGGGGATAATTAATTGTAGAATAAATTATTAAAGTTTTTATGATTATTAAATTGATTAATTTGTAATCAATAAATGATTAATTAATTATGGTTAATGATTTTATGGATTTAAAATAATTAATTATTGAATTTATTATGGTTATTGAAAAATGGACATGGAAAAATTTATTGATGAAATAATTGGGGTAATTGAATTGATTATATTGGGAATAATTAATTATTGAATTAATTAATGGGGGTAGTGTTGTTATTTAATTATTTAATTAAAACCCCATTTTGTGTTGGATTAATTTGTTATGGAAATTAATTAATGGAATTGAAATAGACAATTAATTGTTGAATTAATAAATGGTTTTATATAAATTAATTAATTATTGATTTGATTACAGTAGATTATATAATATAATTAATTGGGGAATTAATTAGTGGATGTAATGTTATGATTTTTGAGTATGATAAATTAAAATCCAAACAAATAAATTGGTATTTTTATGATTGTTCCATTGAATGAATTGGATTAACTAATTTGTAAATGAATTAATATGGATTGTTGGGATATTGAATTGATAAGTTTGAATAATTAGTTGTTGAATTCATTATTGTCCAATGATATTCATAAGAAGGATAAATATATTATGAATTATTTATGAGATATTGGATTAGATGATACATGATAATAAATTTTAGAATTAATTATTAGTTATCACGATTGTGAAAATGATAATTAATTTTTTAATTGATTAATTGGAGAGATGTGATTAATTTATCTCAGAATTAATTAATTGGAGATATATGGTAAATTAATTGTTGGATTAACCTATAGTAGTGGTTGTTATTAATTAACTGTTGAATAAATTAATGGTCTTGGATTAAATGGGGTGCTAGAACTGATGATCTACACCCATGATAATGTTATAAATTCATGGTTGAATTGTGTAATTAACTATGGAAATAATTACTCTACTTGGATAATACAATTTGAGATAATTAATTGGGTTATTAATTATTGTATATTAATTCCATCAAATGTTTAATTAATTGGTCAATAAATTATGATATATTTAATTTGTGTGTTTGAATAATTAATTGGTAAATTAATTATTGTATATTGATTTTTTGAAAAGATTAATTAATTGTATAATTTATTAATTTGAATGGATTTTTTCATTTATGAATTATCTAATTAATTTCATGATGGTTAGTCATGACATAACGATTAATGTGTTTAATCGTAGTTTATGTTATAATGTGAGAACATGTGATAATGTGATGAAAAATTTCATACATACAAAATGGAGAATTGGGTTTCTAGACATGACGATATAAACCAATGATGATATATATGGTTAGTTTTTAAATGGTGGATTGAAATGATCATCTTTTATAGTGATATATCAATCAGGATATTGAATGAATATAGTAATAGACACAGTGATATATACTAGTGATAGCTGCACACACAAAATGTTTGTGGTGATATACAAGATGATATACAATAATGGTATGTACGATGTTCTGATTTGGGGTGTTATAAATGACGAGCTATTCCAATTGTATTTATACATTATTAGATTTGGGAGGCAAAAATGACATTCAATGCAATTGAGTACTCCGGGTTATGGCCTCAGATTAGAATACTTCGAACATCAGCATATGTTGAATCAGGTACAGAAATATCATATCACCATTGAATACCTCGATCTATCACATGGGCTGAAGAAGGTACAATGATATGATATTACTAAAGTAATAATTTGGGATCTAGCATGAGCCGAATTGAGTATTGAGGTACATGTATCCTCGTGCACCCTAGTGATAATATGGAAAAAATGAAGAGTCAATGATAATGTGTAAATGGATTATTTAAACATTGTAGATATTTCATTATAAAACTATATAAATTGTCTGAATGGATTTTTTTTAGACACAATTGGTTATGGTCTTCTGAGTTGCACTCACGCCCTATTTGGGATTCGATTTTGATACCCAAATATATATTTTTTCCTTCTCTACATAGGTTAAGTGAAATGTTAGTGTGTTTGATGCCTAAGTTTGGCTGGATCATGGATGAGGGAAGCAGAAATGGTTGGAAGCCCACTTAGAGGAGTTTCCAATGACATTATTTACTTTAGTTTCATTTTAGACACATTGACAGTTACATTGATATAGCATGTTTCCCCTTTTTTTAAATATTGTATTTTTCTATTTTTGGTTTCTTGTAACATGAGTACTTTTCATGCTTATATATGATTATGCATTTTTTATTTCAAATTGTTTTTTAATCCTATAAAAGATGGTATAGCCTCCTCATGATATATATTTGACCCTTTCTTCTATCAAAAGCATCTGATGTAAGGAGAGGTGTGCTTGAGGTCATCATGTGGTCCAACTCTGGGAACTAATGTTTGGAACCCAGGAAGAGATGATACAAAGTGGTATTGGTTTCTAGTTTTCTTTTCATATCCTTTTGTATTACTATTTGTGAAAGGTTGACTTAAGACTTGGACGTTTCGGGGCCTGGTTATGAGATTGTGCATAGGAATAGATACCCCATGTTTGGGGTAAAACCCAAGTACCTAGGGTGGAATTTCTTATATCGTTATTTACTATTACAGATGAAAATCATGACACCTTGGTTTACACACTTGTTGTGTGATATAATTATTGTTGATATTTTATGTGTTTTGAATCATGTATCTGAATCGAATGAGATTTGAATATACATGAATGATTCATGGATCTCTAGATTATTTTTTTAAATTCATCACTATCGGAATGTATGAAAAATGGGTTTTGGGCAATGTTATTGAATGGGAACCCTTTTCCTTGTATTTAAAATTGAGCTGAAAATAGTGCCTAACATGAATTTTAAAAGGATTGTAAATTTATTTAATATCAGAATAAATGGGTTCCTAAATTATAAAATAAATGAATAATGATAATGTCTATAACCTTGTTAACTAGGTCGAAAGTGTAAGATTGTTAAGGGCATAAATAGTGACTCAGTTTTGACCGTGTGATTTGAAAAGGGGGAAAGACATTATATGGGTTTTTTGTAAATCAATCTTTTTAACTATGTTATTATTGTGGTCTAACAAATCCATTATTTTTTGTACCTTAATGTGGGTTGTGAGAATTATCTAGTTTGTGAACTCGATTTCATGTTTTTCAAGAGACCGTTTAAATTTGGAGTAGTGTGATGAGATGTTGGTGCGAATAGTAGACTGAGACCATTGATAGGTTAAGACATTTCCATAGTGGGATGAAGCATTGGTAATGAAGGATTGGTGGCTGTATTCATCTGTGACTTCATAGAGAAATTTTAATTAGTGACGATCATTTCCACTACCTTGAAATAGTCTCCGGTACAATGGGAATTCTCTGGACTTATTCCTCAAGTCCTAAAGGTGTTTGGGTTGGATTTGTGTCCCCTTGAACGATGTTCTTATGAAGTAGTTTATATACAGAGTTGGATGGTGTGAGGTACACCATCAACAATTTACAAATAATGTTATTAGGAGGGACCAGTGGTTGATAAATACCATGGAAATGGGATTTGGTTGTTGTGATGCTTGAAAAAGAAGTGTTTAAGGTTATCCTATGATGGGAGTGATATGATTGTATAAGGTATCTTGAGATAGTCCATTGGTTGAAAGTGGTGGAATCATAATTCCAGTGATGTGTCCATAAGGGGAACACTAAAATTCTATGGTGAATGTCCAAATGGTACATTGAGTGGTGGATGCATGACCATTAAATTTTAATTTAATCGAATAGCTATGTACATGTATTTGAGGGTTTCTTATAGTGTTTGGGAATAGTGATATTGGAATTGCTTCAGGTTTGTTATGGAACACGATATTGAGATCGAGGAGTTCTTTGAGGATCATCCAATACCAAAGTTGGGTTACTGAGGGAAGGTGTTGAGGAAAAAAACTATGTTGTTAGTTCATTTATTGTGGAAACATTGATGAGTTGCAGAAAAAACATGGGAGAGAGAAGCAGATATACATGCACAATGGCCCAATCATTTTGACTTCGAATCATAGAGATTCATGTGAGTGGATCTCGAGGATGAGCTCTTCTAAGGTTGGGGGTTGTAAGAACCCATATTTTTCTAGGGGTGTAGCAAGATGAAGTAGTGTGTTATTTGTAAAAAATTGATATGTATCTTGGACACAATTATTGATGTGAATTATTTTGGGTAGGCACTATGAATTTAATTAATGGATTTAATTAACTCAAAAATTTGAAAATTTACACCACATGTAACTGTTTTTTCACCTAATGTCAACATGTCATGAAAGTAGATTTCACCTTATGTCGACATGTTAAAAAATCCTATTAAACCCCTATAAAAGTCTTTCACCATGCGTTGACTAGTCACGAAGTAAAATAAAACTACATGTATTTTTTAATTATCGTTTTAAGGGTCTCATATGGGTTTTCATTGAAAAATGAAGAATTAACTCTTGAAATTTTAATTATGTGAAAACAAAATTCACATTGAGTAATTTTGACATCCACTATATTAAATTCTAGACTCTTACATCTCTGAACTCTCTAGACACCCCTATTATACAATAAAGAGAATCTATAGACCTCCCACTCCACGGTAGCACCTCTATGTACCTCAACCATGGACCAGAACTCCTCAATGCACCATTACCTTGGACCAAAGCTCATACACGCAGAACCATTATTGATCGAGTATTGTCCAGGAATTTCCTGAGTATGGGTGTCCTTGTATAGATATATTTTTCACTTCATCTCCACTTTCAGGAGAAAAGAAATATTTTTATCTAATTTTGGATCAAATTATATATTTATATAATTTTTTTTGTTTTTGGAGTAGATCTAGATTTTTTAACCTAGAACTAGGATTATTTGATCTAGAACTACATTTTATGAATAAAGATATAAGATTGTTAGATTTATTTCTAGATATAAATGATTTTATTTTATTAGACAATAGATTTTTGTTTCTAATATAGACCATGTTCTTCATCATATTCTTGATGGATCCACTTCAAGTTGTAATTATCAGTGGGAAAGTGTTCATCAGTGTTCCTTAGGTAGGTAGTCTAAAATTCAAATCCCATAATTGTGTTTTTAATTACTTGTATGAAAGTATAAGAATTACAAGGTATATTTAGAATTCATATTTCCAAATAGAATTAATTAATTACATGAATTAAATAATTAGGGAATTATGAAATTTTGAGATTTAGGTTTTATTAAATGAGATAATTTATTGGATGATAAATTATTAGACTTTGGGATTTGTGAATATAATTATTTTTTGTGGGAATTAATTATGTAATTATTGAGATAGTTGAGCATTATTAATTAAAAGAATAATTAATTAATTGGAATGTTTAGGATTATTAAACATTGATTTTGGATAAATAATTGTTGAATTAATTATTCCATGAAAGAGTTTATTGAGATTGAATAATTAATGGAGGAATTAATTAATTTTTTATTAATTTTTTTATTAAGGAAAATTAGATGTATAATTATTTATTTGAGTCTTTATGATTATTAAATTCAATGACATGGAATAGTTAGTTGAGAGATTAACTGGTTTAATTGATTTAATAGAGGTATAGTAGTTAATTGTTGAGTAAATGGGGGTTATTGAATTAATTGACTGCAAAAAATTAATTGATGTAAAAATTGGGGTTATTGAATTATTTATATTGATAATAATTATGTTTTGAATTAGTTAATGGGATTTTTTCAGTAATTTAATTTTTGAATTAAATAACAGTAATGAGATAGATTAATTAATTGTGGAAATTTGATTTTTTGTATTAACATAGACAATTAATTACGGAATTAATTGATGTATTTGTCTTAAACTAATTTATTATCTATTTAATTATTGGATATTATTTGGATTATTTAATAGGGGGAATTAATTAATGGATTCAATGTTATGATTTATGGGTTTGAAAAACTAATTTTTGGACTAATTATTGGAGGTTTTTGTGATATTTCAATTGAATTAATTATATTTTTCAATAGGTAAATTAAATAATGTATAGTGATTGGATATTGAATTGATGTGTTTGAATAATTAATTATCGAATTAATTTTGGGATATTGAGCTTTTTAAGTTGAAAATTAATTGTTGATTTTTTTTGATATGTTGAAATAGATGATACAAAAAAATTATTTATGAGTTATTGAGATTTTGAATTGGATAATTAATTTATAAATTGATTATATGGAGATATGTGAATAATTAATTGGTGAATTAATTAATGGGAGAGGAATGGTTGATTAATTGTCCAATTAATTTATTTGAGTGGATGTTATTAAATAATTTATAAAATAATTAATTATTCAAAAATGGGGTGTTACCCAAGATGATTTATGCCCATGGTAATGATATATATAAATATGTGAATTGAGTATTTAATTTTTGAATTAATTATGGGACATCGATGATAAAATTTGACAAAATTAATTTGGGAGTAAATAATGGGATACTCACTCCTTGAAATGAGTAAATAATTGGTGAATTGGATATTAAAAATTTAATTAGTGGGTTTAAATAACTAATTGGTAAATTAATTATTGGATATTGATTTTGTGAAATTATTCTTTAATTGAGGAATTAATTAATGATATTGTACTGAAAAAATTTATGAATTAATTAATGGTTTTAATGATGGTTTGTTTTTATATAATGAGTAATGTGATTAATCTTCATTTATGTGATATTATGGAAACATGTGACATTGATATGAAAAGTAATATACATGTAAAATTTATAATTGGGGTTATAGACAAGGAAATATATATTGGTAATGATATACATGTATAGTAGTTGAATGGGGGATAGACATTATGTTCCAGGTCAGTGATATATCTATTAGGATAATGAATGAATAGGGTGTTAAGCATGATGATCTACACTAGTGATAGGTGTGAAAAAACGTGGATTGTGGTGATAGACATGATGATCTAATCTAATGGTATGTATGCGTATTGAAATCTGGGGTGTTATACATGATGATATACACCAATAGAATTTATTAATGTTGAGAATTGGGAGGTTATACATGATGTTCAATGCCAAAGAGTATTCCGAGTTATGGCCTCACATGAGAATACTTCGAACTCCAGCATGAGTCAAATTAGGTATTGAGATATAATATCACTATTAAATAACATGAGCTATGATATAAGTAAAAATTCTATTAATATGTGATAATAACTTGAGAACACTTTACGATCCAACAAGAGCCGAATATAGTATTGATTTACAGGTATCCTCAAGATCCGTGGAGTTAATATGGATAAATAAATCATAAATGAAAATTAAAAAACTATTTAGTTATTTATTTTAATTTTTAATTTATACAACTATATAAAATATCTGAATGGGTTTTGTTTTAGACCACGTTGGTTGTGGCTTACTGTGTTTTACTCACATGATATATTGGCTGCCAAATCGGTACCAGGATAGATGATATGTTTTTTGGAGATGTTATAGTAAAATTCCATGTTTCATATTAGTAAGTTGGGATGGATAATGGATGAGGGAAACAGATATGGATAATGACCCACATAAAAGAGTTTTTAGTGTCTCTATTTAATTTAGCTTTATTTTAGAAAGATTTACAATTACATTGGCATAACATGTTTCCCCTTTCAGTTCAATATAGTATTTTCTGTTTTTGTTATATTCTAAAGTTGGTATTTTTCATGATTATATATGATTCCTTATTTGTTTATTTATTTCTTCTAGTTTTTTTATCTATGAAAGATATTGTAGTATCTCCAAGATCGATATTAGAATCTCTCTTCTAGTTGGCAGCCTCTAGAGTATGAGGAGGCACAAATAAGGTCATGTTTTGGTCTGACTATTAGCACTGGTGCATTATTCCCGAGCTGGGACATAACACAGAAACAACTACCACATAAAAACATTCTCTAAATTTCATCAATCAAATAAAAATCACATAACATAAAACGTCAAATTGAGTGTCTATAACACTAGTCTAATGATTAAAATTATGTTACAGAACCTTTTATTGTATCCATTAATCATAATGTCATAATACTTGAAGAAATATATTCTTTGGAAAAATAACATATTCATTAGATGTTTTATGCTTAATATAACCAGTGGACCATTGATAAAAGTAATTATATAACATAATTCATTAACCCCAAATAATTAATACAATTAAAAATTTACATAAAATAGTTGTATAACATCCTCTCTTCCCTAATTGGGGAGTTAACCCTTAAATGATGGAATTTAATTGGACAATTCCCTAGTTCTATACATTTATGAAAAAATAGGATATATATATATAACTAGGATGCTATATTTCTCTACCAATTGAACTCATCACCTTTCCTCAATTAATCATTTAACTACACCCTTTTATTCAACAAAAAAACATTTTCCTTCAAATTTGAAAAATTCTACAAGGTGTCTCTTTCTACATTTTTGAATTGATGTAAATTGATCATTCTATCCTCCATGATATCAACCAATTCATCAATTATTTTACTCCACCATTATCTTCTTTGTGGAGTTCGACTGTTGTTTATGGCATACATTTCAAATCATATATCTGGATAATGGATTAATCATAATCTCGAAATATTTTCCATTAGTCATCAAACTATTTGTTTTCTCAAAATCACATTATTTCACATCATATTTTCAGATAACATTATTCCTCCTAGTTATATCCATTTAGTAAAACCTAAAATCATGTTTTTGAAAAAAAATGATAACTAAACAAATCATTTATAATATGTATAAAATGTGACACCTTCTTTTATACTCTAGAACCTTAGATATATCATAGTAAATCCATGTTCATCATTTATCCTTATCCATAATATTGGAAAATAAATAAAATATTAATAAACCCAAACATATACCATAGTACATGCATACCATGTTTGAAAAAGGACTATTTTCATGCCCCAGCTGGGAGGTGAGTTAAATTCCAATGATCCCATTTCGTTGTTATTAACCATATATACAATTTTTCTAGAACTGTATCCACATATAGTATCCATATTAGTGTGTATTTACTGTAAAATAACAAATAATTACCATACCAATACCATAGAATATTATTATATACATAGATTATCCCCAATGTCAGTCATAATGCTATATTCTCGTATATATGTTTTCTTAAATCAAGATCCCAAGGTTTTTAATAAGTATGCTATGCTACCAAAAATAAAAACACTGAACTTAGAAGTCTAAAGAAGATGATTCAATTAAAAAAATTCATAATATACATGTTATTATATACTACATATTGAATATTTTAGTATTTTTGTAAAACTAGATATATACTTAAATGTCTTATTATAATTGAAAACATAAAATAATACATTTTATTTTTTAATAACATGATTTCTATTTACTCTATCCATATATATCAATTAAATAACACATCATAACATCCAAGGGATGTGAAACATAAGGGTGATCTCATATTCTTAGTAAAGGTATGTTTATAATGGAACCAATCATGAACAAATACTGTATAATCAAAATGGAAGGGTAAATAATTGAAAAACAGGCCAATTGATCAATAACAAGAGGATGATAATGTACACATGGATAATATTAATGAAATAACATCATGAAAATAATAAATAAACTATGCATGAATTAAATTATTAATATTTAATTTCATTATCATAAAGATCATGATATTTAAACTGTCAATTCCATATGATGGGAGTTTATAAAAAATGGGTAAGAATACACAAACAAATCAATTATTACATGCATAATAATTTAACTCATTATAATTTTCAATGAATTGACCGACTATAAAAATATTTCCCCCAATCAATTCATATCTAATGAACTACACAATACCTTGTTTAATTCGGGGATAATATTCCTTTTCGATTAATATCTTTATTGAGTAATGATTGAAGACTAATAATATTTCCACAGACTAAAATATAACATTCTAAGTAAAACACCATATTTGGAAATGATAAAGGGATTAATAATACATATATTCATGATATGGAATGTGAATATTTAAGTAAAATTTAATGTGAAATTATTGTAGTTAAGTGATTGTTTCAGGGGAACATCAATGGAAAAAAATAAGTAATAATGTGAATTTTAATACCTTCCCTAGTCAAACTCATCCTAAAACATTCTAATAAAGGATATGAATGGTATCATTTCAAAGTATTCTAATGGATAATAAGTAAAATAATTGGCAATTTTCATTGATTAATGTAAATACCTTAAAAAGATAAATACTATAATTATTTAGGAAATTACCTTTATCACATTGAAAAAAACTATT
This sequence comes from Viscum album, assembly GCA_963277665.1. NCBI lineage: Eukaryota > Viridiplantae > Streptophyta > Magnoliopsida > Santalales > Viscaceae > Viscum > Viscum album. The sequence goes on from OY728121.1 coordinate 462,796,357, forward strand.
AAGGCATAAATTTCCTTTATATTAGGGACAAAATCTAAAGACCCATATTTTACATGTATTAATTATTATAATTATTTGAAATATTATGACTCTGTAAAAAATTAATGGTTGTGATTCCGAGGCCCGGTGTGCCTGGAATGAAATACTAATCTTATTTTTCTGTACGTTCAGTGAATGTGCGAGTATGATTTTTAACCTTTAATCTGGTTCTTGGAATTGAAATCTGAGGGCACCGTTGAAATTGTTGCGCTAGTATTCACTCAGAGTTACCTTTAAATCAACTGTAGTAGGTTGTTAGAAGAAGTTATTTTTTTTCACATTTTCGTGGAGGAACAGAAAAATAAATATATTTAACTTTTTATTTTTCTTAATACCATATATAGGGTTGTAGAGGTCGAGACCACCTGAATTAAAACCCCCAATATGAATTCAATGGTGGGGACCGCCAGACTCTTGAACACACTCTTTAATGAGGTAGGTGACCTTTGGTATCCTATAAATTAATTATTCCAACACAATAAAAATTAATAGAAAAATCTATTTTAAATTAATAAATCATAATATAATATATTGGGTATTCACTTTTGGTGGAATTGGGGAAAGCGTTGGAAAAGGGGAATTGGGAGAGAACATTGGAGGAATTCTTCTTCTCCAACAAAGAACGCTTCTCCAATGAAGAACTCCGACATTCTCTAATGACTTCGGCTCTTTCCTCGTGACATCCTCTATTGTGTAAAATCATTAGAAATGACAAACTAACGTCTGTCTGTACCTCATCACAACGTCAACAAACCTTCGTGGTAGGGTTTGATGTTTTAATTTTTCCCCTTACCCGTTCTTCTCAATTCATATTGATTCACGAAATAATTGAACCACTTGCTACCACAATAAATGCGGAAGGTAAGGGACAAACTAACATGCCCCTACCACTCCGCTAATCTTTGTGTAATATTTGTGGCATACATCACGATGGATGAGGACAATGACTTGTGCCAGAAATTGTCACCGGTGGAACTCAAGAGCGGCGGCCAGAACGACGGATGGTCGCGATGAAGGAGGAGGCACTACTACACCCTGGAGAAGGGCCAAAGCTCGTCGATCGTGATGTAGAAAAGGCAGTGGCCAGTGGTGGCCGGTCACACGTAGGGGCGGTGGCGTATTTCCGCGCCGCCCGACAGAGAAGGGCCAGGATCTTGTGTCGCGGTCGTGAAGGGAGGGCGGTCGACATTCTACCAGTTGTGGAGCTTCTGTGCATGATCCGCCACCTGGAGTAGAGGCTGACCATTCCTGCCGACCGAGATAGACTGAGCAGGACCTACGGCAGGTCATATGTGTTGCTGGAGATCGAAAAACATCAGATGTTCGGTGTTAGAGGGTAGGGGTGTGTGACTCCCCCCCCCCCCCCGCATGTCGCCAAGTCGCACTATCAAGCTTCCCGGTGCGGGCCGGGCCATACCAGTCAGTCAGGACCAAAACAGGGGGTCAGGACCAAACCAGCAGGCTGGGTGGACCCATACTAGGTTGGGTCAGCCCATGCCGGGTGGAGCCGAGTCGTTTTGACCGGGTTGGACCAGACACGTACATGTTTCGACCCTATACGTTCTTTCGAACATAACATTAGCACCTGATGTCTGTTGGACAAACCGTCTGCGACATTGGAATACTTGGATTGAGATGGTCTTTTGAGTATAACCCACTTGATATGTGGATAATTTTGGGGAATGGTCTGGTTGGATCGAGAACGAATCCAACCAGGCCCTCAGGAATAAAATATTAATAAATTACAGACTGAGCGTCCGATTGATGCACTTACTATTGTGTTGAGAACCCTATTACATTGAGGTTCTTTGGGATACATCTTCATGAGACTTTGTGGAATATAGAATGTCAAACAGTAGCTTGAAGAGAGGACTCTCCCAGAGATGAACAATATTAGTACAGGTACCCTGAAATTGGCTCTGACGATGTACTAGGATCCTGTGTGTGTCTAATGATGGACTAGGATCTTGTGTGGCCCTGAATATGCCCTAGGATCCTATGTGGGTCTGACGATGTATTATGATACAGCGTGGGTTTGATGATGTACTAGGATCCTTGGTGGGTCTGATGATGTACTAAGATCCTGTGTGGTTCTGACGATGTACTAGGATCCTGTGCGGCTCTGACGATGTACTAATATCCGGTGTGGGTCTGATGATGTACTTGGATCATGCGTGAGTCTGACGATGTACTAAGATCCTATGTGGGTATGATGATGTACAAGGATCCTGTGTGGGTCTGATAATGTACTAGGATCCTACGTTGGTATGATGATGTACGTGGATCCTGTGTGGGTATGATGATGTACTATGATCCTATGTGGGTATGATGATGATTTATGATCCTAAGTGGGTCTTCCACATAATGAAGTACGCTGATTTAGTAGTTATATCTAATCATATTTACTATCATACATAAGTTAAAACTAGTGTGATCTGAGTTCATACCTGTGTGGTACATTCCTTCGTGGTAGTACCTTTATGGTATTATTCTGTGCGGCGTACTATTATGGTACATACCTTCATGGTATTCCTGCCATTGTGGAACAGTTGAGCTCTGGGATTTTGGGTTGGACCCTGTGTTTCATCATGATTGAGATGGGTATACATGATAACATAGGTATATATGTGTGTGTATAACTAAGTAGGGGTTTCATTTGATTTCATACATTGTGGTTTATCCTTTTTGGATTTTGTTAGACCTTGAGGGTCTCGGGGTCCCTACTGAGTATCGTTATACTCACCCTGCTTGGGCTAGGCCCATACCATGTTGTGTTTTCTGCAGACGACAGACATCGCTGATCGAGGCTGAGTGTTCAAGGAATGGACGGTGCCCAAAGGTGGACCATACAACATGTTGGTACGTAGAGAAGTCGGGCGGGCATGCAATTATGTGGAGGTGATTTTTACCTACCCTTCAGGTATGATCCTAAGAGGATGACCCAGTAGTTGTCTTTCTCTTTCTTCTGTTGTATTTTAATTCAGTTGTACTTGTAACTTTACTATCGGTCTTGTATTCCATTCCCTCTTACTTTCAGCACTCTTTTTTCTATACAGTTTACTTGTGTTCATATCTTGTTTTGTTTTTTTATGTGTGTTTACAGGTAATAAAGGCAATGCCATCCTGATTTTAGGGGATACACCTTTCGGTGCTAGTCGCCAGCCTCTGGACTAAGGAAGGTGGGATTGGGGTAGTCACGACACGGGCCCAGGGGGACGGGTCATTATAAAAATTTCATCTAAAATAACATCATGAATTTGTTATGGAATATTCAATGTAATAATATCTAGGATAGTGGGAAATATCATCCATTAAGAGTACATTAAAACATAGTTTCTTTTAATATTTTCAGTGAAAAATAAACACACATCTTTATTTAGAAAACAAAAGGAGGATTACAAACCATTTTATAAAGAAACATGGGTAAAAATGTAATAAATAAATCATGTGATAATATTATAAATTCAGATGAAAACATTTAATGGAAAATATTGATATAGAAACAATAATCACTTCTAATATAAAAGAAAAATATAATGGTATGTTTTTAAAAAAATTATCACAATCATTAAATGTAAAAAATGTAGGAAAATATAAAATTACAAAAAAATTGATGAATAATTAGAGGAAACAAATTGAATGGGGTTTATTTGACAATGATTAAATAATTTCTTCATAAAATACATTAACATAATCAATCACAAATAATAATATGTTATTGAAATAAATAATTAATACTTTGGTTAGTTTTTAATTATAATGGAGATGAAATAACATCTGATGAAACACTAAATACCATAAAAAATATATTCATGTTGTAACATATCAATTTTTCCACACATAAAACTCATGAAAAAAATAATCTCTATACTAATTATATCGTAATAGAGGGTAAAATGAGATGCATCTTATTATAAAGATCATGCATTTGATATGAGAATTAATCAAAAAATCCATGATGTGTATCATATATAAATATATATAAAAACAGATTAAATAAAATATACTATAATCAAAATTAATTAAACAAATAATATTATAACATTAAAGATAATTAAAAAGTAATATATCCCAATGAATTGAAATTGAGTAATGAAACACTTACCACTTGTACACATCCCATTAAAATCCAATTAGTTGAACATAAACGAATTAAAACATCATATAAATTCTTATTTGAATGATTAATGATATAATATGTAAAAGTGGATGTATATATAACATATAAAGGATATCAGGTGCAGAATATTAAAATATAACTAATTTATATAGAATGGAAATGGAATCCAATAGTTAAATGTACAATAATATACTATATAAAAGTTTAAAGAATGCAACTAATTTTTATAATAACATTATTCATAATTATAATAACACATAGGATCATTTTATTACATAATACCACCAATTCTGTAAAAATATAATTTTTTCATATTTTTTATGTGTAAAAAAGTTATATTCCAAATAATATATTTTTTTTGCAAAAGATCTCGTTCATCTGTATAGGAGTGTGTGGCCTTTTATAATTGAGGAGTGGAATTTTTGTAAATACCCATAAACTATTCAATAATGGGAAGTCACACCCAACCCACATGCCTCTAAAATTGATAAATAATATAGTGTGTGGAAGATATTTTTGTTCCACCCCTCTAAAAAATAACCATACATTAATCATGTAATTTTCATATACTCTATTATAACATAATTTTAAAATTTATGTGTTCACCAGGATAACTATCTTTATTCTGTTTAGGTAATTTTACAAGATAACATATATATAAATGATAATTTTGCTAAAAAAATTCCCCCTGATAATACAAATGTAATATAAATTTTCAAATAAATTTTTATCTTTTTAGATAATTAATTTTAAAACAGGTGCACATCATGAACCAAACCGGGTATTAACATTAATCATGGTAAATAAATTTTATTGTCTTTATTAATCATTTTATACAATTGAAATTATTAACATATATTAGTTATTATGGTTAAAAATATAAAATCAAATTTTCCAAATCCATTTCACAGAATTGGAATAATATATTCTAAAATTAATCTCCTATCTATGCAAAATAAGATGTTTTTCAATTGAATGTTATATAAAGTACTAAAATATTTCATATCAAATTTTATTATTAAATTTATTCAAATTATCTAATGTTAATTACTAATAATATTATTAAATTAGTTTTAAATTGAAAATAATGTTTAAAAAATAGAACATTCTCTATTAATATAATGAAATTGAAATTTACAATAAAAATCAATAAAAATTACTATTGATTGAGAGAAATAATATTTTCAAAAACCCTAGAAAATTAAACTCTAAAATAGTTTCTCCAATAATTTTTAACGAATTAAATAATAAGGTAATTGTTTTAGATGTGGAAAATGGTATTTTTTTTAAATAACAGTAACAAATGATACCAAACCACTTTTTAGAAAAATAAATATTTTTAACATAAAAATATATTTATTCTTATCTTAGGATTTCGAAGAATATTGGATGAATGTTAATTTTTTTTGAATATATAATATTTAAAAATAACTAAAATCAAAAAAAAATACTTATTAAATTAATTTATAAATTAATACACATTTATTTTCAAAAATGAGTTTATTTTTTAAAAAATAACTTTTCCATTCACTTTTGTTCTGTTTAAATTTATAATTAATTATTATCCCCTGGGTTTATTTTATATATTTTAATAGCATATAATTTTCTGATAAATTCAATTCATATTCATAACTTATAAAACCGGTATGTGATATTTTTCATGTTAAATAATTATATTTTGATAGTACATTGTTGTATGATTAAAATCATTTTTAATATACCACCATATATCAATGAAATATAATTTATTTAAAGAGAAATATAATCTAAAATACCAAGGTATTATAAATTTTAACCTATTTGAGAGAGGTTCCACATTGTGTTCTCATATTTTTCCTCCTAAAATACATAAACTATGTTACATTGACTTATACTTGGTAACATCACATAGAAACATAGTTTTTGTTAATTGGGACTCCTATCAAGTGTAATCCTTAACACATATTAATATTTTAATATCCTCCAGCATCCCCCTAATATTTCAAAGAAAATTATAAACAAATAATAAGTAAATAACTATTCAAATATGGTTAGTCAAACGGTATAATCCCTTACCTAGACTATTATCATCACTTTATTCAGGTAATACATGTCTATACCACATGATGTTAAAATTCAGGGTGTTATCTTATAATAAGACCTTTTGATATTTCACATGAAGTATATCAAATTCTAAACCTATTTATCCAAAAACATTTGGTGCTTATTTGTTGGTCAAAAGAAACATCCAAAACCTATTTTCTGTTAGTCCATATACAGAGTGCCCAAAAATTATATAAATAAATATTACAACATATTTGATGAATATTTATTATATATTAACAAAATCCCAGATAATCCCAGAAAGGTATAATGTCTCTAAAAACATTGATATAAAACCCAACATTATATAAAATAACTATATTATCTCCCAATGTGTTCTTAACAACTAAAACCATGTTCAGTGCCTCCATGAACCAATTTATTGTTTTATAAATACGAATATTTGTTTGATCCCTTAAATTATGATTATATATAATTGTATTGGGTATTGATTAAAGTATTCGTAACCATGGTCATATGTCCCAAACCAGATCTAGTTATCATCTAAATTGGTACCTGAACCTCCCTATAGATGGTCCTGATGGTCATTAACTATCCCTATAGGATGGAACATATTCCTAGGTATCTTAAACAAAGGTTTGGGAATGATTTACCCATGTTTAGAAACATTAAACAAAAAACAATTATAAATAAAAGTAATCTAAAAATTCGAAACAAACTTGTCTTAAAAAAAATAAGAATTGAGTTTCATATATTTGAAAAAAGTTCAAGAGGGAAAAACTAAAAAGAAGCAGCAATTCATAATAAAAAACTTCCTCACAACAAGGGGACATCCCCCTCAATCCATATCCACAATACCACACAGAGAATGGAATCTACAGCCCGAACCATCATCTCTAAAGACATTTCCACAACTTGTGTCAAACATTATCAAGATTTTATTCAACTAGAGGTGTAAGTAGGTTGTGAGACAAATCTTAATAGGTTTCCACCCAACGAATATTCCATGTCAAAATCATTTGATGACAAATATCTTTCATGTTTTATAAATAGGAAATGATAATAACAATTACTAAGTGATGAAACATTAAATAGAAATAATTTTTGTTAGAGTAATATTAAATAATGAATGCTTTTAAATAAGAAGCTCAAGCTTCTAAATTTACCAAAATAACACACCACATGCCAAAGGTACATAAAATATAGTTATTGAGAACTTGTCAGAGAAACACCCCTAGGAACTAGCTTGCTATGGGGCCTTAGGTACATCATATCTATGTGTTAAAGTATCCATAACAATAGCCTTCTTATGCATGAGCCACTACGAGTGGAAAAACAAATGGACTACTGGTCACAAAACATTATCAATGCTTATTAGTGTTGTCAACATCAATCATTCTATGTGAAACAACTATGAGGCCACTACAAGATCAAAAACAAACTTTTTTTGGTCTACGCACCAAGATAATCTGGCTCCATCATTGTGCTAAATCTAGTAAAACATGCCATAAAATATGATTTTCACATATAAACACCATTTTTAAACCATTCACACCCCAAACAGTACATAAACTTTCATTTCACCATTTTTGTAACTCATTAATCCATTGAAAATTTTCATAATACAATTTGAAGAGGTAAAACCAATATTTTCACAGAAAATTCATTAAAAACACTAAATAAATTTTGAATTCACCCCACAACCATGAAAATACAAAATTGGAATCCCTAAAAACATTTAATAAACAACTTTCATATATTATTAATTTCCTTCAAATGATACCACTTGAGTAACACATGGAAAACATATCATTTCATGAAAAAATGAAACATTAGAATCCAATAATTAACAAATTGTATAAAAAAGATTTTATCACCACAAAAAATAGTTAATAAGAAATATAGGAAGGTCATGAAAGAAGATCTAACACATAAAAGTGTTCTTAAACATGAAACTATCTACCATATATGTTAAAAATCCCAAATAATTGTGTGAATCTTCAACCACTCCACAACCACACCACATGTTAGTGAATGTGAACCCTAATCCACAAGATTGAACTAATTAACTCAATATTAAACCATTTGGACGAAAACATGTCTTCTTAAATTTGATAAATTCAAGTAGGATAGTAGAAACACTAATGAGAATGTATAAAAACAATAGAGTAATTACTTACTTGAATAATCTTGAAGTATCAACACCAAAAACCCCATAAATATGGATTCCAGTGGAGCTTGAGGGATTTGGGCAGCCTTAATTTGATGCATGGGTATAATGGGAGAAGAAACAGATACACTAGGGTTAAGCCTAGTTGGGAATCCTTGGAATAACCAAATATTTTTATGGCTTGGTCACCGTCCATTGTTTGGCTGTATTGTTTTGTTAATCATGCTCCCAAACCGTGCACCCAATTATGTCCACACAACAATTTCCAATTTTCCTCAAAATTAAATTGCATTCATTGGGGGATCCTAGGGAAATGATAGTAAAATAATAGATGATGAAAACTACCTAAAAGGGCATGGATATTACAATTCTCCCCACCATGAAAACATTTTCCCCCTAACATTCAACCTAAAGCATGATTGGAAAATAGGAATGGGTACAGTTGAACCACCCGTTACTTCTATTCTCAGGACTCTTTCACATCATTCTCATGCTGCCAATGTACCCAGACCAGTGGAATATACTTTCCATGACACACCTTATCATGGAAATCCACTATTCTCATTTGCCACTTCAACACTGAAAAATCAAGCTCAAACCCCATGTCTACCAAATTCCACACATGGGACAGTTCTAGATTTTCCTTATTCAATTATGATACATAGAATAATTCATGAATTGATGTCAAATAAGACTGAAATAATAACCTATATTCCACCATTCCAATCTAATAAGTTATCTCAAAAGGGATGACAAACAATGGCACCAGCATCACCTGCATTCCAAAACAATTATGGCCCAAATGAGGTGTTACCTTCAAGAATACCCAATCACCTTGAGAGAACTCAAGATATTGTTTCATTTGATCAGAATAATTTGGGAGAATATAATCTTTAAATAACTATTTCATGATTTACGTTACCTTATCAGACATCCCATGCACATGGATCAATTCCAAAAGTGAGGTATCACCTATCACTTCACAAAATAAAGGGAACCAACAAGTCTGACCATAGGCCTCCTTAAAATAATACATTAGAGTAGATGATAAATAACTATTATTATAGGATAACTGAACCAATCCCAAATGGATATCCCAATATCCTCCAAAATCCAAAACAGATGCACGAATCATTCCCTCTAGAATCTGATTTCCCACATTGTCTCACAATCTATTTGAGTATGGTATATTGTGATCATCCTAATCTGCATCCCCAATTACTTATGAAGGAATCTAAAAAACTAAGTGGTAACATTTTGGAATTCATTTGAGACAAATGCTGACTGAACACCATGATGCCTTACCAACTACAGAATATATGATTGTACCATCTCTATCAATGTATTTGTATCTCTATTCAAAATATTGTTTGATTATATTGTCAGACGATCAACCACTACCAAAATAGAGTTCTTACCCTAAGGTGTATGAGTTAATCAAATAATGAAATCCATGGAATCCTCTTCCAACTTCCATGATGGAATGGGTAAAAAATGAAGAAATTAGAGGGACTTTGATGTTTTGTTGTTACCAGCTGACTTTTATAACTACTTGACATGAATTTAGCTATGTCTCTTCTCATACCTAGCAACTATAAATTCTGACAGACATCATTATACAGTTTAGATTCTCTTGGAAGAAAATACCACTTAGATTGGAGGCTGTAAAACATCACCACCTTCCTCAGAGACAATAGTTCAACTGAACGTCCCATGAAGCACAAGATACATGTGGGAGACGAAGACCAATTAGAATATGTCCCCAAACCCTGAAGACACTGCATATACCACTGACACAACTCATCACTAGACTTCCTCAAATTATGTACTCGTAATTTTATTCTCAAGTAATTATCCACCATAATACCCATTATTGGGGTATATATTATATCAAAGTAATACCCCAACAAATACACAATACAAAAACACTTCCTCAGATTAAAATCTTTCCCTGATAATATGTAATCTATGCTCTTATGATCAGAGTAGACCAAAAAATTCTCCTCAATGAGGTAGTGATGACAAACATTCAATGCACACATCACCGCAGAAAAATCCAATTCATTAGTTGAGTAATTATTTTTATGTTGTCAGTGTTGGAGGGAGCCATACTCCACCTCGTGATCACCCTACATAATCACACATTGAAGACCCATACTTGATGATTCACAATACATCAAATAGTTCTTTCTAGATTTCAAAAAGATCATCATGGTGGGGTTAGTCAACGATTCCTTAAAATCCTCAAAGGATTCCTAACATCATGGGGACTATTCAATATTTACCCCTTTTGGGTGACACCACTCATGGGTGAAGTAATCCGAGTGAAATCCCAAACAAACTGCAATTATTAAACTTCCAGGATGAAGAAACTCATGATCTGGAACACATCCTTCAGTTATATTGAGATAACTACACTAATCTTCTTGGGTTCCACTAAGACTCCATATTTCTAGATGAGATAACCAAGACATATCACATCCATGATCTAGGAAACTGCACATGGATAACTTTTCATAAAGGTGATGATCCCACAGAGTTCCCAACATGATCGGAAAATGATCTTATGACTCATCCGTGAATCCAGAGTAAACCGGGATTTTTTCCAAGACTATAATAATGAAAGTGTCAATATATTGGAGGAACACCCTAATCATGAATTCCATAAAGACTGTTAGGCCATTAGTCAATATAAATGGCATTAACGAGTACTCAACGTGGTTGTACCTACTTTGGAAGTCCATATTTGGGATATCTTCCTCTCTAAAAATATCTTGGTGATAAACCAAATGAATGTATATCAGGGAAATACAATATTCCCCCTTCAACAGATCAAACAACTCATCTATCCAGTGTAATGAATATTTTTTTTGGATGGATAATTTATTTATCTTCTTATAATCAATGCAAAATTGGAGGGACTCGTCAACCTTCATCACAAGAAGAACATGATATGCCCATGTAGAGACACTTGGGTGAATGAATAATTTGGATTAAAAATCACTTAGTTGTATATTTAATTCCCTCAACTCGGCGGGGGACATACAATATGTGGGAAGAGATATCAGCTAGGTTCCCAAGTCCAAATAAATTGAGAACTCCACATCCTGCTTTGGATGGAAGCCAAACAAAATCAACTGGAAAAACCAATGGGAACATATCCACGATGTGAGTTAATTCACCATTAAGATGACAACCATCATCCCCTAGCATGATAAATGATTATAGGAAGATGAGGTTTCCCAATTATAGGAGTGGAGGTCCTGCACGACCCGACCAAGGATCGCATTCCCCATGAAAACCCTCCGAACTCCCGTTAGGTGCCATGAAACTTATCTACTGCCTATTGAAATCAGTATGTGCTTGAAATTTCACTAGAAAAAACATCACAATGATTAAATTTAAATGGTCCATATCCATGAACCAGAGGTCCCACTGTATCTCAACCCCTAAGATGATAAGAACACATGATGGGAACCTAACACCGTGTTCCATCTTCTTACCCAATAATGTCACCAATTCCATCGCGAATGACAACATAGTGGTTGGAAAATTCTGAACATTCACAATATAGGAAGAGATAAAAGAAATAGAAGCACCTAAATCAAAAAGGAAGGTTGTAATAGATGGTGTAATCAAATTGGTACATTGTACTATCGAAGGGTGTGCATCCGATCATACTGTTTCCTGATCCACAACATGATGATTCTTTATATCTAACTGAGAATGGCCAATCGTATGTGGATCTGGCCAGAACAATCTATACCAAAAATACTATCTTTCCATAACACAAATTCAACAAATCCGAGATATCATCATCCTAGACGACTCTAACTAAATTGAAAGTCCCCAAGAACACACAAATACTTCCCCACATTGAAGGGGATGTGTCACCTTGAAAAAGTGCTGAAAGTTCCCCATAGATCCATTCTAATAACAAGGCCTTGATGGAGATGTAACTGTAGGTCAAGTCTTCTATGGCCTCAATCACTGGTTGCACACAATGAACCATGCATCAGAATCTACAAATAAAAAGTTCTTGGGCGGATGGCCTGAACTACAACATCCCTTCTTCCTATTTCCTGCTGCTTCCATTTCGTCTTCAATGAACCACCTGCGTATATTTCGAAAATAAAAAATGAAGACCAAGAATAGATTTATGATGACAATTCATTTTAAAATATCATAGCCATCATCTGTTAATTAGATACTATCTAAGGGGCATATCAGAATAGCTCAGAAAAGCGGTAGTCATTCTCCATCACTGACTTGTCCCCCTAGACGAGATCTATAAACTCATGGGATCATTAATATGAAAATAATTAAGGATATTACCATTCCATAATGATATCCTTGAATTCCTTCCATCTCATATGTAATTTCTTTCCATCTTGATACAATGATTCCAACCACCAACAGTCGGGACCTTCTAGTAGAACTGAGGCACATTTCACCCAGACTTCCTCATGTGTGTCATAGAACTCAAACATGTGTTTGATATTCTCATGAAACTCCAATGATTCTAGAGGCTTTGTGGTACCTTGGAACAAAATATTAATGTTCTTAATAAACTCCTATTTTTTTTATTTTTGAGGATCATGTTCATCTTCTCAAACTGGAGTAGGTGTATTACCCACTCCCATCCCTAGAACATGGATAGCCTATAAAACATATTCTACCAAAATATGAAAAAGTGATGAGTGGGAACTCTGTATAGCTTCCATCCATGGGTGTATGAGATATTTTTGGGGAGGCATGTTGCTACAAAAAGGCACCATTCACAAGTGAAATTATTAGTACAACATTTCAGAAAACAATCATCTATAAATTCAAATAAAAATAAATCAAACTCATTACAAAAATGATATAAAAAATAATTCCTACATCCAATGTCCATGTGATGTATGCATCCCGCACATCCCTCCTGGAAGAGAATGAAATAAATAATCAAAAAATTCAATGGTTACTCGAGGTCTATCACGAGAGGTGTGGGATAAACTCCCTACTCTCATCCAGAATTCGAAGACCCCACATTACTAGCTCATGTCTAACAGACTCATCCCAAATAAATTTACACATACAGGTTAACCATTCTCTAATAACTTTTTAATACAAACCATATATAGTCATGAAAAAAATCGGCACCCAACATGGTATATGGGAGGGCTCGATAGGGCATTCCCTATCCCCGTGGGCTAGAACAAGTTCCCATGTATCATAATCAATGTTTTGGGAATGATTTACCAATGTTTAGAAAACATAAACAACCAATAATTATAAATACATTTCATTAGTAAATTCACACAAAACAACTACTAAGAAAAATTCAGAATGGAATTACATAGATTTGAAAAAAAATCAAATGGGAAACAAATAAAAATGATTAAACATTTCTTATCAAAACCCATTACATGGAAATGGGACATCTCCTAGAAGCCATCTCCACAACAGCACACTGATAAAGGAAGCTTACAACCCAAACCACCAACTCTAAAGACCTTCCCCTTACCCATGTCAAGAATTAACAAGTCTACATACACCATAAGGTGTAAGTAGGCTATAAGACTAAGCTCAATAGGATTCGACCCTAAGAATATTCCCCTTGATAAAATTTTTAAGAAAAATAGCTTACATGTTTTTGTAAACATAAATGGAATATACAAATTTCTAAGAGATGAAAAATTAAATGAAAATTGTTTTCAAGAGAGTAACATGAAAGAATTAACACTTTTAAGGAAAATATATATGCTTCTGAATTTACCAAAAAAAACACACCTAATGCTAACGGTATGTACAATATAGTAATTGAACCCTAGTCACCGGAACACCAATAGGAACTAGCTAGCTATGGGGTCCAAGGTATATCATATCTCAGTGTAAAAGTATCCATTACTAATAACCTTCTCATGATTGATATACAAGGATGATAAACACTAATGTCCTAGTGGTACTAAAAAATTATCAATGATTATATAGTGTTTAAAAAATCTATCTTTCTATATGAAATTGGGTGGAATAAACTACTGAAGAACTAGAAAACTAGTCCTCATCTACCCACCAACATACCAAGATTTCCATCGTTGTGCTAAAAAAATTCCACCTATTTTAAAATTGAATTTTCATATACAAATACCATTTATAAATCCATACACACACCATAAATTTCAAATCAATACTTCTCACCCATTGTGTAACTAAAAATACCATTTTAATTTTTCATAAAAAAATTCAGGAAGTAAAACAAATTGTTTCACACAAAATCCATTCAAAAAGCCTCTTAAAGGGCATATTCACTACACTAACATGCCAAAAAAGAATTAAAATCCCTAAAAATAGTTAATAATCTACATTCATATATTATAAAATTCCATAAAATGATACAAAATCTATCCCACATGAATAACACACAATTTCAATAAAAATGAAACTTTACAATCGAACGCTTAACAAATTCTATTAAAAATGATTTTCACAACACTCGAGATATAATATAAATATTTTAGTTAGATAAATAAAGTTATTATAACACATTATTTAATTCATACACATGGAACCAGCTACCTAAAATGTAAAAAACTCCAAATCCTTGTGTGAACGTTAAACCGCACCACAACTGCACCACAAGTGAGTGAAACAAAACCCTAATACCCAAGATTGAATTATGAGACACAATATTAAACAATAGGAATGAAAATATAGCTATTGTAATTTTATATCATCGAGAAGGAGGGAAGAAAAACTAGGGAGAAGGAAGAAAATCAAAGCAGGAATCACTTAATTGAATAATTATGATGTTTCACCACTAAAAACCCAATAAAATGGATTCCAAAGGAGATTGGAAGCCTTCTATGGCTACTAGGTTTACATGTGGGAAGAAAGTGGCACACTACAGTTAATTCTAAATGGGAAAAAATCAAATAAAAAATATACTTTTATGACATGGACACCATTCATGGTTTGGCTGCATGGTTTATTTAACTATGCGACCAAATCATGTGCTTATTTCTATCCACCAAAAATGGACAATTTTCATAAAACATCATTGGGATTAAAGGGGGATCCATGTGTGAAATGATAAGACTATAATAGATAATATAAAACATTGGAAAAAAAGTACATAGACGTAAAATAATATATTAATATTTCTTTTATTAAATGTATCAACATTAAATGTTTTAATTTTTTATAATATGTTAGAAAATTTTCATTTTGAGATCATTTTCTAAATAAGCACGGAACTAACAATGAATTAATATTTTGAAATGTTTCGATGTCACATTAATTATTGACAGTGATCACTATTTTTTTTAAAATTCTAGATGTGACATTGATTATGGAGTTTGTGTGATGTTTTTGGAAATTGTTGAATGGACCCTACGTATTGAGTATGAGTAAAAATTTTGTAAGGTCGAAAAGTTACATTGATAAGTGATCCTGAGTCAAAATTTATATGGTTTGGAATTCTCATTGAAAGTGAATCATGATTGAAAATTTGGTAGTCTGGATGTTACCATGATTACTAAAAATGTGTGACAATTTGGAAAATTTTAGATGTGACCCTGAGTATTGACCATGAGTGGTAATTTAGTTAAACATAAACAAACTACATGAATAAAAATATTCCTACCACATGAACAAATTTGTACCTACAAACATAAAATTTTTCCCACAACATGAACAGTGATGTACGTACCACATGAAATAATATGTACATTCAACATGAAAAAAAATCATTTAATTCATGAACAATGTTATACCTACAGAATAAAAAAATATATTCACCTTGTAAAAAAAATTTCAGCGATATAATGAATAAAATTATACCCCACAAAGGAAAAAAATGTACCTATCGCATCAAAAAAATATACAATATATATATATTTTTTAAAAATGTGTAACCTACCATATCACCCATCTATAGTAAATAATTTCTATTTTCATATTTTATCTCATGATAAGATCCATTTTGTTGACACATTTATATCTCTAGATACTATTGTATGTTCGACATGTTTGTAAAGGTTTAGTTAATATTATAATCCATAGTAATTATATTAAAACTATGATGTTTTATTTGGATTAACTGTTTTACTTTAAAAATTATTATCACAGGGGATGATGATTAATGGATTTTTCCAATTAAAACTCATGTTTGAATTTAATTATGGTTGGAATGTGATTTTATATCTTGTATATTTTTTGGGAAATTATCAAGGATAATAATATGGATAATTAAATACATTAATATATGATCTAAATTTTTTTAATCTATTGAAAATGTCTTATATAGAATTTAAATAAATGGATAGAACTCAAAAAATGAAAATTTTATGTTAGAATTACTTTTGAATTTAAAGAGGTAGTCTCACATTAATTATGGGAGTAATCCAAGGAATATATTATAATCATTTATGGATATAGTTTTATTTGAATTAGTTGTTTCTTTTTTTAATCATTATTTTTAAAAACCCGATTATCAATTTCATATTATTTTTAAATGATTTATCCATGTTATATTTTCATCATTGGAATTTATAATGGATATTTAAGGAATTAAATGTTGAGAAAATGGAAGGTACTTATTTTTAAATAAAAAATTATAATTGAACTGTATATAGTCAATTAATGTGACCTAGAGTTAAATCATTTATAATTCATTATAAACTATTGATTCTTGTAGAAAAATTGTTGATGTATAGAATGAATTAATCTATTGGGTATCCAAGAATCACTATTTAAACATCTGGAGGGGTTGGAAAAAAATTATTCTAATCTAATGTATCTACAATGAAAATAATTTTATAGTTTAATAATATTAATTAATTATATTTTATTTTATTTTTTTGGATTTATTTTCAAACAAATTTAATATTGAACTAGGGTATACTACCATAAAAATAGTAGGTATAGTTTTAGACTATCCCCTTACAATTCTAGGTCATTATAATCTCAAAAAATAGAATATGAAAGGACTATTCATTTAAGAGTTTCTGTTTATTCATTCCAAATATAAGTGTTAGTTAATCATAAAACATAACATAGATGATTATTGGAAAGTGAAATAAAATTTTACGTCAGTTCTAAATGTGTAAAACATCAGGTTCTTTTTTAAAATTTAAAATAATGCATTCTGTGTAAACCAGAAAAGGACAATATGTTTAGATTGATATATAAAAAGTATTGGTTGGTTCTTATCATGTTAATGGATGGATTTTTAGACCCATAAAATCCAAGGATATATGGTTTATCCTCTTTGTGTGAAAAATGGATTATATAGTGATTTGTTCTCTGTCCTTCCATGGTTATATACCATATCATCTTCCATATCTCTGAGGTCATCAGTGGTTTGATGTTTACAGTATGATAATTTATATTCGAAATGTATTATGATAAATTGTGTTAATCTATTAAATACTTCAATTTTCATTTTTCCCTAGTTTAATTAATTATTGTAATTAATTTTGTTAGTATTTATTTTAATTACATTGTTTTACAACAATTATAAAAAAGGATTTAATTTTTAATGAAAGGAAATTCACGTCCAATTGCCTAATTATATCTCACCTTCAGGACCAAACAATTGTCTTCATTAGAGTTCCCTTAAAAAAATAGTTAATTTTTAAAATATTTTGGATGACTCATAATTTTTATAGGATGTTGTATCTTTTAAAATGTATTCTTCTTAATTTTTTTTGATAATTTTATGATTATTAACTATTTATCCTTGAACATATAGTAACTAATTGAACAATTTTTTTGTGATGGCCAACATCAGGAATAAAAATTGTTTGAATATTAAATTACCAAAAAATTTCTATAGTTGTATGTATATTCAGTGGGAGATCTACATGGATGATTATTTAATGAGTAATAATATTTTATTTTGAGACACTATGATTAAAAATTATATTCTACCTTAATCTAATCCAATTGATTGGAAAGAGAAGATAATAATAAATATTATATTATATTTTATGTCATGAATAATTATTAATAATATTTTCTGGGAATTTATTTGTCCAAATTTGTATCTATAGTATAACTCAGGAAATTTTGAAATAGCTTGAAATAATAATAATTAGAGAAGATATTCCATGAAAATGGAAATTCCAAATTTTTCATACTAATATATGACTCAAGGTAATTAAAATTTCAATTTACAATTTGAACTATTACTTTTTATTCATTTAATAATATTTTAAAAACTGTACACTATCGTACGAAGATCAAAAGACCACGTAATTTCATGAATAATGAAATTAAATATGTTTGTACTTGGAATGATTATTAATTTTCAGGTAACAAGGATAAAATTATAAAAGAAATTGGTTTTGTTGTATTTACAGAAAATTATTAATAGGTAAAATATTTGACTCCATATTCATTACCATGTGATCTTGGATCATGTTAAATATAATATATAATAATTTTTTTTGAAAAGTATTTTTAACGATAACGATTTTAGTTATGAATCTCAAGATTCTATCAATTCAATAAGTCATGATCCATGTAGAGAAGATAGATGGATGTGATTAATTTAGATGATGTTCGAATAAATAAAATGTAGTATATAGATGTATCTATCCATGAAAAATATATAATGGTCTCTAGAATGAATAATATTTTATGTCATAAAAACTATAATGTTGATTCTGAAATGATGATGCTTAATTATAAAAATAAAATGAAGATTGATTTTCATTCTTTGAGTAATGAAGATCCAAAAATAATATTTCATTCAGTATAAGATGATATGTATAAATATTAGGATCAATATATGATTCGTGAAAAGGAAAATAAATATTTTAAACACACAAATTCTTCCACACTTGAAAAGGCATGTGAATATTCTTTATTTGATCAAATATAAAATGAATTTATTTTGAATGAAATTAGATAAAGCTAGAAATGAAGTAGATTTCATTAATAAAATAATTAATAATTAATGTGATTGAAATTTTAATATTATAATGACTCCTTATTTCGTAAAATGTAATTATAAAATAGAGTAAAATTATTTCTAATTCTTTTATAAATATTATGTTTTGAAACTATTTTTTGATTGGGAGGCCTTTTAGAATTTATTTGGTTAGTTGTTCTTAATATTGACATTTTGGTAAATATTCTTGATATTTTAATCTTATATTTCTTCAATATTTTGTTTATAAAATGAATTTCATATATAAATATGATTTCATTCCGCGAAAATGTAAAAAATATACTACTTAGATATATAATTCATGTGAAAGTAATGCATTATTTTTACATAGTTAATTTAAAAATAATTTGAAATTCTTATGTAAAAAATGTTATTATTAGAAATTTTTACATCGATATGATGGTATGAGTTTTAGAAAGAATATATACTTTCTCATTTTATTGAGAATATTTTTTTAGTGTAGAATATATTTTCAATATTCATCTATGTATAGGTTTTACAATTTATATATGTTGTTTTTACATAAAAGTTATTTGAACTAGTTCATATATGTTGTGATTCAATTTCATTATTGTACTGTTATATTTATTTAATATAATTTTTTATGTAATAAAGGTGGAAGTTTTTCACTTGAAATTAATTTTATTTTCATTGATATTTATATTTCATAAATTAATGTAGAAAATATGATTTCAATTCTAGAATTTTTCCCTGGATGTTATTTCTGGTATTAATAATTACTTGGAACTGATTTTTATTTTTTATTGGTCATGATAAAATTTTAAAAAATTCATTTATTACATGGAAATGTAAATCAAGGGGAAATAGATGATTTTATAAATATAATCATTTATTTAGGATTAACATGTGAAAATTTAAATTTCTAAACTATATTTTTTAATAATTTACCCTAACATATTTATGATTTAATTTATTTATTTATTGTAATGTCTAATTTTGTGAGTTCAAATAAACATATTTTTATATTATAGAATATTTTTATTTCATTACCCTCATGTCGAATCATATTTAAGAATTTATTCAAAGTTTTAATGTATTTATTGGTTGAAATTTGTCGATATACATGAAATCTATAAAATTATCGATATATTTTAGATACTACTATTGCTTATTTTTTATATATTTTTTTATCATTTTACTTTTTAGGACTTCTAGAGATTACTAGATGATGTTAAATTGCATTTTAATGTTCTAGTTTTCTTTTAATGGTTACTTATAAAGTTTTTATCATTATTTTTCACAAAAAATTTATAAATATTATTTATTGTAAATTATCATATTGATAATTATTTATGGACATATTTATAGTGTATCTATGATCTAAATTCTGAAATATGAATTTTTATGAACAATTTATGCCCTATTTAATTTCATTTGAAATAGAGAATTTTTATATTGTAACATTTTTATTTTGATAATTTCCAAATAAGGAATAACTTTTATAGTTTTATTTGATTTTTAAATTATCAAAAAAATGGGATTATTTTGTTTCTCCATGAAGCACATTATGTTTTGGTAAAAAATTATTTTATTTTTTTAAAACTTTTAGTTTCCTGATATCTTATATTTTGAAATGATTATTGTATTTTTAAAAATTAGTATATAATTATATTTATTTACGTAAAATATCATTAAATTAAATTTTTTTTATTTTTCAATAAATATTATAAATGATTCATTTTGTGTTATAGAGATAAATGACTATTGAACTAACCACAAGTGAATTTTTTTAAAATCTAGAACAATCCTTGAGTACTAACTAACTATTAAAATATGAAAATGTGTTGATGTGTCTTTTAGTAGTCGACATGTGTGAAAAATTAACATAGTCTTGAAGTGACCATGATTACTTACTATGTTTTAATATTTATAAATTTATTTAATTGACCATTAGAAGTGACCATGAGTTAAAATATGTAATATTTTGGATGTGTCCTTCTTTGAAAATATTACTGTTTGGAAGTGACCTTGTCCAAATAATTTTGTATGTCTTCACCTATCGCAAGGGAAAAAATGTTTCTAGTGTGTTAATAAAGGTTCAAATAATTCATGAAAAAATTACCTATAACATGAGAAAATATATACATATTGTGTGACAAGGATATACCTACAACATGGAAAATAATGTACCCTGCACATGAAAAGATATGTACCCACAACAGGAACACAGTATACCAACTGTATGAACAAATATATAACTACAGCATGAAAAAGACGTACCTAAAAATGAAAAAAAATTCCAACCACATTATATAATGGTAAAAACCATATAAATAACATGGTAATGTGTAGAGCCTATCTTAACTATAGTCACTTATTTCGTTTTTTATATATTGTCTCAAAACATGCTCTATTTTATTTACACTTTTATCATTACAATACCATTAAATTTATTTCAAATTTATTTATTTATATTGTTATTCCTTGAATAATTATTAATTAATTTAATAATTAGAAATATCATTTTGATGAATTTTCTATAGTGTTAATTTAATATAATGTGGGTTGATGATTTACACTGGTTTCATGGGAAAACTCAGGTTCCAAATTAAGTGTTGTTGGAATGTGAGTAGTTTCTCTTGAATATTCATTGGGAGTTTTCAAGGATATTAATATGATGTATTAAATATTATATTATTTTACATAAAAATGTTTCTCTATTTAGATAATATGCTTTTATGAAAATTGTTTAATAGAGAGAACATAGAAAATGTAAATTTTAAATTAGTAATATTTTTGAATATGTAGTGTCAATCTTTCAAAAAAATTTGTAGAATTCCATGTATTATATTATCAACATTTTTCAATTTAATTACTATGGTACTAATTATTTACTCTTCATATGGTTATTTTTACACATCCTGACATTTATATCCATAGTATAATAAGATTGGTCTTCCATGTGATTCTATTTCCAATGGAGTTTATTATGAAGATGTATAATAATTAATGTGGGGAAAATAGCCAATTCTATATTAGATATAAAAAGAATGAATCTTTTTGTGAATAATTTGATTATATGGGACTCTTATTTAAGTCATTAAAAATGCTAAGATCATAATGTAGTCCTGAAGATTTATTGTTCAACTACATGAAGAAGTAATCAATAGGCTGTCGAGATTCACTATTTAACATCCTATAGGTGTAGAATAACACTAGGTCTAATCTCCAATATCATCATAAAAATAATTCACTTTTTTAGTGACTTTTTTTCATTTATTATGCATTAATTTGTGGGATGTATTTTCACACATATTGTGTCTCTTACAATTTTATAATACCCTAAAATTGGTATATATGGTATCAGTCTATCCCATTAGAGTACAGTCTTCTAATTAACATATAAAATAGAAAAATAAAAGAGAATTCCAAAAATATTCCAGGTTTACTCTATCCTATTATAATATAAGGTAATAAATCACCTATAACATGTAAAAGGTTTGTATTGATCCTCAAAAATTATAGGGTGGTTCAACACTAGTAAATAACAAGATTAGGTTTTCCCCTATAAAATTATAGGTTCTATCATAACATTGGAAATGAATGAGGATAAAATTGAGATGAGAAGAGTATATTTTAGGTCAACTCTTATAATACGTTGGGTTTTTTTCTAAACTAATAAAGGACAAGTGATTTTTTTTGTCAACCAAGTGTGGAAATAAATTTTTAAATAGTTTTCACTCTCCTAAAAAATTTATATGACATAGTGGGTTTCATCCATTGTAGTTTAAGGGAGAGGTGGGGAGTGGAAATAGATCATTTATATCTTAAAGCCTATAAAATTTATTATTATTTCATATTTGACTTACATAAATCTTATTTTATCCCTTTTTTCTTATATCATTGTGATTAAAATGATTAATACTTTAATTGATCCCCTTCCACAAATAAAATTTGAACTATGACAAATATTTTATAGAAATACATTTACCCCCTCTCCCTCATATGTATTTCTATCACCCATATAAGATCTAGGTCCCCATCTTTAACATTTCATAATTCTGAAGTATTTTTATTTCCAATGTAAATGAAAACATATTAAATGGTGATATTTGATGTTCAGTATGTTTAAACATGGGGGGGGGTTCAAATCAATGATCAATATTATGAATAAAATTATAATCAGGGTATAATAAAATTATCTTAATATTTAAAAATCATACCCACTAATTCATAAATTGTGATCAGTAATCATGACATCATGATTGGATGTTTATAAAACATAAATCATGATAGATTCAATTAATATATGCCAAAAGATCATAACATTTACATAAGATCATATTATAAAATAATGGCATGATGTGTTTTACAATAATACTAATTTAAATTTTACATGTTGGATATTGAAGAAGGCATTCATAAAATTTTCACTCATGATACATTGTGAACCTTATTTTCATGAAAAAATATTACATATTAGTATATTACTATTCAACACATATCCAAATGATCCATGTCAAAATCATTTAGTTTTAGCACATTTGGAATTTTGGATATATAAAAAACTATTTAATAAATGATATACATCATATCCCACAATGTTATACATAACTAGAACCCTTATTAGACAAATCATAAATAAAAAATTCTTCATAATCATCAATATTGAATAACAAGAAAGGGTGAGCTTATATGATAAGTAAGGGTAAAAAATGGAGATATAAATGTTCCCATATGTATAAAATGATTATTTTGGTTCTAGATCATGTTATTAACATTTTAAAACAATAGCCAACATATCAAAGGTCATAATCATCAGTCATAACCTAAATCAAGTAAATTCATCTATTATGAAACATAATAAAATCAAAGAACATGATACATGATATCATTACTCTAGAATAATAAATATTTTTTTGGAATATACATAAGCATAGAAAATAATTTCCATAGTCAAGGATCACTTCCAAGACTGTCATAGGTTTTTGGGTTAACTCACTATTTTGCTGTATCCTTAGTCAAATTTCAATCAAAAGAATATCATTGTGGATAAATTTCCATTATTTATTTAGTTCACTCCCCATTCCAGTATTTATTAACTCATGTGATATTCATCTATATTTAAGGAATTTGATATCAATGTAATTATAGTCTATCCCATCACACATTGATAATACTTTCATATGTGTGCTCTGAGATCACAGTTAATTATTAATATATTATATCCCATTAAAAAGATAGTATTTATAAACATTTTAACATTTTATAAGTGAATATCCTATTAAAATTAAACGGATTTATTAAAAATAATTTCATAATAATCATTTATTAACTAGATAATAATAATTAATTTATCAATAGATTATCGAACTAGTAAATAATAATTAATATACAATGATGTTAACATAGATTAAAAATATCATAAAAATATCTCTGGAAAATCTGATGAGGAAAATACACTTTTCACAATGAAATGAGTTTTCTATAATATAAAAATTCCCCAATTAACTAGGAAAAAATTATTTCTAGGGAACTATGGATACTATTAAACTAGTCTTCAATATATTTTGTATTCATGAATGTAAGAACCTCTATTCATGATTTATACATTAAAACATAGATTCATTTTACATTTTTTTTAAAAATTAAAAATTTCCCAATTCCTAAATATATTAAAATAGTACCTTAAATTTATTTTTAAAAATTAATTAATACATAAATGTGAATTTAAAAAATAATATTATGAAATTAAAAACATTATTTAATCTATTTATGAAAATATGTGTATATAAATAATTTATTTTTGACAGAAGTGAGAAATAATGTTGGTTGACATAAAATATATTCATTCAGACTATTGAGTTATTAATGAGTGTAAAATTTATTTCTATACATATAATATCATTAAATAACTATTAGAGAATAAAATTCATTGGATTCCTGATTGATAGGTCATAAAATATAATCATTGGATTCTTAATCATAAACAATCCTAATAAAAAAGGAAATTATATTATAAATCCTTTAACTATTGTTTAACATGCATAAAAAATTTTCTAACCACTGGTGTAATAAATTAATATTTATTTTAATTTTACATTAGAGTCATGTAAATACTTATAATATCCTATTTATCCACTAATAAAATTTCAACACACATTTCTTAATAATTTCTTATTTAATTTATGATTATTAGGTGTTATGTATTTTTCTTTTTTAAAGTTTCTTGGTTCGATAGTTCATGTACATGTACATTGATCCTAGATAAATAATTTCAAAAATGTTAGTAAGAATTAAAAAAATATATATTGATTACACAAATACATATTTTAATAAAAGGTATATATAAAAATGAATTTTACAATTTAGAGAGATGGTAGGTCATAGGTATATCTGGTCATTGTTTTCACTTGTCGACGGGTGTATTGAAATAAAGGTTAACAATAATTCAAAATTTTGGATTCATTATTATAATGTATCCATAAAATATATTACTTGAATATATCTATATTACCATCGATTTAAAGAATTAATGTAAAACATGTCTCATCACATTGTTGCAGTGGTTGTCTATACGTACGTATGAGGAACATTATCATTTTTTAATGGATTGGTTAGTAGGAAGGTAGATATGATATTATAATTAAAAGATAATAATTATTCAATAAATATACTATATAAAAAATACAAACATCATGTAATCATCCATGAAATATTGAGATAGAAAATTAATATTTTTCTATGTGGATGTGTTGGTCCACATATACAAACAAGCGATTATTTCAAATATCATTCAATGAAAAAAGTGGGTGAATAATATTATTTATTAGATCATAATTAAATTGAGGTATATTTAAGATACCTATTTTATTATTTTTCAATTAATACATCAATTCTAGTGGTAGTATATTTAAAAGTAATTTGAAATAGGTTGGGTATGATGATTACCTCTCATTCAGTTAGCCTCCTTTAAATCCCATATTAGGGGACTAGGGAAAGGTATTTTAATAACATAAAAATATATATTTCCTAGATATGGAATATTATAATATAATTGGGAATGTTTTGATAAATCTTCATAGACCAATGATTTTTAAAAAAGTCAAATTAGGGTTGTACCATTATATGTCGGGGAGAATGCACAATTGGAATTTAATAAAATATTAATGAATAATAATTTCATGTTCAAGAAAAATGATTCCACATTTCCAGTGGTTCAATTTTGGGATATTATTTATAATAAGTATTTTTTTATAATTGGATTTTGACTTCATTAATTTGACGTATACCATAATTTATTATATTGAAAACCCAGTAAAATCCATTAAACCATAACCAAGTTGACAAAATTGTACTATTTTTAATATTCCTTATTCTAGAAAATGAAAGAGGACCCATTACCAAGTATTTACATTATAATAAAAAATATGGAATGTATTTCATCAAATTAAATTAATATAAAATGAATAATTTAATTTAAAAATAATTTTATAAAATGAAAATAAAATAATATTACTATAAAAATGTTTTTTATGTATAAAAAGTTTTTATACCATAATCCAGATTAAAATTATGTCTAATGATCATAATTTTATAATTCATAATATTAATAAAATATTTTTAATTTTAAAAGCATTTTAAATCTTGAAGTATCTCTTTATTTTTTTTAAATATAACTTTGTTTTCAATAAGATTAATATTTTGTCACTAGTGGTTGAAAAATCTATCATTTTAGTGAATTCTCAACATTTCACTGTAAAAAATTCTCGAAATTCATATATATAAAAATGTATATTATTTTTTAAAAGAAATTTTCTAAATGATGTTCAAATTAATTAATTTATTTTCTAAAAAATAACTAATAAAAAAATTTCTAATGTGTATTTTTGAATAATATAATAATATTTAAAAAAATTTCAGAATTGATAAATATATTTGATTTATTTAAAACATATAAACCTTTTTTGGAAGAAACAAATTCCTATAAAAAGAATAAATTTACCGACATGGTTATAATGGTACACTATATTATTGGTCATTTAGTATCTAGGTAGTCTTTATTACAAGCAATAAAAGAAATTTATATTTTTTTATGTGAAATATATAATATTATATATGGTTGTCTCATTTAATCCCGTATAAGATAATTTTCCCAAAAAATTGCATACCCAGGGTAAATATAAATTATAATATCATTTTTTTATCACATCCTCAAGTTGCATAGTATGTTATTTTATTTTCTAATTCTTCCAAAAAACATTAATACGAATGTAATTATTGTCCTCCAAAACATTAACTCTACAATCCATTGTTCATACCTATTTTTCATTAATGAAACAATAATAATATTTTGGTGTAATCTAAGAATTTATCACATGTGATCGATTGGGTATTTACATTCTCTATATAGAAACATGGAACACATAGTGAACATGGTAGAGGTTTAGTGGAACCAAAAAGAGATAAGCTATTTTCACTATATAGTAACTAATATCAATGGGGATAATTTACCTAGGGATTTTATTTCCCTTAATTTTGAATCCCATAAACATTCATCAATATAGAAATCCATAGGAATTAATTCTCAATAAATTTCAATTATATATTCTGATGACAACTAGATGTGTTATGGTATTATCAAAATTGGGCTGTAGTGATATACTTCTTAATAGATATGTATTTCAATACTATTTATTCAACTAAATCAGTTATCAATATATTTTATATACAAATTAATATCTTAATATTGGAGTTCATCAATTATTTCAATAGATGACTTAATAAAGATGTAGATGATCTATCGAGAAAATTCTATTATTGTATGAAAATTCGGCTATAGGAAGGTGTTGTTACTAACCACAATTAAAATCCATAAAACTAGATATGAACATACACTCTTGGATTGGAATAGGTTTCTCAGAGTAAACATCTATCTGACAATTTTCAGAAGTATTAAAGCACAACTTGGTATCCAAATTATGTTCAGGTATTCACCAGAACTATGAGGTAAACATTAGATATAGATTATAAATTATAGAATGTGGTACCTTATGAAACCATTCCATTTCTTTAAATTGTATTCTATAATATTTATAATGGTATAAATATTCTCTTTTTGAAATATAGTGTTCATACTTTGTATGGAGGTTATCTTCAAAAAAATATCACTATGCCATGATGAATTTTTTAGTGAATCCAATGAAAACATAATGGAAATGATTTACCATTTGTATTATTATATGAGAGAAGGGATTAATATAATCTTAATATTATATGGATCTTCCTTAATTTACTAACATACGAACACCCCATGATACATAATGTGCTATATCCTTATTCATGTTGTCCCACAAAAAAATCACATTCATATATCCATACATATTATCACATTCAAGATGAGTATAATATGATTAATGATGCGATTCATTCAATATAACCTTCTTTAAATATTTTATTGGTGGGACACATACCAAGATACCTAACCTTTCAATTCCATCCCAATCAAGGTTGAACACATGGACATTTCGCACTTTTGTGAAGCTCTACATATTCTTGTTGAAACTATTTAATAATCACTTAGACATAAGGTTAAACACTCATTTGAGAAAGATATAATTTCTCCAAATCCATTAATATTTATAGATATATCATTTAAAAATACAAAAAATTATATGTTTTTTCATCCACAACATATATAATATAGCATGATCCTTTCGAATCATAGCTTTTACACACTATTTTTCTTTCCTAGGGTGGTAATTTATTGAGATATCAAAATCATTAATGAACTCCAAACAGAATATATGGTGAATATTCATCTATTTATGTGTGAATATTTACTTTAATAATTTATTATCGGCATATGGATCACAAATTTATCCACAATGATATCATTAATTAAAAAACTATTATATCTAGATCTAAATAAATATGTGGATAAATTTTCTCATGAAAAATAAATTGGCATGAGTCATAATCTATCAGGATATCACTATTCATGAAAAATAGTCCAATTATATATTTAATTGATCAATATATATCACTAACCATTCTGCATTTTAGTGTTGTGTAAGAAAAGGTTCACTGAATGGCCTTCAATTCAATTCCATGAAATTTTATTAACACTAGCCAACTTGATTGGGAATGGAAATATTATTTAATTTTCTTAAAAATATCATCTCAGTTATTTTATGCAATAAATTGAGGATAATTATACTATTACACAAAAAATTGATGAATAATTACAGGACATGAAAATGAAAGGGGTTTATTAGAAAATGATTAAATAATTTCCACATCAATGACATTAACATAATCAATCCAAAATAATGATATAATTTTAAAATAAATCCTCCCTACGTAAGTATGTTTGGAATTATAATCCTCATTAAACAACATCAGATGAAACACTAAATACCATAAAATATAAATTCATGATACAACATATCAATGTGTCATGAATCAAATCTGGTCTCCATAAAACCAGGCACCAAACTAAACATGTGACAAGGATCAAGGGGTGTTCT
The DNA here is from genome assembly GCA_963277665.1 of Viscum album. Lineage (NCBI taxonomy): Eukaryota > Viridiplantae > Streptophyta > Magnoliopsida > Santalales > Viscaceae > Viscum > Viscum album. Next base: position 462,826,158 of record OY728121.1, read on the forward strand.
CAATCCAAATAGGTAGGAAAAAGTGATTGGGTATCATATATTTTGTTTTGGGAATGATTTACCAAAATATGGAAGCATAAAACATCAAAATCAATTGATAAACTGAATCAGAAAAATTCATAATAAACGAGGTTTATACAAAATCCAGAACAAAATAAATAAGTTTAAACATAGAATAATTGGTCCAAAGTCATATAGTAACAGAAAAATACTAGTCCCAAAGACTCCACATGACAGGGGTTCATCACCTACAATCTGTCACCACAACGTCGCACCATGGATGGGAAGTAACACCCTGAACTACCATCACATTAAGCATATCCATTACCAGCGTCAAACATGGCCAAGTCTACTTACACCCAATGGATGTAAGTAAGGTGTGAGGATAATCCCAATAGGATACCACTTAGATATTCCATATTTTAATCAATATATGATAAAAAGAATTCCATTTTTTGATACATAAGAAGCGATGGAGTTAATTTCTAAAGAATGAATCCTTAAAATTTAAACAGTTTTAAAAGATAATTTCCCAAGAATAGGGGAATTTCAATAAAACATTTAAGATATTACATTTTCCAGAAAAACACACCATTTATCAAAGATAAATACACATGATTCAATTATAACCAATCTCGGGAACACCCCTAGGCATTAGGTAGTATCGAGCCCCTTGTACCTCGTACCTCAGTGTAATGTAACAATAGAAAAATCCATTATTGTGCATGATACAATCGTAGGGAACATTCTCATATCCAAGTGGTCCCCAATAATCATCAATATAGTTTTTTAGGGTCATCGTTATACATTATCTCATGGAATCATGGACAAAACCCATTCGGATCACTAGCGTACTAGTACATATTCGTCCCCTTAGGTACCCGGGCATCGCCCATTGTGCTCAAACCATTATCGCATTATGACAAACCCCATTATCACATAAAAACATAATTTATTGTCATAATGAACTAAAATAAGTAGCTACACATTTTTTTACAACACCAAACCAACTCAATAAAACATTTTGAATTTCAATAAAACAACTTCACAAAATTTAACAATGCTTTACTCACAAAATTCCATTATAATCCCACCATGAACACCATGGGAAAACCCATATTCACCCAAAAAGAATTTGAATCAACCAAAAAAAATATATAAACCCATCACATGATTTATAAAACAAACCCATTTGGCATTATATGAAATAGACAAGTAAAACACCTAATTTAACCCCAAATTTGTACATAAAAATTATTTCCTCAACAAACATCACCAAAAACAGATTTCACAACAATTATAATGGAATATAAGTGTGATAAAAATAGAAACTCAGAAAATCTAACTCATTTATCTTGGATTAACCTTGTAATCACTTATCAAAAATATCAAAATCCTTGAATCTTTGTGCAAAAATCCAATCGCACTATCTTCACACCATAAGGGATTTCGATAAAGCCTAAACCAAATGAAAATTCCATGAAATTAATGATCATAAACTAGGTTCAAAGGCCTACATTTAGGAGAAAAGGTACTTCAAGTATAGAGGACAAACATCATGAAAAGAATGTAACTAAATAGGAAAATAACTTACATGAGGAAGTTTGACATTTTTCCACAAAACCACCCTTCAAAATGAAGTACCAAGAAGGGTTAATGGTTCTTGGGAGGCTGAAATGGCTGTAATTGTTTAATGTGGTATGAAATGGGTGATTTATGATAAATATTGGGTGGGAAAAAAATGAGTTTAAAAATGTTTTTAATGAGATGGACAAGGCCTCAAGATTTTCTTTCACTGTTTAGAAAATCGTGCACCCAATTTGTGTGCCCCCTTTTTTCCACTAATAAAGTTTCCTAAATCCTTCAAATTCATGGGGTTACTAGAGGAAAAATAGAGGGAAACGTTAGGATGGTAATAAAAGAGTAAATATTACCATAAATAAAGTACATGAGTGTGACAATTCTACCCACCATGAAAACATTCCATCTTGGAAAGTCCACCTAATGCTTGATCAGAAAAAAGGAATTATTACTCTTCCTCAACCCATGAATTAATATCCCATGTCTCATGTGTATCATTCCCATGCTTCAAATGAAACTTGGCTAGTGGAATAGATTTTACCCAAAAATCCATTTCTTGGAAGTCCACTATTCGCATTGGCTACTCAAAAACACATAAATCAAGCTCTATATCCAACTCCTCCCAATTCAGTACATGGGATGGATCGGGGTTGTATTTCTTCAACTAGGATACATTGATGACATTGTGGATGGATTTTAATTGAGATGGTAAGTAAAACCTATATTCCACCTTTCTAAGACAATCGATGATCTCAAAATGTCTGATGTACCACAACGTCAGCTTCCCTTACGTTCCCAATCGATAATGGGCCTAACGAAGGGCCACTATTCAGAATACCATTCCACCCATCAAAAACTATACGTCTTGATGCCTCATGTCAGCATATGATTCATGGATATAATGAGCTATCAAAAATCACTTCCTGATCATATTGACTTTCTCAGACATCTCCTACACCAGACTTAGCCCTAACATTGAGGTTTCACCAACCTCATCCCAACATAGGGGGGATCGAAATGGCTGACCATAGGGCGCCTAAAAAAGGCCATTCAATTAAAGGAATAGTAACTATTTTTATAATAAAACTCCACTAATCCCAATTGGATATCCCAAGAACCTCCAAACTCCAGAACATATTCAAGGAGCATGTCCTCCAAAATATGATTCACCTGCTCTGTCTAACCATCCGTTTGACGATGGTATGTATTGATAATATTAATCCAAGACACCAAGGCCTTATGATGTTCTTTCCAAAACTGAGAAGTGAAACAAGGGTCTCTATCTAATACAATAGTATAAGGAACACCATGGGGCCTTACCACCTCCTATAGTTGCAAACTATCAATCTCGTCCACTTTAGTGATATATCTAATCGGAATGAAGTGGGATGATTTGTAAAGATGATCAATCACCACCCAAATGTCATTAATACCATGATGTGTATAAGGATATCAAAAAATGAAGTCCATGGTGTCCTTTTTCCACTTCCAGATAAGAATGGGCAATGGAAGGAGCAAACTGATGTGTGTTGGATGATCTTCTTTCACCTGCTGGCATGTGTAGCAGCTCGAAGAAAAGTCCGTAATATATCATCTTATACCATGAAACCATAACTGATGACAAACATCATAATTAATCTCTGTGGTACCCGAATAGATAGCGCACTGAATCTGAAGGCTATCACACAACACCACCATCTACAAATCTAACAACAGTACTGAACGACCATTTTAGAAGATGATTCCCTTAGGAGACGATGACCAATCAGAAAACGTCCCCCCCCCGATGAAGAAACTCATCCAATATTGAAAAATCTTATCAGTATAATCTTCCCACAAAATCAAATCCATTGGAAATGGAGAGAACTGAATGCTCACCGAGAATGCAATTCCACTGTGCACATTCGTCTCCACATGCATCTGAGCAAAGAGTTCCATCAGAGTCCACTCATGAGTGGACTTCCACAAAGCCTGCACTAGGACACATCTGCTCATGGTTTCGGCCACCACCATACCCATTCATGGGGTATAGAAAATGTTAAAGTCAAAACCCTCCATGTACTCGATCCAACGATGATGTCTCATGTTGATCTCATTCTGATATAAGATATAGGTCATGATTTTTGGATAAGAGCATACCCAAAACATCTCTTCAAAGAGTTAGTGATGCCATGTTTTCATAGAATGAATCACAACTGCTAACTCCAATTCATGGGTCGGGAATATATTTTCATTTGGTAGGAGATGGTGAGATCCATACGCCACCACATGATCATCCTATATAATCATGCACCCTCGACCCATACTTGAAGCATCACAATACACAACATACCTCTTTCCATTGTCTAGAAAAATTAAAATGGGGGCGGAAGTCAACCGCCTCTTAACCTATTCGAACGATGCCATGAATTCTGGTCCCTATACAATCTTAAACCCTTTTTAGGTGGGTGTGGTCATCAGTTAATCAAGATGAGATAAATCCCAAGAAAAAAACATGTAATAACTAGCCAGGCTAAGGAAACTCCAAATCTTGAACACATTATTCAGCTACTACCATAACATAACCACACTGATATTCTCAGTTTCCAATAAAAATCCCTTCTCCAAGAACACATGTCCAAAAATTCCCCCTCCCTGGTCCAGAATGTTCATTTCATAAACATTGCATAATGGTGATACTCTCAAAAGGTTTCCAGAAGGATCTGCAATTGATGGTCATGTTCCTCCTCAGATCTCGAATAAACTAGGATGCCATCTACAAATACGACAATAGAAGAATTGATATACTGATGGATCAAAATATTCATGAGTTCCATAATGACTATTCATGAATTGGTAATTCCAAAGAGCATGACCAAGTACTCAAAGTGGTCGTACTTTCTTCAGAAAACTGTCTTTGGGATATAGTCCCCTTTCACCATGAGTTGATGATATCCCGAACGCAATTCTATTTTAGATAACCACCATTTCTCCTTCAACTGATCAAAATATTCATCTATCTGGGGAAAATGTTATTTGATCTTGATTATTAATTTATTAATCTTTTGGTAGTCAATAAACAACCAGATGGATGCTTCAGACTTTTTTGCATACAACACAAGACCGAACCAAGGAAAGACTCTTGGATGAATTAATTATTTTGATTCTAATTATTACAGATGTATATTTAATTCCCTCAACTCATTGGGGACCAGGCGATATGAGGGAAGAGATATCATTTGTGTTCCCCACACTAGATCAATTGGGAACCCCACATCCTTCTATGGAGGAAACCCTGAAAAATCATCCAGAAATTACTATAGAATCTCATAAACTATATGAGGTCATCCACCACCAGGATCATGAATATCTTCATCTATCATGAGATATGATAAATAGAAAATAACATCTTCATACCCTGGAAGTGGTTTTCCTGCACGACTCAGCTGAGGATCCCATTCCCCATGAAAAACTGATGACTCCCATCAGGTTCCATGAAACTGACCCACCACCTATTGCAATATATGTGCACCTGGAAGTGTATTAGCCAAACCATTCCATGTATTATGTCAAAAATTTCCATATATAAAACCATGAGGTCCCACTCCATCTCATCCCCCGACACAGAAAACACACACGACATGCACCTAAGACCCTGCTCCTTCTTCTTTCATAGTGGTGTCACCAAATCTGTCAAATAAGAAAAAAACTCGGTTGAAAATTTCAGACTGTCCACAAAACGGAATGAAATGAATGAATATGAGGCACCATCAAAAAAATAGCATCTATAGAAGATGCGTTCAAAACTGTACCTCAAACTGTCGATGGCCTTGCCTCTGAAACTACTATTTCCTGATCCACTATATGGAGATATATGGTCTAAGCCTATAGATGACCACAGGTATGTGACTATGCACTAAAATGGATATGACCAAAAGATTACGCTACCCTACCACCATAGACACCAAAACTAGATCCCCCCATCCTCGATGGCTCTAACTGTTCTAGTACTCCTCTTGAATCCACTGATCCTTCAGCACTCTAATGTAGAAGTGTCACCCCGAAAAAGAGTTTCAAATGGCCGATTCAACCACATTGTTGATATGGACTCAAGGGAAGTGGGAATTCTAGTTGGATGTTCTCTGGTCTAATGCATCGGTGGCACATAACCGATATCACATCATATTCCATAGATGAAATCATCCTGAAGAGTGGCCTAAACTACCACCTCCCTTCTTCACAGGTTCCTCCTACTTCCTTTTTATCCCTGAGGATCTGCCACTTCCCACTACTGATAATATCCCAGAAATCTCATCCCTCCCTTTTTGATCAATCTCCCTCATGAATTCTCGATCAACAACCTCAGCATATGTCCTTAGCAAAAATAAGAAAACCTGGGAGTATATCTAGGGTTGTAGGCCTTTCCCAAACATATAGGCCTTCACCTACACATTAGAGACGTTTTTAGGAGTATACCAAACCATATTTGTGAAACAATTTGCCTACTCCATCACAGAATGATCCCCAAGAACATGTTCCATGACGTCACATGATCTGGAATATTCAAAGACCTCAGGGTAGTATATTTCATTAAAGATGACCTAGAGATCTTTCCAGCACATCATCTCAATCTTAGTAGTTTGATATACCCATTCCAACCACTCGTGGCTGGGACCCTACAAAGAAAAAGGAGAACACTTCAGCATGATCTCCTCGGGTTTATCTTGGAACTAGAACATGGGCTCAATATTTTCGAGAAATTCCTCTGATTCGTGGGGTTTTATTCTACCTTGGAAAGTACCAGCCATCATTTTCTAGAACCATGGGTCCTTGTCCTTCCTAAGACCAATAATATATTCTCTAATAGGATGTGGAATAGGATCAAGACCATTTCCTGGTTCGTGGATATCCCGAACCAAAGCCTCTACTAGCCACTGATCACGCGGTGTGTGGGAACTCTCTACAGCTTCCTCCCTTGGGGGCATGGGAGCATTCAGGGGAGGCATGTTTCTATAAAAAGGAAATATTCATAAGAGAAAAAACAGTAATAAAATTCTCAAAAATTACATCTATATCATCAAATATAATGCTGCCAAATACATTGCAAAAATAAAATAATCCATTACTTCACCCTCACTTGAGGTCCACATGTAGTCTGAGCCCACATGTCTCACCTAAAAGTGAAGTCAAATAAAAAATTCCATCATACCATTTTGACTCATGGTCTTACAAGAGAGATGTGGTCCATGAACCCTACTCATGACCGAATCTCTATGTCCCAATATTCCTAGATCATGTCTAGCTCGACTCACCCCAAAATAATAATACAACCAAAAAACATTGGCCTACATTGATATGATTTTGTCACTAACCGAATCTGGTCCCCATAAAAAATGAAACCAAACTAGGACCATGACAAGTCCCAAAGGGTGTTACCTATCCCCACAGGCTGGTACATGTTCTTAGGTATCATGTATTTTGTTTTGGAATCAATTTACACTAATATGGAAGAATAAAACATGAAAATCAATAAATAATCCAAATCAGAAAAATTCACACCAAATGAGGTTTATGAAACATCCAAAAATGAATACATAGGATAAAACATAGAATTATAGGTGCAACGACACATAAACACTGCATCAAAATAGACCCAATGACTCCACATGACAAAGTTTCATCACCCACAAGTCGTCTCCATAATGCCTCACCATGGATGGGAACTAACACCAGGAACCACCCTCACCCAAAGCCTTTCCATTAACTATGTCTAACATGACATTTTCTACTAACACCCAAGGGATGTAAGTAGGTTTTGAGCTTAAGACCAATTGGATACTACCAATATATCCAATATAGTAATCTATACATGATAATAAGAATGCCATTTTTTGATACACAAAAGTAGTGGAAATAATTTCAAAAGAATGATAAATTTATATGTAAACAGTTTTCAAATGGTATTTTCCATGAATTATCATATTTCATAAAAACATGTAAGATTCTGTATTTTCCCGAAAAAATCCCTATATTCCAAAGATAAATATGCAATAATCAATGAGCACCAATCATGGGAACACCACTATGAACTATGTAGTCTCGAGCCCCATGTACTTCATAACTCAATGTAAAGTAACCATAAAAAATCAGTTCTCGTGTATGAGCCACTTGTAGGGAACATACCCATAACCCTGTGGTCCCCAATCCTTATCAATATATATTTTATAGTGTTTTCATTATCAATTTTTCATAGTGAAATAGGGACAAAACCCATATGGATCACTAGCGTACTAGTACATATCCACACTCCTAGGTACACGGGTTTCCCCTTTGTGCTCAAACCATTATCTCAGGATACCAAAAGACAATGTCACATAAACACTTCTTGTATAGTAATAATCAACTCAAAATAGTAGCTAAATTTTTTTTCACTACATACACTACTGAATAAAACATTTAGAATTTCAACAAGACAACTTCATGAAATTTAGCAATGCTTCACACACAAAATACCTTTAGAAAACCACGTTGAACACCATGGTCGTACCCATATTCACCAAAAAAATCGTCAACAACCAAAAAAATTCTATAAAACCATTACATGAGTTATAAAACAACTCAATTTGGAATAATATAAAATTGGCCTTTAAAACACCGAATTTAACACCATATTGGTACCAAAAAACATTTTCTCAACAAAGACCACCAAAACTAGATTTCATAATTAGGATAATGGATAATAGGTGTGCTTAAAATAGATTTCCAATAATTGTAAGTCACATTGAATGTATTACCCATGTAATCACCTACCATAAATATCAAAATACTTGAATATTTGTGTAAAAAACAAACCAGACCACCGCCGCACCACAAGGGACTTACAACAAGACTAAAACCAAGTGAAATGAACTTGAAATTTAGGAACAAACCCTAGGTTCAAAAAAATATCTTCTGGACATAATAAAAATCAAGGATAGGAGATGAAAATCCATGGAAGAGGAAGGAACTAAAAAAATTCATTAAATAAGGATGTTTGAATATTCTCCACCAAATCCCCCATAAAAATGAAGTTCAAAGGGGGGTTTGAGGTGATTGGGGGGATGAAAAGTCTATAATGTACTAATGGGGTAAAATGGGGATAGTTTGGATAAATATTTGGAGGCAAATAATTTAATTTAACAATGTTTTTTAATGAGCTGGACAAGGCCGCATGGTTTTCTTGCACGTTTTTGAAAACTGTGCGCCCAGACAGTGCACCCCCTTTTGTCCACTAAATATTTTTCAAAACTCATTAAAATTCAATAGGGGACTAAGTGAAGCTTATGGGTGAATTTTAGGACAATAATAAAAGATGAAAATTACCTTAAATGAATTATATGGTTGTGAAACAAGGTGGGAACACATAAATTCATAAAATAATGTTCTCAATATGAATTTTATCTAAATGTAGGGGAAAATGAGAAGAATATTATTAGAGAGATCATACTAATGATATAATAATTAATCCACAAATATATGATGTGTAACATATGTAAATATGCAAAAAAATTATTTTTAATAAAACATAAAATAATCAATATTCCTTACACAAATAATATTATAACATCAAAGATAATTAATAATTAATATAACCCAAATAAATGAAATTGTGAAATAATTCAATTACCACTTGTATATTGCTGATCATGGTATTGAATTTGTTGTCAATAATATGTCAATAACTTATCAATGAGAAATCAATATGTGAATAGAAGTTATTTATGAAGGAGTTGGTGAATCCTTGGAGAGTTTTTGTTGATTCAACGCATGGAATATGACACTTGATATGTTCTGCAAGAGGATACAAATTTATTGATTGTAGAAGTAATAATAAGTTTCAAGACTTGTATCAAGGTAATACCTTGTCAAATCACTTGAATACGTCCATGAAATAGTCAATTGCATGTGGAATTGAGTAAAGATGATCAATCCATAGTCATTGAGTTGATGAAGTTTTGAAGATCCATCTAATAACATATAATTGGAGATGGTTGTGTATCAAAAATTAACTTGCATTATGTTTTAATGCATGGGTAATGAAGAAATGACCCATGAATAATCCATGGTTTAATAAAAATAATATTTATGATTTTTTTGATTCATGAACTTAAGAAAAATGTGATTATGATTTGGAAAAGATCATTAGGATTCCCATTCAAAAAATAATAAAATGAAGAAGAGAAGCAGGATCGTGGTTTATAATTCTAGAGATAATGAAGAAGGTGGCCATGAATTATTATTGTAATATATACTTTTATTTTAATCAATTATATGTAGCCTTAAATTAAAAATAAGGGGCCAACCATGGAGGCCAGCCGAGTACCTCACCTCAAGCACATACAAGACCTGAGGCTCAACCGCGCCTAAGAGAAGCCCTCAAGGCTAGCCCCACATGAGACAGGGTGTGGGCAGGCTGTGTATAAGCCTGTAGGAGAACACACAGTGATCAACCCATGCCCTATCATGTATAGTATGTGGTAGGTGCGCACTTCAGAAGAAGAGTGGGTGTTAATAGTGCACCTGTATGGTGAATATGGTATGTTGCGGTACCATGGAGGGAGAGAGTAAAATTCTAACCATGGTATGTCGTGACTTGTTATTTAATGAAGCTGAAAACAACTGGGCATTTCGATGTGGGATGACTATTTAAAAAATGTAAAACTAATCATGGATTCTCATGTCATCTCGTGTCTCCCTCAACTATGCAATCAATCATGTGATCGATTGCGCGCGTCCAGGCCATCCATCAAATCTTTACGGTTCTAGATTGAACTATCGTCATCTGATCTTTCCACTGAGGTTTCCTTCAACCTACAGACACTCGAGCTCCACTTTCAAACTAGTGAAGAATCTGGTAATCATTCTCATCAATCTAGAATCCAATGAACCTTTGGTCACGCCTATGGAGATCATATAGACCTAATGATACTCATGCATTAAATTTCGTTTTCATTCGTGAGACTAATGAAGATTCCAACGAAGCTGAGGCATGTAAAGCTACCGAGGCTATGAAGAAATATCCACTATCGATCATTCATGGATAATAGGATATTAATGCATTCCTAAATACATGCCCTTTTTTCCTTATTAAAACAAGGATCCAAAGATGCATGAAAACAAACTGTGACATGAAGATTAACATTAAACCGAAGATTCAAAAGATAGAAGCCAAAGATATCATACATTCAACGCCATGATCATCATGTTATACACATGGACGAAAGCATGTATCCCCTACCTATAAAATTAGGATTCCCTTAACTCCTTCTATTTTTTAAAATATTGAGAGAAAATATCTCATTTCTCTGAAACATAGAATCAAACCTCGAGAGTTTCCGTATAGCCTTCCTACGTGAAGAAGAACTTTTGTGCATTATATAAATGAGAAAAGGTGTCCTAAATATCCGTCGTGTGTAGTAGAAGCGTGAAATACCCTGGTTCATGAAAGAATCCATACACAGAACAGGTTCTTTCGAACCCTCTATGTGCTTCTTGCTTGACGAAGAAACTGCAAACACACAACTGGTTCTACACACCCTTCTTGTGCCCTTGCAAAGATAGAAACCAAGAACACTTCGATTGTTCTGTGAAGGATACACACACAAACAATAGTAGGAAGGAGAACTCATGACCCCATGATTTCACAAATAAGAACACACTTTTTCCATATATATAAATATATAAACTATTTTATAGGGGTTAGTATTTGATGGAAAAGGGGGTTTCATGAAGGATGAAGCATGTGTGTGTTCTATTTGAAGAAAAACAAACCCCAACACTCATGTTCTCAAACAAGATGATGGAGAATGAAACCATGATGCACATGCATGTTTATTCATGAATTTACACACCCATGTTTTCTAGATCATTCCATACAATGAAAACACACATCTAGGTTTGAAAGAGAACACAAATCAAGAGAGGATTGTCTATACTCATTCAAAGGAGGACGAAAGAGGAAGATCATAGACATGAACTAAACCCATTCAGGTTTGAATAAGAAAACAGTTATATTGAACCTATAAAAAGGTTTTTGTGTGAAAAAGATCCAAAGACAATGAGTGTGTGTGATATTAATTGAGAAAAAGAACGAGGTAGTGTGTGTGCTAAAATGTTCATACCCATTTGGGTTTTCACAAAATCTAGAGTAAAGAAAGAAATTGTGCATTCATGCATTTTCATTCACACGTGATAACACAAAAATGAAATATCAGGATTTTTATTACACATTTCTAAACAAGAAGAAGAAATGACATGAAACTCATGCATGAAGAATAATAAATTCAGATGATACCATGTGAGCTTATTGTCAGTGTTTGAATAATCACATAAGTGAATGTGATTCTTTCCAAGAAAACAAGGATAATTTTTTGTGAATTTATTTATTGAAATAAAGGAGAAGATATTGAGATATCAAAATACAAGAGGTATTGGATCCCATGCAATCCATGCATGATGTGGATGATCACTGAGACTTAATCAATACTAAATAAAAAATGATCTTCTATATGAGTGTAAATTATTTTAGAATCCATGAAGGTAGACAGATTTGATATTGTTCATAATTATGCTAGAATTATTGAAGTTTTTGTGTGCTCTATATTCAAACACATAAGTGAGACAAGGTTTTCATTTGAAGAAGAAAGAATTTTCTGAGCATTTATATGACTGAGTACTGATCAGATAAGTGATCAGAATTATTGAGCAATTCCAACAGACCTTAACAAAGGGGGATGAAGATTCTGAATGTGATTTGCAAGCTAGTGTCATTCAGGATGTTTGTGAGGGAAGATCAGAAGATCCATCCATAATGAATCAATAAGTATCTCTTGTGAAATCCTGGAGGAAGAAGACTTTTGTGGGAATCTGAAGTAGGACAACAAGATTCTGGTAACACTGTGGAAAGAATTATAAATAACCTCATATGTGACTCAAGAGAGATACAATGGGACTCTGTATTGACCATTGTAATTTCTAATTGAATTATAGTGGATAATTAGTGTTGGGGAGAATAACCAACACAACAAAGAGTAGGACTTTGAACTAGACATTGTATATTATTTTGTTCAAATCCTTCACATTTAAAGAATCATTTGAGGTAAGGATGAGAGATGCACAATTTGTGGATTGATTATTGAACCAGCCATAGTGTTTTAATTTAATAGAATAAACTTGTAAATAATTTAATGGGATCACTAATTCACCCCTACCCTCTATGTGATTCACACTGTTCTAGGAACTTCAATTGGTATCAGGGGAGGTTACCTATAAAAGAACCAAGGGAGTATTTATGAAGTGCATATTTGAAGTGACGAATGAGAAACCCCAAATGAATATTTCTACCAAGACTCGGAAAAAAAAGATGAAAAATGCAATGAAGATGATGAAGAAGCTTATTTCTAATGGGGATACACCTTCTAGTGAAGTTAATTTTAATGGTACAACATGTGATAATACTTATTAATCTTCTAATGAAGACTATTCAAGTAGTGATGATGATGGATTAATTAGTGATCGACAGACTTCCCTCAAATATCATCAAAATAAAGTCTCAAGAGAAGTTACAAGACACAATTCTGCAATCATTAGATTTCTTAAAGATGATAAATTACTGCTGGAAGAAGAAGTTAATACCATGGAGGAAGCATTGGATATAACTGTTGGAATATAAAACACTCTCATAGAACTCCTGATGGCCATGGAAGAAATTATTTCTCTTTGAAATGAAATACATGCTCAAGTTACTGAAGAATTACAGGGAAGTATTTGTGAGAAATAATTCTTTGAGATTGTATTTGTAGAATATTTCCATGGTTTTGAAAAATTTCACAATGTTTATATGGTTTTCAAATCTTCTCAACTATATGAAAAAACTAACAAGGTAAAGGAGTTTGAAATATCATTTAAATAATTAATAATTGTGAATGAAGATCAAATGTCAATGCTAAAGTAGAATATGTAAAGTAAGATGAGTTCAGTTGAGGTTGAGATGAACTCCCTCAACCTGAAGTGTTTAGTGTTGGAGGTGAATATAATGACCCATACTTTACATACATTGTTAATACATCAAAATTGAAGCATACTTATTACAACATATAACAAAATCATGGAAAGGACCCTATAGGTATAAAGTCTTTAGAAACTGGGAAACATAAACAACTGGTTCATAAAGAATCTACTTTTCCTCCCACATATTTCATCATATCTAGAGTCCCTTTTTGGAATATCCTACATAATAACCTTCTTCCTGACCTGGGGAAATAAAACATACAAAAGGGTGAGCTCAAATGCTATGTAAGGGTAAACAAAATAAATATCAATCACATCATATACATAAGAACATAACTTTTGGAAATCTTAACCTGCAAAAGAAATAATAATTTCATAACACGGGATAAATCATAGTAGTGAAATGTAATCCCAATAATCATAACATAAAACCTGAAACTTTGTGTCATACACACATAATCATAGAGAATCATTTCTTATTAGTCAAGGCTCATTTCCAAGACTATCTTAGTGGTAAAAGTCCATTCCTGAACCGAGTTCACTCCTCATTTCAGGCCTGTTTCACTGAACCGGTTTAACCTGTCGTTCTAGCCATGTTTATCTCATGAGGTATAAAATATTTACCCAATGAATTGGAGTGAGATATAGGTCCCACCCATCTCATAATGATACCATTCTTATGTGTGCCACAAAATCATAAACCATACATCATAGCATAACCCATGTAATAAAAATGGGAATCTTTAAACATCGTGACATCATAAAACAATTCATATAAGATAAAAGAATTCATAAAAATATTTTCTCACAACATAATAAATTCTATGTAATAATAGGGATAGAAACAGAACCCTTTATTATCTTAGATGGAAAATAATTTTGATAAAACACTTGAACTCAATTCTTGAGGAAAACATCCTATCTACTTCAAAAATATTTTTCCTTTCCTAACATGTCAAACAATTTTAAACTAAAATGAAGTTGATTAAAAATAAAATTGAAAACTTGGAACGTAATATTCTTGGAAATTTTGTTTTAAAAATCCATTCATTCCGTATAAGTTAAAAAAAACATTCTTCTCGTACTTTTTTCAGAAAAGTCAAAAAGTACCTCGTACGAAAAACGACAAAAGATTCCTTTTATATATTTTACTAAAACTCACCGAAGGGTAAAATTGGATTTAAAAAATTTTATTTGGATGGAAATAATATTACATATTGAGGAAACATGGATGTGGATGATAAAATACACCCCAGTAAATACCAAAGTATAAACAATCTCGGATAAAAATGAGATTGTGATATTTTCACTTACATTAGGTCCGATATGCTTTGTATGTGTCAGAACCTCCTGTATAATGATTTAAATAATGTTATTTACTTATTCCAGAATCATACTAATTTTTATGATATCATATATGGTCATATTCATAGATTTTTATTTGTAATATTTCATTACTACTTGTTATTCGGGTGTTTATTACTTTTTGTTCTTATGCATGTTTTGTCGAATAGATTCTAATTTTTCTTTTTGGGTTATAGATACCTCTTTTCCAGAATCGTATGAGTGTAATATATAACATATTTATTCATTCAATTCATTTATATAATCATTATTCAATGAAGATCATGTAGAACGAGTCACATCACATCGTGGAGACGGTATTCCGTATGTACGCACGAGCGATGATATCGTTCTCATGATCGTGTAATTGTATTGGAGTGTATGTATATTATTTCAGAATCAATATCACTTTAAAATAGTCATATATTGTCATTATTTATACCATTATACCCATCCAAGTAAGGTGGGGGTGGAAAATAGATTGCACCATGGCGTGGAGACGGTATTCCGTACATACGCACGCGCGATGATTTCATTTTCTGTAGGATGGATAGATAGTGAAATATGGTTGTTTCATACTTATAATAACATATCAGTATATGAGTGATACAGATTTTATTACTTCATAATGAAAAAACTAAATAAGAAGAAGTGGAAGAAGAAATAAATTTGAAAGAATTGGTAACAGACATTACCTCTTCTTTGAAACGCCTCATTGAGACCTTCTTTTAGGGCACTAAAATTGGTCTTTGAAAGAAACCAGGACCTCTATGATGTTTCTAGGGAAGTGTAGAGGAGATATTGTCAGGGGTTGGTAGAGATTTAAGGCTCAAAGTGGTGTGAGGAAGAGGGGGAGGAGGTGCCCATTTATAAGGGAGGAGAGGGTCTCCTTTGGAAAAACTAAAAAATTATTTTATTATAAAGACAAGTTCGGTTTTAAATAGATCCAAATTGATTTATTTCAAAGATAAGGTGCGGATGGGTCGAAATACACTCATCCAATAGAATTTAGACAAGTTTATGTTCCTATATTAACCTTATCATTTAGATTTAACATTAAGTTAAATAATTTTACTTTTACCATGTCTTCTTGTGTTCTTATACTATAAGGTTAATAAACATAATATAACAAGAAAAACGAACCCCAAGTTGTTTATTATTAATATATATAACCTTATCAAAGTTATTTGGCCGAAACATATATTTTTAGGAATAAAATAACAATTAATAATATAATATTTTTTTAAAAACTATTTTATGTCAATTTTGACACTATTTAGTAATTGATTTTTGTGAAACTCATAACAGAATGATTAGTTAGAAAAAAGATAATTAAATCAATAATAACATGTCATATTAACCTAGAAAATTAGTGGAATTCATAAAAAGACTCAAATTACATTTATTTGGGTATTTATAACATCAATTATGTCATTATTTCATTAAAAAGATAATTACTGAATCATCATTGTGTCATAAATATATTAACTTATATAAAGTATAAAAATTAAAAATAAAATATCATTATGTAGGAAATATTTTTAGCTTTCTAATGAATATTTGAAGTCTAATTTATCTTATGTATAACCCCTTATTAAAAATGATTTTCTTATTAAACATTGATTTTAACTATTTTAACCCTTCTTTAAATAAATTAATAATAAATGTCCTAATCTAATCAATGTGGGCCTAAATGGTTATATTTTATTCCTAAGGTTGTTTTCGGTCAAATTACATTTATCCAATAGAATTAGGACATGTGTTAGGGTAATAATAATATCATTTTTACCCTTAATTACACTATTTACTTTTAACAGTGGTAAATAAAAGTAAAAAGATACTATTCACCAGAAATTATTTTCATCTCATTGAACCACATTTTACTTACTGACATCAACCGTGTCTCTAGGATTTTTGAAATTCCACTCACAGAAGTGGTAAAATTATGTTTTATGAAAAATTCAGTTTTTTAACTACCACTTAGTGGTTTCACAATTAATCAAAAATTGAAAGTTTTCAGAAAAATACCAAAATTTCACCCTAGGCTAATTTTGATATTCCGAATCCAAAAATGAAGTCCATTTTGAAAAATAAAATTTATACAATTTCAAAAAGTGGTAATTAATATTCATAACGGCTAGTTTTAATAATATTTTAATAGTATATCGTTGTTTAGTGAAACTCGGTGTTGCGTACGACGCAAGCTATCGAGGAAGGTCACGATTTCGTGTCAAGAAAGCCAAGCAAGTATTATTTGTAGAAAAATATTCCATTGACGATTTATATAACATAAATGTCTTGGGTGTTACATTCTACCCCCCTTAAAATGAATTTATCCCTCGAAATTCGTCACTTTGTAACAAACAGATGAGGATACCTCTCCCTCATCATATCCTCAAGCTCCCATGTAGCTTCTTATAATTGGTGGTTTCTCCATAAAACCTTCACCAAGCGAGTGGTCTTATTTCCTAAGACTTTTTCGCTACGATCCAGAATCTCTATCGGTTGTTCTTCATAAGAATGATCTTGCTCCAGCGGTACTTCTGAGCTGAGTACATGTGAAGGATCATGTATGTACTTTCTCAGGAGAGGTACATGGAACACATCGTGAACTTGAGAGAGATTCGGTGGAAGCGCCAATAAATAAGCTACCTTTCCAACACAATCCAGTATTTCGAAAGGATCGAAATATCTAGGGCTCAACTTTCCCTTCATTCCAAATCTCATGACCCTCATCCAGGGATATATTCGTAAGAACACTTTACCACCCACTTCAAACTCTAGGTCTTTTCTTCCATTGTCGGCATAAATTTTCTGTTGACTCTGAGATGCTCTTATGTGTTTTTGAATATATCTAACCTTTTCTACCATTTCATCAAATAGATTAGGTCCCAATAGCTTTCTTTCCCCAAATTCATCCAAGCAAGTTAGAGTCCTGCATTTCTTTCCATACAGAGCTTCATAAGGAGACATCTGAATACTGCAGTGAAAGCTATTATTATAAGAAAATTCCACCAAAGGTAGGTGTTGATACCAACCACCTTTAAAATCCATAGAGAAATCTCTCAACATATCTTCTAGAGTTTTAATTGTTCTCTCAGACTGACCATCTGTCTGAGGATAAGAAGCAGTGATGAAACATAACTGTGTATCCAGAGTATGGTGAAGACTTCGCAAGAACTTTGAGGTAATCCTCGGATCCCGATCAGATATAATAGAAAGTGGTACTCCATGCAATCATACCAATTCCTTTACATATATCCTGGCAAGCTGATCCAGAGAGAAATCCTCTCTAATAGCAATGAAGTGTGCAGGCTTTGTAAGACGATCAACTATGACCCAGATAGCATTATTGCCTTTGGATGTTTTAGGAAGTCCTATGACAATGTCCATAGTGATGTTTTCCCATTTCCATTCGGGTATGGGTAATGGTTGTAACATCCCCTTAGACTTTTGTCTCTCAGCTATAACTTGCTGACAAACCAAGCATCGAGAGACATATTCAGTAACATCTCTTTTCATGCCATCCCACCAGAAGTACTCTTTCAGGTCCTTGTGCATCTTCGTGCTTCCAGGATGAATAGAGAATGAAGAACTATGTGCCTCATCCAGCAGCTCCTTCTTTAATTCGGGGATGGTAGGAACACAAACCCGATTCCTGAACATTATTATCCCATCACAATCAAGGTTGAATTCAGGAACATTTCTCACCTTCTTTTTTAACTCTACATCTTCTTTCTGTGCCTCTTTTATCTTCACATGTATAGATGGTTGAACATTCATTTGAGAAAGATACGATTTTTCCCCTTTAATTAAAATTCTAAGATCCATCCTTTGTAAATCCATAAATATTGGATCTTTTTTGATCCTCATCATGGATAAACTGTCATGGTCTTGTCGACTTAATGCATCTGGCACCTTGTTTTCTTTCCCATGGTGGTAATGGATTGAGCAGTTGTAATCCTTAATCATCTCCAACCATATTCTTTGGCACATATTCAGCTCCCTTTGTGTAAAAATATACTTTAAACTTTTATGATTAGTATAAATGTCACACCTTTCTCCATAAAGATAATGCCTCCAAATCTTTAATGAAAATATTAACGCAACTAACTCCAAATCATGAGTTGGGTAATTTTTCTCATGTATTTTCAACTGTTTTGAGGCATAAGATATCACCATATCATTTTTCATAAGAACACACCCCAAACCCTTCTTGGATGCATCACTATAGATCACAAACCTTTATCCACTACAAGGCAGTGTGAGCACAGGTGCACTGGATAACATTATTTTTAACTCCTTGAAATTCTCTTCACATTCCTCCATCCAAACAAACTTAACTCCTTTCCGAGTCAACATGGTGAGTGGATTAGATAATCATGAAACATCATTCACAAAACGTCGATAATATCCAGCCAATCCCAGAATGCATTGGATCTCAGTCACTGTTGTTGTTCTCGACCATCTTTCAATAAACTCTGTTTTTGGGTGGATCTACAGATATCCCCTCTTTTGAGATTATGTGACCCAAAAATGAAACTTTTTGAATCCAAAATTCACACTTGGTAAATTTTTTATTAAGCTTCTCTTTTCTCATGGTCTTCAAAATAATTATCAAGTGATCTTCATGTTCTTCCTTGCTGTTTGAATAGACAAGAATATCTTCTATAAAGACTACCACAAATTGATCGAGATAGTCTCTAAAGACTCTATTCATCAGATCCATGAAGATAGCAGGGGCATTAGTCAGACCAAATGGCATCACTATAAATTCATAGTGTCCATACCTTGTACGGAAAGCCATCTTTGGTATATCCTCCCTTTTGACCCTTAATTGATGATACCCTGAATGAAGATAAATCTTGGAAAAGTATTGTGCTCCGCGTAGTTGGTCAAATAAGTCATCAATTCATGGGAGAGGATATTTGTTCTTGATAGTGATCTTGTTACGTTCTCGATAATCAATGTAGAGTCCCATTGATCCATCTTTCTTCTTAATAAACAAGACAGCTTCTCCCCAAGGTGACGCACTAGGGAATATGAACCCCTTATCAAGATTCTCTTGGAGTTGCTTCTTCAATTCCAGCAACTCAATTGGGTCTATTCTATAAGGTGTCTTTGAAATAGGCAAAGCACCCGGTATGAGTTCTATTGAAAAATCAACTTCACAATTTGGTGGAAGACCCGATAATTCCTCTAGAAAGACATCGTCAAACTCCTGTACAATGGGAATATTCTTAATCATGAGTTTCTCACCAACCATTTGAGATAAATAACCTTCATTTAGTGGAATCAATACAGATAAAATGGATGAAATTTACACTGGAAGGTTATGTTCATCCTTGCTTCGATAGACGATCATAGATTGATCTGGAATATGAAATGTGACTTCCCTTATATGGAAATTGATATGAGCTCTTGTAGAGAAAGCCAATCCATGCCAAGAATCACATAAAATTCCACTATAGGAAGGATCACAAGATTTACAGGAAACACTTTCCCACAATCTTCAATCAGAGAAGAATAATAAACTTTTAATGCGACAGTTGTGCCATTAGGAGTTGTCACAGCTAACTCAACGTCTAATTGTTGAGGTAATACCATGTTATCCTTAGAAAATTATTCAGAAATAAAAGAGTGGGTGGATCCAGTATCAAATTAAACATTTTCTACATTAGAGTGGATGGTAAGTGTACCTTTCACCACATCATTATCGTACTCCACATCGCTGATAGAAATTGCATGTGACATTCCATTGTCTTTATCCTTAAGAGTTTGTCGACCATCATCAACAACCCTTGGATTTGTGCATTAATTGGCATAATGCCCCATCTCCTTGCACTTGAAGCATTGAAGTGTAGTAGGTTCATTCTGTGTATCCCTTCCTTTGTTTGCATCATTAGAAATCTTCTTCCCATCATTGCGACATTCAAATGCCCGATGACCTTCCTTTCTACATTTGAAACATTTACTTGTCCCTTTAAGACTACTCCCTACATGTTTCTTTCCACACTTTGAGCATAAGGGAAAACTCATCTTCTTTTCAGTGTGTTCTTTAGATTTTCCTTTGAATTCCATTTTCCTCTTCTTATCAAACCCATATGACTGATGGGTTACTCCAATCTCCATCTTGACTTTGAGAGCACATCGAACAATTTCCTCGTAGCTATTAATGTCCCTTATGGGTAACTCCCTTAGATTACGTGGTTTTAAGCCAATAAAGAATTGATCGATATTAATCTCAGGTTGGATAATAATACCAGAAGTGTACCTTGCATGTCTTGTAAAATTTGCTTCATAGGTACCAAAAGATTCATCATCCTTTTTCTTTAGTTCAAGAAACTCCTTCTCCATCTTTGTTTGGAGAATACGAGGGAAGTACTTATTGAAAAATAAGTTCTTGAACTCGCCCCATTCCATGGACTCAATTTCATCTCTTTTCCTCGTATTCTTGATAAGATTCCACCATTGATCAGCATCAACTTCCAAATGATACACTGCTAAGATGACTTTATCATGTTCAGAACATTGAAGAACTGAATATATCAATTCAGTAGTACTAATCCATTGTTCAGAAACTAATGGATCAGTAGACCCGCTGAATGAAGGTGAACGCTGCCTCATGAAGGATTCAACAGAATGTTGCTCTTTCCTTTTCTCGTTTGGATGCCCTGCATGATTCATAGCTTGAGAAAGTTGTGTGATCATGGCTACAAGATATTGCATTCCAGCTCCCATAACGTTTGGTTGCTCAGGGGTACAATCATTGCATTGCCCGTCGCATTCCTCATTAACACGGTTCCTTCAGGTTCCATCCATTGACTAAAACCAAGATGAATAGTGTGAGTAACACTAATTATAATAGTAAAACCACATAATCAAGAATAAAATTTCACACTTAAGGTCTTATCCTAGGTTATTCATGGCCATTTCTAAAATACTATGATTGTGTTCTATTCTTCGACTTATCCTTAGGGTTCTTACTAAGGCTTTCACATCCTAGTTTACAAAGGTTTCATATACCTTTCCTCTGATACCAACTATAACGACCCATACTTTACATACATTGTTAATACTTCAAAATTGAAGCATACTTATTACAACATATAACAAAACCATGGAAAGGACCATATAGGTATAGAGTCTTTAGAAACTAGGAAACATAAACAACCGGTTCATAAAGCATCTACATTGCCTGCCACTTATTTCATCATATCTAGAGTCCCTTTTTGGAATATCCTTCTTAAAAACCTTCTTCCTGCCCTAGGGAAATAAAACATACAAAAGGGTGAGCTCAAATGCTCAGTAAGGGTAAACAAAAGAAATATCAATCACATCATATACATAAGAACATAACTTTTGGAAATCTTAACCTGCAAAAGAAATCATAATTTCATAACATGGGATAAATCATAGTAGTGAAATGCAATCCCAATAATCATAACTTAAAACATTAAACTTTGTGGAATACACACATAATCATAGAGAATCATTTCTTATTAGTCAAGACTCATATCCAAGACTATCTTAGTGGAAAAAGTCCATTTCTGAACCGAGTTCACTCCACGTTTTAGTCCTGTTTCACTGAACTAGTTTAAACTGCCGTTCCAGCCATGTATATCTCATGAGATATAAAATCATTACCCAATGAATTGGAGGGAGATATAGGTACCACCCATCTCATAATGATACCATTCTTATATGTTCCACAAAATCATAAACCATACATCATAGCATAACCCATGTAATAAAAATGGGAATCTTTAAACATCGTGACATCATAAAACAATTCATATAAGATAAAAGAACTCATAAAAATTTTTCCATCACAACATAATCAAATCCATGTAATAATACGGATAGAAACAGAACCCTTTATTATCTTAGATGGAAAATAATTTTGATAAAACAGTTGAACTCCATTCTTGAGGAAAATATCCTTTCTACTTCAAAAACATTTTTCCTTTCTTAGCATGTCATACAATTTTAAACTAAAAGAAGTTGATTAAGAATAAACATGAAAACTTGTAAAGGAAGATTATTGGAACTTTTGTTTTAAAAATACATTCATGCCGTATAAGTTAAAAAAACATTCTTCTCGTACTTTTGTCAGAAAAGTCAAATAGTACCTCGTACGAAAAACGACAAAAGATTCCTTTTATATCTTTTACTAAAAACTCACCGAAGGGTAAAATTGGATTTAAAAAATTGTAGGTGGATGTAAATAATATTAAATATTGAGGAAACTTGGATGTGGATGATAAAATACACCCAGGTAAATAAGAAAGTATAAACATTCTCGGATAAAGATGAGATTGTGATATTTTCCCTTACCATAGGTCTGATATGCTTTGTATGTGTCCGAACCTCTTGTATAATGATTTAAATAATTTTATTAACTTATTCCAGAATCATAATTATTTTTATGATATCATATATGGTCATATTCTTAGCTTCTTATTAGTAATATTTCATTACTACTTATTATTCGGGTGTTTATTACTTTTTGTTCTTATGCGTGTTTTCTCGAATAGATTCTTATTTTTATTTTTTAGGTTATAGATACCTCATTTACAGAATGGTATTAGTGTAATATGTATCATATTTATTCATTCAATTCATTTATATAATCATTATGCAATGAATATCATGTAGAACGAGTCGCATCACATCGTGGAGATGGTATTCCGTACGTACGCACGAGTGATGATATCGTTCTCATGATCGTGTAATTGTATTGGAGTGTATGTATACTATTTCAGAATCAATATAACTTTAAAATAGTCATATATAGTCATTATTTATACCATTATACCCATCCAAGTAAGGTGGTGGTGTTAAATAGATTACACCACGGCGTAGAGACGGTATTCCGTACGTACGCACGCGCGGTGATTTCATTTTCCATAGGATGGATAGATGGTGAAATAGGGTTGGTTCATACTTATAATAACATATACGTATATGAATGATACTGATGTTATTACTTCATAATGAAACAACTAAATAATAAGAAGTGGAAGAAGAAATAAAGTTTAAAGAATTGGTAATAGACATTACCTCTTCATTGAAACGCCTCTTTGAGACCTACTTTTAGGGCACTAAAATTGGTCCTTGAAAGAGACCAGGACCTCTAGGATGTTTCTAGGGAAGTGGAGAGGAGAAATTGGCATGGGTTGGCTGATCTTGAAGGTCAATTTGGTGTGAGGAAGAGGGGGAGGAGGTGCCCTTTTATAAGGGAGGAGAGGGGCTCCTTTGGAAAAACTAAAAATATTATTTTATTATAAAGTCAAGGTCAGTTTTAAATAGCTCCAAATTGATTTATTTCGAAGCTAAGGTGGGGATGGATCGAAAACCTCTAATCCAATATAATTTAGACACGTTTATGTTCCTATTTTGACCTTATCATTTAGATTTAACATTATGTTAAATAATTTTGTTTTTACCGTGTCTTCTTGTGTTCTTATACTATAAGGTTAATAAACCTACTATAACAAGAAAAACGAACCCCAAGTTGTTTATTATTAATATATATAACTTTATCTAAGTTATTTGGCCGAACCTTAGATTTATAGAAATAAAATATCATTTAATAATATAATATTTGTTTTAAAAACTATTTTATGTCAATTTTGACACTATTTAGTAATTGATTTTTGTGAAAATCATAACAGAATGATTAGTTCGAAAAAAGTTAATTAAATCAATAATAACATTTCCTATTAATCTAGAAAAGTAGTGTAATTCATAAAAAGTTTCACATTATATTTCTTTGGGTTTTTATAACATCAATTATGTCAATATTTCATTAATAAGATAATTACTGCATCATCTTTGTGTCATAAATAAATTAACATATTTAAAGTATAAAAATTACAAATAAAATATCATTACGTAGGAAATATTTTTAGCTTTTAATGAATATTTATAGTCGAATGTATCTTATGTATAACCCTATATTAAAAATGATTTTCTTATTAAACATTGATTTTAACTATTTTAACCATTCTATAAATAAATTAATAATAAATGTCCTAATAGAATCCATGTGGGCCTAAATGGTCATATTTTATTCCTAAGGTTTTTTTGGTCGAATTACATTTATCCAATATAATTAGTACATGTGTTAGGGTAATAATAATATCATTTTTACCGTTAATTACCCTATTTACTTTTAACCGTGGTAAATAAAAGTAAAAAGTTACTATCCACCAAAAATTATTTTCATCTCATTGAACCACATTTTACTTACTGACATCAATCCTGTCTCTCGGATTTTTGAAATTCCACTCACAGAAGCGGTAAATTTATGTTTTATGAAAAATTCAGTTTTTTAACTACCACTTAGTGGTTTCACTATTCATCAAAAATTGAAATTTTTTAGAAAAATACCAAAATTTCACCCTAGGCTAATTTCGATATTCCGAATCCAAAAATGAACTCCATTTTGAAAAATAAAATTTATAAAATTTCAAAAAGTGGTTATTACTATTCATAACAGCTAGTTTTAATAATATTTTAATAGTATATCGTTGTTTAGTGAAACTCAGTATTGTATTCGACGCAAGCTATCGAGGAAGGTCGTGATTTCGTGTAAAGAAAGCCAAGAAAGTTTTGTGTGTAGAAAAAGATTCCTTTGATGATTTATATAACATAAAAGTCTCGGGTGTTACAGTGAAATTGAGGAATCAGCAGTCACTCCCATCCGTAAAATCCCAAACAGCTGAAAGAAGAGTTGGTTCAACTCAAGCTTCCATTGAGTTATATGATTCCAAGAGGAATATCAAATCATACTCTAATTCAATGCAAACATCATCCAGGAAAAATGTATCCCATAACCCAGTTATTTATTTTTCTACTAATGAAGTTTCCTCTCCATGTATGGGTTAAAAGCCAACAGCTGGGAAGATGTGGATTGATTAAAATGTTTATACATCCATAAAAATTTCAAGGATGGATGCAGGATGATTAAATGAACAATTCCCAAATGGATGATTAAAAGTAATAGAGATTATTCTCGAAACAACATAGCACTGAATCTATCCAGACAAACACTATAAGAAAAAGATGGAGTTTTATTGGATAGGTTCGTGTAGTTTGAATTCTGGGAAACATGCCAACGATTTCTGGCATAGTATGTCAGCATATAAAAATTGTGGATGGCCAACATTTCGGGAATGTAGATGTGGAAAAATGATGAAACATGTAAAAAAATAATAAATGATATATTAAAATAATTTATTTATCAACAGTATATATGATTATCTTGATTACTTCTGTGATAATTCTGAAAAAAGTGGTCACAATTATGAAGACTACAGTTTTAATCCTACCATGCCTCAAGCATGTGTTGATAAGAAGAATAGACCACAACAAAGTCTTGAGAATGAAAAATGATTTGAAAATTCATCCATTGAGACTATTCAATATAATGTATTCCAGAAAAAATAGAAAAATTTATTCTTAAGAACATGTTTAATCTATATTCCAATAATGTCATCTCAATAATGAAATGATTCTTCTACTGTGGAATGAAAGGTCATCCAATGGATCACTGCAAACAAGACATGGAAATGAATGGAATAAATCGCAAATTTAATTGAGAATCAATCCAAAATAATATAGGATTTTTTGAACAAATCCCTAAAGATAAATTTGAAAAGTTTCTTAAGAAACGTAAATTAAATGCATTGAAGAAGACTAGTGGATTCTCCAAGCCATAATATTCCAAGAATGAGTGATTATCTATATGGCCTAATCAATTGAAAATTTTGTGATAACTACAAAGGGCTGAAAATGAAGCACTATCTAATGCTATGGAAAAGGGGAAAAATTCCATCCCACATGAAGGATAGGTAGAATTCCCTTAGAGGTTTTCAGTACATTATAATCAATGTGTCATACCACTACTATGTGGATTGTGTAAGAAAGATGTACATCATCCAAAAATATGTATATCTATTTTACCCGGCCAAATGGAGAAGTTGAAAATTGGAAAACACGACCCAATGGAAGAAAATTCACTACTAGCAGAATAACACACAAACAATCCACACAAGTTTAAGGAAAATGAATGTAAATGTTCCATGTTGAAAAAGATATTTCAAAATGTAAAATAGAGGGGAAACAAAATAAATGAAGAGTAATAGACACTTTAGAGATGCATGGAACAGATTTCTTGGGTTGAGAGAAAATTCTCAATCCCAATTGTTCGATTAAGAAGCTCAAAAGTGTTAAATATTATTCCCTTATATTTTTTATGCATTCCTAAATTTTTGGTAATTGATGATAAAGTTCATTCGTAAAATGTTAATTGAATGAAAAAGTGGATAACTATAAATTGGACCCATTATTCAGGATTTGATAATTACATGAAGTGTTACACAGAGGAATATTATCGATATGAATATCTTGATGATCATTTGATGATTATTTTCCACCACGGAAAATCAATGGGATTGCACCCATCGAGGGGGAGAAAATCTGAAGGAGATGATTTCAAGGAATATGTCCAAACCAATAATGAAATTCATATCATCTCAAGAAGCTAAAAATGAGGTATTCCAACCACACATTCATCTATTGTTATTAAATTTATTTATCATATCAATTAAGGGGTAGTTCTTGATTGATGAAAATATTGGATGAAAGGGGGATTTTAATCTTTCATTTGAACATTTTGTTATGTTTTTTTGGGGTATGACCAAGATTTATCATTTAATTGATAAATATCATTATATCCAATCCCATGGAGACGAATTAATACACTCTGAGCGTGATATAACATGTATGGTTGTTTATGGATAACAATAAAAACCTTGGTCATATCGCTCTTGTTCTCTACAATAGGTAAGCCAAAAGTAGACTTAGAGATAATTTATTAATGTCTTTTTGATAATTTATCCATGTGACATCATCCCAATCAAAGAAATATTCCAAAAGATATTATTCAATGGGAGGTGGAAATGTTTTTCAAAAAATCTTACTAACATCATTGCCTTTGGTTTCCAATAAGGGGGCGAAAATTTTGGCACACATACTGACCCATTCAGAGTGTCCTTAAGTTATATTGACAAAAGAAATACAACACAGAATATTGTTGAGCATGTGGTTGTATTTCTAGTCAATAATATGTCAATAATATTTCAATGAGAAGTCAATATGAGAATGAATGGTATTGATGAAGAATTTGGTGGTGCCATGGAGAATTATTTTTGATTCAAGGCATTGAATACAACACCTGATAAATTCTCCATGAGGATACAAATATGATAATTGTATAAATTATTTTATGATTCTCGACATATATCATGGTGATACATTGTCACATCACTTGAATAATTCCCTCAAATACTCAATTTCATGAGGAGATGAGTCAAGATGATACATCCATAGTCACTAAGTGGATAATGTGTTGAATATTCATCCATTAACATCAAATTTGATGATGGTTTCGAATAAAATATTACCATGCATTATGTTTTAATGCCTGAGGCATGAGGAAATGATCTATGCATCATACATGGTTGGATTAATGGAATATTGAATATCATTGGGATTCCTGATCTTAAGAAATGAGTGATGATGTTTTGGAGAAGATCATTGGGATTCTCATTCTAAAAATAATAAAAAGAAGAAGAGAAGAAGGATGGTGGTTGGGAATTATATAGACAAAAAAGGTGGTCATGCATTATTACGGTACAATACCCTTTTTTTCTAACCAATTGTATGTGGCCTTACATAATAAATAAGGGTCCAATAATGTAGGCCAGCTGAGAACCTAACCATAAGCACATGTGGGACCCGAGGGTTAACTGTGCCTGGGGGACACCCTCAAGGAAGCCCCACACGAATCAGGGTGTGCGCGTGTCATTTATAGGCCCCCAGATATGCGCATGGTGATCAAACCATTAGCTATCATGCATTGTGGGCTCTAGGTGCACGCCCGAGGGGCAGATTTAGAGATTTGAGCACAACAGCAGGCTGAAAATGGTACATTACAGTACCATGGAGGGGGAGAGGAGAATTCTGAGCATCAACTGTCACGTCTTATTATTTAAAGAAGCTTAAAATAGTAGGGTGTTTTGATTTGGGATAGATTTTTAAAAAACATGGAACTAATCCTAACTGCTCATCTCATATCGTGTCTCACTCAATCGTCCAATGAATCACATTATCAATCACGTGCATCCAGGAGGTCCATAGAATCTCCACGGTTCGGGATTGAACTATCATAGTCCGATCTCTCCACCAAGGTTTTCTTCAACATTCGGACACCTGAGCTCCACCCATGAACCAGTGGGGAAGTCAGACATCATTCACATCACTCAAACCACAAAATAACCTCTGTTCAAGCCCATGGGGATCTTATGGACAAGACAATAATCTTACATGCAAGGTCTTTTTCATGCAATCAACTAAATGAATATTCCAATGATCCCGTGAAACCCAAAGCTATCAAGGCAAGGAAGGAAGTTCCACGATCATGATTTCTGGGAGAAATGATTTGAATGGTTCTTAAACTCACGCACATGAATTTTAATCAATAAAAGATGTACCCAGTGTGGAATGAAAATAATCCAAGACTTCTGAATTATCTTTGACATGCAGATTCAAAATTTTGATTCCAATGATCTCAGGTATTCAAAGCCCAGATCATTATGTAAGATACATGGAAATAGATGTGCATTCAATGCCTATAAAAGAAGGAGTCCTTCGACAAATTCATTTTTTAAATCTCTTGTGAGAGAATCTCTCATTTCATAGAAACAATGTATCAAACCCTGAGAGTTTTTTCACATCTTTCCTACACGAAGAAGATGTTCCGTGCATCCTAGATATGCGATGAGGGATTCCTATACATCCCTTGCATGAAATAAAAGCATGAACCACCCTAGTTCATGAAAGAATCCAATCACACAACAGTTTCCTTCAAACCCTATCCAATATTCATTCTTGAAGAAGAAACCACAAACACACAATCGTTTCTACGCACCAATGTTGTGCTCTTGAGAAGACCCATACAAATAAAACATACATTATTTTGTGAATGAGACTCACAAAAACTGTGGGCATGAAAGAGAACTTATGACCTCCTACTTTCACAAATAGGAACACCCATATATCCATATATATATATATTTATTCTATTTTTTAGGTGTTAGTATTTGAAGAAGAAGGTGGTTGCGTGAAGGATAATGTGTGTGTGTAAATAACCAAAGATAAAAAGTGTGGATGATATTACATGTGAAAAAGAAAGGGAGGTGTGTGTGACAAAATAGTCATACCCATTGGGGTCTTCAAACAAGAAAGTGAGACGAAAGAAATTGTTCTTTCTTGCATGCACATGAACAAGTGAAGACATATAAAAGAATAATCCAGATTTTTAGTGCACGTGTGTAAACAAGAAGAATTAATTCTATTAAAATAATGCATGAAGAGTAATCAATTCAGATAATTCCAAGTAAGCTGATCCTACATATTTGAATTATCACATAAGTGAATGTGATTATTACAAAAAAACATGGATAAAATATAGTGCAATCAGTTATTTCACTAAATGAGAAGAAATTGAGATTTCCAAATACAAGAGGTATTGGATCCCATGAAATCTATGAATGAAGTTAATGAGCATTGATACTGAAGCCAGAATGAATTAAAGAAGATATTCAATCTGAGTTTATATTATTTGGGAATCCAAGAAGGCATATAGGGATGATATTGTTCAATATTTTTCTAGAATTCTTGAAGAGGTGTTGTGTAATATTTCCATACATATATGTGAGGACAGGTCATAATTATATGAAGAAATAATTTCCTAAGAAATGTCAATACTGATAAATGATTAGAGACGTGATAAGAATTATTGAGAAAGGACAGCAAACCTTACCATGGCTATTGATGATTATTGAAGTGATTCACGGGAAACTATGATCAGAAATCTCATCAGGGAATTTTAGGAGATTTATCCACAGTGCGTCATGAATCATATATTGTGAAATCCAGTAGGAATAATTCTTTAGTGGGACTCAAAAGCAGGCTAGTGGGACTCGGGTAACACTGTGGGAAGCAGTGTAAAGAACCTCATATAAGTATTTGGAGAGATAGAGTGGTACTCTGTATCAAATGTTGGAATTACTAACCGAATTATTGTGGAGAATCTTTTTTGGGGTGAATAACCAACACAACATAGAGTGGGTCTTTGAACAAAACCCTGTAAATCCTTTGGTTCAGAGCCGTTAAATTTACAACATCATTTGAGGTAATACTGAAAGACACAAGAATATTATATTGAGGCTTTTACCATACATCGTGTTTCAATTGAAAGGAATCAATTAGTAAAAAAGATTTAAAGGGATAAATGATTCACCCCTCCCCCTCTTACTGATTCACACTGATCTAGGAATATCATATACATTCCACTAAAATCCAATTGGTTGAACATAAGTGAATTAAAACATCAAGTAAATTCTTGTTTGAATGATTAATGATATAATATGTAAAAGGATATGTATATATACCTTATAAAGTAAATTAGGTGCATAATATTTAAAATTGACTTATTTATATTGAATTGAAGTAGAATCCATTGCCACAATATTCCCCATACTTTAATTTAAAATAATATCTTATATAAAAGTTTAAAGAATTTCATTAATTAATAAAATTACTATATTAATATTCATAATAACATATAGTTTCTTTTTATTACATAATACCACCCATTTATTGAAAATATTTTTTTATTTCCTTTTTTTTAGTTGTAAAAAAAATTATATTTTCATGAATTTTTCAATGAAAAAGATCTGGTTCATTTGCATAGGAGTGGGGGTCCTTTTATAATATAGGTGTGGAATTTTAGTAAATACACAAAGACAATTCAATAATAGGAAGTCACTCTCAACCCAAGTACATCCAAAATTGATAAATAATGATGTGCATGGAATATATGTTTGTTTGACACATCCAAAAAAAATATCATGTTTTAAACATGTTATTTTCATATACTCTATGATTACAAACATTTACAATTTATGTTTTCCCCATGATAATAATTTTTTATTTGTTTAGGTAGTTTATCAAGATGACCATTATATAAATTATAATAATGGTAAAATTTTATCCCACTGATTCTAAAAATGAAATATAAATTTTTACATGTGAGCTAAATCATTGTGGATAATTTATATAAAAATAGGTGCATGTCAAGAATAAAACCCATTTTAACAATAATCTTGCTAAATAAATTTTAATGTTCTTATTAACAATTAAGAATAAATTGAAATTATTAAATAATATTATTAATTATGGATAAAAATATAAAATCAACATTTTCAAATATAATTCAAAGAGGTGGAATAATATAGTTTAAAATTAATCTCTTAAGTGTGAAAAACATTATGTTTTTCAATGGAATGTTTTATATAGTACAAACATATTTTATATCAAATTTTATCAGTAAATTTTTTCAAATGATGTAAATGAATTAGTAATAACATAACTAAACTATTTTTAATTTGATAATAAGTTTAATAAAAAATAGAACATTCTAAATTTATTTAATAAAATAGAAATTTACAATAAAAATCATAATTTTTCCATATTCATTGAGATAAATAATATTTTCAAAAAACCCAAAAAACACCACTCAATAATATTATTTTCATTATTTTCTAATGAATTAATAAAATAAGATAATTTTTTTATATGTGTAAAATGTTATTTCTAAAATAAATATAAAATATGATACCAAGACACTTTTTAGAAAAATATATATTTTTATCATAAAATTATGTTTCTTCTTATCTCATGACTTGAACTAATATTAGATGAATGATAAAAAATTATAGAACATATAATATATAAAAATCATTTAAATCAATAAAAAATACTGATTTGGTCAATTTATTAAGATAATACACTTATATTTCAGAAAAGATTCAATTTTTAAAAAAATATATTTTCCCTTAACATGTTTTTATATAAATTGAGATATAAATTTTACCCAATTATTTTATTTTATAGATTTTAATAGTAGATCATTTTCTGAAAAATTCAATTCATATACATAATTTATAAATTAACAGTATTGTGAAATTTTCATGGTAAATAATTATATTTTGATATTATATTATGGTATGATTAAACACATATTTTAATATACCACCATATATCAATTAATTACTATTTATTTAGAGAGAAATATATTCTCAAATCTCATGGTCTTATAAATTTTAACTAATATGAGAGAGGTCCCACTCAGTATTCTCATATTTATCCCCCTAAAATCACTAATTTATGAAACATTTTAATTATACTTGGTTACATCTCATAGTATCATAGTTATGGTTTATTGGTACTCTAACAATGTTTATTACTCAAAACATTTTAATATTCTTATATCCTCTGTGGTCCCCATAATCATTCAAAAAAATTATCAACAAACAATAAGGTAATTGATATCAATATATGGCTAGTCAAAAGTTATAATCCATTTCCTAAACTATTTTAATCACTCCGTTCAAGGAATACACATCTATACCACATGATGTTAAAATTCATTTAGTAAACTTATAATAAGTCCTTATGAAATGTAATATGAACTATCTGGGATAAAATTCCTATTTATCAAAAATACATATAGTTATTCATTGAGGATTTAAAGAAACATCCAAAACATCTTTTCTA
This sequence comes from Viscum album, assembly GCA_963277665.1. Classification (NCBI taxonomy): domain Eukaryota; kingdom Viridiplantae; phylum Streptophyta; class Magnoliopsida; order Santalales; family Viscaceae; genus Viscum; species Viscum album. The sequence continues at coordinate 462,859,800 of OY728121.1, forward strand.
TTATGCCATATTTAGAGTACCAAAAAAATATTAAAAAAAATATTACAACATATTTGATGAATATTTATTTCTTATTATTACAATCCTTGAAAATCCCCTAAAAGGTTTAGTGTATTTAAAAACACAGATATATAACCAACAATTATATAAAATAACTAAATTATCTCCTAATGTGTTATTCACATCTAAAACCATGTTCAGTGCCTCCATAAACCACATAACGGTTTAATAATTACAGATATTTTTTTGTTCCCATACATTATGATTATTGATAACATTTATTCAGTATTGTTTATAGTATACTTTTTCATTGTCATATTTCACGAACCAGATCTAGTAATCAACAAACATGGAACCTGACCCAATCCGTGGAAAGGCACGAAGGGCATTCACTATACCTATAGGCTGGAATAAGTACCCATATATCTCAAACCAAGGTTTGGTAATGATATAACCAAGTTTAGAAGCATTAAACAACCAAAAATTATTAATAAACTGTATTTTAAAAGTCACACTAAAATAATAATAACAAAAATTAATAATTGAAAAACATAGTTTTAAACAGTGTCCAATAGGTACTCAACTAAAAATGATCAGTAATTAATATTCAAAAACAACCACATAGTAAGGGGTCATCCCCCTCAATCCATCCTTACAACACTGCATCATGAAAATAATCTAACAACCCGAACTACCATCTCCTAAGCCCTTTCCCCTACCTATGTCAAAAAAAATCTGGTCTAATTATGACAAGAGGTGTATATTGGTTGGGAGCCTAATCTCAATAGGATTCGACTAATATAATATTCAATGTGATAAACATTTTAATTCAATTATCTTGAATATTTTTCTAATCAAAAAATGACAATGAAAATTTCAAAGAGATGCAACATTAAATGAATTTTTTTTTCGTGTGGGTAACATTAAATTTGAAATATTTTAAATAAAATTTAAATGCTACTGAATTTACCAACAAAACAAATCACAACTTGAAGGTATATAAAATGTATCCATTTAAAACTGGTCACAGGAATACCGCTAGTCATTAGCTAGTGGTGGGGCCATAGGTACATCATATCTAGGTGTAAATGTATCCATAATAATAACATTCTTATTCACGGTCCACTAGGAGTGAAAAAACAATGGACTAGTGGTCCCAAAACATCATCAATGTTTACATATTGTTGTAAACATGAATCATTCATTGTGAAACTGGGATGAGACCACTACCGGATCACAAACAAAATAGTTTTGGTCTACGCACCAAGATACTCGAGTTTCCGTTATCAGGATCAATAAAGAACAACATGCTATAAAATACCATTATCGCATAAAAATACCATTTATAAACTATACACACAATAAAAAGTACCCACCTTTTCTATTCACTCCTTTTGTATCTCAATAAATCAACTAAAATTTTCTTAAAAAAATTTTAGGAAGTAAAACAAATATTTTCAAACAAAATCCATTGAAAAACAATAATTAAATGATAAATTCACCCCACTACCATGACAAAAGAGAACTGGAAGCCCCATAAAAATTTATAATCAAATTTCATTTATTAATATATACCCTTAAATGATAATACATGAGTAACACCTGGAAGACATAAAATTTCATGAAATATTCCACTTTAGAATCCAACACATAACGAATTCTATAAAAATGTATTTTCTCAACACAAAAAAAGGGTATGAAAAAATCTAGGAAGGTCATGAAAGAAAATATAACTCATAAATGTATTATTACACATTTATCCACCTAACTTATATGTCAAAATCCTTGAATATTTGTTTAAAATATTAACCACACCACAACAACTCCACATGTTAGTGAAAGTGATCCCTAATCAATAGGATTGAACCAATAAACTCATTGCTAAAACATATGGATGAAACCCTAGCTACATAAATTTTTGAAAATAAACAAGGAGGGTAGAAACCCAAGAGTGATTTAACAAAAATCAGGGTGGAATCACTTTTATGAATAATCAGTTAGTATCCCCCCCAAAACTCCTTAAAATGGGGTCCAAGGGAGCTTGAGGGTGTTTGGGAGCCATATATGGTTGTTAGGTTCTAATGGGAGAAGAAAGTGGTGCACTAGGGTTTATCCTTGATGTGAAACCTTAGAAAAACAAAATATATTTTATGACATCGACGCTGCACAAGGTTTGGCTGTATGGTTTTATAAACTATGTGGCCAAACCATGCACCCAATTCTCTCCACCAAAAAATTTCCAATTTTCCTCTAAACTAAATTTCATTAAAGGGGGAGCCTATGGTATATGATATGACAATAATAAAAATGGGAAAATAAATAAAAATAAGGACATGTATGGGAAAATTCTCCCCACCATGAAAACATTTTTCCACTAAAATTGAACCCGAAGCTTGATTGGAAAATAGAAATGGGTATCATTTCTCTGCCCATGAATTCTGTTTCCAAGTCTCATTCACAAAATTATCCTGATTCTAATTCACCCAAACTAGTGTAATAGAAATTCCATGAATCCCCTTTTCATGGAAATACACTCTTCTTATTGGCCACTCAAATAGTGATAAATCGATCTCAATCACCGTGTCTTCCCAATTCCACATACGTGATAATTCCAAATTATACTTCTTTATTTAAGAGATATTGAATAAGTCGTTAGATGATGTCCACTAAGAATGAAAAGATAACATGTATTCCACCATTAAAATAAGCTTGGTTATCTCAACAGGGACGACATACCTTGGAATCATCTTTCCCGGTATTTCCAAATGATGATGGCCCAAAAGAGGGTTCACCTTCAAGAATACCAAATCAACCATAGATAATTGAAGATACTGATGCCTTTGATCAGCATAATATAGGATAATATGAGCTTTCAATAACTACTGCATTATTGACATGATCTTCCCTGATGTCTCTTTCATAAAGATTAATCCCTATAGTGTGGTCTCACCTAACTCTTCCACACATAGAGGGCACCAGTAATGTATACCATAGAATACCTCAAAAGAAAACATTCTAATAGATGATTGATAACTGTTATTATAAGATAACTCGACCCATCCAAAATGGATATCCCAATATCCTCCATATTCCAAAATAGATTGATGAAGCATGTCCATGATGATTTGATTTCGCACTCTATCTCACCATCCACTTCAGTATGGTTTATTAAGCTTATCTTAATCCACACCCCCCATAAAACTTTTGAAGGCCATCCCAAAACTCAGTGGTAAAATGTGGGTCTCTATCTGAGACAACTGCTGACTACACACCATAAATCCATACCCCTCTTAAATATATGATCGTCCCAACTCTTTTCCTTTATCTGTATCTCTAATCAAAATTAATTTAGATAATTTGGTCACACGGTCAATCACTACCCAAATAGAATTCTTACCATGTGTAGTACGAGGTAATCCAATAATGAATTCCAGAGTGTCCTCAATCTACTTCCAAGATGGAATAGTTATCAATTGAAGTATTCTAAATGGAATTTAATGTTTTTCTATTACAAGAAGACATGTATAGAATCTTAAGATGCAGTCAGTTATATCTCCTATCATACATTTCCAAAAGAACAACTTGTAGACACAATAATACATTTTATTACCTTTAGGAGGAATCGACCACTGAGATTTGAGGCTATCCTACATCACCTAATTCCTTAGAGATAATGGTACCACTAAACGCCCATTGAATAACAAGATTCCCATATGAGATGAAGGCCAATTAGAATATGTCCCCCCGCAATGAAGACACTGCATAAACTACTAACACAGCTCATCACTGGACTTCCTCAATGCATGTACTAGTAATTTTATGCTCAAGGAATCATCCAACATATTACACATTCCTAGAGATTACTTGATATCAAAGTTGAACCCCTAAAAATACTCAACCCAAAAACACTTCATCATATTAATATCTTTCTATGAGAAGATCTAGGATATGTAATTATTATCGGAGTAGACCAAAATCTTCTCCTCAATGAGGTAGAGACGCCAAATCATCAATTCATGCATCACTAATAAAACATCCCAGTCATGGGTTGGGTATTTAGTTTCATGTGTTCTGTGTTGTCGGGATCTATACTCCACTACGTGATCACTCTGCACAAGCATACAGCCAAGACCCATACCTGATGTGTCACAATACACCACACAGTCCTTTCTAGATTCCACAAAGATAAAAAAGGTGGTGGTAGTATACTATTGCTTCAAATCCTCGACGTTTTCCTCGCATTTTGGGCCCCATTAAAACAATACCCCAGTTTGGGTGAGCCTAGTCAGGGGTGATTCAAGATGAGAGAAATACCAAAAAAAATTCCTTTATTAACCCACTAGGCTAAGGAAACTCATTATCTTGAACACGTCCTTCGGCTGTTCCATTGAAATAAGTACACTACTAATCCTTTTTCCACAAATAATCCATATTTCAAGATAACCTGACAATGAAACATCATGTCCTGGACCAAGAATGTTCAATTAGGAAACTTTTCATAAAGTTGATGATCCCATAGTGTTCAAAACACAATCTGAAAATGATGCTCATACTCTTCCTCAGATCTAGAGTAAACCATGATATTTCCAAGAATACAAAAATTAAAGATTCATGATATTGTTGGAACACTGTATTCATGAATTCCATAATGACCACTAGACCATTGGTCAATTCGAACGGCATGAACGAGTATTTAATGTGGTTGTACCTACATCATAAGGCTATCTTTGGGATATCCTCCTCTGTAACCCTAATAGGGTGATAACCCAAATGAATTTATATCATGGAAAACAACTTTTCAACCTTAAACAGATCAAATAAATCATTAATTTGGGGCAAGGTATATTTTATAGTTAATTTATTCATCTTCGGATAATCAATGCCCAACTGGAGGGACCCATCAGCCTTATTCGCAAAAAGAATAAAAGCGGACCATGAAGAGACACCTAGAAAAATGAATCCTTTGGATTACAAATCACCTAGTTGTTCCATTAAATTCCACAACATGATTGGGGACATACGATATGAGGGATAAGATATCAATTAGGTTCCCGATGCAAAATAAATCGAGAACTACACATCCCGCTTCAGAAGAAATCCTGAATAATCATCAAGATATACCTCTGGGAACATATCCACTACATGAGTTAATCTACCCTTAAGAGCACAAATATTGTCCCCTATCATGAGAAATGATAATTGGAAGTCAATGTTTGCAAATTTAAAGAGTGGAGGTCCTGAATGACCTGACCTATGATACTATTCCCTAAGAAAAACGAGACGAATCCCATATGGTGCTATTAAACACACAAACTGCCTATAGAAATTGATATGTAAATGATATTTCACAAGAAAATACATTCCAAGGATTAGATTAAGATGGTACATATCCATGACCATGAGGTCCCACTCCATCTCAACCCTGACATGATAAGCACACATGACGGGAACCTAAGACCTTGTTCATTATTCTTACCCTACAATATCACCAACTACAACGCAGAAGACAACATCGGGGATGGAAAATTCATAAAATCAAAAAAAATGGGTAGGGATAAAAGAAATAGAATAACAATATCAAAATTAATGGCTAAAATAGAAGATGTAATCAAAATGTATCCTCAAACTCTTAAAGGTCATGCATCCGAACATGTTGGTGCATGATCCACAACATGATGATGGCTCGTCTCTACCTAAGAATGCCTGCTCACCAGTGGCACTGAACTAAACATTCTCTACACAATATACTATCCATCCCTACCCAAGACCACCAAATAGAGATATCATCATCCTATATGGCTTTGACTAAACTGACAGTCCCCTAGAACCCACATATACTTCGCCACATTAAAAGAGATGAATCACCTTGGAAAAGTGCTACAATTTCCCTATAGATCCACACTAATAACATGAAAAATTAGGAGATGTAAATATTGGTCCGGTATTCCATGGCCTCCTGCACTGGTGGAATACAATGAAACATGCATCAAAATACACAAATGAAATTTGTTTGGGTGGATAGCCTGGACTACAACCTTCGTTCATCCCCTTCTACTACTACATAAATTTCTTCATCAATGAGCCACCTATGTATTGTTAGAAAACATAAAAATGAACAAATGAGAATAGATCTCTGGTATCAATTCCTTTTATAATATTGGATCCATCATCTTTTCATTAGAGACTATCTCTGGGCATATCAAACTTGTCAACAAAGAAGTTAGCATACTCCATCACCAGATAGTCCACCATGATGACATCCAGAATCTCCTGGGATATTTCATATGATAATAATTCAGGATAGTACTAGTCATTGAAGATTTCCTTGATGTCCTTCCATCTCATTTTTTCATGCTTCCCATCATAAAACACCGATTCCCACCCCCTGCAGCAGGGACCTTCTAGCAGAAATGAGGCACATTTCACCCTGACCTCCTCATGTGTGTCAAGGAACTCAAACATGTGTTTGATATTTTAATGCAACTCAACTTATTCTTGAGACTTCATTGTACAATGGATAGTAAGAGGATTTTTATTTATAAACACATATATATTTCCTTTCCATGAATCAATATAATCTTATCTAACTCGAGTAGGAGTAGGATTGACTCCCTTCCCTAGAACGTGGATAGCTGGGAACACAAATTCTACCAACCTAGGAATATGCGGTGAGGGGGGACTCTTTCTGGTTTTCCCTCATGGGTGCATGGGAGATTTTTTGGGAGGCATGTTTCTAAAAAATGCAACATTCACAAGAAAAATGATTAGTACAAAAGTTATGTAAAAATTCATTAATAAAATCAATTATAATTAAATAATACTCCTCACAACAATGATATGTAAAATACTTCCCTGCCTGCCAATGCCCACGTGATGTATGATACCCAAAAATCCCTCATAGACGAGATGTCAAATAAGAATCCCAACCTCCCATGTTGACTCAAGGTCTATCATGAGAGTTTTAGGCCAGGCACCATAGTTTCATCCCGAACTCCATGACCCCATATTTCTAACTCATTTCATACCAGACTCAGCCCAAATAATATTACCTAAAGTGGTCAACCATGCTCTAATACCATTTAGTCATGAGCCCAATATAGTCGTCAACTAAATTGGCACCCGACCCGGTATATGGCAGGGCCCAATGTGAATTAATTATCCCTACAGGCTGGAACAAGTTCCCACGTATCATAATCAATGGTTTTTGAACAATTTCCCCGAGTTTAGAAACTTTAAACAACCAAAAATTCGAAATAAATTTCATTTGAAAATTGACCCCAAACAACTACTAAAATAAATTCTGATATGAATTACATATTTTTGAACAGAACAAATCCCATGAAAGAAAAATCAAGAAATTATTAGAAATCCCTACTCAAAATCCACTACACGGAAATGGGACATTTCTCTGAAGCCATATAAATAAAACCACACCGATAAAGGAAGCATACAACCCAAAACACTTTCTCTAAAGATGTTGACCTAACCTGTGACAAACATTACCAGGTATATAAACACACTAAGGTGTATGTCGTATGAGATCCTAAGTTCAATAGGATGCCACTCAAAGAATATTCCCCTTTATAAAAATTTTATGACAATGAGCATACATGTTTTTATAAACAGGAAATGAAAATAATAACTTTTAAGAGAAGAAACATTAAATGAAAATAGTCTTCAAGAGGGAAACATTAAAGAATGAACACATTTATGGAATATAAATATATATCTAAATTCATCATAACAAATATATTATTCCTACATTATGGACAATATAGTCATTTCTCTCTAGAAATGGGAACACCTCTAGAACTAGCTAGCTTTAGGGCCCAGGTATATTGTATCTCAGTGTAAATATATCCATAAACAATAAAATTCTCATCCATGAGCCACTAGGATGAGATTACATAATGTCATAGTGGTCCCAATACATAATTAATGATTAGATAGTGGTTCCAACATCAATCCTTCTTAGTAAAATTGGGAGGAGGCCACTACCTAAGAACTAGAATACTAGTCCTAGTCCACCCACTAAGATACCATTGTTCCCATATTTGTGCTCAAAGAAATTCAACATGTTATAAATTACATTTTAATATGAAAATACCATTTCTAAGTCATACATAGAAAAACATTACACATCATGACCTTTCACCCTTTGTGTAACTAAATATACCATTTAAAATTATCATAGATTGTTTTGAAGAATTAAAACATATCTTTTCACACAAAATCTATTCTAAAGTCCTAATTCACCCTAATATAATTCCAAAATAGAATTAGAATCCTTAAAAATAGATAACAAACAACTTTCCTATTTTATAAAATGACATAAAATGTTACCAAATGAGTTACAAATGAAAAACTAACAGTTTAAAGAAAAAATGAAACATTATAATACAATGCAAAACCAATTAAATAAAAAATGATTTTCACATCAAACGAAATAGATTAGAAACATTCGAGTTCAAACAATAAAGCAAAGATAACTCATTATAGATTTCTTACACATGTAATGATCTACCGTATATGTCAAAAACCCCTAATCCTGTTGAGAATATTTAACCACACCACAACTGCAACACAACTGAGTGAAAGAAAACATCAGTCCACAAGATTGGATAATGAAACTCAATAATAAACCCTCAGGATGAAAGACATGTCTTTTTTATTTTAGATCATCCAGGAGGAAAGAATCCCTATGGGGAAGGGAGAAAAACAATGGATGAATCACTTACTTAAATAATCGTGAAGTTTCACTACTAAAAACCCTTTAAAATGGAATCCAATGGATATTGAGGGAGCTTGAGTTCCTTCTATGGATACTATGGTTGAATGTGGGAAAAAGGGGTGCACTAAGGATAATACCAAAATAGAAAACACTAAATATAAAAATACACATCCATGATATGGTCACCATGCATGGTTTGGCAGCATTGTTTATTAAACTGTGTGACCAAATCATGTCTCTAGTTTTGTCCACACAATATTTTCAAATGTTCATAAACATTCAAGGGTAGTAATGGGGGAGCCTAGGGGGAAACAATAGAAGAAAAATAAACTATGAAAAATACCAGAAAAATAAGTACATGGATACAAAATAATATAATAATATTTCACTTCTCAAATGTCACAAAATTTCATGTTTTAATTGGTCAAAATTTGATCACCAAATTTCAGGGTGTGTTCATTTTCTAAATATGTATGGAAGTAAAAATGATTGAATCTTTAGAAACTTTTGGATGTAACATTCAGTATTGACCATGATTGTTTTTTTATTCTAGAAGTGTTCTTGAGTATGAAATCAGAGTGAGTTTTTTTTGAAATTCAAGAATGGACCTTGAGTACTGAGTATGAGTGAAAAATCAATAATGTCTAGAAGTTTCATCGATTAGTTACTATGAGGGAAAAGTTCACATTGATTTGATGTTTCATTAAGTGTGAACCATGTGTGAAAATTTGGTAGTTTGGAAGTGCCATTGAATACTAGTTGTTGAACTCCTCATGTATTAATTATGTTTTAATGATCACAAATCTTATTCAACCTAGTTAACTCCAATATGTTATATTCAATCACGTGTAATTAGTATAATGTTTTCTCATGATTTAAGAAGATCCATGAAAGATCTATATTATTCTACATTTTGTTTACCTACATTATACTATATTTGAAAGACTCTCATAATACCTTATTTGATAAATGCTTAAGTCTAATCTTCTATATTATCATTAATTTTTAAGACTGAACACATATACATTAAAAATTCTAAGACACCTTGAGTCTACCTCTGGGTATGTATTTCTGACACTATGAAGCAGACACTGTAAAGCAGACACCGTGAAGAAAATAATGTGTACAAAACACTGTGAAAATAAGACACCCTGAAGCAGACACCGTGAAGCAGACACTGTGAAGTTGAAACCATGAAGCCAGATATCGTGAACAAGACACCGTGACAATGAGACACATTGACACTCATACACCATTATCAATCTGGATACCGTGTGAAGGAGACACTATTTCAATGACTTTCTAGGACAAAATTTCTTAAACTATTTTCCTTCTTTGAATTTAATATCTAACGGTCATATTTGATGATTTTAATGAAACTGATATTAATTAATGTGGGTTGATGGAATGCTAGGGAACTATACGTCATACCTATAAAAGATAATCATTCCAATTTCCAGTGAAAAAGATATAAAAAGGAATATTTAGCTAATATAGATAGAGAGATATATACAAAAGAAAGAATATAAGATATATATGAGACACACAAAAGAAGATACACAAGTATATGGAAAGAAGAACACATGAAGAACACTCATACACATCAAGAATATATGTTCAAAGAGTAGATTGAAGCACTAAAAGTAATTCTCTCAAATTCAAGCTGAACACCTGTATTGGAAGTGAAGGAACAAAACCACAACACTCTGTTTTCCAGAAAACTTCCAAAGAAGGGCTCAAAGCATCATATACATCAAACCAAAGGAGTCTATAGTGGCATTGACATCACACAAGATCATTCTAAACTCATTTTCATATTATTTATCTATAGTGATCATTATTTTTTTACATTACGAGAAGTGTGTGATTCTGTCTGTTTGGAAACACACTAACTTCTAAGCTAAACTGGATGATATTGAAATCCTCAATCAAACTCTTTATACATTTGTGCATCCCACGAAGAACTATGGTAGAGTTCTGAGGACCTAGACAACATGTGTGCTGTTGTTGATACTTTCCCACGAAGAACTGTAGTACAGGACTCAGGACCAGGATAGTCTGAGGACATTAGTAAACCCCGATCTAGGGTATGGATATATGTTTTCTAAAAACTATTTGAAAGGACTAAGTCTCAACTGGAGGCTGAAACTCTTGGTTAAAACAGTTGTGCATCCTATTATAGTTCAAACTATATTATATATTCCACTATTAATTAATTTTAAATTCAAATTTTTTTAAAGTATCACCGATAGTTGAACTAGAAATTGTTTATAATTATTAGGAACTAGAATGTTTGTTTCAAATGATAACATAATATTTCTATTAATTTAACTAAGAAATAATCAATCTTTGAGAAACTAATTGAACACATACAATCTTTATAAATTCACTACAGTTTAACTTGTTTTATGAAGTTGGGGATTTCAATATAAATATTTTAAACAGAAATTTTTAATAGGAACTCAATTAACCCCCCTATTGAGTACCCACTCTTAACAACATTTGGTATTAGAGGTAGTTTGAAAAAATATTTTCAAAACAATCTTTTTGTGAAAAGTTTTCAATTGTCATTTTAGTTGTATCTTAAAGATCTCAAAATTTCTATTATTTCTAAATTATTATGTCTTTATACATCATTTTAAAACATTGTTATTATGGAATGCAGATTAGAAGGTGCAGCTACCAACATGCCATGTTGCTTTAATGGTGTTAATTATGCCCAATGGAAAATCAAAAATGAAAATCCATTTATAAAGTATGGGATTTTACATTTGGACTGCCATAGTGACTCAGTATGACATTCCAGAAATTGTTAGAACTATATGGGATGAACCCATGAAACCCAACTACAATAATAATTATAAAGAAATGAAGGCCCAGTATTGTGATTTAGGATATGAATAATTTAATTTAATATCAACTTTTAATTCTTCATTTGAAATATGGAAAACTCTGGCTGTTTCCCATGAGGGAACAACCAATGTAAAGGAAATGAGACTAAATACATACACTATTATGTATGATAACATTAAAATGAAATCTGACGAATCTATTTCAGATATGTATATTAGGTTTAATGAGAGAGTCAATACAATTAGCTCACTGGGAAAAGCTATTCCAGCAAAGAAGAAAATCATGAGGATACTAAGATGCCTACCAGACAGATACAGAGGAACCTCTGTCTCTATACGAGAATCGTGTGACATTGGAAAGCTACATATCAAAGATCTGATTGGTATATTGATGATATATGAAGAAGAGATAAAGGTAAACAAAGAGGAAGATGATTAATCTTAGAAAAATTCAGTGGTATTTAAGTCTACTTCCTCAAATACCAAGGACAAGGAGAAATCCCACATACCTGTCGAATGCTCAACATGTGAAAGTTCAGATATTGATATTGATGAAGAGATGACTCATATAACCAAAAGATTAAAGAAGATCTATATAAAGATGAAATTTTTCAGACAATCCAATAATAAGGGTATGTATGACCTACAAGGAAATTGGATTAGAGATTGGAAGAATGCTGATAACACTAATGAGATAGTCAATTATGAATGTAACAGAAAATGATATGTTAAGGCTTACTATCCAAAATTGAAGATTAAGAAGACATATGATTACAAGGACAAAAAATATAAGAATTCTATGAAAGCAACCTTGAGTGGTTCAGATGAAAGCTCAAGTGGATCTGATGCTTCTGATTCTAAGGAAAAGAATCATGTCAACATGTGTTTCATGACTGAAACATCTGTGGTACATGTTTCCCCTATGCTAAATGATTACTATTCTTGGAATGAAAGTGATTCAAATAATAAGTCTGATGATGCATTATTTGAATACTGTAATATGTTGGAAGATACTTGTAATGATCCGAAAGATAAGTACAAATCATTAAAGAAACAGTATGCCTGGACTAGTACTGTTAAATATGATATTAGTATAGAAAAGGGAAAGAATTATCAACATTTAAAGGAGAACACTGAACTCAAATTTCATAATGATTAACTTCGAAAAGACTTAGAGAAGTTCACCAATGGAAATAAAATTATCACTCAAATGATTGGAAAACAGGTTTCACCTATGTATGCTACTGGTTTTGGTTACCAACCTAGATAGAGAAAGATTGTTAAAAATAAATTTCCTCCAAAATCTGGACAACAAGAGGCTAGTTCAAATTCTAGTAGTTCTTATTGTTCATCTAGCTATTAAAATTCCTATAGACCAAACAATGTTTATTTATCAAAATTGTTTGAATTTATTAACTATAGGAAACCCATTAAACAAACATGGGTGCCTAAAGTTTTACATGCTATTCTTTCTAGACCCAAGAAAACTTGGGTACCAATGTCATCTTCTTTATAAATTTGTTTTGTAAGAAACTTTCTTGAAAAGATCTTGTAATAAGATATGGTACATGGATGGTGGATGTTCAAGGAATATGAGTGGAGACAACTCATGATTTAAGAGATTAATCAAGGTTGATGGAGGATATTTCACCTTTGGGGATAACCCAAAAGGAATGATAATCAGCTTAATCATGATTGATAATAATTATTCAATTTTACTTTCAAAAGTATAATTTGTTGATCGAATAAAATACAATGTGCTAAGTATTTTTCATATGTGTGATGATGGTTTCAATGTAAACTTTTAAAATTATTCATGTAATGTTTTTAATTCTATTTTTTTTGGTAATTTCTACATTGTGAAATGAAAATGAATATACTGTAGATTTGAATTCATTATCCAAACAAAATGTTACTTGTTTAAATTATTTTCATAAATAATCTTGGCTAGTGAACAGAAGGCTAGGAAACTATAATGTGCACTCACTTAGAAAAATTACTAGGAGATGTTTAGTTAGAGACCTTCCTAAATTGGAATTCCCAAATAAAAAAGTGTGTAATCCTTGTCAAAAGGGAAAACAAGACAAATATTCATTCAAATCAAGGAAAGAAGTTTCTATATCTCAAACTCTCGAGCTGGTTCACATAAATTTGTTTGGACTATCAAGAGTTTTAAGCCAAAATGGGAAGCACTATGTATATATTCTTGTAGATGATATTTCTAGGTACACTTTTGTATAATTTCTTACACACAAAAGTGAATCATGTTCTTATTTTATCAAACATTCCATGTCATTACAAAACCTTATTGGACTTAGGATCAAGTCCATGAGAATTGATCATGGTTGTGAGTATGATAATCAACATTTTGAATCTTATTTCTCAAAAAATGGCTACAGTCACAACTTCTCTACTCCTAGAACACCTCAACAGAATGGTGTGGTAGAAAGAAGAAATAGGACACTTCAAGAGAATTCTAGTAAAATGATCAATGAATATGATTTTCCAATTTCCTTTTGGGATGAAGCTGTTAATACAGCTTGTAATATTATAAATAGGGTCCTGATTAGACCTATTCTTTAAAAAAAATTATGAGATTTGGAAAAATATATATCCTATGGTTAATTACTTTATAGTTTTTTGTTGAAAAGTTTTTATCCATAACACTAATGATAATCTTCAAAAATTTTCGTCCAAAAGTGATGATGGAATTTTCCTACGTTACTCAATCTTCAGTAAATTCTATAGTGTATTCAATAAGATAAACAATCATGTGGAAGAATATATGCACATGAAATTGGATTAAACTTATCCAAATGAACCTAAGACCCTTCTTGAATATCTTTAAGATGATATGTCAATTCTAACCCTTAATGACAAAAACACAGAACCTATTCTTAAGGCAACCAATTCTAGAAATTTTCCAAAACCTGTTTCTGTAGAACAAAAACTAGTAAATGAAACTGAAATTTCCAGCCCTACCTTTTCTAGACCAACTAGGACTCTTAAAAACCATCCTCTAGATGTTGTATTAGGAGATTTAGATAGAGGAACACAAACTAGAGATTCATTAAGAAACCAGGTTGAACATCAAGATTTTCATTCACAGCTTGAACATAGAAATATCAATGATGCAATCAATGGTGAATTTTGGGTGATGTCCATGCAAGAAGAATTGAATGAATTTGAAAGAAACAAGGTTTGAGAATTAGTAGAAATACGTAAGGACACATTTATCATGGGCACTAAATGGGTTTTTTGAAATAAAGTTGATGAAGATGGTAACATTGTTTGAAACAAGGCTAGACTAGTTGCACAATTCAATAGTCATGAAAATGGAATTGACTATGAAGTGACAGTTTCACCAGTAGCCAGAAATGAATCCATCAGAATCATGCTTGCCAATGATGCACATCTGAATTTCAAACTATATCTAATGGATGTTAAGAGTGAATTCATAAATGGGTATATAGCTGATGATGTTTTTTTAAACAACCACCTGTATTTACAAACCCCCATTTTCCAAATCATATTTTTATACTATCAAATGCCTTATACAGTTTGATGTAATCTCCATGAGCTTGGTATGGAAGATTGAGTACTTTTATTTTTTACAAAGGTTTTTCAAAAGGAATAGCTGATCCTACCCATTTTGTTAAATTAATTTCTAATTATGATTTAGTTTTTCAAATCTATGTAGATGGTATAATTTTTTGATCTTCGAAGAATTCATTATGTGTTGATTTTTCGAAAATTATGCAAAACGAATTTGAAATGAGTTTAATGGGAGAACTCAAATATTTTATTATATTTTATATTTTTAAAAATGAAAATGGTATTATTTTAAATCAATTTAAATATAAAAATTATCTTCTAAGACATTTTGTATAAGACAACACAAAATGTAGTGACACACCCATGAGTACCACTTGTAAGTTGGACCGTGAGGATGTTGGAAAATCTGTTGATCAAACCAATTATAGATGAATGATTGGAAGTCTACTCTACTTAACTACTAGTCATCCAAAAATTATGTTTAGTGTGTGTATGTGTGCTCAAATTCATGAAAACCATAATGAAACTCATTTAAATTATGTAAAGAGAATTTTCAAATACCTCAAGAATACACCCAATCTAGGACTATTTTATCCTAATGGACAATAATTTTAATTAGTTAGTTATTCTATTGATGACTTCGATGGCTGTAAGTTGGATAGAAAAAACACCTATGGAACATGTCACCTTTTAAGTAAGTCAGTAGTATCATGGTGTAGTAAGAAAAAAAATTTGGTTGCATTATCTACTATAGAAGATGAATACATAGCTGTTGGCTGTTGTTGTGCACAAATTTTGTGGATGAAACACCATTTACTAGATTATGGATATATATTCAAACATGTTCCTATAAATTATGACAATAAAAGTACTATTAACATCTCAAAGAACCCTATTTCACATTCTATGACAAATCATATTGATGTAACACATAAAATTTTGAGAGATCATTATAAAAAATTTGATATCACTCTGGAATTCATTTGTACTGAATATCAACCTACTGATATATTCACCAAACCATTAAATTCTAAGAGAATAGACTACAACATACATGAACTAGTCAGGATAAATCTCAAGTAGATACCTTGCTTATTAATATTCCCGGTATTACAATTCAATATCTAACTGGGTTATACTTTACTATTTCATGATTAAGGTTTCTCAGTTACTATCTCTGACATTTACTATATCACCATAAAATTTTATGTTTATGGTCTCACCATTAGTACTTTTCACTTACGGTCTGATTTTTACTATCTCATTGTAACATGCACTGAGAAGTTAGTTCATGGTCTCACCATATAGCTCGTTTACTGTCTCACTATAACCCGCACAGAAAAGTTTTTTCACGGTCTCACCATCTATCTCATTTACAATCTCACCATAATGACCAAACATGGTCTCATTGTAAAAATTCTTTATGTTTTTCTAACCCGTATTGTGGTAATTATACTTTTCACCTTTTTATTTTCCAGCATTTTTATTTTGATTACGTTTGGTATTCCTAAATGATAAAACAAAGGAAGTATCACTAGTTTCTTCACTCAAGGTTTCTTCAACTTACTCCTTTTGAACCCTTCTTCATCCGTGAAACCCTTTTCTCGCTTGAACCTTCATTGAATGCCAAGGATGAAGCATCCATCATCACCGAATGTTGAAAAGAGTAGCTCAAAGAAGAAAACAATTCCACCTAAGCTGACACCTGAAGGACCTTTAAATCCGAATCTGGTAAACTGCATTGTTGTACTTGAGAAAGTGATTTCCCCAATTATATTTTTTCTAGTAAGCCTCTGGTATTGAGAGTGTTAGAACAACAAGGCTGGTAAGAGTAGTTCTCGAAGGAAGACAGTCCCATCTACCATAGGTTTGTGGATTATTTTTACTAGTACGTTCAGTTATCCTTCGATTCTGATGATAGTTCTGTTGTATGAAGTTGGTTTATTGACTAGAGATTCTCATTTTCATCATGGTTATGGGATGCATGCCTTAGGATACCTCATTAAGGAATCTGTGAGGAAAATCAGAGATGACCTCCACCTACAATCGATTTTCTTGGTTTAGAAGATGCCCTAAAAACCATAACTGGAAATGGCACCCAGATGAGAGCCATAGCTTCTGAATTAGATGCAGAAATAAGGCCTCTATTCACATTTTTACAGAATTTGGTTAGTCCCAGGAAAGGTGATTTTTCTATCATTAAATACCAAGATGTTTTTCTAATTCATCTTATGAATAATGGGCATATGATCAACTTTTGAAAGTACATTATACAACATATGTTTTAGTTAATCAAAGTCACATCCAAGTATACTTCTATGTTCTACTCTTAGATAATATATCCTTGATTCCTTCCATGGGAATGGTTGGATAAAATGAGGAAGTGATTGAGGACTGTGAATCTTGTCTCTCAAAATCCACATTCAAAATGAATGGAGATAAACTAGAATAATAGGAAAAAGGAATGGGTGGAAGAAAATGAAAGGATTTATGAGAAATTAAATCCAGTGGATTATCCCTCTAGACCACGATATTTGTATGATCCTGGTTTGGAACCAGATTATATAGTTGAGAATTCTGAAAAATAGGAAGAAGAGGCTGAAGTGCCACCTAGGAAAGATGTTATTGTTGAGGTTGTCAACAATGCTAATCCATATGTAGTTCATGAAGTACAAGTTAAAAATTCTAGGGAAGCTGTTAATTTGGAAACACAACCCGATGTTGTAACTAAATCAGTTGCTCAAAGAACCTAAAAATCATGCCATGGCAGAGCCTACAGTGGAAGATCCAACAGTGGAAGAGCCTATAGTGGAATAACCTATAGTGGAAGAGCTACCTATTTTGAAAGATTTGAATCTTGAGGAACTCCTTATGGAACAATCTGTTCATGAAGTCATGCCTACTACTGAAGAATCTATGGATCTAGATTTTCATCTGGGTAGACAGGAGATGAGTGAGGAAGATTGATCTAAGTCTATGGAATTAGACCTAGATCCTAAATCTCTATGTCTTGAGAAGGATGCACCAGTTGAGGGAGATAAAACCCAAAATCTTCTCTCTATTGAAGCCTCACATCAAACTAAGTCAGTTCCTATAGACACACAATATAAATTTTCTAGTTTCTATGATGTGGATGTATCTTAGTAGGTTACAACAACCAGACATGATATTTTCTCTATATTTCAGTTGAAATCAGTCTCCAATATTGCACCTGAGATGGAACATAAGCCCGTACAAGTTCCTA
The DNA here is from genome assembly GCA_963277665.1 of Viscum album. NCBI lineage: Eukaryota > Viridiplantae > Streptophyta > Magnoliopsida > Santalales > Viscaceae > Viscum > Viscum album. The sequence continues at coordinate 462,878,182 of OY728121.1, forward strand.
CTCCTGAACCCTTAACTAAACATCCATACATTGTGAGTAAGTATGATCTAAAGGAAGTTGGTGCTACCCTATTATCTTGAGTTGAGAAACTCATGAATACTCAACCTCTTCCAGTGACCAATTTAAGTGAGAGAGATGCATCACAATTACAATAGAAAATTATTTGGAAAATACAACCTATGTTTCTCCATGTGATTCAAGTGATAAGAGTGGAAAATAATCTGCTCAGTGATGAAGTCAAGACCTTGAAAAAATGGTTAAAGAAATGCACAAGGAGCTACATTCGAGATCTGAATCTGTTGCTCCACCTGTAGAACCTACTGCTCCTCAAATCCCAAAGGTTGGTGTGGCTCAGATTCAACCTTATCTAGCATCCATAGATGCAAATATCGCTATAAGGAACAAAATAATTGTGAATAAAATGAAAGAGCATGTTTCTAATCTAAATAAACTCACTAATGAGTACACATGGTGTCTTCAAAAGGTGTTGAATCAACTAAGATATCTGACCACAGTTGTCAAAGAATCAGGTAAATCCTCTAAACCCACATTGGACAGTGATATGCTTATATTTTTATTCAATTCCGATATTTAGATGTTCTCATTGGTTTCAATTTAACAACATTATCTGAAGTGATTAAGAACAGTGATAGAGTTCTTGATATAGTAAAAATCTTCTCCAAAATTGCTAATGATGCTCAACAATATATTTCTATGTGGGTTTATACATAAACAGAATCTTTTCCAAGGCCGATATGACAAACCATTTCAGGAACCTTATAGAAAATCTACAGATTCCTCCTATGACTAAAGATTTCAAAACCCATGTCCAGAAGCTCACAGATTTTACCCAATTTTTGGACAAGTTGATGGAGAACAAGGAAGATTTTGAAAAAGCAATACATTATGGTGGGGAGAACATTAAAGATTTCATCAAACTCTTAAGGCCCTCTCTTCATGTCTAGAGTACAAATTTTTTTTCTCCAGCAGCTGCACCTATCAGACCTGGGAAACTTACCTTCACCTCTGCCCTAGCCTCAACCACTATGTCTGTTGTCCAAGCAATAAGTTAGATCATGACTGTCATTCTCGATCAATAACTTCCGATATCTTATTCTGCTCCAACCTTATCTCCCTCAGTCATTGAAGGCCTTCATTTACCCTCTTTATCCACCACATCACTGCCTTCTACTACCTCAACCTTTTCCCCTATGGCTTACTCTTCTGCCACTAAAGCTAATGGAAAAGAGAAGGACAACCCATGAAAAAGAACAATGATTACATTTTTTTACAGGAACGCTTTTGTTTTGTATTCTTCTTATATTTTGTACTGATCCTTTCTTGCGATTAATGAAATATTTCTTTTTTACATCTTTTATTTCATCTTTTTGACAATCCTAAATGGGGGAGAATTTTCAATATGCTAGCCTTTCTTCTCGATAGTTGAATCCAATATACACCGTAACTGTTCATGATTTGTGATCATAAAAAAGGGGGAGATTGTTGAAATCCTCATGTATTAATCATGTTTTAATGAACACAAATCTCATTCAACCTGGTTAACTCCTTTAAGTTATATTAAATAATGTGTATTTGTGTTTAATGTTTTCTCATTCTTTGAGAAGCTCCATGAAAGATCCTAATTGCTCTACATTACATTTACATACCTTATTATTTCTTTGATATACTCACATAATAACTTCATTGATAAATTCTTATGTCTATTCTTCTCTATTATCATCATTATTTAATTCTGAACACGGTTTCTATGAAAAGTCTAAGACACCATGAGTGTACCTTTGGCTATGTATTTCTGACACTGTGCAGTAGACACCGTGAAGCGGTCACCGTGACCACAAGACATCGTGATGTAGACACATTGAAGCAGACACCGCGAAGCCAGACACCGTGAACAAAACAATATGACCATGAGACACTATGACACTCAGAAACCATGATCAATCTAGACACCATGTGAAGGAGTCACCATTCCCAGGAATTTCGGTGACACCATTTTTGGAACTATTTTTTTATCTGTCAATTTAATTACTAACAGTCATATCTTATGATTTTAATGAAACTTCTATTAATTAATATGGGTTGTTGGCATGTCAGAGAATCGTACCTTGTACCTATACAAGATAATCATTCCCATTTATAGAGAAAAATAATTAAAAAGGAATATCTGGGTACTTTAGATAGAGAGATATATATGAATGAAAGAATATGAGATACATACGAGACGCGTACAAGAATATACACACATACATGCAGATAAGAACACACAAAGAACACTCAAACACATAATGAAAAGAAGTTTAAGGAGTTTATTCAAAAACTACAATAAATTATCTCACATTCAAGCTGAAAACCTGTACTGGAATTGAAGGAACAAAACCACGACACTCTGTCTTCCAGACAACTTTCAGTGAAGGACTCAATGCTTCGTCTACTTCAATCCATCGGAGTCTAGAGCTACATTGACATCACACAACATCATTCTAAACTCATTTACATATTATTTCTCTACTGTGATCATTCGTTTCTTTACATTACTAGCAGTATGTTCTTCTGTCTGTTTGGACACACACTGACTCCTAAGCTATACTAGAGGATATTAAAATACTCACTCTAAACTCTTTATACCTTTGTGTATCCCAAGTACCACTATGGTAGAGGTCTGTGAACCTAGACAACCTGTGTTCTATTTTTGTTACTTTCCCACGATGAACTACGGTAGAGGTGTGTGGACCTAGACAGTCTGAGTAATGTTATAAACCCCGATCCTGGGTGTGGATCAATGTTTTATATAAACTTTTTGCGAGGTCTAAGTCTCAAATTTAGACTGAACCACTTGGTTAAAACTGATTTTCATCCAATTTTAGTTTAAAATATATTCAATATTTCACTACTAATAAATTTAAAATTCAAATATGTTATAATGTAACTCTGATAGTTGAACTAGAAAGTGTTTTTAATTATTGTAAACCAGTATGTTAGTTTCAAAAGAAAACTTAATCTTCAGATGACGTTAACTGAGAAATAATCAATCTTTGAGAAACAAATTGAACACATAAAATACTTATAAATTCACTACAGTTTAACATGTTTTATGAAGTGGGGGATTTCAATATAAATATTTTAAACGGAAATTTTTAATAGGAACTCAATTCACCCCCTCTTGAGTATCCACTCCGATCAACACTAGTAATTTTTTAAAATTTGTAAAATTATAGTATTGTAAATATGTATTGACCATGTGGGGGAATTTAGTTAAAATTATACCAACTACATGAACAAAAATATACAGACCACATGAACAAATTTTTTTATTACTGACTAAAAAATTTTACCCACCATGTGAATAGTGATGTACCCACCACATGAACAAATATGCATCTTAATCATGGAAAACAATTATGTACAACATGAAAAATGTTAAACCGATCGAATAAAAAATATTTACTTTGTGATAAAAAATGTAGTGATGGAAGAAAAAATATTATACCTCACACATGAATAAAAATATACCTACTAAATCAAAATAATGTACAAAAAATATATTTTTCGTTAAAATGATGAACCTACCATATGACCAATATAAAGTAAATAATTTCCTTTTACATAATTTATCTCAAGATATGATCCATTTTATAAAAACTTTTATATTTCTAAATAGTGTATATATGTTTAACATGTTTGTATTGGTTTAACTATTCGGTTAATCTATAATATTTATTTGAAAAATATGGAGTTTTATTTGGATGAACCGTTTTAATTTATAAATTTTTATTCATAGGATGATGTTTAGTGATTTTCTACTCGGAAAACACATGTTACAATTAAATTATTGTTGGAATGTGATGTTTTTTATCATGAATATTTATAGAGAATATTTCATGGTTATTAATATGGATTATTAAATATAGAAATAAATTCTATAAAAAGTTTTATCTATAGAAAATGTGTTTCATAGAATATAAATAAATTCATATAACACACCGAATGAAACTTTTATGTTATAATAACTTTTATATTTGAAGAGGTAGTATCACATTAATTATGGGAGTATTCCATGGATTATATAATCATCATTTATAGAAAAATTTTATTTTTATTAAATTTTTATTATTATAATGATTATTTTCTAAACATTAATATCATATTCATTGTATTTTTAAAATATTTATCCATGTAATGTTTTCATAATTGGAATTTATAATGTATATTCAAGGAATTGTATATGGGGAAAATAACATGTTATATTTTTTAAATAAAAAATCCATAGAATGTTGCGAATAAAGTCAATCGATGTGACCCTATGGTAAATCATATATGATGAATTGAAAAATATTTATTATTGGAGAATCCTTGTTGATCAACATGATGAATTAATCTATTGGGATTCCATGAATCACTACTTCGTTATCTTGAGGTGTTTGAAAACCAACTAATCCAATCCACTATATCATTAATGAAAATCATGTAATTGTTTAAAAATTGTCATTAATTCATTATATTTTAATTTTTTGGTCTGTATTTTGAAACATATTGATTATTTAACTAGGTTATACAGACCTAAAAACGGTACACATAGTTTTAGACTATACCATTACATTTATAGGTCATACTAAACTCATAAAATAGAATATTAAATGACCACTTATATAAGAGATTTTTTTATTAATTCCAAAAATAATTCTAGGTTATTTATAACACCTAACATAGATGATGATTATAATAAGAAATAAAATTTCAGTGGCATTTATTCATGTGTAAAACATAAGGATCTTTTTAAATCAATAAAATAATGGGTTATGTCTAAACCAGAAAAAGTAAAGATGTTAGGATTGATCTTAAAAAAAGTATTTGTTGGTTCATACCTTGTAACTAGATGGGATTTTAGACACATAAAATCTAAGGGAATTTGGGTAATCCTCATTGTGTAAAAAGGATGATGTAAAGATTTTTTCACTCTCATTATATGGTTATATACCATCGTGGCTTCCATCTCTCCGGGGTTGTGAGGTATTTTATGTGTGGAATATTATAATATAGATCCAATAATCATTATGAATTATTATGTTCAAGTATTACATACATCAATTTTCATTTCTCTATATTTTGTTTTATTATAGAAATTATATTATTTAATATTTATTCCATCCACATTATTTTCAATATGTATGAACTATGAATAATTTTTTCAGGAATGGAAATTAACCGCCATATTATCTAATTCTATCTCACCTTCAAGAACAAACAATTTTTTCCATTGGAGGCCCCATAAATGATAATTTAGTTTTTTTACTTATTTAGGATGACTAATAATTTATATTGGATATTGGATATTTTAAAATATATTATTCCTAGTTTTATTGATAATATTAATCTTTCTATGTTTTTATCCTATTCCTTAGAATAAATAGGGAAAAACAATTCTGTGATGTCCAACATGATGATTAAATTTTTTTGAATGTTACATTGGCACCACATTTATATGGTGATATGTATATTTAGTGGTTCATTCTGATGGAAAATTATCTAATGAGTATTGACTTTCTATTTTTAAGAACTATGGTGAAAAATTATATTTTCCCTAAATCGGATCTGGTTGTTTTGCAAGAGAAGACATTGATTAAAATAATATTAATTTTAACGTCCCAATATTTATTAAAAATATTTTTTGGGAATTTTTTTAGCGAAATTTTTTACTATAGTACAGCTCAAGAAATTTTGGAATACCTTGAAATACATATAATTTGAGATTATATTCTATAAAAATGTAATTACCAAATTTTACTAAATGATATATCACTAAATATAATTTATATTTAAATTTATATTATTCAAATATTTCTTTTTATCCAGTTAGTATGATTGTAAAAATTATACATTGTCATATGAAGATCAAATGTCTATGGGATTTCATGAAAAATGAAAATAAATATGTGAGTACTTAGAGTGATTATGAAATATCATGTAATAAGAATAAAATTATATTAGAAATTTTTTATGTTTTATTTTTGGAAAATTATTAATAGGTAACATATACAACTATAAATTGTTTTTCTTATGATATTGGATCATAAGAATGTTAATATTGAATTAGTTTTTTGACAAGTATTACTAAAGATAACTATTTTAGTTCTGATTCTCGAGATTCTATCAATTTAATAAATCATGATCCATGTATAGATGATCGAAGGAAGTGTGTGATTTAGATGATGTTCAAATGAATGAAACTGATTACATAGATGTCTCATGGTATGAGAAATATAAAATGGTCTGTGGAATGAAAAATATTTTTTCTCTTAAATACAATAATGTTGAATAATAAATTAAAAGGATTAAATATAAAAATGAAAGCACTAATGATTTTCATTCTCATAATAATGAATATTAATAAAGAATATTTAATTTATTATTAGATGATATGTATAATTTTCAGGATCACTATATGATTCGAGAAATATAAAATTAAAATTATATCTAATTCTTTTCTAAATACTAAATTTTCAAATTATTTTTTTAATAAAATGACTTATAGAATTTATTTGGTTAATTGAATCTAATATTGATATTTTAGTCATTATTCTTGATATTTTACTCTTATATTTATTCAATATTTTGGTTATAAAATGCATTTCATTTCTGAATCTGATTTCATGGCCCCAAAATCTGAAAATTATAGTACTTAGGTACCCAATTCAAGTAAAATTTAACCATTATTTATACATAGTTAATATCGATATAATTTCAAATTATTTTGTAATTTTTTTTAATTAATTTCAATTTTTTCCTTAGTTACGTTTGAATTAGTTTTAGAAAGTATATATAATTTATCAGTTAATGGAAGAAAATATTTTTTATCAAATAGAATTTTAGAATATATATTGATTTAAATTTTAGGATAGAAAAAATCATTATTATTATTATTTATTATATTGTTGGATTAAATAAATTTAATTATCATTTAGCATAAATATAATTAAAATCTCTCATTTGGTATGTTTTTATTCACTATATTTTTTAATATCATTATATGTCTAATAATTGTATTATTATAGTAGTAAATACATATTTATTTCTATGATATTATCAATTTAATACATTTAAAATTATTTAAATAAATAATTAAATGTAATTTATCTAATTATCAATTAAATAAATTTTTAGGAGGAATGTTCAATATTGGAATTAAAATACATCTACTACCACTTTGGTATTATCATTTTTAATGGACAGAAATTATTTAGGGAGAGCTACTTTTATGAATAATTTTTAATTTTTCTTCACATTTTTTGTTTTATATCTTTATAATGAAATTTTTATTGTTGAAAATAAACATAGATATTTTTTTAGTTTCATATAATGGAGAAACAGGATATTAATGTGGGATAAATCATAATTAATATTTTTAAATTTATTCCATACATATCAAACAATTTAAAATTCAATTTTCATATTTGAAATTAATTTTAATGTTTTTTATTTGAATGGTGGAATATTTTGGAGCGTAGAATCTATTTTCAATATTCAAATATGTATAGGTTTTAAATTTTAAATATTATGTTTTTATAAAAAAAGTTATCTTCACCAGTTTACACTTGTTGTGATTCAATTTCATTATAGTACTATTATATTTATTTAATATATATTATGATGGAATAACAATGGATGATTCACACCTGAAATTAATTTTATATTCATTGATATTTATGTTTCATCAATTAATAGAGAAAATATCATTTCAATTCAAGAATTAGCCCTCAAAACGTTTTCTTGTTTTAATAATTATTTTGATCTAAATTTTAATTTTTTTATTGATTATGATAAAAATTTAAAAAAATCATTTATTACATCTAATTGTAAATCAAGGGGAAATAAATGTTTTTTTTAGTATAATAAATTATTTATGATTATCATGTGATCATTTAAATGTATAAAATAATTTTTTTAATAATTTACATGTATACTATATTGGATTTAATATATATATTTATTATAATTTCTAATTTTATGTGTTGAAATAAACTTATTATTATATTATTGAATAGTTTTTATTCCATTACACACTAAGAGATTCATAAGTAATAATTTATTTAGAGTTTGAATGTACTTATATGTTTAAATATTTATATATTTATGAAATATATAAATTTAAAATATATATTTTCTTATTAATATTCCTTATTTTTTGTATATTTTTTAAACATTTTACTATTTTAGGAATTCTCTTACATACTATATGATGTTAAATTACAGTTTAATGATTTAGTTTTCTTAAATGGTTGCTTATAATTTTTGTATTGTTATTTTTTGAAAAAAAATTTAAAAATCATCTTATTATCAATATTCATCAATAAAATTATTTTATGGATGGATTTATAGTGGATCCATGAATTACATTTTGAAATATTAATGTTTATAAATAATTTATGTACTATTTTATTTCATTTCAATGACTTAATTTTTATAATGAATTTTTTTTGATAAATTCATAACTGGTGAGAAGATTTATAATTAAGCATGATATTATAAATATCAAAAATCTGGAGAATATTTAGTGGCTCCTTGAACCACATTATGTTTTGATAATTATCTTCTTTTATTTTTCCTTTTTAGTTTCATGATACATTATTTTTTTTAATGATTATAGTATGATTAAAAATTAATATATAATTATATTTATTTACTTAAATTATCATTAAATTACAATTTTTATTATTCTATAAATATTATATATGTTTCATTTTGTGTTCCTAGATAAATGAGTTTTGAACTAACTGTGAGTGAAAATTTTAAAGCTCTAGTACTAACCTTGAGTACTAACAAACTATTAAAATTTAGAAAAGTGTTGATGTATCCTTTAGAAATGGTCATCTTTGAAAAATTAGTATATTCTTCAAGTGACCATGATTACTTAGTATGTTTGAAAATTTATTAATTTATATAATTGGCCATTAGAGGTGACCATGAGTTAAAATATGGATGAATTTGGATGTGTCCTTGTTTGAAAATTTTCTTTTCTAGATGTGACTTTGTCTATATAATTTTGTATGTCTTTACCTACGACATGGAAAAATGATTCTATTTCATTAACAAAGTTATACATAATGAATGGGAAAAAATTACTTACATCATGAGAAAATATATACCTCAAGCATGAATAAAGATATAACGAATACATGTAATATAATTTACCCACCACATGAAAAAATATGTTCCCACCACTTGATCAAAATATACCAACTATATGAACAAAAATATAATGACCTCATGAAAACATATACTTGACACATGAACAAAAATGTTCAAACCAAATGAAATAATAGTAATAACCATATAATTATCATGGTATTGTGTAATCCTAACTTATCTATAGTCACTTAATAAGTGATTCTAAAATTTTCTCAAAACATGCTCTATTTTATTTGCTCTTGAATATTTACAAGACCTTTAAATCTGTTTCACATATATTTATTTATATTACTATTACTTAAATACATATTAATTAATTTAATAATAAATAATTTCAATTTTTATTTATTTTAGTTGGAGTTAAATTCCTATCATGTGGGATGATGATTAACATAGGTATCATGAGAAAACACATGTTCCAAATCTAATATGGTTGGAATGTGAATAGATTATCATGAATAATCATAGAGATCATTTCAAGGATATTAATAAGAAGTATTAAATATAATATTAATTATTATAAACAATATTCACTACATAGAGAATATTATTTACAAAATATCTAGAACTGGAAAGAACTCAAAAAATATAATAGTTTAATTATTAATATTTTTGAATATGAAGCCTCAATCATTCATAAATTGTGGGTGTATTCCACAGCTTATATTATCAACATGTTTTGATATATATACTATTGTATTGATTATTTACTTTTCATATGGTTACTTTCACCCAACATTACATTCATATTTATAGTATAATTAAATTATTCTTTCATGAGATTCTATTTTCATTAGAATTTAATATTAAGATGTATGGTATTTAATTTGGTGAAAATAGCATGTGCTATATTATATATAAAAAGACAGAATCATTTAGTGATGAAAGTGAATAGACAGGACTACACATTAACTCATTCATAATGTGAAGCTCAAAATTGAGCCATGGATATTTATTTTTCAACTACATGTTGATGTAAACAATAGGTTGTTGAGATTCACTACATAAAATCCAATAGGGATTGAACAACACTAGATCCAATCTCCAATATATTCCTAAAAAATATTTCACTATGTTTATCCATTTTATTCATTCTTTGTGATTTAATTTATGGGATATATTTTCACACTTATAATGTGTTTGATAAGGTTATGATTCCCTAAAAATGGTATATGCAGTTTCAGTCTATCCAATTATAATATAGTCATATACTTAACATATAAAATATTAGAGTAAAGGAGATCACCTAAAATAATCATTGTTTACTTTGTACTATGAAGAGATAAATTTCCTCTTGTCCAAAAACATATAAAATATTAGTATGGAGCCTATTAAAAATATAGTTTGGTTCTACACTAGTAAATTCTAGTGGTAGGTTTTACCCTTTAAAATTACAGGTTCTATATTAACATGAAAAATGAATGAGGATAATATTATGCATATAAAAATATATTTTAGGTCAACTCATAAAAAAAGTTTTCTTTTTTCTTAAAAAATAAAAGACAAGGGAATTTTTGATGTCCACAAAGTGTGAAAAAGGAAGATGTAAATAGTTTTCACACTCCTTCAGAAGTGATATACCATAGTGGGTTTCATCTCTAACAGTTCATGGGGGAGGTGGATAGTGGAAAAAATCATTTATATCGAAAATCATATAAAAATTATTATTTTCATATTTGAATTACATAAATCATCTTTTATCCCTCTATTCATATATTTGTGTGATTTAAATGTTTAATAATTTAACTGATAGATTTCCACAAATAAAACTTTTACTTTGATTAATATTTTAATGAAATACAATTCACCCTATTGTGTATTCCATCACCCATCTAAGATCTATGAAACCATTCTTTAACATTTTATAATTTTTTAAATATATTAATTTCTTAAGGAAATGGAAATATATTAAAGTATGGTCTTAGATGTTCAATGTGTGTATACATGGGGAATTGAAATCAATGATCAACATTTTTCATAAATTATCATATGGGTATAATAAAATGATCATAATATTTAAAAATCATACCCGGTAATTCATAGATTGTGATCAGTAGTCACGAAATTGTTTTGGTAGTTTAAAAAACATAAATCATTATGTATTCAATTAACACAAGCAAAAAAATATCGTAACAATTAAAAAAGATCATGTTATAAAATAATTAAATGATGTGTGGAACAATCATAATCATTTTAATTTTACATGTTGGATACTAAAAAATATATTCATAAAATATAACTGTAAGGCTACATAGCGACCCGTGATTTTCATGAATAAATATTACTTGTTATGAGATTAATATTCAACACATAACAAAACAATCTATTTTATAATCAATTGGTATTAGACTATCTAGAAACATTGATATATAAATAACCTTTTCATAAGTGATATACATCATATCCCACTAAGCCTATACAACTATATCCCTAATTAGACAAATCAAACATAAAACCATTCTTCATAAACATCACTATGGAATCATATGAAATTGTGAGCTTATATGATCAGTAAGGGTCAACAAAGAAGATATTAATTTTCACCAATGTATGAAATTTTTATTTGGGTACGAGATCATGTTATTAAAATTTTAAAACCATACCAAACCTATCATAGATCGAAATCATCAGTAATATCATAAATCTTGTGAATTCATATGTTATGAATCATAATGAAATAAAAGAACATTATACATGATATCATAACTCTAGAATAACGCATATGTTTCCGGAATACACATATGCATAGAAAAACATTTCTATAGTCAGGGATCACTTCCAAGACTATCATAGTTTATTAGGTTCACCCACCATTCTATTGCATCCTTAGTCAAGGTTTAATCCTAGGACTATCATTGTTGATAAATTCCATTAAATAATTTAGTTCACTCCCCATTCAAGTCTTCAATATCTAATGGGATATCCTTATATATTTAATGGATTGGATATCAATATAAATATAGTCCAAACTGTCAAAAAATGATAATATTTTCATTTGTGTACTATGAGACCACTAATCATTCATCATATATCATCACCCATGAAAAATATTGTATTTATAAACATGTTAACATTTCATAATATAAAATCCTAGAAAAATTAAATGGATTTATTTAAAAAAATTCACAATAATCATAAACAACCTAGATAAGAATATGTATTTTATCATTAGATTATAGAAAATGTAAAAAATAATTAATATCCAATGATTTTATAAGAGATATAAAATTTCATAAAAATAACTCAGGAAAATATAATGAGAAAAATATAACTTTTAATTGGAAATTACTTATCTATAATTTAATGATTTCCCATATACCCATGGAAAAATGAATTTCCAGGGAAATTTTGATACTACTAAATTATTCTTCTTTATATTTATTATTAATGATGGTATGAAACTACATTCTATCTTTATAAATTAAAATAATCATTAATTTTACAATCCAGTAGATAGTCAAAATTTCCTCATTCATAAATTAATTAGAATAGTAATTTTAAACATTTTTTTAAAAATTCAATCATACATAACAGTGAAGTTAGACAATAAGAGTCTAATATTAAAAAATTATTAAATCAATTTTAGAAAACATTTTTATATAATAAAATGTATTTTTTACAATAGTGAAAAATAATGTAACTTGACATTAGAAATATACATTCATCATATTGTGTATTATTGAGGGTAAAATTAATTTCAATACGTATAATATCTATAAATAACAACAAGAGAATAAAATTCATAGGATTCAAGATATATAGGTCATAATATTTCATCATTTCATACTTAATCATAAATAATCCTAAAAAATGACATTATATTAGATATCCTTTACCTTGAGTTTAACATGCATAAAAATTTCACTAACCTTTATTGTAATAAATTAATATTTCTTATACCAATTTTATAGAAATATATATTTCAATAAAAGGAAGAGATATAAAAATCAATTTAACAATTTAGGGAGATGATAGGCCATACATATATGTGATTGTTTTATTTACTTGTTGACATATGGAAAGAAAGAAAGGTGAATATTAATTGAAATTTTTGGAATCATTATTATATAATATCTATAGTATATATTACATAAATATAAAAAAATAAACATCCATGTAAATAAGAATTGTAAAACATAACTCAACACATTGTGGTAGTGCTATTCTACACATAATCATGAGGGAAATTATCATTTTAAAATGGAATGGATAATAAGAAGGTAGATATGCTATTATAATTAAAAGATAATAATTATTTAATAAGTATTATATATATAAAATACATCCATAATGATAACCATCCATGAAATATTGAGATGGAAAATTAATATTATTTTTATTTTTTTGTGATGGTCCACACATAAAAACATGTGCTAATTTAACATCTCATTTGATGAAAAAGAGGGTGAAAAATATTTTTTATTTGATCATAATAAAATTGGTGTTTATTTATGATACCGATTTTTTTCTTTTTTTATTAATACATCTAATCTACTGATTGTATAAGTATAAGTAATTTTAAATATGTTGGGTAGGATGATTACCTCTCATTCATTTATCCTCCATTAATCCCTTCTTAGGGGCCTAGTTAATGGTATTTTAATAATATAACAAAATATAATTCCCAAATTTTGGAATAATAGAATATAATTGGGAGGTTTTTGATAAATATATATAACCCAATGATGTTTAAAAAAGTCATATTAGGGATGTAATTTTATATTTGGGGGAGATATCCCAATCATGATTTCATAAAATATTAATGTATAATAATTTCAGGTTCAAGAAAAATGCCTTAAAATATTCATTGGTTCACTGATGTGATATTATTTCATATATATAATTCTATTTAATTGGATTTCATCTTAATTAATTATAATTATACCATAATTTATTGTATTAACACCCCAGTAAACCCCATTAAACCATAACATTGTTAACCAAATCATACTATTTTTAATATTCAATATTCTAGAAAATAAATGTGGAACCATTACTAAATTTGTACATTATGATTAAAAATATGGAATATATTTAATCAAGTAAAATTAATATAATTTTAATTATTTAATTAAAAATTAATATTATAATATTAATATAAATGAATATTTCCATAAAAATGTTTTCTTTGGTATAAAATGTTATTATACCAAGATCCAGATTAAAATTAAGTCCAATGATCATAATTTTATTACTCAAAATATAAGTGAAATATTTTTACTTTATAAAACGTTTTAAAACTAAATTTATCTATATATGTTTTTTTAAATATAATACAGTTTTATAAAAGAATCATATTTTTTCACTAGTTGTTGAAAAATAATTCATTTTAGACAGTTATCATCATTTCACTCTAATAAAATATTAAAATTAAAATATAAAAAATGTAAATATTTTAATAAAATAAATTTTCAATATGTCGATGAATTTAATTAATTTATTTTTAAACCAAAAATTAATTAAAAAATCTTTTTGAGTAATATAGTTTTTTGTAGAAAATAATGATAAATAAAATTTTGATAATTGATAAATATATATAATTTTATTAAAAGATATAAACATATTTTGGTATAAAATAATATTATTAAAAAAAATAAAGTTACCCAGATGGTTATAATAGTTTACTATATTATTTGTAATTTAGAATTAGGGTTGCATTTATTATAAGGAATCAAAAAAATTTATATTATTCGAAGAGAAATGTGTAATAAAATATAGGGGTGTCACATTTTATCCCCAATAATATATTTTTTTCAATGAAATTACATACCTAGGATAAAACTAACTGAGTATATCATTGTTTCATCACATCATCATGTTCCAATGTATTTTATTCGATTTTTGAATTCAACCTAAAATCAAACTATGAAATCATCCCATGTGATGGATTGGGTTTGTACATTCCCTAGAGAGAAACATGGAACACATATTTAACATGGGAGAGGTTCAATGGAAGCTCAAAGATAAAATCTATTTTCCCTATAAAGTCATTAATATTAATGGGGATAATTTACCTAGGGATTGAATTTCCTTTCATTTTTAATCTCATAATCATTCATCCATAGAGAAATTAATTGGAATAAATTCTCAACAAATTTCAATTATATATTCTACTGACAATTAAATGTGTAATTGTGTTGTCAACTTTGGGCTACAGTGACATACATTTTAAGAGATATTAATTTACCGTCTAATTATGAAACTAAATAACTTATCAATATATTTTTATCTAAAAATTAATATCATTATGTTGGAATTTAATACTTATGTCAATAGATGACTTAATATAGAGGCACATGATTTCTCGAGTAAAATCTGTTATTGTATGAAAATTTGGCTTGAGGAAGGTGTTGTTACTAAAGAAATTTTAATCCATATAACTAGATATCAACATATAATATTTGATTGGAATAGTTTTCTCAGAGTAAACATCTATCTGACAATTTTCAGTAGTACTAAAGAAGAACTCTGAATCCAAAATATGTAGAATTTTCCCTAGAACAATGAGTTAAACATCATAAATATATTATAAATAATAAAATGTGGTACTCGATAAAACCATACCATTTCCTAAATTTATATTCTAGAAATTTGATGAAGATATAAATATTCTCTTACAGAAATATAGTGTTCTTAATTGTTATAGAGGTTGACTACAATGCCAAATAACTTTATGGCATGTTGACGTTTTTTGGGAGTCTAGTGATAACATAATGGAAATGCTTTCCCATTTCCATTATTATATAGGTAAACGGTATAATATACCCTTAATATTATATTTCTATGCCTTAATGTTCTAACAATAAAACCTTAATGATAAATAATTTGAAATATCTTTAATCCCGTTATCCCACAAAAAATTCTCTTTCATATCTCCATACATATTTTTACATACCAGATGAATAGAAAATGATGACTGATGAGATTCATTCAATAGAAAATTCATCAAATCTTGTATATATGGGACACATACATAGTTAATCTGACAATCAATTCCATCAGAATCAAGGTTGAACACATGACCATTTCTCACTTTTCTGAAGCTCAACATATTCTTGTAGCACCTATTTAATCATCACATCGATATATGTTTAAACATTAATTTGAAAAAGATATTATTACTCCACATACTTTAATATTTATCGATACATCCTTTAAAAATAAAATAAATTGAATGTTTTCTAATCCATATCATATATAATCTTGTATGATCTGTTCAAATCAAATCTTTTACACACAAGTTTTCTTTCTTATGGTTGAAATTTATTGAGAAATCATAATCATTAGTTAAATCCAACATTATTCAATGATTAATATTAATCTATTTATGAGTTTATATTTACCTTAATCATTTATTATCAGTATATGTATCACACTTTTATCCATAAAAATATCAATAATGAAAAAAGTATTACATCTATATATAAATAATGAGGGGGATAATTTTTCTCTTGAAACATCAATTGGAATGAGACATAATCTATCACAATTTAATTATTCATAAGGAATAATCCAATTATATTATTTAATTCATCACAACATATCACAAACCATTATATATTTTAGTGTAGTTTATGAATAGGTTCACTGAAAAACCTTATATTCAATTCCTTGAAATTTTACACACACTTGTCTATCTAAGGTATCACAGATATTTTTTATGTAAAATTTTTGAGAGAATTATATATTCATGATAAATACTACATAATTATTCGATAATATTTTAACAACGTGATACTTTATGGTATAATTTCATTTAAATTAATTCAATCTATTCGATGTCTTATGACATAAGAAGCCCCGAGCCTCAATTACAGAAAGTGAAAATTAAATTTTATCAATACAATAATAGAATTAGGACATAAATAATTCATGGAACTATATTAAAATTTGATATAATTTATTTAAATTTTTTTACTTTAATGATCAAAATAATTCAAGAGTGAAATTTTGATATTTTCCTTTAGAAATTTGATTTTATGAATAATCTAAAATGTATAACTAAACTATTCCTAATTTTATTTTAAATAATTTAATATAATATCTGTAATAAAAAACTTATTGAAAATTAATTTTATATATAATATTATAAGATCATTTTTCGGTATAAGTTTAATTTGTTTCCTAAAACTATTTATTTTTAATATAAAAATTATTGTTTAAAAAGACATAATGTTTTTCCATTTTAATTATAAAAACAATCACTAATGATTTTTTATTTTAATGAAATTTATATATTATTTATCTAAATATAATAATTTAAGTCCATCTAATTATCCTTAAAAATCATATAGTAAATATATGATCAATTTATGATTGATAAATGTATATATTGGTAAATTGTTTATGAAATGATTTACAAGAATATCTTGAAATAAATTTTGACACTTAAAAAAAAATTTTGGAAAAAATTGATACATTATTTTAAAAAATAATAATTAATATTATATAATATGGTCAAATTAATTTTTTTCAAAAATTAATACTAAAAACTATAAAAAATAAATACATTGGTTAATGTTATAATGTATTTATAGTGGGGATAACAGGAAAAATAATCGTATGTCACCAATTAAACTCAAAATAATGTTATTGGGGTTAAATTTAACTTTTTTATTCATAAAAAACTATAATAAGAAGTCATTTGGAAGAATTTTTCATTATAATTTCTTTATCATTTTGAATTATTTTGTGAAAATTCCAAATAATTTTGAAGAAGTTAACCATTTACCACTTATATAAGGGATGTATATTCCCTCACATATAAAAATTATAAAGATATTTTCCATAACAAAAACTTGCTATAATATATCCCCTAAATTCATAGAAACATAACAGAGCTTCTTGTATTTCAAAAAGTCTAACCCTTGGTTTATTAAGAAGAGATCCCAGGATAGTTTTATTAAGAGAATGAAATTATATTAACAATTCCCTTTCATTTTCATTCATATTTTACAAAATAAAATTTTGTATTTAAATTACTTGTATTTTTAAAACTATATATCTTATTTGATTAAAGGTTATTATGTTTATGGTTTAATATTTACCAATATCTTCTTCCATCAAATGGGATATAAATACATCGCTCATGTGTATAGAGGTCTGCCACTTGGGGAATAGATGTAATTTTTTTTCGATCATAGAATCAAATGAATAGTCGTAATTGTAGAATTATTTACTATATATGGTAAATATTAAATTAAATCAATTTTTTAAAATTAATCTTACATGCAATTACATATCACTTATCCAAATAAGGGAATGATATCATCGAACATGCTTATAAACGGCTTACCATATCTACAAAGTGATGTAATTTATTTTCCATGAACAAAATTAAAAAATTATTTTAAAAATGTAACAAATGATTAAATTATATATTTATAACATTAATACCATTCATTATATGATTTAACTATATTTTTTACATAACAAAAAGTACATTCACATTAATTAATTAATTTGAAAAATAGGAAATTAACAATGAAAACAAAAGTAATAATAAAAAATCTTTAACAATAGGGTTGTAAAATGATATAAGATGTTCATATATGATGTTTTAAATAATAATATAGTTCTGGTATAAGTTAATAATGTTCTTATAACAAATATATATGAGGTTAAATCAAAAAAACCAAAGGGAATCATGATGTATGGGATTTCATCTCAATTTCTGTTCCATTGAGATATATATCTAAATTGTAAACTTTGTAATTTTATGTGGTGTGTATAATTCCCCACTCACATATTTTACATGAATAAATATTTATTCATTTTGTTTAAATTTTCAATTGAAATAATATTTTTTTAATGGGATACAATTAGAATGGTACCAAAGGAGTAAGAATCTATTTTAAAATCTATCATTATTTTGTGATTTCATTAACACTCATTGATGGATTCTTATCATTTATCAATCATAATATTTTATTATTTTCATATCATGAGGATATTTAACAAGTTTACTTTTACTATTCAAAAATTTCAACTACTCTCACTTGATTTAATCTGAAAAATGATTAATATAGAAACTAATTATATTCCACTATAAATTACGAAACTTTTTCTTCCATGCCCATGGTTTTTAAAATCTGTTTTACAGTTTCCCTTTTATTTACTTAATGAATTTATTCATGAAATTTAATTTTATCATTTACTTTTAATAAATATTCTAAGGGTATATTTCAATAGTTTTTTGTGGGGATTTTTTTAAAAAGGAAAATGTAATTTATTTAACAATCATACTGATAAGAATCATCCACACTACCATCATTATTTTTTCAAAGGTATATTATTATAATCTTCTTCAATATATAAAAAAACACCCTAAAGAAATATTATTTTAGAATTTTAATTCCATTCCCATTATTACACTAAAGGACATGATTTTATTAAAATGCAATGTTCTTGATTAAGTTATGGTCACCTATTATATCTTTATTAATTTTTTGAATGTTTGATTTTTATTGATAAAATCACATACATTATATCATTTATCATAAGAAATTATATTTATCTAAAATTTACCTATTTTTTATGATTTATATGATTATTTATTAAACTGTATACAACTTTTATAAATTGTGTTTACATTGAAATTCATTTGATTAACCTGGGAAATATTTGTAAATCAGTATCCTTTACTCAATATTTATATTTTTTTAGGAATATTTATTAATTAACTAAATTGATCAGTCGATATATTAGGAGTGTTTTTTTACATGTCGTGTAGGGTGGTTTTTATAATTTTTTGGACCCTCGATCCATCAATATATCTCATAAGACAAATAAATTGGATAAATTAAATGGGTATTTCCCATAGTTTCAAACCATTATATGATTGTTAATAAAGTTATAGTTACCATGATGTCTCAAAACATGGATTCTGATAATAGTTAATTCATTCATTAGGAATTATATTCTTATTATCATTGATATTATTACATAGATGTTATCAATGGATTCATTTGGTGCTCAAGTCATTGAATTAATTTGAATTTGTTTTCATTTACATACTGTACATTATTTATTATAAATTATCTTATGTTGATTGTTAATTTATTAAATGTAAGGTATATTCAATTATTTAACTTTTAATATCAATTATTACTTATTTATACATGATATAATCCATTATATGTAACAATTACCAATAATATGATCTTAATATTATTTTAATTTCTTTCCCGAGGTATAGAAGTTGAATTCAATGAATATTGTACAGGAGTCAAATTTTCTATCATTCCTATTATTTTTGTTTTATTCTATCAGTATAATGTGTTTTATGTTTGCATATAGTTCTCTAATATAACTAAATTGATCCGTCCTGTGAGATTTTAAATGTTTTTTCTTTTTCATGGTAAAAAATAAACCAACATATTTAGGTTAATGGGTATTGGGTTATTAGAGTATTTATCTTACAATGTTCAGTAGAAACAATAAGAATTATATTATGAAAAATGTTGATAATGGAATATGAATATATGATAGACATTAAGGATAAGTATATAATAAAATCATAATGTTATTAAAATGATTACACTATGTTGAGTTTTCTAGAAATACAACTATTTTTACATTCTAGATGTGGATGTGATAATTGAATAGTTGTCCTATGTGTAATAACTCAAAAAATGGTGCATTGTGATTTGAATCTATAATAACCTATTACAAGATAAAAATCCAGTATATATATTTGGACTAACACTTCCACAAGATATTCATTGTAAAGGATATTATTTTTTAAAAAACCATTAAGAAGGATTTGGAAATAAATATATTGCTATTCAGACCATGTTTATGATTATACAATTAAAAATGAAAAAAACCAATTTAATAGAGGTGTTACACAAGATTTAGAAATATACCTTATGATTTCAAATTAATAATGTTATGATCTAATTTAGTGTTAATCATTGATTTTAAATAAGGAAAATATGATGGAAGGGTATAAATTGACATGGAAAATGTAGAGATTTTCCTAGTGAGATATTCAATACAAATTGTACTACATCAAAGATGATCCGAAATATATTTGGGAATTATAATCGGGTAATTAAAAATTACCGTACCTTAATAGAGAAACATGCTTTTCAATAACGTTATTCCCTCTTGTAGCATCACTTCATGCGATATTATATTACATCATTTAGTGGGACTACAAATCCTATGGTAACTGTAAAATTTATTATGTCTAGTTTGAATATTTTTGTTCCATTGGGATGAGATAAAAATAAAAATGTCATAATGGAATTATACTGTCTCAAGGGAAATACTGAAAAATGGTGGTTTTGACCACAAATACTATCGTAGAAGAGGAAATAGATTATATGGAATGGAAATGTTTTAAAGAATTATTCTTGGAAAAATATTTCCCTTTAGAGAAATGAAATTAAATAATGATAAAGTTACTTTGATTATAGATAAACTAAAAATTAACAAATTGTTGAGTATGATGATAAATTTACACAAATATCCAAGTATTCTATGCATTACATACACATGATATAATTTAACATCCACCAGTTATTTTATTAACATAATCAATGTATCCAAATGGTTCTCATCTCTTAAACATTTTTATAATATAATTAAATAGTTTAATGCACTATAAAGAAATAAGATTTATTGAGCACATTTATATTAAAACTAAATTAGTAAGAGAGGGAACATAAGAAAAAAAGGATAAAGTGGGAATAGAATGATGTATTTCTTGTCACGACCCCCTCCCACCAATGATGCCCCTCCTGAGCTGGCAATTGTGAAAGGGAGATAATGACCCCCGAGACCCGCCTCCAGTAGGCCACGGGGTGGCGACTAGCGCCAAGGGTATGAGTTTTCATAAATATGGGAGGCATTACCCTTTTTATTATTTAAGATCAGGAAATAAGACAAGTCAAGAAAAAGTAGAATAACAAGTGTATAGAAATAAACCCAAACCAATCCCACATGCATGTTTAAATAGTTCTGAAAATAATTTACAAGTACAAGAAATCTCAAAAGGTACAACACCAAAAGAAACAAGAGGACAACAAACTGCAACAACTCCAACTTTCCCGACTATTAGTGTCCCGCACGACCCTGGTAGTCCTCCTGGAATCCTGAAAGTAAACGTTGGGTGAGCATACAAGTATACTCAGTAGGGAAACTAAAGCTCTCATGCACAGGTTGGGAGACATCCTAATGTCCCGTGTGAACAGAAGAATCCTAGAAAGGAATTCTGTCCACCCAACCTCACCAGTCACACTCACTAAGTAACACAAGTCAACAGAGTATAGTATATAAGAACAAGAGTATTGGGTACCCCACACCATTTCCCATTAGTTAGCTTCTCTTCCTAATAGAGAACGTCCTGATGCTGCCACACTCTTCCGACCCACATACACATGGGCCTCAAGAACCGCATATCCCGCCCGCAAACAACTGGTCCTCAGAACCACATATCCCACCCGCACACACTTGGGCCTCACAACCACGTATCCCACCTGCACACAAATGGGCCTCACAACCACGTATCCATCCCTCACACACTTGGGCCTTATCCCAAAGATTCTTGGGAACAGTAATAGTAATAGAACTCTCGCCCAAAGACACCTGGGCCTCATACCGAATATTCTTTGGAAAAAAAACGTTCCTGAAGAGTCTTGGGCCAAAACCACCCCAATCAGAACCTACCTGAAGGTTCTTAGGTGTATGGTTTCCTTAAGCCATCACAACCTTGGGAAGAAGGAGCAGGAAGGAGCTAGTAACAAAGGGTAAAACACCCTCTCCCTTAAAATGAGAGTGTTCGGAACTAAGTTCTCAACATGGGTGGGGTGCGACAAAACATAAAGATACATATATGTATATGTATACCAAACACAAAGCCCAACCAATGGATTCTAAACCGAGAAACTGATCACATTCCTCGGCACTGCTACTACGAAACATGAATACAAAAAACAACTCCAACCCCATTTAGGTTTTCATGTTTCAACAGAATTATCTTATTAGTTCCTTAACTATTGGGAAAATATCCACAATGAACCACATCGATCATTCGTCAAAACGTATTCCCGCAATCCACAAATCAAGTTTGGAAAACAAAAGAAACAGAACCAAGCCCTTCTTATTAACCATCCAACCCTATTGATTATTATTTCTATTCCATTTTCAAGCCCCACCATTCATTAACTCTTCCACATTTTATTTTTTATTCACATTCCAACCCTGCAACCCCACTGCCAAACACCATAACCACAATGACACCATACATTATCACCCCTTGATACTATTTATTGCAGCCCCGCTGTCCATCACTAACATAGAATTCACACCAACCCACAACCAAGAAAATTGCAGCCCCGCTGCTGACCTAATCCATAACAACCCAAAAAAACTCCCCCATCACATTCCACATAACCAAGACGACACCCACATGTTCATTATTCCATTTTGTTCAACCGGGGTGATCACACAAGGGTTCCAAATTTTAAATCAGCCAAATTTACATGATTAACCAAATTCCACATGCAACAAAGTTACAATCACAAAAACGCTATAGAAAGATAGGGAAAATTTTAATTGCACAAGAAAAGGCCGCCAATGACCGTGATTTTCTGTAGGCACAAGCCTATTCATTTCACAACATAATATCAAAGGATATAAAGGTAAACATAAAAACTTCCCCATCCCCATTCTTTAACTAGTTATTATCATCGTTTAGTGTTTCAACCATTTCACATGAAAACAAGAGGATACCCACCCCACATGATGCAAAATTTAGAGATACGAATGTAAGATCCCTACATCAACATGTTCTGATAAAAACGCTTCCATGTATCAACTTTAGAAGACATCCATCGGCGTCCGTCTCTTCTGGAAAAACCCGGAAAAACCTCCTCGGGTGGAAGATGGGAAGGAAAGGCTTAATGGAAATCAAAAAATCCAATCTCAGAAGTTCTGCCTCGTCATTATGATCCAGTGGCCACTGGAGGATGGAAAATTGGATCTCAGACGAAGAAGTTATGGATGAAAGGATCATTCGAGTCTTTTGGGAGAGCTCTGCTCGAGGGAATGGGGAGGAGGGGAGTGAGTTGAAAAGGAGGAAGGGACCCCTCCTTTTATAGGCATGAAAAACAAAACTACATGGCATGTTCTTTATGGTACATGGCGTGTACTCGTCTATTTCACATGGTCACCACGCGGCTTCTAACACGGCCTTCAACGTGGCACGTGGCCGTTGACTGGTCAACACACGGTTTAAGGGTAATTTGTTTGTAGGGAGGGAATACACGGTGTGTAGTTTGGGGTACACGGCGTGTGCCCACTTATTTCACACGGCAAGGACACTTCCTTCAACACGGGGTATACAAGGCGAGGTGGTACACGACCCGTACTCACACTACATGGCGTGTAGTTTCAAAATTCATAAAATTTTGGGAAAAGTCCATTTTTTCCTCTAGAACACTTATAACCCTCTTTTTGACAATGGAATGGGCCGGAGATGTCCGTGCCATTACATCAGATAACTCTTAAATAAATATCGTCCCCGAGAATATAAAATACATCCCATAGGAACCCAATAAGATAACTATTAGGGACCTTGTTATAACAGGAACCCATCCAACATCCCTAATGATATTTTTTATGAATTCATTCTCCTATGTCGAGATATTATCCACTTTAGGCGGCACTGAATCACCCGAATGGGTTTAATTTCATCCTCATTAATACATCTCGATTATGAATTGGGTCTTCCAACTTTTATACATTACGATTTTCAACATACACTACCCCCAACACCAAACAACCAACACACTACCGAACATGTGGTTTGGCGAAAATTCCTTCTCCTATGTCAAGATATTATCTGTTGTAGGCGGCATTGACTCACCCGCATCGGTTCAATTGCATCCGCATTAATGCGTCTCGATTAAGGGTCAGGTTCTTATCTGTTTCCACACATCCAGAAATGCTACACACTTCTAGAGAACAAAGAAACAAAAGGTCTCATAACCGACAAGCCAGGAATTCCATATATCAATGGTACTGATTATAACATCAAAACAATGCTCAGAAAAACAAAGCAAACACAAGTCAAAACAACTTTGGGTACTGAGCATGTATCTGATCCTCTTGCTCCCAAGTGCTCTTCTTGAGTTAGCCATGCCTCAACAACACGAACCATGGAAATGGTTCGTCCATGGAGAACCTTCACTTTATGATCCTCGGTTATGACTAGTCATTCCTCAAAGGTCTTGTCATCTCCTATATCTATCTCTCCCCAATAGATAACCTGAGAGTCATCATGTAAGTACCGACGAAGCTGGGAGACTTGGAAGATGTCATGAACCTTCTCCAATAGAGGTGGAAGGGCCAGCTGATATGCCACCTCGGCAACTCACCTCAGCACCTCGAATGGTCCGATGTAACTAGGCGAGAGCTTACTCCCCTTCCCAAACCTCCTCTACCCCCGTTAAGGGGAAACCTTCAAGAACACATGATATCCCACCTTGAACTCCAAGGCCCTCCTCCGACGATCAGCATAAGACATATGTCTATCCTGAGCCACTTTCATCCTCTCATACACAAGCTGAACTTTCTGTGTGGTGCTCTGTACTACCTCTGGCCAAAGAGCACCAGTCTCACCAACCTCTACCCAACAAATGGGTGAACGACATGATCTTCCATAAAAATCCTCAAATGGTGACATGCCAATAGTAGAGAGGAAGCTGTTGTTGTTGGCATACTATACTAAAGGCAAGTGTCATACCCATGATCCTCCAAAGTCCAGAATGCATGCCCGCAGTATGTCCTCCAAAGTCTGGATATTCCGCTCTGTCTGCCGGTCAGTCTGGGGGTGCAAAGCCGTGCTAAGGCATAGCTGGGTGCCAAAATCATGATGTAAAACCGTCTAGAACTGTGAGGTATACCGAGTATCCTGATCTGAGATGATAGTCTTTGGAACTCCATGAAAATGCACCACCTCGTCTATGAACCTCTGTGATAAGGTACTAACCGGGCCCGACTCCTTAATTTCTAAGAAATGAGCTGATTTTGTCAGTCGATCCACCACTACCCAGATAGCATCATAACCACCCTGAGCTCCAGGTAGTCCTGTGACGAAGTCCATTGAGATGTCATCCCACTTCCACTCGGGGATATCTAAAGGATGAAACAAACAACTGGCAACACGGTGTTCAACCTTCACTTGCTGACACACTAGGTATTTAGCCACAAACTCTGCCACTGCCCATTTCACCCCAGGCCCCCAAAACTGTTCCCTCAACCCTCGGTACATTTTTTAAACTCTCAGATGTACCTCCAAGAATGAGCTATTGAAATCACTAATAACTCCCTCACGCATCGCCTCCGAAACAAACAACCATCCATGAAAAAGCATTCAATGTCAGCTATCTTCTAACCGTCCTTCTGGAGCATTCCCCTGATCAATACGATCCCGCATCACTTCTGCCTCGGAGTCCCCCCCCCCCACTGAGACTCTTCCACTTGCAGCAAAAAGGAGGACTGCACCATCATCGGAAACAAACAGACTCTAACACCTTCTACCCTTGCATCCAAGTGCAAGGCGGCCAACTCTCCCATTGTTTTCCAGGCATCAATAGATTCCTGAACCACTTCATTAGGCGACTTCCTACTCAGGGTATCAACCACAATGTTGCTCATAACTTCAGTGTAAGAGATCTTGAAGTCATATTCTTGGAGGAACTTTACCCATCACTGATGCCGTATGTTTAGGTCACACTGAGAGAAGATATAACATAGGCTCTTGTGATCTGAGAAGACAACAAAGCGCTCCCCAAAGAGGTAATATCGCCACAAATTCAGTGTGAACACTACTACTACAAGCTTTAGGTCATCGGTGGAATAGTTACACTCGTCAGGGCGTAACTGCCTAGATCCATAACAGATCACTCTCTTCTTCTACATCAGCACACACCACAGACCAAGGCCAGAAGCATCACAAAACACCTCATACAATAACCCTTCCTCTGGAAACTTGAGTACGGGAGCACTAACCAACATCTCCTTCAGGTAGTTGAAATCTTTCTGGAAATTCATGATCTATAGGAAGACTTGGTTCTTCCTATTCAAAGCTGTAAATATAGTAGAAACTCGAGAGAAGTCTGAAATGAACCTCCGATAGTAACCAGGTAACCCCAAGAAACTATGCACTTCTGCCATGCTCTTGGGTGCTGCCCAGAAATAACTGCCTCCGCCTTCAACGAACCTGGATGGATCCACTCACGTAGTGCACCTCCCTACGAGTGCATCCTCTCTACAACCTATGTTTTCTTCTTTACTGCCAAGTACGTCTGAAGGGTGAAGGGGGTGACAGCATACTGGAGTGATTGACGAAGCACCTCCTCCGAACGTCTCGCCCGAGATACCTCATCCGGAAAGAGATCCGGAGCAAAGTATAGGAGATCCTTGAACATTATCCCAAACTCTCATACTGACATACTCCCCTTCTGAAGGGAGAGTAACTCCTACCACTTCTCTGCCTTGATCATGGAAGAAAGGAATTACTCTTGGAATTCTGTCTCAAAGTCAGCCCACAGAACCTCTGCCTCTATCCTATCTCCGAGGTAGAGCATCCACCTCTGTCACGGCGCTCCTCTCAACTGAATGACTGCTAGGGGAATGCAATGCTCCCTTGAAGAACAGATAAAGGTAAAAGTGATCCCTAGCTCCTAAAGCCACCCCTCCGTCTCCGTATCTGAAAGACTACACTCATACTTCTTGAGGGTTTTCCACTGGAAAGAATGGAGAGTCTTCTTTCACTGGCTATCTTCCTCCTCTATGTCAATCCTCAACTGATCGACTACCTGAATCTGTTGGGCCTCGGATGTCTGAGCCACTCAGGGACGTCGTCCAGGTGCCATAGCTATATGGTAAACAAAGATCACCTAATCCCATGTAGTAAGGAAATTTCTCAGGGTTTCATTTTATCATTTTATTTCAATTTCTTTCATAGAACACCCAAATCATGTAAAACACAATCATGATGATGCATATACCTTCCCTAGGGTCTATACCCTACAATAAATGTAGTATCACTTGTTCATTCGGTAGGCTCATATTCCTTGCATCGGATCACGAGGGGCCCTAAAATCCTGTCTCCTAGCCGGTCTTCCCTGGCCTATGTCATGCACCAAAGATCAATCAACACTGTTGCCCTACCATCCCATGAAATCCTCACTGTTCCTAACTCTGAACTCCATCCTATCTCTCAACCATCAGCTCTAATACCATTCTGTCATGACCCCCTCCCACCAAAGATTCCCTTCCTAAGCTGGCAATGGTGAAAGGGAGATAATGACCCCCCGAGTCCCGCCTCTTGTAGGCCCCGGGGTGGTGACTAGAACCAAGGGTATGATTTTTCACAAATATGGGAGGCATTACCCTTTTTATTATTTAATATCGGTAAATTGGACAAGTCCAAAAAAAGGAAAATAACAAGTGTATATAAATAAACCCAAACCAATCCCACATGCATGTTTAAATAGTTCTGAAAACAATGTTCAAGTACAAGAAAGCTCAAAAGTTACAATACCAAAAGAAATAAGAGTAAAAAAAACTGTAACAACTCCAACTGTCCCGACTAATAGGGTCCTGCACGACCCGGGTAGTCCTCCTAGAAACCTGAAAGTAAACATAGGGTGAACATACAATTATACTCAGTAGGGAAACATAAAGCTCTCGTGCACATGTGGGGAGACATCCTAATGTCTCGTGAGAACAGAAGAAACCTAGCAAGGAATTCTATCAACCCAACCTCACTAGTCATACTCACCAAGTAACACAAGTCAATAGAGTATAGTATATAGGAACAAGATTATTCGGTACCCCGCACCATTTCCCATTAGTTAGCTTCTCTTCCTAATGGCGAACGTCCTAATGTTGCCGCACTCTTCCCGCCCGCACACACCTGGGCCTGAAGAACCGCATATCCCGCCGGCACACACCTGGGCGTCACAACCACATATCCCGCCTGCACTCACCAGGGCCTCACAACCACATATCCAGCCCGCACACACCTGGGCCTCACAACCATGTTTCCCACGTGGACACACTTGGGCCTCATCCCGAAGATTCTTGGGAATAGTAATAGTAATAGAAATATCACCTGAAGACAACCGGGACCCATCCCGGAGATTCTTGGGAAAAAAAACCTTCCCGGAGAGTCTTGGTCCAAAACCACACCAATCAAAACCTACCTGAAAGGTCTTAGGTGTAAGGTCGCTTCAAGATATCACATCCTAGGGAAGAAGGATCAGGAAAGAGCTAGTAACTGTGGGGAAAACACTATCTCCCATGAAATGGGAGTGTTCAGCACTAAGTACTCAACATGGGTGGGTGCGAGAAAACACCAAGATACAGATACATATATGTATACCAAACACACAGCCCAACCTATGGCTTCTAAATAGAGAAACTGAGCACATGCATTGACACTTCTACTATGAATCAGGCATATAAAAACAACCCACACCCCAATTGGTTTTTCCTGTTTTAATAGAATCATCTTATAAGTTCCTTAACTACTGGGCAACTATCCACAACCAACCATATCGATCATTCATAAAAATATATTCTTTCCATCCACAAATCAAGTTAGGAAAACACAAGCAACACAACCAAGCCCTTCTTATTAACCATCCAACCCCATATATTATTATTTCCATTCCATTACCAAGCCCCACCATTCATTAAATCTTCCAAATTGTATTTATTATTCACATCCCAGCCCTAAAGCCCCACTGCCAAACCCCGTAACGATAACCACGCCATACATTATCACCGCTTGATACCATTTACCGCAGCCCTGCTTCCCATCACTGACATAGCATTCACACCAACCCACAACCAAGCCAACCGCATCCCCACTGCTTACCCGATCCACAACAACCCACAAAAATACCCCCATCACATGCTACGTATCCAACCTAACACCCACATGTTCAATATTCCATTTTTTTCAACCAGTGTGATCACACAAGGGTTCCAGATTTTAAATCAGCCAACATTATGTGATTAACCAAATTCCACATTCAACAAAGATCCATTCACAAAAAATAGTCTAGAAAGATATGGAAACATTCAATTGTGCATGAAAAGGCCCCCATCGACCGTGATTTTCAGTAGGCATAAGTCTATTCAATTCACAACATAATATCACATGATATAAAGGTAAACATAACAACTTCCCCATCCCCGTTCATTAACCAGCTATTATCTTTGTTTAGTGGTTCAACCGTTTCTCATGAAAAAATAGGATACCCACCCCGCATGATGCACAATTTAGAGAGAGGAAGTTAAGATCCCTACCTCAACAGGTTCTGATAACAACGCTTCCCCGAATCAACTTTAGAAGATGTCAGTCGGCATCCGTCACTTCTAGAAAAACCCGGAAAAACCTCCTCGGTTGATGTTGAGAAGGAAAGGCCGAAAGGTAATTAAGAAATCCAAGCTCAGAAGGTCCGCCTAGTCGTTATGATCTCGTGGCCACTGACGGATCGTAATTCGGAGCTCGGACGAAGAAGTTATGGATGAAAGGAGCCTTCGAGTCTCTTGGGAGAGATCTGCTTGAGGGAATGGGTAGGAGAGGAGTGAGTTGAAAAGGGGGAGGGGAACCCTCCTTTTATAGGTGAGAAAAACAAAATTACACGGCATGTACTTTATGGTGCATGGCGTGTACTCGGCCATTTCACATGGTCACCACGCGGTTTCCAACACGGCCTTCAACACGGTACGCAGCCGTTGACTGGTCAACACACGGTTTGAGGGTAACGCGTATGTGGTGAGGGACTACACAGCTTGTAGTTTGCGGTACACTGCATGTGCCCACTTATTTCACACAGCATGGACATGACCTTCAAAACAGGGTATACCCGGTGAGGGGGTACACAGTGTGTACTCACACTACACGGTGTGTAGTTTCAAAATTCTAAAAAAGTGTGGGAAAAGTCCATTTTACCCTCCCGAACACTTCATGACCCTCATTTTGACAAAGGAATTGGTCGGAGAGGTCCGAGCCATTAATTTTCCCCACAATTGATTATTGTGGAACTAAACAAAATGATACATTCATAATGGTAATGGGAGTTTCCATCATTTGTGGAGAGAACAGAAGTCCATAACATGAACTAACATGTATGAAAGAGACCTTTACTATTCAATGTTATAAATATAATTACATGATCAATACAAAAATGAATTCCCCAAGAATGAATGGAATATAACTCCATGGGTGTTAAGGTATTATGGTCAAAATTTTATTATTACTACAATAGATATGGAATGTGTTATTTTCATGGTAATTTTGATTAATGAATTACAATATATACTTATTTTATCGATGAAATTCTTGTGTTAAGAACCATGAAATGAATAAGAATATTAATTTTTAATTTTTTCATTATGTATTTGAAATCATATATTTAATGGTACTGATAACCAAGGAATGTGATTTAGTTCTTTGGATATATATTTGGATAATACAAGTACTGTGAATGATAAGACATAAAATGTGACTAATGATAAAATAATTAAATTTATATAGGATACAGATATGATTTACATTGATGATGTAAATTATATTGTATTGATGTCCCTGAAAAAATTATTTATTTGATGAATGAGTGGATTATTTTTGTCGAGATAGTGTTTGAATCATTTTTTTAATGTAATATATAATATTATTTTATTTTATTTAAGATATGTAGATGGTTTATTTTTGGAAGAATTCAAATTTTCATTAATTTTTTATGATAATTTAGGTTATTACCATGTTTTAGGTCAATATAAAATCAATGTATTAAGGTATTTGGTATCTGACATTATGATTTAAATTATGTTTTCTAGGGATTAATATTTCCTAAAAACATTCTAATTTATTGGTATCAAATTTGTTATGAAATTTTATTTCGGAATCATAATTAATAAAATGGTGATGTATAAATAATTATATGGAAATAGATTTTATACACTGACGTTGTGGGATAATAATTGTAAAATAAATAATATAGGACTAGAACCTATTTAGAAAACAATGAAAAAGTTAAATAATATTTATGTTCATAATAAAGTTTCTCAAATATAGAAAAATAATTTCACCAATAATTGGAGGAATTATTTGGAATTTCACGTGGGAGAAAAATTATTTCTAAATGTATCTCTATGGAATTGTGTCATGTATTTTCAAAAGAAGGGATATCATACCCTTAGGTACATCAAACCCTTTGAAATTTAATAATTCATTCGAGTTGTGGCTTATTAATTAGCTATGTCACCAAACATTTATAATATACAAGATGTGTTCTATATATAATTTTAATGTAACTGTATTACATATCTATTGCATGTTTTTACATATGAAGAGATAAAATTGGAACATGATATATCTAACTACGAAGAGACCATATCTGTTCTTGATACTAGAAAAAATGTATGATGGAATTGGATGAATCGTCTTGTTAAGGTATATTAGAGATATAATAATATTGTAGAAGAAATGTACCAAAACACGAGATGTTATTAAAATGAACCACCCTAATGTTATTATAAAGTAATAAAAATGATTTTTTTGAATTTAAATTATTATTTGTGATGTATGAATGTCATTCACTAATACATTTTTATATATTTAACATTAAATAAATTCAATCTCCCATATAGTTTTTAATACATGGAACCTCATTCTTCAATTATAGAATGTAATAATTATATTTTATAATACTATGATAAAATTATTTTTTTATATAATGGTACGAAATATTTTTTATATGGTCAAATATTTATTTTTAATAGACTTGATCAAAATAAACCTAGAAATAAATTTAGAAATTTTCCCTTAGAAAGAAATTATTAATAATAAAATATATAGTAGTTAGGTATTACTAATATAATTTATTATAATATATTTTAATATTTAACATTTACTAATTATTGGGAAATATTTATTTATATAATGATATCATCATTTGGTGTTAAAAATAAATATTTTTTAATAAAATGTATATATTAAAAATAATTATTTATGTTTAAAAAATAATAATGTCTATCAATTGTAATTATGTAACTATATTTTTAATGATGAATGATATTAATTGAATTTTGTTGATGACATATAGTTCTATGGATTTAGAGACTTTTAATTATTATATCTAGTCACTCAATTAAATAAATATCAATTTATGCTTGAAAAATGCATTTCAAAGAAACTCATATATTTGACATGATTTGTGAGTATATATTTAAATTAAATATTTCAAATTATAGTAATTTAATTGTGTAAAATGTATTAAATTTTTTTAATAAAAAATAATATTATATATCATGTTCAGCATAATTTTTCCTCATAATGAATAGTTAAAATGGTGAATAATAATTAACCATGTTTAAGTTAATGATGATTAAAAAAGGGTTAAAACATAATTTAATTTTATGATTCCAATTACGGTTGAGAAAATATTATTTTATGGTTATATTTCAAACATGTACATTCAAACATAGAATATATGTTTATATGGAAGAATTTATCTAAGGAATTATATTTTAATTTTGGATTATTTAGGGAAACCTCCAAGTCATTTATAAGAAGGTCCCCTTCCATAGTGATAAAAGGTACCTCCCTCCCATAAAATTCCCCACATCAATTAAAGAATTTTTCCAGACCTAAACCAACCCAAATTTCTACCAAAAATACATAGAAACCTTTTTAATGTTATTTTTTTCCAAAAGGACTATCCTATGGGTCCTTCAGAGGAGATCCAATATAGGTTTCTTCAAGAGAATGTAATTATCTTTACGATGATCCTAGATTTTATTTCCCAATTTTTATCCTTTAATTAAGTCATCAGACATACAATGTTATAAAAATTAATAAAATAATAATAATAAGATATTTGGTTGATGTAATAACAAGTATCCATCTACATCTCTATCACATGGGAAACAAATCCATCACTCATGAGTACAATGAATTACTTCCTCGTGAGAGGATTTAATTTTATTTCCATCACTGACTCATAATGATAGTAATAATAATGGAAATAATTGATATATAGGATATTTATTACATGATATTAATTATTTAAAATTGATATACCATCCTCCTCATTACTCATTCACCCATTAAGGGAATGATATCATCACTCATGAATACATACGACCTACTATATCCATGAAGTGATATGATTCATTTTCCATGTTCAACATTTATGAATTATTATAAAAATGTAAATAATTTGTAAATATTAAATTTAAAAAACTTTAATTCATATGGATATTATTGAACTATATCTTATAAAAAAGAACATAAACTCACACAACTCCACTTTGATGTGAAAATAAGATAATTAACACAAAAAATAACAGTAATTAAAAAATATTGTTAATAAATGGGACGTAAAATATTATAATAGGATAATATATGAAATTATAAATATAAATATTATTCTACCATATGTTAATAACTTTATTAAGACCATTATAAACATGGCTAAATAATTTCCAAACAGATGGATGTGTTGGGTAAGGGATTTCTTTTCAATTTATTTTCCATTGACACATATTTTAAAATATAAACCTATTCATATTTATGTTGTGTTGATAATACATATTCTATTTGTTAAACAAGAATGAAAATTAATCCATGATGATTAATGATTAAATTATTTTTTATTCATTATATAGTTTACAATATTAGGGTTACAAAGAGGTAAGAATTAATTTTACAATCTCAATTAATTCTTTAATTGATCTTAATATTGTTGACGGAATCCTATAATCTATAAATAATAAGACATAATTGTATTATTATACACTAGATATGTAACTATTTTACCTAATTAATTCCAATATAACCACTTCTAGTACATGAATCATGGAAAACAATTTCTAAATCAGAAACAGATTTTATTTCCGAAAAAAATCATATTTTTATCTATGTCCAAATTTTGAAAAAAAAGTTCTTCACAATTACGTTTATTTACTCAAATAAATTATTAAGGATTTTTTTTAATTTACTTTTATAAATGGTTTTAATGAAATATTATTCTATTTTTTAAATATAAATTTCCAAAAAAATAAAGTGTAATTTTTTATCATATATGATGATAACAAACTTCCCTTCGACAATAAAAAATTTAAAAAACATATTTTCTTTTAAAATATTTTGATGTTTTTATGAAGAAAACACATTTATAAATTATTCTTTTAATATTTTAATTATATTCCATTATTCATCCAATGGAAATTGTTTTATTTACAAAACCAATATTCATTATTAACATATGGTCACCCCTCATCTTTGATTAATTTGGAGAGAATTAACATTCTCTAGAGATAATAACCTGTGATAATTTTTTATTGGACATTAAAATTATATTAAACATATATATTCTTTTATGATGGATATGATAATTTCCGAAATTGTATAGCATAATTAAATTTGGTTTTTTCTTTAATTTTTATTTTATTGACTATACATTCATGTCTTTTTCTCGATAAGAATATTTTTTAATATAAAATATTAATTCATGAATAAAATGAATTCATTGATATACAAGTACTTTTTTCCATGCCATGATGGGTGGTGATAGAATTATATATTCCCATAATGAATTTTTATCATCCAATTATTTAATGGTATCCCCTCTTTGAATTTTGGTGGAACCACCATTATATGGGATTTTATTCTTTTACGTCAATGTTGACTATCCTTTTCTTTTGTAGATGTAGTGATTTGTTTCTGGGAAAATGGAATAATTTCTAGGGTTGTATGTTTTTTTATGTAAGGGAGTCCATTTAAAATCGAGAAAAAGGATTTATAGGATGAAATTTTGATGTCTAGGTTAAACAACGTATTTTCTTATGTGTACTATAAAATATTCTTGTTGAAAACTTTTTCATCATGAATTGATTAGACCAAATGAAACATTTTTTAGATGTTTTTATGATCTTATAAAATGAATGGAAATTCTGAATGATACAAAACTAGTTCATGATATGAAATGGTAAATTATTGTTACCTTAACTACATGAGATACACTTTTTGTATCTTTTAAATCAGGATGTTCATGTCTTGAATGTGGTTAAAATCATGAATTTATGTATATTTGTGGCTTTAAACATCATTTAACATATTATAACATTTCATTCACGGTTAATCCATCCCTATCAAACTTTATTTTGACATTAGAAGTTTTCTACTTCAATCCATCTCTCCATGATGTCATATTCTATAGTTTTATCTCTAGAGAGTTCCTTTTCATTAGTTTCTTCCTTTCATTATCAGTTGTATTTTATAGTGGTTTGTTCTCTTAAGAAACATCGAATTAATTTTTTATCATCATCATTTAGTGATCTTATTTTTCCATATGATAGCTTTCTCCTTCATTCTTCATTGGATTCCATTTTTGAGAGTGTTTCTTTGATCATTGATTAAAGGAAGGTTTTCTAAAAAAATCCCATTGGAATATTTGTATTTCTTTATATGGGTACAATATTATATGATCGAGCATAAAAAATGGTGTGTTAACTAAAAAATGGGGGTTAATAATCATGCTTTAGGACTAATCCTTGGATCCCTTTGGATCCAATTATATTGATATCCAGCTTGCGACTACCCATAGGGTGAGCAAACTATTGAATGTTAATTATCAAGAAATATTTTTTAAATATGAATTATCATGACATGGTGTCTTCCGTCAATGATTTATATAGGGAAACTTTATAAAATCTATTTATTTTTTATTTAGTAAACTGGGGATAATTTAATATGATACAGTTAATATAAAATTATTAAATAGAGGACTTAGTCTAGTATTGTTAATATTAGGATAAATGTATCATATAAATGTACATCATGTTGATTATTTAAAAAACTAATAGATTTTTTTTGATATATCTATTTATCACCTAAGGCTACATGTCATGAAAATTCATACATCAGTCCAATAGCCAGTAAATTATTATTCAATGCCCGAGACACCAAAGGGATAGAAAAATGTTGGATCTTAGCACAATTGGATTCTAATGGATCCAATAATTAGTCCCAAAACCTGATTATCAACACCCATTATTGTGTATAATTTATAACATGTGGAATCCACATATCATCGCAGAATGGAATCAAAGAGAATGCCCAATTAGTGGGTAGGCTGTTTCAGCATGAAACAATGAGAGATATTTTTCTAGTGGAAAATATTATTGATATGATAGTTATCAACTTGGAAAACGTATGAATAAAATATAGTTATATGGACAACCATTTTATGGACATGTTGTTTTGTAGTAATATATGGGTGGAATGATTTTTCACAAGTATACGCATAGATCCAACACTTATTTTTGTGTTCTGAATGTGGAGGGATGGGCCACCTGAAGATGATTCATAGGGTAACAAAATAACATAATTGTTTCAAGGGATATTGATAGGTACCCATTTTGTGAAGTATTCAGCTACCCCTAATTATAATTGTTGTTGTAGTTACGCTGGATGTTTAGGTGGAGGAAGGGGATATAGTCTCTAAGTGAAGGAGTAGTTGTACTATCTATAGGGGGAAGTATAGGGGAGTCAATCAAGAGAACATGGTAGAGGGTAAAGTCAGCTCCATGTTGTGTATCCTACTCTCGCTAGTTCGTATGTAGGAGCATCTACCCATACAGTTATGATTTTGGAATCAACAACCGTTTATTATGTTTTAAATGATAAAATATCAACACATAACATTATATTTGAACATTTTGATGATATTTTGGGATTAGATATGGATGTGTTTTTTGTGTCCTGTTCAACAATAGTCTATTGGGATTGTGGTCATAAAATATCAAACATTTTTTTAAGAAGGTGGTGCCTCAGTCAAAAGACCAAGGCACAATTTATTGAATATTAAAGAATGGAGTTACATGATTCTGAATGATGGGAGTTTCTTACAATATTTTTCATACAAATGATGAAATTTATGAGGCAGGGTATCAGACCATGTTAATTCATGGTTAATACCTTTTTTGGACAGAGCATCTGAATTCGTGTTTGCCTCCTGATACGCATGCATGAAATTGTAGTTGATAACCTAAATAATATCAAGACATCTCACATATAGGGCGGTGAGTTGCCATGTGAGATGAATCACCCCATTCGAGATAGCCTGGACGATTGTGGTCGAATCACTCTTGATCCAGATCTTCCTCCATCCTTGTTGAATAGAAAAATTGACAGCATGTATTACAGCCATCATTTCTACTTCAAGGGAGGAGGCCATTCCACAAGTACCATAAAAGTATCCATGGCATTGATCATGGTAATCTATGAAAATATCTCCTCAACACATAGGGCCTGGATTTCCTTTCAAGGCACCATCAATGTTTACTTTAATCCATCCAGGGAGATGGACTTTCCAGAAATCTTCCAGGGTATGTTTTGGTTGCTTGAAGATTCCAATAATCCAAAGATTGTGAAGAATCTTGAATTTATTAATAGAGTTGTTGTATTGCACTTTTTGGATTGAATCTTCTTCTTGAACCATAATTAGAATTATAGATTTACCTACATTTAGAGTTAGTGTGTCATTGTTGTGAATAAAATTATTTCTATCATAACAGATCTCCTTCCTCAATTATGCAACTACAACAGATAACATGATCTTAAATTGCTGAGAGTCATCATGATCGACAAATATTTTAATCTGTGAGATGATACAGTCAGTAAAATTCCATTTTTAATTAAAAACTTCAGAGATGTAATTCCAGAGGGAAAAGGCATTGGAACATGAATGAAAAAGATGATTAACATCTTCCCTATGTTGATTACATAAATGAAAAATTGAGAAAAGATGAATACTGAAGGATTGGAGACACACTTCAGTAGGAATTCTATTTTGTGAGATTATCCATATAAGAGTGAGTCACGAAGGCTCGATCCAAATCATGTTAAAAGTATTCAACCACCCAAATCCATCAGTGGAGTTCAAAAAATTATGATTATAAAAAAATTTGAAGTCAAGAATGCTATTTTGATCTGGTTCCCAGATATGGAAGTCCTCAGAAGTTGAAAAGGGGTAATTGTAAATTATGAAGTTAATTTTCTCACTAATATTATGTATGTTCAAGTGAATAGCATATTTAAGGGAAATATTTATGTTATGAAGAGAATGGTTGGGAGGCAACAAAGAAGATGAGGAAGAACCTGTCTAATTATCAATCTAGACATTCAAAGAAGAATCTGTGTTGACTAACCAACTAGCACTGCTCATGATCTTATGATAAAAATTTCTAATAGAATACAAGATAGAGGACTAAATGTAATTTAAGATTCCATTTTTATGTTTTTTTGAGAAATCATTGCCTGAGAAAAGAAATAACATTATTGGCATTATGAATCATTCTCTATACCAGCCTGGATTGGAAAGCATCCTTAAACATTTCATGATTTTTAATTCCAATACCACCTTTCTCTACAGGTTTACAAAATTTCTTCCAAGGAACCATTACAAGAATTATTTCAAAGATATTACTTATCTAGACATTTTTTTAATGAAAGTATTAAGTTTTTTAATGCTTTTTCTAGGCCATTCGTAAATCATGAAAGAGTAAACCATTATAGAGATGATGGTTGATTTAACCAGGTATATTCTTTCAGCCATGGGAAATGATTTCCCTTTCCATGTAGAGAGATAATGTGTGATTTGATCAACAATGTTGGAAAAGTAACTAGATTTGGGTATTCCCCAAAATATTGGAACCCCATGATAGGTGAATGGGAGAGCACCCTCTCTAATACCGAGGCTATTGATAATTATAGAATTTCTTCTCGAAGGGTATCGTTTCCCAAAACAAATATTTGACTTTTCCAAAAAATATATTGCCCATGACATCGTCATAATGATCAAGCGTATTTTTGAGAAATTTCATATTTCTTATGTCACCTTGAAGAAATAGGATGATATCATCAGTATAAAGAAGATGAGTGTGCACATTCAAGTTCCTAGAGGATTGAATAGGTATGAGTTTGTTCTGATCCACAAGTTGTATAATCAATCATCTAAGGTAGTCTACAACAATTGCAAATAGAATGGCTTAGACAGGATCCCCTTGTCTAACACCTTTGGAGAACATAAATTTTTCATTTTGGAGAACCATTTATCAGAATGGAGATGAGGGTGGAGTGAAATAAAGTATTGATTTTCTTGATGAAATCCTCATTAAATCCAAAATAATGAAGAACTTTAAAAATAAATCCCCAATCAATAGTATCCAAAGATTTCCTAATGTCCAGCTTTATAGCCACGTTCCCACCTCTATTAGTTTTTATAAATTATTAGTACATTCTGTGGCAAGACAAATGAAATATTATATAGATCTACCTTTGATAAATCCAAATTGATTACAGGTAACAATCCTATCGCATATAGGAATATGACAATTATCAATAATTTTAGTAATGATTTTTTATAAGGTATTGTTAAGGGAAATGGGCCGGATAAGATGAATTTTAGAAGCATTATCCACTTTAGGTATTAATGAAATAAATTGAGCATTAAGTCCATGTGGGAGATGTCCAGTGCAAAAAAAAGCCTTAAAAAGATAATAGACATCAGTGTGAGTAATGTCCCAGTAATGCTGAAAGAAACCATTGTTGAAGCCATCAGGACCAGGGGAACTATTAGCTTTTAAGCTAAAAATAATATCTTTTATTTCATGGTCTTGAGGTATAGAAAAAAGGCAAGAATTACTAGCTTCCTCAACCATTGTGGGAATGACATCATGTCTAAGTTCATTATTAATATCAGGTCCATAAAATATGTCATCAAAATAGGATATGACATGATTATAAATTATATATTTAGAATCTATAAAAATTCCATCATTTATAAGAAAATGAAGAGGTCAATTAATTTTCCTGATTCATTGTATAGAGTTGTAAAATTTAGTGTGTCAGTCTCCGTCAGAGATCCATTTTGTTAAGAATTTTTTCCATAAGTTATCTCTAAGAGATTGAAAAGAGTTGAGCTTTAATGTTGTATTGATCTCCATTTGGGGATCCAGTAAAAAATCAGAACAAGTGTCTCTATTTTGAAACTGAGT
The DNA here is from genome assembly GCA_963277665.1 of Viscum album. Taxonomy (NCBI): domain Eukaryota; kingdom Viridiplantae; phylum Streptophyta; class Magnoliopsida; order Santalales; family Viscaceae; genus Viscum; species Viscum album. The sequence continues at coordinate 462,919,480 of OY728121.1, forward strand.
GTGGTCTAGTTCCAGATATAGAATGTCCTTTTCAATTTATTTTGATTTGGCTCGTCACGAGTTATTTAAGGCATGTTTATGAAAGTTAAGATTTTCAATACATGCATATGGATTATGTTGGTGGCTCATAGAGCTCTAAAAACATTTAATAAAAGAGTCACAATCAAGGTCCTCAGACCAAGAATTGTTGAATCTGATAGGGGGAGGGGGTTTTGTGCTATTAGTGTGGAGGTTTATAGGAATAGGATGGTGGTTAGAGTTCTCTGGGAAGTGTGACACTAGAAACATTATCCCATTTGTAAAGCATGTGAATATTAGTGATATCACTATCATGTTTTATAGAAACAATTTTATTATAGTTTCTTCTTTACCAAGTATACATATCACCAAAAAGATTAATTTCTAGAAGTTTGTTGTAATCAATAGAAGCTTTAAATTCTTGGGATGAAATAGAGGAATGAGCCAGTACAATTTTTTCACTGGGAGAAGGAATAACATTAAAGTCCCTAATTAAGACCCAAGGGTCCTATATAGAATTAGATAGATCTATAATGTCATCCCAAAGCATCCTTGAATCCTGATATCTATTCTTATAATAAATCATCGTTCAAAATATGTGTTTATTATCATATGTAAATGCACCAGTGAACAATTGATTAGATATTTTTATATAAGAACCTTTTCGAAGAGAGTTCTAATAAAAGATCCAAAATGATTCAACAGTGGTACCATATTTGCAGGAACCCAGGAAATTGTAACCATAAGTACTATTGTGAGTAATGCATTTTGAAAATTTCACTTTCGGTTCAGCAATAGAAATTTTTTTAGCATTTCGAGTTGTTGAAAATATTTTAAGAACAACACTAGTGTCAGAGTTCTCAATCCCCTAACAATTCCAAAAAATATGATTTATTTGGATTGACATTTGGGTTTAGAACGCCTTTTTTTAATTACCTAATATTTAATTTATTTTAGATCTTATGACCTCATGAGGTGAGATCTTTTTTTTATTGAACTCCCGACTAGGAGTGATAATAGGTTCTGATTTACTATTTTAGTCAATCAGAACATCATTAGGAGAAGAACATGTAATGTAATTAAAATTTCTAGGACTGTACTATTGTGATAAAGCCAAAAAATAATCTAAATTCTGTCCTGGGAGTCCATATTTTTGGACTGTTTGGGTCTCAGACATAGGTATTTTAACATAATCCAAGGATGCATCCGGGAAAACTATGTTCTGTACAGCTTCCTGTGTAGGAGAAAAACCATTATTTATAGCAGGAACATTATTATTTGAATCATTAAGAGGTATCAGACATAGTTGAGAGACATATGGGTCAGTTTGTGCAGAGGAAACTGGGTTATTTTATTGTTGATTCAAAGGATAGTTATAGGAGAATAAGACAGTGCAGCTAGAAGGCATTAATAGTGAATTATCGTATTGCAGCTTTCTAGAAATATTCAAATTACTTATTTTCTAAGCATTAGGATTGAAATCAGTTGTGCATATATTATTTTCATCTGGGTTGTGAATTTTTTTCTTGCCATTTTGGATGCATTCGTTTCCAAAATCATGTTTTACAATCCTCCATAACTCATTTTTATCTGTTTCATCCATGTTAGATATAACAGGATCTATCAAAGTATTTCTGGATCTGTTGATTACTGGATCATCCTGTTCATTATTATTTTTAATCACATAAAAAATCATGGCCTTATGTTCATAATGTAGAGCCTTCTCTTCCTCATCCTCAACCATATCTTCCCATAATTGATCAAAGGTATGATTAAGAGGGGAAAATGTGTTTTTTTTTCTAACACACACATCATTTTAATCTTGTTAGTTTTTGTAATTTCAGGAACATGATATTTTCATTTTTTAGGGTTTCTAACATCATTCAAATTATTTTAAACATATTTGGAAACCTGTTTCCTAATAATCCTACAATTGATTAGATATGCCCAACAATATATCACACTTCACAGTATGAATGCACTCTTTCATAATCTCAATTTTGTAATCTTTATCACTAAAATATATAACATTAGGCAGTTTTGTGCCAAGAGTAACATCTACCATAACACCAGGAAAAAACCCCCAAATCAGCATTAATAGTTCATTGATCTATTTTAATTGGGCATCCAATGCAAGAGGTTATTTCATTTAAGATATTGGGATGCAAGAAAAACTAGTTCAACCCATGTAATCTAATCCACAAATGAGCCACATTATTTCTATATGTTATAGGATTAAAATAAAAATATCATTTAGAGGGTCTAAGGTTTCCTGGTATCAAATGTAATCTCCTTATTTTATAGACATAATTATGCTGTTCTTGGGTGGTAAATAAAAAGTGAAAGTACCCCCTTCCCACTGGAACTGATTTCCAGTTCTGGAAACCCCAACAGTGACCTAATATAGCTTTTAAATTAGTAATGGGCCAGGGACGATCACCTTTGACATAAGAAATTCTTCATAGGAGTGAATATTTGCATATCTGAGCCCTCTAGGGCATAGTATTTGGATCCTCTTCTACAAAAAAAATTTCATCCACTTCTTTCGTACAAAAAGAGGGATTAGAAGTCTTCATGGCATTTAGATTGGTACCTTTAAGTACTTCCACGAAAGAGATCCCCATTGATGTCCCCACATAGTTTTGTTTGGATTGACCATTCTTGGTCATTCTAGATACCATGCACTTCTCCCCGAAGAGTTCAAATCCATCTTCCCAGGAGGGATCGAAACCATCCATGAATGCTTATCAGGCGTTGAAAAAACAGTCACGATTAGGAATGGTTCAGGATTGAGGATCTAGGTTTTTCTCATGTTTCGCCTGAGAATTTCCCAACGAGAGCTCTCCCTTCATCCATTATAGAATATAAAACATTGAACAAAATATAATATATAAATTGGGGGATACCATTTATTTTGGGAACTATTTATACAAGAAATGATAGGTTCTGATTTGGATCGAGATATGGATTATTTAGTTTTATACCAAGAATAAATCATTAATTATTGGATGATTGTTACTTTTCTATCGAGAGAGGAAAGTTTCTATTTTAAATAGGGAGTGTGGATTATTATGGATAGTCATGAATGATTATTTTGTTGTAGATTGTATTTTTTCCTCACCAGATAGACATTATTTCCCTATATGATGGTGGAATGTATTATTATTCAATTCCTCTTGTGTTAAGCCGTTACTGGGATGATATCTAGAATAGTTCTAAATTGTACCAAACATGTTTGATATCGAGTTTATGTGTGAGTTGGTTCTAGGAGCTAGCCAGTTTACAATTATCCATTAATGATCACACTAATAGTTAATGGGATTTGATTGTTTGATTCGATAATCTATGACAAAAGGAATTTATTACATTAAATTTTGGTTATTCAATTCACATCCCCAAGAATGTGGATGGATGTTCTAGTTTGTGTGTTGAATATCATACATTGAACCATCTCATAGAGAATAACTAGTATCCCCTTATATGCATCGATGATATCATCGATTAGTTATTTTGTGACCATATTTTTTATATTATTGAATAGAGATCATGGTATCATCTTCCGAGAGTAAAATTATTGAGACTACAACAAATTGTTTTTAGGGGATGAAATATATTGTATGAGGTTGCAGTGATTTAATTTGGTATGAGAAATGTGTCAGGGATATTCATGGGCTTGATGAACCAGATTTTACAAACCTTCCTAGATTAGTTTTGGGTTGTTTTTTCGACAAAATCATTGTGTACTCTTAATCTACTAATGATATTTCAAAATAAATTATCATCATTATGATTCAACTGATATAGAATAAAATTCACATTATGATAAACAAATAATGATTCTAGAATGACAATTTGGAATACCTGGCACATGTTATATTAGTGGATAGAGAGGAAGTGAACAGTAAGAAGATTATAAATGTAGTAACATCAATGAGACCTAATTATTTCATCATGATTAAGAGTTTTCTTATTCTAATATGGTATTATCAACATTTTATATAAAAATTATCTATTCTAAAATCATAGATGACTTAGATGACCAAGAAAGGGGGATTGTATCTTTAGTTAGATGCTTGTGATGTAGTTTTTTAGGAGCTAAAATGTAGACTGACCTAAGTATGAAGTCTCACATTTAATATGTGGGGAGTGAATTATTCTATATATATTGATGAATCCCGTGTTTGATTAGGATATGTTCTTATACAAGAAGATTTAGTGGGTTCTTATAGAAATACATAGCTTAGACCACTTGATAGGAATTACCCTTCTCATGATTTGGAGTTAATTGTAGTGATTGAAACCCTATTATTCTTGAGAAACTATATTTTAGGTGAGATTTATTTAGTGTAAATGACAAGAAGTTCCTCATGTATGTCTTCTCTTAGTAGAAACTGATCATTTAGCAAAGGATGTGGGTCAAATATCAATAATATTTCAACCTTGAGTAGTCTTATACACTAGGAAAAGAGAATATATTTTTCAATTCCATGGGATACATGACATGATCATAGGAATTGAAGGAATATTATAACAACTTTTTGATGATGTAACTTTTTACAGATATGTCTCTATTTGTTTAGTGGTCTCTAGGATGGGTTGATTTGACTTGAACATCACTTTTACCCATGATTTTGGATCTGATTAAGAACAAATATTTATATTATCTAGAGGTATTACCTTTATGAGACAATGTAAATGGTAGGGATTGACCCTCATGAAGGTCTATTGGAAGCATCAACTATCAAAATTCCTGGGATGAGTATGGGTTTTTACAGGTTATCATGATGAGATGATAGGAGTGTTTCTGTCATCATGATGTGGATTACATACAGGGAACAAAAATATCAATCGTGCTCTCCATAGATTTTAATGATATCCATGAATTCAGAAGGAGTTAGCTTGATTCATTGTGATATGTTTCATTATTTAGTAGGTGAAAGCCAATAATTAATAGACAACAATGTTGTTACTATATTTGCCCATTTTGGATTAGAAATGGGATGATTTTACAAATAATTTTGGATAGGGTAACCTAGGACACATCATAAAAATGATGTAGTGTTCTTCATTGTAGATCTATTGACGATGGTTTCCTTCCTTTTCATATAATGGAGACCATCACCTTTAATGATCACGGTGGTTTTTATATGTGGGAAATTGTTTCACTACATGGTGTTATATCGAATATTATTTCACATAGAGATCCATATTTCACATTTCAATTCTTGCATGACCTTCAAAAAGCATTGCAATCATAGGTTCTTCTGAGTAAAACATATCACCCTCAATTTTAACATTAATCTAAATGGACAATTTATATTCTTAAATGCATGTAAAAATATTATGCTCTCGATTTAAATTTTTAATTATAGAATCATATAAAACTCATGGATTTTTTATATATTAATATAATCCATGAATTTATATCTATGGAATATTTTGAGGAATTGTACGGAAGGAAATGTGGGTCACCTCTTTTTCTCTTTAGAGGTAGTTGATTCAACTCTTGTTGGACCTAGTCGCCAATAGGATAAATCTGATAATGTTTAGTTTTCTAGGAAATAGTGGTTGACCATGGAATTTAGGCAGAAATATTACCCTATCCAGAGCATATAGAATATAGAGTTTGATTTTGGTCATCATTTTTCTTTCAGGTGTCTACTTGGATAAGAAATTGTCATATAATGATGTGGGGAAATCTATCCCACATGTTTTTATGAACATTTGATATAGTGGAAAGCATTGTTCCTATGGAATAGTGATTGACCCTTCCAGAGTATTATAGTTCCATATAGAAATTGTTACACGTATCAATGATTTAGAGATATAATCATAAAACTTCAAAAATGATATATTTTGATAAAGTAAAATTTTTTAAAGATTATTATTTTGAGGAGAAATTGACATGGATTATGGATAATAGTGAGAAGTATATTAGTGGAAAGACCATATGTCTAGTGTGTGTATTGTGGAAACATCATCATTTCAAAGAGGATACCTAAGGAGGGGTAGATTGATGTGTGAGAAAAGTGGTCAGACTTTTTTATTTAAAACCCATAGTGAATCACGGATTGGATCTAGAATAAGATGTTATATGGTGGGGGGTTATAGGATCCCTTCATTTCCATGTATTTCCCTTAAAGAGTTTTTGTGAAGCCACATTTAGTTGAGTTATTCTTCTATTAAATCATGGCGTCTAGAACCTCACTTTGGGGGAAAGAGAGATTTTATATAGGAAACAAATGTAATTTCAATGGATTTATATTTATTTGAATTAATTGTGTTTGGGTATAAAAGGGGAAATTTATTATTATTATTTCCATTGGGGGATAGGTTGATATGTGGATTTTTTGAAGTGTTCTACAAAATATTCCCATTATACACATTCATATCATTAATTGGTCACATGATAGGAATCCTTTTCTGGGTAGTTGTCATGAACATTTACAATGTGTGAATATAATCAATGTTGTGAAACATGTTCATTGAATGAAAATGGTCAACTATTGTTAATTTAAACTGAGGTGATTCATTTTTTAAATCTATATTTTACATTAGTAAATAATAATATTGAGTGGGGTTTTTGTCAATTTTTTGTGATTACTTGTTTTAATCCATGTTTTATGAATTTTTAATTTGGATTTGTGTTGCAGCCTCATCCCTTGAACCCTATGGTGACTCTATACACATTTTTGGTGATTACTTCTTTCCCAAATGTTTTGGTCTAGAGTTTACCTCTTGTGATTTCCTTCACTTTGGATCCATCTAATTTTTTTATTACTCTATTAGAGTTGTATGATCTCTTGAACACCATTGAATCTAGTTTTCATCATGTATAATATGTGATCTAGGGTTTTATTTTGATCTCCATCACCTTTGTTCTTTAATGGAGTTCCCTATTGAGGGTGCTTATTCACTCACTAAATAAAGGTTGGTGGTCTAGGAAAAATACATATGGAATGATTCAATTTTTCTAAATGTGTGAAATTATATGTAATCATGAAGGCATAATGGGTAGATTATCTAATGGAATAATGTGTGATGATTATCTTTCTTTGGACTACTCCATAGATCCAAATGAATCTAATTGTATAGATAGATGGATTTCAGCCACCCATAGGGTGAGGCTACGGACAGATGACAGCTAAAAGACTATTATTTTGAACATCCATTACCATTACATGAGTCCTTATGTGATTTCTTTTGATTAGATAACAAAGAAAAAAGGAATAATGTTTTATTTAAAGGATTGGGGATACATTGATATGACACTGTTATCCTGAAATGATTATATAAAGGGCTTAGACTAGTTATTCGAAAATTCATTTACCGCAGGATTGACCTGTTTATGCCCAAATTATTTATATAGGGATTTCCCAAATATAATGAAATATTTATATAAATTTATTTGTATGGTTATAATGAAATGATTATATAGAGGACTTTGACAAGTTTTTCTGAAATTCTTATATAAAGGGTTTGGCCTGATTTTGATGAAATTATTATATATTTGGATTTTAAAGGTGATGCGATTATGTCATGGACTTGTGGTTATGGATAGAATGGTAACTCTATATTCTTTATGTTATTATATCATGATGTCAAATCAATATAATAGTTATCTTATGTTATTTGATTAAGTTTGAGTCATGTATATTGATTTATTTCATGCACCTACTATCACTATAGTATTGCTTATAGAGGGGTGGCATTGACCTAGTATGCTTTACTAACACCCTATTCATATCTATATTTGGTACTCGAGCAGATTACATGGATTGTAGTTTGTAATAAAGAAAAGTACCTTGTTGTTCACTATTTATTCTTGGTTGTGTTAGTGCATGGAGACAAAAATGTCATGGGGAACAATGTTGAGGTCGTTGTTTCATTATTTGAGTTATTTTTTATTTATCTGAATTACATTAATCATGAAACATTTCTACCTTCCAAAAACACATTACATTATTTTTCAGATTATTGGATTCATAAATTACAATAACTATTGGGTTTATCTATTTTAATTAAACTATTTCCACTATTTCAACTACTCTGATTCATATTCAGTAGTTATTAAAACTCAATACATTGGAGTATAGTCTCCCCTACATTGTTCATTACAATCCCGATACTAGTTGGAAACCTCTAGAGTATGTGGACATTCACGTTTGGTTATGTAACTTTCTTAGTTGGACCACTATGAGAGTGTTAGGTTAGGGAGTGTTAAACATCACTGGGTCTCATGAGAAACATTATTATGAATGATTAAATAGGCTTATAAATATAATTTTAAACTATATTGTTAATAGTCATGATATTATAAATACCATGATTTATGAAATCATTGCATCAAATTTTAATCATTTCCTTTCTTGGAAAATTTAGATATTATTAAACTTTTTATTTTTTCATTGCAATTATCTATGGATACATTTTGTTAATAAGTGATTGAATTAAATGGAATGTGTGTTATGTTATTTGATTTTCTATATTGATTCTGTATTATCTAGAAAAGATAGTGATGTTGTTAAATTGAATGTGTGTTATGTTATTTATCATTCCATTTTGATTGTGAATTATTAATAAAGATAAAATACCATTTATATAAAACTTACTGAGAAAACAAGTTCACCCTTATTTGGTTTCCTATCCCAATTATAGGAAGAATAATTCTTTAAATGAGTTTATTGATGCTTATTCATTTCCATTATATTTTATTTCATTTTATTCAATATGTAAAATGGGTTTCATTTATGTATTTGGTTCTCCAAGACTAATAAAATAACTAGAAATTTTCGATTTGAACCCTTGTATCTATGCAAATGTAATAAAATAACCACTAAATCAAGGATATTAGAGATGAGGTTGCAACAAATATCAATTAAAACTAAGAAAGATACAGATCATGATCTCCATGTTTGGTCAAGTATAGTGCTCAATAACATCCATCATTGATTTGTACACACATATTTCCCTTGTTGACATTATATGGCCCCATTATGAATATTTATACAGAATAAATTCACACAAGGTAAATTTAGCACAAAACTTCTCCTTTATGAGTGACCAAAAAATAATCCACAAATAATATTTATGATCTTCCATACACATTAAATTTTAAATTAATATCACTTATAAAAGATATTTGAAACGTAATCTTCCAGATATTACATCCTAGATGCTTTGTTATGGGTCTATTGGAGTCAATTATTGAATGAATATTGTATCGCATGTTGTTTATTAGTGTGTTGGTACTAATGGGGACTCTAAAGCAGATACAAAATATTGGTTGGTTCGCCTCAGTTCGATGATGGATATAATATCTAATAAATATTCTCCATTGATTTGTATGTAGATTTTTTATTGTTTTGTACATTGTATTAGGGATTTCTAGTTTTTCTTTCAGTTCAGATTATGTTACTAGTCCCCTGATAGGGTTTTACATCTATTGGGACTCTAATGTTTTCTGGCCCATCAGGGTAACATTTTATTTGAATTGTAATATATTCCAACTATTGGCTCCCACATTTATACCCCCAAATTTTATGTTTTTTTCATTTCAATCATTATGTGGAATGATAATTTCATTGAACATTCAGTTTAATTTTTTTTCAAGTTGTGAGTCCCTATTCTTTATTGTATACTTGTTTTCATGAACTAACCTTATGATGTTGTTACAAAGTTTTTATGATTTAAATTACCAAATGATTTTAATTGACTTCATATATGGTACATGGTCCATGATTTATAGGGAAATACCATTAGTCGTTGACAATAATGTATGTTATTTTTGTTGTTTTAGCTCAATGAAAATTTTTAATAGTCATTAACTTATTCACCGGTTGTTTTTTCCTAATTTTGATATATCCTTGACAAAAAAAAATTTTAAAAGATTATTTTTTATGAATTCCTTTTTAAATTTCCAAAATATATATTTATTTATATGATATTAATCATCCTTATTTATTAAGAATCAAATGACCAATTCTAGGCTGTACTATTTATTTTTTGACGTCCTTAGATGAAATAATTAGTCATGTGGTTTTTTATTATAATTTGTTTACCCCATCATTATTTTTCTTAATTTCTGTTTATAAATATGATTTCAATACCTCAATATAGATTTTATTAATAAAATTTTTTGATGAGAGTACAAATAAGATAAAAAAATAATGTGATGGAATATTTAAAGAAGCAATCATATTAAAATTTACATGATTCATAACTGACCCAATAGGAATTATTGAGAATATGTTTGAATTTTATATACTAATTAATTAAAATGAACTGGTGCATGTTTAATTTAATATTAAATATAATTAATGTTAGGATATAAAATTATTTCATGTTTTATATAAATAGTATAAAAATACATGAAATTTGTGTTTTATTTTCATAATAGCTGAACAAAGGTCTGTTTGATGTGTTGAAAATTTAACAAAATAATTGAATTTAAAAGGGTTATTAAATCTTCTTCCAAGATGTTCTATTTTATTTTATATGAATATATTATTCCAATAATTTATTTTATGATAATATTATTATTTCATTAAGATTTAAATTTTTTTTGAATTGCTTCCATCAATATGTGGAAGATGGGATCAGTTATTCTTAGACAGCAGTGTCTAAAATTAGAGATGATCTTCTTCCGAATTCAAATTTTGTCCTATTGTTAGAGATATAATCGATTTTATTTAGACGAAGACATTGAAAAGAAATGTGTTATTGAAAAATATTCCTTCCAATGTTTTTGGTGTTTCATATAAATTCACGAGGAGTTTGAACAAATTTAAACAGCATTGTAACATATTATTTAGTGATTCATGTTTTCCCTTCAGTTTGATACTATTAATTCATATAAACCCTTATTTTTTTACAGATTCATAGATAATAATATATTAATTAATATAATATATATAATAAAATTATTAAATATAATATGAAATATTATCTTAATAAATTTAACTAACAAAAAAAACTCTTTTATTTAAAAAAGAATATATAAAAGGATATTAATTATTTATATTGTTAGTTATAGTATATTAAATAATATTGTTAGTAATATTACATATGTAAAGATTAATTTTGATAAATTTAATATCAAAAAGGAAATATATTCTTAAAAAATTGCTCTTCAAATATATTTCCTATTACTATTATAAAAATAGAAAGTAAAATATTTTCTCCTTATAAAATTTAGTGACATAGTTTTTACCAAATTGTTTTGATAAGTTTATATTTCTTAAGTAAAAACATTACCAATATAATATTTAATTATACAAACAGATATTCCTTTTCTAGAAAATTTTAAATAATTTTTAGTGAACCTTATGGATATCCAAAATCACCTATGATCATCATCTACTAAAATCATTCATAATGGCAACTAATGAATATGTGATTTAACACATGAATATCTACTAATAGTTTCACCCAATGAATTTTGTAAGTGAACACTCACCGTGTAGAAGGATGGTGTTTTAGATACACTCAATCAACTCTTTTTTGTATTATCACCTGATGTTTTAAATGTGTAAAACCAAATAAAATGACAGTATCTTAACATGGATGTATTTCATGGAAAAATAAACTCAATTATTTACCATAACATTGGATGTTTCCTATAAATAGGATTACCCTAATGGTTATCACTATATTATTATCATCATAGTATCAAATTGTAGCAAATCATTGCTATAATTACAACTATAGTGTAATGTATTTTTCACACATAAATTATACATCATCGTAGATGAATATTAAATAAATAACAAAATGATCTACGTTGTAGTCATATATCTTTAGTGTTTTTGGAATCATAGATCCATAAATGTCTTGTTAATAAAATATCATGACCACCCCCCAAATATTTATTCAAAACTATATCCCATTATATATATATATCAATCTTCAACATTTATTCATTAAATGTTGATATGAAACACAGTAAAGGGGTAGCTAAGATGATCAGTAAGGTAAATAAGAAAGATATCAATTATCATTAATGTATAACACAAGCCTTAGGTGTGATAACATGAGTTAAACATTCATAACCCTAACAAAAATATCATAGATTAGAATTTAGAGTCAGGGATTAATGAATGAAAATTCATAGGACATTAAACATAAAGTAATCAATGTACTTGATCCTAGAAATAATATAATTGGAAAAAGAAATATGTTTTCTTAAATAACATAAGAATGTAAAATAAATTTACCAATCAGGGATAGAATCCCATAAAACCGCTGTGTATTGTGTTCAGTCCCAATTCCATTATATCCTTAGTCAATGTTAAATCCTAATACAATCAAATTGTATATAGCCCCTTACTAAACTGGGTTCACTCCCTATTCCATAATTTATTATCACATGAGATATCAATATTCTAATAATATATTAGACGACTATAGAATATTGGTCCCACCCATAACATATTCCTAATTCGTTCATATGTGTTCCAAAAGATCATAAATTACTCATTATATATAATAACCCATATAAATGAAATATATTGTATAAGAATTTAAATATTTCATCATTGATTAAACCATGGAAAATATATAAGATTCTAAACAATCATAATATTATTAGAATAAGACATATTGAGAAAACCTATGGTGTTTTGATTGGACTATATCCCTAATAAATTACAATTAACATCAAAATATATTTTCATATTTTAAAATATTCTTTAAATGATCAAACGTTCTCCAAAACATATTTGGAGAAAAATAACCACTTGAAATTGTAATGACTTATTTAAAATAAAAAAATTTCCAAATATTATGAGAATAATTTCCTATGAAAATATCATTGAAATATTTTAAATAAATATTCAATGTATTTAGAGATTATTATGAAATGTTATTATCTTCATGTCTTGTATATAAATATAATAATTCCTTTTCAATTATTGGTAAAAAAATCCAAATGTACCTTGCTTAGAAAACAACAAGAAGATTTATTTATAAAAACCATGTAAAAAAAATTAATAGATAAATGTGAATTTAAAAAATCATAATAGAATAATAAATATATTTATGAAAACATTTTTTGGAAACATATATACAGAAAAAATTGGGTTTTCAATTAAAGAAGGAAATAATGTAGGTTTTCCTTGAGAATAATCTTCTAGTTTGATATGTTCGTAAAGGCATGAAAAAAATATAAAACCATGTAATCTATAGAACATACTACAGGAGAATAAAATTACGTGGATTATGTAGAGGTATTTTTGTAAAATTCCATCATTATTAACTTAATCATATTCTATAATGATAAATAATTGGACTGTTACATAAATCTGTTACCTATGGTTTCAATTTCATCAAAAGAACAGTAACTTCAAATAGAAGAAATTTAAATTTGTAATAATTTTATAAAATATTTATTTACATACATAAAATATAATATTTAATCTGTTTATAATATTTTAACCCCAATATATTATTAATTCATTTTCACAGTTTTATTTTCTAGTTGTTAACTAATTGTTTTCAAGAGAACTTTTCTTTTGTAGTATAGATAATTAATCTTCAATCATAGTTGAATTATAACCCTAATTTTTCATTATATAAATATCATATGTATTCATAATATATATATATATTTTTTATTTTTATTGATATATGGTAAAGATGTAAAAATTAATTACTTTGTTCAAGGGGATGATATGTTATACATAGAAATTAATATTGTTTTCAAATTTTAACAAGTAGATTAAAAGAAATGAATTTAATATTTATTAAATAAATAATAGCAGTTCTATATTATATATCATATATATTTACTAAATATATTTTTATTACCATCCATGTAAATTAAAAATAAATAAACACATCACATCATCTTGTGGAGGTGGTTGCCAACATATACACAAAATTGAAATTATCTTTTTCATATAGATGGGAAGGTAAGAAGATAGATATGATATTATGATAACTAAAAGATTATTATTTCATACATGTAATTTATAAACATTAAACCCATAAAAATAAAAATCTATTAATAATAATGATGGGAAACAAAATGAATCGTTATTTTTAGGTGGTAATCCAGATGTATGCCCAAGTGATACATTTATTTTCCATTTGATGAATAAGATATAGAATAATGGAGGTGACATAATCATAATAACATTTTAATATATTAAATAAACATATCTATAATTTTTTGATAAATTACATAGATTTATAGGATGTAAAATAAAGAGTAATTTAAACAAGGTTGAGTGGGATGATTACCTATCGTTGGATTACCCTCAAATTTATCATTCATTCTATAGCCATAGAAAGGACATTTAAAAAGTCCTAAATATCTACATAATGGAAAGATTATTTCATAAGACAATTTGATAGGGTTTTTAGAAATATTTCTCAAAAAGGCATAATGAATTGAATTTATGGGTGACCATTTCTAGGTTGAGGAGAGGAATGACATGGAATTTTCTAAGAGATTATAAAATAATATTGACATACTCACGAAAAATGCTTCAAAATTAATAAAAGTTATAATTTGAGATCGTATGAGGTCTAAATATTAAAATCAAATACTATTTATAAATAATTATTGAGAAAATAACATTATATATTTATTCAACAGCTTTTAGTAAACATGTTTTTTCATTAAATGTAGTGATTTTTTTATATTTTTAATATTCATTTTGACCAAAAATAAATTGGTAATAATTGAATAAATTTAAAAAATAAATAAAAATATTTTTTTTTAATTTTTAAAAAATTTATTCATTTAATTGATATAATTTAATTAAAAATTGTAAATTCAAAACATGACGAAAAAGAAGATTAAAAAAGTGTTTTCTTAGGAAGGAATAGTTTTTTTCCCAAAATCCATCATAAAATTAATTCCAATTATTCTAATTTGATTAATAATTATATAAATGAACTAATAATAATTTTATATCCATTTTAAATGATATTTATCAAATTAAATAATTTAATTGAAATTGAAACTTTAAATAAAATAATTATTTTTTAATCTTCCCCAATAAATCATTTTATTCAAAAAAAAATTCAAAGATTCACCCTAAAAAAATTTTGAAAATATTTTTTAAAAATGATGTTTATCTTTTCAATTAAGTTTTCTATAAGTGGTTCAAAATAATAATTTTAATTTCTCCTAAAAATAAATAAAATTAAATTATAAGGAAAAAAATTATTTTTGATGCATATAATGACATTACTAACAGTGTTCTCACTTATAAATAAACATGATTTATTTAAATACATTATAAAATTAGTGCAAAATTTGATCATTCATATTTAAATATCGAATTTTACGGCTACTTTATAATGTTAAATTTTATTATTTTTTCATTTGGAATTAGCGTTGTGTGTATCCAATGATATATAAGAAAATAAATTTATTTGAAAATAAATATATCATAAAATCTTAGGATAATACAGGATAACCACTAATATACCTACATTAGGCATGTAAAACAATCGATGTACAATATTTTCATATTCGGATAACCTATCATGTAACCTTTTATCACATAAAACATTAATATTTTTCCAATTCATTAGTGTTATATAATGAATATACTTATTACATTATCATAATATATTAATATATATTCCAAAATTTTATGAAAATATTTATCATTTATCTATATATTAACTAGTGGAAAAAACATGTTTCTTCAATATCTCATCATCAAAATCATAAAACATCAGCATAAAAATATAGATGCTCCTTTTGGATCATATTTACTGTTAGTAATATGTTATGGAAATTTATGTTATCTTATATGAAAATTAATTTTAAAATAACACCAGATAATTTCTTTATTATAATACTATATTCACTTTGAAATTACATAATTTAATTATTATAAAATAATTATATAATTTTAGGGGAATTTTTTTTTAATTTAAAATATATAAGGAATAATTTTATTAGAATATTGAAATAAGATATTATTCATTATGGTTGGGAAAACATTTTTGATGTATACATTTAAAAAAGGATTATGTTCACACCTTTTGTAAAAAGTAACTTGTTTAGAATATTTCTGTAACATTCCATTTAATAATTTTTATAAAAAGTAAAAATATAGTAAAAAGTTAATTTAATTAATCATTTTATAACAGTAATTTATATATATATAACAATTTAATGATAATTTTGACATGGATGACAAATAATCCAAATTATATATATAAATAGAGATTATTTTCTTTAAAAATTATTTATTAATTATTAGTACATGGAGAGTTTAAACTGTTGGGAATATTTTTTAGTTAAAACAATAAAAAGACTAAAATAAACGTAATTAATTATATTAGAGGTATTCCAAATAACATCATCATTAAAAAAATTAAACATTAACTATCTTGGTACAAATGATATTATAATGTAAAATTATATAGTCTTGGCCGAGCAACATGACAATAAAGTTAACCACCCATATATAATATTAACATTTATTATAATTAAATTCTACAACCAAATTAATAAAAATAATACCACATATTTTTCCCAATATAACATTTCATCAACAATTTATTAGTAATTCCTTATTCAAAATCTGAAATTTGGTTGTTGCCTTTTTTCTAATTTTTCAGTTTGGAAATTCTGATACTTATACATGGATCATAGTGTCATAAAAACTAATTTCACATCAGGATATAAATATTATATATATATTAATTAGAAAAATATATATAATCATATATAAAAGGAAGAATCATATATATGACTTAAATATTTCATGGAGATAGTAATGTGTACATATTCCTGAGAATTGTTTTCATTTTTTATTAATTAGAAAGAATAAAATATAAATAAAATTATATAAATAATGTATCAAAATTATAATATAAAATTAAAAAATATATTTAATGATATTATAATATATCACTCAATATGATGAGGTGATGGAAAAAGACTCATATCACTATGTGGTTGTGGTAGTCCATACACACGCCCAAATTATACTTTTATTTCCCATTAGACAGAAAGTAGTTTGAAAATGGTTGTAACATAATCATTGTTGGGCAAAAATCCCTCAAGGTATCATTGAAGCATTTTTGAGGTGATTGTGTTTGTTGACAAAGTGGACATCTGAGTTGTGATTGTTGACAAAGAGGATTTCATGGTGGAATGTCGAGTTCAAGAGCTGAGGTCAACGATCCATGTTTGATTCAAGAACGTCGATAAAAGGAATGGATGATCTGGAGGCGGTACAAAAGAACAGATACAAGGTGGCGCCGTTTTCCAGTGTTTGCCAAATTTTTGGGCCTGAAAATCAGCAAATGAAGAAAAGTGTTTTTGGCAAAGGGACTTGCGCGCCGCGAACATGGTGTACAGGAAACTTGCGCGCCACATGTTTTTCAAGATCAGAAGATCAAAATATGGCTAAGGAAATAGGATCACGCAAGTTTGGGAGTTGGTCGCGCAAGTGTCTAAAGGAGAGAAGACTTGCGCGACGAGATTGGGTCGCGCAGGTGACTTGCGCGCCGTCGCGCAGGGTGGTCAGATTGCCTATAAATACCGGACCACCCCTCCTCATTTCTCACCGGAGTTCAAGACGAGAGCTCCCGTCGCGCAGGTGTGGTGGTCGCGCAAGTGGTGTGTGTGGTCGCGCAGGTGGGGCTTGCGCGCCAGTGGTTGAAGTTGTGCGCCGGTGTTAGAAGTTGCGCGCCGGTTTGCAGTTGCGCACCAATGGTGGTTTGGGCGTAAAGGGAAGAGAGTCGCGCAAGTTTAGAGTTGAGGAAGCTTGTGTCGCGCAAGCGTCAGAGGAAGACTTGCGCGCCCGTTGTGACTTGCGCGCCGATACTTGCGCGCCGAGGTTGACTTGCGCGCCAAGTAAGGTTTTGTTCCCGCAGTGATTTTCAGACTGTGTGAAAGCAGGAAGTTTTCCCGATACCTTCGGTGCAAAGAGATATTCATCTACGGGTGAAAGTTAAACTTCAACAGAGCATCTACATACAAGAGAAGATGCATTCTTTCATGAAAATGAAGAGACCTACAGGTCTATAAACTGTGAGTGGATTCCATCCAAGAGCAGTGAGCTCAGGAAGAGGAAGAAGGTGATCCTCTCCACCGGCAGTGAGCCAGAGAGAGAGAAACAGGGAGTGACCCTTGGGAAAGCAGTGAGCTGACCCTAAACATTGTAAAGGCAGTGAGCCTGGGCATATAAGTGATCTAGCCCGAACCTTGTAATCCACAGCTAGTGAAGATTAGTGGAATTTGGTACGACCGGCAACCTGTCGGCGTATGCTCCTTGGACGTAGCCCTTAGCGGTGAACCAAGTAAAATTGCTGTGTCCTGTGCTTGCTTTACATTCTGTTTATATCGTGCAGCAGGAAAGAGAGAGAAGAGTGTTTTGCTTAACAGCGAAACAAGATCAGAACAGGCATTAATTTTTAAATTAGTCATACCCTGATTAACCCCCCCTCTCAGGGTATCCAGCCTAGTGGACCTAACAAGTGGTATCAGAGGGAAAGGTTAACAGTTGGTCTTCTCTCAATGGAGGTCACTAATCATAGAGGGATTCCGATCTTCGACGGATGTAATTTTCAGATATGGAAGAATCGAATGCAACACTATTTCCGGTCTCTGGGAATGGATGTGTTTTCAGCAGCTATGCATGGTATCACAGCTGATATTAATAGTGGTGCTTTATCAGAGGCTGAGCATAGAGAGTTGGATGCTGATTCCAAAGCAATCAATGCCTTAGGGGGAGCCCTTTCTAATCCCATCTACACAAAGGTGATGTGATCCAAAACGTCACATTCCATGTGGGGAAAGCTTTTGAATATATATGAAGGGGACACAAAAGTCCGAGAGGCAAAGCTGCAGGTGTTGTGGAACAAATATGAAGATCTGAAAATGAACCCAAATGAGTCTGTTGACGCATTCTTTGATAGGGTAAACATTGTTGTGGAAGATATGCGAGGTCTTGGAGAAGTCATTGAAGACATAAAGATTGTAAAGCGCATATTGAGGAAACATCCACCTCGGTTCAATCCGAAAGTTTCAGTACTAGAAGACAAAGATCCAAAAGAGCTGACATTGGACAATTTGCACAGTACCTTGGTTGCATATGAAATGAGGAACGATGATAATGAGGCTGTGGAAAAGGGGAAGTCTAAAGAGGTGGCATTTAAGGCCATGAAGAAGCTCACCATTGAAGATTCTAATGAAGAAGAAGAGACAGATGAGGTGATGTCATTCCTTTCTTCAAATCTACAAAGAGGAAGAGGAAAGTTTAAAGGTAAACTTCCACTAGCATGCTTTAGATGTGGAAAGGTTGGTCATCTTGCGGCAAGATTCCCCAAGAAGTTTCAAGATGATGATGATGATGATGACGTTGAAATTCCCAAAAAGAAGACTTCAGCTCTTGTGAAAGGGAAGAAACAATTCAAGAGAAATTTCTTCAAGAAAAATAATCTTCTTTCACAAGAATTTGAAAGTTCAGATGAGTCTGAGGATGAAGAAGTTGAGGAAATTGATTGTTTGACTAACACAGGAAAGGAGCAGGTTCGATGTATCAAAGAGCTTGAAGAAGAAGTGGTCAGTCTGCGACAAAAACTTAAGAATCAAGATAAACTCTTGACCCCCAATGTGATATCTGAAAAGCAGGCTATTCAGAAGACAGAGAAGATGAAAGCGGAGCCTAGCAGTTCAGTAGGGATGAAACAACAATTGAGCTCAGATGTTAAGGTCGTTTCTGGGTTTTGTCAAGAACAAAAATTTGCGACAATTGCAGTCAGACCGCAAACACTCATCCCGAAAGTGAAGGTTGATTTGGGAACAAAACAGAATCAGAATATTCAGAGATCCCAAAGGGGAAATCATAGTGCTGAAATATCACGAGAGAATGCATCCTATATCAGGTGTATTGCTGTGGGAAAATGGGACATTCACAGTATGTGTGTTCCATAGCCAAGAGATACAGAAGGGAGCATGAACAGAGATGGCAGCCAAACAGAGAACGGTTTTCCAGAACACATTTTGAAGGACACTGTTTTTGGTGCAGAGGATTTGGACACATGGCTAGGTATTGCACTTCAACTATTCAGAGAAACGTGTCAACGAATAATCAAAATGTTCGCAAGAAGCAGATCAATAAACCAACAAGTGAGTTAAAAGTTCAGAACAGATTTGCAGCTCTGCAAGATGAGGGTGGTCCATCATACTCTGAGAAAGAACAGAAGCCTCAATCCATGCCGAGTGTGAAAGAAAAAGTATGGACCAAGAAGAAGAAAAATGAGAAGGCTGTGGTGGCGCAGATTGCCCTTAAAGCATCAGATCGATCTGGTGTTTGGATCCTTGATAGTGTCTGCACATCCCACATGACGGGTAATAAGGATCTTGTTACAGGCATCAAATATGACAAAGAAGGAGTTGTCAAATTTGGAAATGATGAAGGCCTGAAGATTTTTGGCTCAGGGAAAGCCAAGTTTGGGGGCAAAGACATGAGACGTGCTGATGTCTTGGTAGTAGAGGGTCTCAGTCATAACCTACTCAGTGTCAGTCAACTATGTGACTCTGGGAACTCTATCCAATTTGCCAAGAAGATGTGTGTTGTGAAAGGAAAAGATGGAGCAGCTGTTCTGCAGGGAAAACGATCAAAGGGAAATCTCTATCTTGTAGGTGGCGAAGAAGATACTTGTCTTTTATCCAGAGAGGAAGAAAACCAGCTGTGGCATAAGCGACTTGGTCATCTATGCCAACCATCTATGGAAGATCTCGTCAAATGTGATGCTGCTATAGACCTTCCCAAACTATCACGTGATCGCACTCATACGTGTGATTCTTGTCAATAAGGGAAAATCATCAGAAAGACATACAAGCCAAAGGAACAGAAATCAACTAGAGTGCTCGAATTGGTGCATGCTGATGTATGTGGACCTATCTCACCACGAGCTATAAGTGGGCAAAGGTACTATGTTCTTTTCATTGATGACTATAGCAGAATGGCCTGGGTATTCATCATAACCCATAAGACAGAGGTGTTCAGTTGCATAAAGCAGTACAGGAGGGAATCAGAAAAGATGTTGGGGCAGAAAATTCTGAAGTTTCGTACTGATAACGGTACGGAATTTACAAACAGTCAGGTTGAAAACTATCTCGAGAAACATGGGATAAGGCATCAAGTTTCATCAGTAAGAACTCCCCAACAGAATGGAGTAGTTGAAAGGAGAAATCGGATCATCAACAATATGGCTAGAACAATGCTTATTGATAAGGACCTACTAGAGAAATTTCGGAAGGAAGCAGTTTTGACATCGGTCTATGTTTCAAACAGGTCCCTGTTATGTCTGAAGCAAGGGAAAACTCCGTATGAACTGTGGTATGGAAAGAATCCAATGTTGAAGTACTTTCGAATCTTTGGAAGTAGGTGTTTCATTCTCAACAAAGAACATCATAGGATGTTTGAGGCACGAGGAGATGAAGGGATATTCCTTGGCTATTCCGGGAAAAGCAAAGCGTATAAATGTTTCAATAAAAGGATGGGAAAGATCATTGAAAGCAATGATGTCACTATAGTTGAAAATGAGAAGAATACTCAATGATCCAGTGAACAGTTCCTGGATGAAAGTGATGATGAGGTTAGCAACCCAGGGGGAGCAGAAGTGGCAGAAGCTGACTCAGAAGAAGATACTGATGATGAAGAGGAAAGTGTCAAGTCAGTGTCTGTGAGAAAGCCAAAGAGTCGAGCTGAAATTGATAGGCAGAATATCATTGGTGATCAAACAGCTCCAGTTCAGACTCGAAGAATGAAATCATCACAGCAAGCATCGTTTTTAGCTCAAGTGGAGCCGAAATGTTTTTCTGATGCAGCAGAAGATGAAAATTGGGTTCAGGCCATGAACGAAGAGCTTGATCAGATTGAGAAGAACCAGACATGGGAGATTGTTTCGAGGCCAGCAAACAAGAATGTCATCGGGACTAAATGGGTCTATCGCAACAAGATGAATGAAGATGGCACAGTGATTCGGAACAAAGCACGACTAGTCTGCAAGGGATACTCCTAGATAGAGGGAATAGATGTTGATGAGACATTTGCACCGGTTGCAAGGCTGGAGACAATCAGACTATTTTTGGCCATAGCAGTGCAAATAAAGTTCAAAGTGTTCCAGATGGATGTCAAATCCGCATTCCTGAATGGGGTTCTGGAAGAAGAGGTGTATATTGAGCAGCCAGATGGTTTTCTCATTCATGATGATGAGAACAAAGTTTGCAGGCTGAAGAAGGCGTTGTATGGGCTGAAACAAGCACCAAGGGCATGGTACTCAAGGCTTGATCAGTACTTGAAGAAGCTTGGTTTCCAGCGTGGAGGAGTTGACTACAACCTCTATTTCAGCAATGATAGTAATCAAAGGATGATGGTGCTAGTGTATGTCGATGACATAATTTTTGGCGGATCAGATGAAGCTCAGTGCAGACAGTTTTCCGAATTCATGAAAAATGAGTTTGAAATGTCAATGATTGGAGAGCTAACGTTTTTTCTTGGACTACAGGTGACACAAGGAAGGAATGGAACTTTCATTTCTCAGTCCAAATATGCCAAGGAGGTTTTAAGAAGGCTCGGAATGGATAATTCCAAGGAAATGAAGACTCCGGTTGCTACCCGGATGAAATTATCAAAAGATGAGGATGGCAAGGCAGTTAATATCACAGAATACAGGCAAATCATTGGAAGTCTGTTGTACTTAACCGCAACAAGGCCTGATATTGTTTTCGCCACATGCCAAGCAGCGAGATATCAGAGTAATCCCAAGTAGAGTCACATGCTTGCAGTGAAAAGAATACTTCGGTATATCAAGGGCACAGTGGAATTCGGGCTGACATATAACGACAAGTCTCAAACAGAGTTATTGGGATATACTGATGCAGACTGGGCCGGTTCAGCAGATGATAGAAAATCAACGCCAGGTGGTGCATTCTATCTTGGTGGATTGTGTATTTCCTGGCTAAGAAAGAAACAAGATTGCACTTCATTGAGCACCGCAGAAGCTGAGTATATAGCGGCCACTCAAGCATGCACACAGTTATTGTGGATGAAGCAGCAGCTTGAAGATATGGGAGTTGAAGTGAAGTCTCCGATCGGAATCCAGTGTGACAACTCAAGTGCTATAAATCTTAGAAAAAATCCTGTCCATCATTCCAGGACAAAGAACATTGAGATCAAGTATCATTTCATCAAGGAGAAGGTTGAGCAGGGCATCGTGAAGTTGGAGTATGTGCCTACAGAGCTACAGGTTGCAGACATTCTGACAAAGGCCTTACCCAAGGAAGCTTTTGAGAGGCATCGACTGGCTCTGGGAGTTCAGTCGATTCCCCACACTTAAAATAGTGTGGATGTGGGACCCCCCCCCCCCTCTCCCCGAGGTATGATGTGTTTTTCCCTAATGTGATGATTTGTTCTCTACTCTGTTACAGTCTGCAAAGGACTGCCTTTGGGTTCGTTGACAAAGGGGGAGACAATGTGGAGATTTGATAAATCATGAATGATATGGGGAGAAGCTGACCGGTGGAGCATCCAGATAGGGGGAGTTGAAGCTAGTTGAATGTGATTATCCAGAGCTTAGCTTGGACAACACAGGAAATATGGCTAAAGAGGTGTTGAAGCTGTGAGGAGAAAGGGGGAGAATATTAAATCTGACGATGCTAGAAGTGATCGATCAAATAATAGATATCACGACAGCTGACGATCGTGATACAAGCAGAAGTATGGTGTCAACAGTGGATGTCAGAGATAAAGTGATTCATTGATGAACTTTTCATTTACTCTTGTTTCTCACGCCGAGCATTGCTCATGTGGGCTTAGAGTATGTGTTGAGTAAATCCTTGATCGCTATCAGAATCGCAATGAGGCGAATGGAGACTGAAGAATAAATGACGTATCTTAGTCTTGGAAGAATTGTCAACAAACCCAAAGGGGGAGATTGTTGGGCAAAAATCCCTCAAGGTATCATTGAAGCATTTTTGAGGTGATTGTGTTTGTTGACAAAGTGGACATCTGAGTTGTGATTGTTGACAAAGAGGATTTCATGGTGGAATGTCGAGTTCAAGAGCTGAGGTCAACGATCCATGTTTGATTCAAGAACGTCGATAAAAGGAATGGATGATCTGGAGGCGGTACAAAAGAACAGATACAAGGTGGCGCCGTTTTCCAGTGTTTGCCAAATTTTTGGGCCTGAAAATCGGCAAATGAAGAAAAGTGTTTTTGGCAAAGGGACTTGCGCGCCGCGAACATGGTGTACAGGAAACTTGCGCGCCACATGTTTTTCAAGATCAAAAGATCAAAATATGGCTAAGGAAATAGGATCACGCAAGTTTGGGAGTTGGTCGCGCAAGTGTCTAAAGGAGAGAAGACTTGCGCGACGAGATTGGGTCGCGCAGGTGACTTGCGCGCCGTCGCGCAGGGTGGTCAGATTGCCTATAAATACCGGACCACCCCTCCTCATTTCTCACCGGAGTTCAAGACGAGAGCTCCCGTCGCGCAGGTGTGGTGGTCGCGCAAGTGGTGTGTGTGGTCGCACAGGTGGGGCTTACGCGCCAGTGGTTGAAGTTGTGTGCCGGTGTTAGAGGTTGCGCGCCGGTTTGCAGTTGCGCACCAATGGTGGTTTGGGCGTAAAGGGAAGAGAGTCGCGCAAGTTTAGAGTTGAGGAAGCTTGTGTCGCGCAAGCGTCAGAGGAAGACTTGCGCGCCCGTTGTGACTTGCGCGCCGATACTTGCGCGCCGAGGTTGACTTGCGCGCCATGTAAGGTTTTGTTCCCGCAGTGATTTTCAGACTGTGTGAAAGCAGGAAGTTTGCCCGATACCTTCGGTGCAAAGAGATATTCATCTACGGGTGAAAGTTAAACTTCAACAGAGCATCTACATACAAGAGAAGATGCATTCTTTCATGAAAATGAAGAGACCTACAGGTCTATAAACTGTGAGTGGATTCCATCCAAGAGCAGTGAGCTCAGGAAGAGGAAGAAGGTGATCCTCTCCACCGGCAGTGAGCCAGAGAGAGAGAAACATGGAGTGACCCTTGGGAAAGCAGTGAGCTGACCCTAAACATTGTAAAGGCAGTGAGCCTGGGCATAGAAGTGATCTAGCCCGAACCTTGTAATCCACAGCTAGTGAAGATTAGTGGAATTTGGTACGACCGGCAACCTGTCGGCGTATGCTCCTTGGACGTAGCCCTTAGCGGTGAACCAAGTAAAATTGCTGTGTCATGTGCTTGCTTTACATTCTGTTTATATCGTGCAGCAGGAAAGAGAGAGAAGAGTGTTTTTCTTAACAGTGAAACAAGATCAGAACGGGCATTAATTTTTAAATTAGTCATACCCTGATTCACCCCCCCTCTCAGGGTATCCAGCCTAGTGGACCTAACAATCATATTAAAATTTAATAAAATTTATGATATTATATTCATTATGTTATATTAGATAGAATATTTTTATATAATTAGGATGAAGAAATAATACTAAATGAGTTTGGATATGATTTATACATGTTTATTGAGAGGAAACCTTTAGTTACAGTCATAATCCATAAATCATTGGTCTTAAGAGAATGTCAATGGATATAGGATGAACTGAATGAATTTAATAAGGGGTTTCTTAGAATCTTTGATGAAATAACACGTTAAAATTTTCTGATTAATGGGGATAAGAGATTCACATTTTAAGTGAAGGGACAGACACATAAATAAATACTTAAAAAGATTTCAATAATATAAGGAATATATCTTATGAATGTGGTTAAAAATGGATATGTATTTTATATTATGATAAAATATGTATAAAAATATTTCAATGAATAAAATTATATAATATTTTTTGTAATTACTATACTTACTCTTAATTTACCCCTAAATAAACTCATTTAAACCCTAACCATAGTAATAAAATTAGAAATATTACTATTCATTATAAAAAAATAGTAAGATGTTCTTGTAAAATTATATTTATTTTTGTGATTAAACATTTATAATCTTTCTTAACAAATAAAATTTATATATGTGAAATAAATTAACTTTCAAATAAATGTGTACTACTAAATGAAGGGTCTTGTTAGAAAAAATGTATTTTTTGCACAAACCAAAATTTACAGTCATTCTAGTCATAGAAAAACTATAAAATGAATATTAAAATATTTTATGTAATATATAATCTATAAATATCATTTATATAGTTAATCAATAAATATTTACTTAAATTTTTATTATATAAACACATTGAAGATATAGACAATATTTTCTAGAAATAAATATGTTTTTCTTTAAATCATTTTATATTTATTAATAACCATTAGATAAAAACATTATCAATTAATATTAATATATTCATTTACATTAGAAATATATATTACTAATATAATTTTTCAATATTGAACCATATAAAGATCCAATATTTTTATAGGTATGAATCTTTTTAATTTTTCGATCAATATGGGTTGTTTTGGACTCAATTCATAGGATAAGTTAATTCACTACCTTGAAAATTTACACCAACTGTATGTAGTTTTCTCCATGTGTTGAATTTTCAAAAAATTAGATCATACCCCCTATGACACTCTTTCATCACATATAGTGATGTCTCAAAATAATATTTAACCATGTGTAATTATATTACACCATTTTCATGATACAACCACATATTATCATTAAATAATGGATTTTAATGGTTTGATGGGATTTTCACTAGAAAAGGGGGAAATATGTTAAAAAAATACATGATGTTAAATAAAGATTCATTTCATGATAATTTCAAAAACAAAATTTAAAAAAAATATTCAGCATCGCATATGCCTCAAAAAATGAATTTAATGGTTGTTGATGCTCCATGCACCCCCATTTTAGATCGAAACATTTTTTCACACCTCTTCTTTAGTCCAAAACTCCTACACACATTTCAATATTAGACCTACGACCCCCAGGGACCTCCCTTGTAATTTTGTGTCTTCTCCCATTTATTTAATGATGTTATCTTTAATTAGTAAGTGATCTATCATTGGATCTTGGATATCTAGACCATGATTTTTACAGTATGTATTTTAGCTATTAATATGATTCTAGATCCATTACTAAGGGATTTTCTGGTTCTTATTGAGAGGAATCTATATATGAAATAATATCACAGAACTGGGTGTTTTATCACTGCTTCCTCCACTTTCAATGAGTCAGATCTAAATCATATTCTTCGATGAGTTTTTTTAATTAAGATCAATTTGGGTATATTTGTTTTCTAGAAGTCCTCATCACCAATCTTGAAGTAGGTGGTCTAAATTCAAATCCCATTGTCTCGGTTTTTTATAGGTATAAAATTGTATAAGGGGTATGGAATGATTAACAATTGAGTTTTTCTATATTCCATTATTTAATTTGGTATATTAAGTTATTTAAAGAGTCTGAAATTGGGAATTAATATTTTAGTTTGACAAATTAATTAATGATTTAATTATGAGTATTTTGGGATGATAGATTTGGTTTAATTAATGTGGGATTAATGAGTTGTTGTGGTGTGATTGATTTTTTTGAATTTTTTAATTAAGAGGTTTAGATTAACAGATTGATGTAAATAAATAAATTTTTATTAAAAGATTATCGTGTATTGAATTGGGAAATTGAGATGATTATTTAATCATTAGTTTAATTAAGGGATGCAGGTTATAATTAATTAATTAGTGAATTTATTTATCAAAATTAAGGTACTGAATTAATGTTTGAATTAATTAATGGAGTATAAATGAACAATTTGACATCTCAGATTTTTTTGTGAGTTTTTTATATATATTATATGTATTAATTTGGAGACATGATGGTTAGAAAGTATGAGATTCTATGACCTGGAGTGCATCGAACAAATGGAGGAAAAATATTAAAACATTTAATAGCATGCACGAGAGGTGTTCCTAAAAAATTGGAATAACACCTAAACAGTTACCTAGATCAGAAATTTGAGGGAATTTTAGAATTTATAAAAATGAATTTACTATAGGAATAACCTAAAATTTTTTAGTGCAGGTCATCAATACCAAAAGTCACCAAGAGCATAATGGAAAATAAAATAAGGAAATAAACAAAATTTGTTTTTAAATCTTAATAACTCATGAACATGTACTCATATTGAAAATATGATACCACCATTGAGTTCATAATGAGGTTTTTTCTTAATATATGGCCTAACATTGGTTGGCATAGGTCATCTGTGAACACATTTTTGAACCTTGAAAAATATAAAATAAATTAACAGTAAGAATTATTTTATTTTTATTTACCATAGAAACATGTTTCCTCAAAAAAATTTATGGCTATGGAATTTTGTCTTAGGGTTGGCTGCTAAACCCTGGAGACCTAGACGCCCATAGAAGAGATTGTTCTTGGCATTCAAAAAAATATTAATGATAGATAAATTATCATCATGAAATCTATGATGGAGGATCTCATCAATGGTTGAAATGGAACAATTCCTCATTAATGATTGATCGAAAATCCAGGTAGGTCATGAGATTCATTTTCTTTATTTAGAATTATTAATTTCTGTGATGATAACAAATTAATCTACAACTTGATTGGTTTAAATATTTAAATCCATGAGGGATGTGTTTATTATGGGGTAAATTAGATGTATTATTTGTAAATGTCGTCGTTTATTTTCTTATAGAAAAATATAATGATCAACATGGTCATCGATTGAGGTTTATTCCTTTCGTTTTTACGTGCTTCTCTACCCTGATTCATTATTCTTCATGGGAGTTCGTAATTTGGATCATGACATTACTAAAACCCAATAAATAGATCGTTGTGCACCAGTTTAATGGCACAAGGATCTTATATCGTAGATATTGGGTTAGAAAGAAGTAAGTGTGATGACTTGGATGGGGAAAATAAGACGACAGATGATTCTGGAATTCATGTTCTTCGATGTAAAATGATTAATGATTGTTTGATCAAAATCCATAGCATGTCCAGATATGGGACATGTTTTTTTGGTGATTGAGAACCATAGGAGTCCTTGGATCATTGATTTCTTGGAGAATCAATCAACATATTGAAGGATGAGTAATATCATGGGTGTATGAAGAAAGAGAAATGGATTAGAAAATCACTATTAAAAGATCATGTAATCCGGTATTACATTGTGTTAGGGGCCCTTAGCTACAACTCTATGGTTTGGCCTAAGTTAAGGAACACAAAACTTATGACCCCTGTCAGAAGGTGTGTTACCCTACCTGGACAACTTAGTGTGTGGTACAAAGAGTACATGGACATATGTAATAGTACAGGACCAGATTACTTGTTGTGTATGAAGAGATAGACATTGAATGACATACAAAGACGGATATATAGTCATTACATTAGCACACAGACACAACCAAGAAAATATATAAGTGATCCAAGTGTCACTACACCGAGAGTACTCATACTACATGCAATGAATTTGGAGACAACATTCAATGTGAGGTTTTTTCACACATGAATGATTGGGGATATTAAACATGCAGTTGACCCCCAAGGACATGTTGAATACTCCCATCAAGAGTTCTTGAGGCATTTTGTGTTCACAATTTGGCCAAATATAGGTTGAGTGTGTTCCCATGGGCCTTTACACAAGGGTGTAGTGCAGCGTTACATCGACATCACTAGATTGTAATCCCCAATAGATGATGAATCTAAAAAAGAGTTTGGTTTCCCCCCCAAATACTAGAGTGTGATCCTCTATTGAACCTAATGGAGTCTGTGGAATCACGTAACATATTTGATTAGGGTGCTGATCCACCATCTACTGTGCAACATTGTAGGGTCCATGGTATCCCCCAGTGTGTCTGCTCATGTTCCCCTACATAGCAGGTTGATCAAGATTTGGTATGTGGTATCCCCATATCTGTTCTGGGTTCAATATGTTCTATCCCCTGGTTAGTTTTGAGAGATACCACCTATCTGTGTATCATAGTCTTCCTTGAATATTTGTTTCTAATTGTGTTGGGCACAAATGAGATTGACAACTTCATCAAGTTTCTATAATGATATCATGGCTTGATGAGTATGTTCTCCTGGAACTAACATTCTTCTAAGATAATCTTGTGGCTAACTATTTGTTGTGTCCTCTGGATGGAATGGTGTCTCTTTTGAGTATATCTACATATTCTCATTATATGTGTTGTTTACATATACCTGGGTATATATTATTTTATTTTCATTTGTTTAATTGTTGTGTGGTTTTAGGGTGTCCTACATAGTGTTTTCGTACTCACCCAGGTATGGTATTTTCTCACACATGTCATGTCTTGTAAAGACGATCAACATTTTGATGGATTCCTAGGTGGTATGGGGTCAAATATTTTATAGTGAGATCAGACATACCAATGTATGTTACTATGGTATCCAAACATTAAAATGATATTTTTTTAATATTTTTAATACCATTAATTTTATTCATTCATTAATAAGGTAATTACTAGAACATCATTGTGTCAAAAATAAATTTTATTATTTCATATATAAAAAATATAAATAAAATACCATGATGTAGGATATCTTTTTATCTTTCTATTTAATATTTGTAATCAAATTTATATTATGTATAACCCTATATTAAAAATGGTTTAGTTATTAAACATTGAATCTAAAACGTTTAACTCTTCATTATGTAAAATAATAATAAATGTCCTAATCTAATACATGTGGAACTAAAGTATCATATTTTATCCATATGGTTGGTTTTTGTTGAAATACACTTATCTAATAGAATTAGGACATGTGTAAGGTAATTATAATATCAATTTAACCTTTAATTACCAAATTTACTTTTTAACCGTGGTAAAGAAATGTAAAAAGTTACAATTCACCAAACATTATTTTCATCTTATTGAAAAACATTTTACTTACTGTATTCTTCCTTTTATCTTGGATTTTTGAAATTAAATTCCCAAAAGTGGTAAAATTTCATTTTATTCAAATTTTCTAATGTTCATAGAAGTTGGGTAAAAGACGTTAAAAAGAAGAATAAAATTAAATACATCTAATTTTATTGTAAAAATATTCCAATGAATTAAATTGAACTTGTATGTGTATTATATATCTATTTTGACTTAAATATTTTATATAAAATAAATATTTATTTAAATAAAATGTTGGTATTAAACAACAACCCATTGTTTTTTATTTTTCATAAAAAAATTGAATGTTTTCCAAAAAATACCAAAAATTCAACCAAAGATAATTTTGATATTCCAAATTCAAAAAAGATCTATTTTTTCAAATTAAAAATCGATAATTTTCATTAATTAATTTAAATTTAATTCCCGTTGTCAAAACCAAAAAGCAGGTTTTTAAAATGTAAAAATTATCAAAAGATTGACATGTGTATATGTCAAATTTAAATGTAAAATTACTTATAATGACATTAATTATATTAAATGATAAAAATATAATCTAATTATACATCCAAACAATTCAAAATCATATTTATCAATATAAATTATTTTGATTAAAAAGTTGTTTTCAATTAAAATTTAGTGTTTCACTATTCATCTAAATAAGAAAGGTATCAGAAATGTTCCAAAAATTTATCCAAACTGAAATTAATTTTTTTTCTGCTAAATAATAATTTAATTTCATTAAATTTAATATATAAATATTTCAAATATGCGTTTTTGAAAATGTTTTCCATTAAAAGGCGATAAAATATCATTTTTTTAAAACTACTACTTTTATCTGAAAAAAATTAATTTGTTCATATATTATTTCTAAGAAACAAATAATATGGATTCTAAAATAATATGGAGTAATTAAATTTCAATATTTTGTTTATAAAATTCAAAACAACTTTTTGAACCGCAAGTTTGGTAAGAAGTGGGGCGCTCGGACTCAGTGTTGCGTGTAGCGCAAGTTATTAAATTACTTTAAAGACAAAATTTACTATGAAAACATGGGGTGTTACATTCTCCCCTCCCTCAATATATTTCAGCCTCAAAATTTTAAATATTACTTCTAAAATAAATGGTTAAAAATAAAAAAAATACATTTGTGGAAAACCCACATCAGAAATTGGGATAATTAAATTTAGTCTTAATTAGAGGGAAAGGTAAATGAAAAAGTCACCACCAAAATATGATCTCGATTATGATAAAATTTGTGACAATAAGAGACACATAAATGGAGGGAAAATGTAAATATTTTTAGGGATATATTGAGCTCATGTATCACAAACAAGTGTAAAATTGAGGGTCTTAAAGCCAACAATCTATGATGATTTAAAATATCTTCTGTTCAACAAAACATAATGTATTTGGATAATTTTTTTTTGTTTTAAGAACTCTTATCTAACGTATAATAATTAATTTATTCATAGAATATGAGAAAAAAATATTTACAGAACAATTATAGTTACATACTTCAACTAGTTCCTACCACAAACTCAGCCTTCCCTCTAAAAGATAATAGAATTCAAAAATATTCTATTTATCCCAATTGTATAGAGTTCAGAAAAAAGCATTTAAAATTCATTTTTCAGACTAATTAAAAAAACATAGATTATATAATCAAGGATATCAAATAGGCTAGTGATAGTTGATGCACCCTTATCTTTCTTCGGTTGCATGTTCATGTCTCGCGGCCATGCCGGATGTGACAGGTTGTCACCCGACCTTCTGGTTGTCCTTTTTATAACAATCCAAAATTTATTTTAATAAATGATTTAACCTCAAAAATAGCATCCAATGTCAAACATAATGCATTATAATATTTAGACTTACCAAAAATACATCTTTCCAAACTCACTGTCCAAAATTTCTAAGGATGGTAAACATAATGAAGATCT
This sequence comes from Viscum album, assembly GCA_963277665.1. Classification (NCBI taxonomy): domain Eukaryota; kingdom Viridiplantae; phylum Streptophyta; class Magnoliopsida; order Santalales; family Viscaceae; genus Viscum; species Viscum album. The sequence goes on from OY728121.1 coordinate 462,952,291, forward strand.
CTTTATGCCACATAATAACATGTGAATACCATCATCCATTTTTCTTTTAAAACATGGTAACACCATGAATCACCATAAAAACATATTGATTACATTCACTCTCCCTTATTCCTTTTAGTTTACTAGATATACTCATTATATCCCAAAATGGTTTAAACTCCAACAATGATGGAATTTACAAATCATTTATCTGTTTTTAAGTAGTCAAAAATATCGAATATAATTTATCCAAATCAATTATACCTTATTCTAAAATCACTTCTACAATATTAAGACTATATTAAGGTTTACCATTCCCTTATCCATGTATTTTTCAAAAATATTAACTTTACATTGAGTCCCTTTTCATAGTACCATACAATCTCAAATCCTCAATGAAATAGTACTGTAGTACAATCCATATTTATTACCATAATTCATATAACAAGTACATCGTTGATATAACACTCATATGAAATAATTATTTAATGATCACATAAGAACACTAGTCATTGCTCTCCATATGTGGTAGTATCATAACTTTATTATTATCCAATTGTATCATTTGCGGCATACTCTGATGATTTGGACATTGATTCTCGTATTTTCCTAACTCATTATAGATGAATCGTTGTACATTTGAAACCTTTTTCTTTACCTTGAAATCACATACATGGGGTCCTTTTTCCCTATAGTTATAACAATCTCCCATTCCCTTCAAGAATTTACCAAGGTGATTATATCCATAGATTTCACATATTAAAAAAATCCTTCTTTCCCATTTTCCCTTTATCCATCTTTCTCTCTACCATCCTATTATTCTCTTGCTTCCCTTCAATGACATAGGACCCTGAGAATACTTTCCTTATATTATTTAACCATGATACTATTTCATTATATTATTATAATATGTGGGAGACTATTTACCTTCGATATATTGTCTTAATACGATGAAATATATGATCCTTCTTACTCTATGGATCATGCGTATTACTACAGTTCTCATTCCTTTTACTTAGAACCATTTCTAAACAATTGAATAAACTAGGTTAGTTTATGAATCAAAATAAATAATTCTAAACTTTTAAAATACATAATATAAATGGAAACGATTATGCATATAATATATAACCATAAAAAATTCCTTGAGGATGTATTTACTCCTAAATCCTTCATAATTCCTTATAAAGAATAAGTGAATTATCTTATGAATATCTTCTGGGAGTGTCGTAACCAAGAGTAAAGCAAGACCTGTTGTCGTGTACCCAGATACCCTGGGTCAAGCCCAAAACAACTTTTCAAAGTATTCACTCCAAGGTACATATATTCCAGAGCTTCCATTACCTGCTCGTATCTAAAAAAGGATGTATTGTTTGGAAAATACACAAAATATCGACATTAACAAAATTCTAGGAAGTTATTCTATACCAATCCTCAAAGTCTATCTTAGGGGAATGTTTTTCTTAATCATAGTTTATCTACATCTAGTTTCCAAGGTTATTTCTAAACTTCCTCTGATACCAACTGTAACGCACCAACCCCTAGAAACCAAGAGTTAGTGCCTTATTACATAACATTGGAATGATTACAAGGAATCAAGTCATAAATACTGATCATTTTAGTAGTCATGGAAAATATTTTACATAACCGAACGTTACATTACACAATAAAAAATAAATCATAACATAAATGATCATTCTAGAACACTATTAATCCTCTTGTTGAGCCCTAAATATCAATCATAATAAACTTCTTGGAATCATGGAAAATAAAACGTAAGAAAGGGGTGAGCACAGATGCTTTGTAAGGGAAAACAATTCAGCAAAAGATAACATAAACATTAGGCATGGTGAATAATTGAAAAAAAAATCATTTAAAAATAAAAAACAAGAACAAATTATTAATGGAATATGAGATGAGTAAATACTTCCATAATTAAACATAGTCTTGGGTATTCTAATAGTCGAATAACCATGAGAACCATAAATATTGTTTTCAAAATGTGCGAATTTATAATGCGAGACATTCTAAAACATTTTGTCAATGCCTCAACCAAGTCGTCTAAAAATAATGAAGTCATCCTTGAAAACCATATATCAAATTAGGAAAGGCTAGATACAATTCCATGTCTAAATGTCCCGTGAGTCATATTGATGCACCGAGGAGCTATAAAAGGCTTCTCCCATCATTTACTAAGTCTAATACATTCCTCATATGAAAAGGTTGAAACATAACATAAACATTCATATTAAAACTTTCATATGAAATGTCAATACTTTAACCATAAACAATGAAGGGTATAAAAATAACACTCCCACAGTAAAACATATAAAAAACATAAATACAATATGGAAGATTTGAATAATAAAAAATCAACTTCAAAAAAGTGTAAAATTTATCAATGGACATGTATAGATGAAGTCAAAACTATTTGAGAAAAATATCTATTTCTATTTTGAATTCATTTAAGAGTAACATTATTATAAAAGAAAAAATTTATTTTGAAAACATTCTTATAATCTTGTCAGGAATTCTTTGATGATGTTGTAATGGAAGAAAATAGCCGCACCCATCATATAAATTAAAAAAAGATATTCTTAGCCTAATATTTTCAAAATGGTCATAAAGTACCTTGTTTGTAAAATGAAAGAAAGACTCTTTTCAAATCATATAAGGTAAAATAAGGGTATAAATGACATTATCACATAGACTAGTAAATAGTAAAAATGTTTTGAAATACATTTTTAGGAAAACAATGATGTAGATGATAAAGAGCTCCCAGTATATAATTATGTATTAGCAACCTCAGATAAGTAAAGAGATTGTAAAATTAACCCTTACCCTGCACTTCCAATTGGTCGGAGCTACGATTAACCTCCTTTATAATTACCATGGTATGTTATTAAATTATACCAGAACTATAATCATATTTATTATATCATACATGATTCATTAATTACTTTATACTTCCATTTACTAATGATTTCCATGATAATTTAACATTTCAGGTAATAATCGTTTTCTTTATCGTACGTGTTATAACTAGATATTCTTGATTGTATCATTGAGATCATGATTTAAATACTTCTAGAAAATAAAAAATTATTTATATATAATATATATTTATAATATATCTGTGTATTATTGATGGATATATGAAAAAGAAAACAATGTTTATTGAGATGGTATGTCGTACGTATGCATAGACGTTGTTTCTGTTTTCATATCCTATTGAATGGAAGAAATTGAATTAGATATATGTAATTACACACACAAATATATATATCCGATAGAATTATTATGTCATATATTTCATAATTTTTAAATATATATATTTTTTATAATCATTTTTGAATGGTGAACATGGAAACGAATCTCAATACATCATAGAGAATGTAAGTCGTATGTACACATGGGTGATGATATCATTTACTTATTGATTAAAAGGTGTGCAATTGGGTGGTATTATAATTATACAGAAACGTTATGATGTTATTTTAATTATTTATATAGATACGATTCATCATTATATCCATCAAAATGACATACTATTTCATAACAAATTACACTACGACATGGAGATGGTAAGGGGTATGTACGCACCCATGGTGACATTATCATTCATAGGATGGGAAATATAATGAATTTGTTTGTTCAATATTTAAAATAACATCAAAATATGTATATGGTAATGGTTTTATTATTTTGATATGGAAATAACAAATAAAGAGAATGTTTAAGAAGAAAAGAACATTGAAAGAGGTGATTAAATAAAGACCTCTTCTTTGGGTGTTTCCTTTTTATTTGAACCAAACGGCTCCAAAGGTAGGCTTTCTGGTCAAGGGATGTTTTCTAGGTTAAAATAATGAATGTTGGGTGGATATTTGGGTAGGGTTTAGCAGAGACAAAAAACATTTTAGGTGTGAATTGGTTAGAAGGGTAAGTGCCCTTTTATAAGAGAGTTGAGGGGCACTTTAGGAAAATATTGAAATATTATTTTATTATAAAAGAATTTTCGGTTTCTAATTTCTCAAAATGAATTTAATTCAAGTATAAGGTGGTTATGTATCCAAAACCCTCAACCAATAGGTTTTATAAAAGTTTAGGTCACCATATTAACATTATCTTTTAGATTTTACTCTTGGTTATATAGTTTAAGATTTACCATGTCTCCTCGTATTTCTAAATTATATGGTTAATTAACGTACAATAAAATGCTAAAATACCCCATGTGGTTAATTAAAGACATATATATCAATATATATGTCTTTGGGATGAGGCTCATAATTATAAAAATATTATATTATTTAATAATATAGTTTTTGTTTTAAACACTAATTTATATAATTTTTGACACTATTTAGTATTTGGTTATTGGGAAAGAAAAAAACATTATTAATTCTTAAAAAATGCATAAAATCAACCCTAAAATGTCATATTACCCTATAAAATTCACAGATAGAATCAAAATATACAAATTATAGTTATTTTAAAATTTATAATACAATTTATTTGATTCTTGCATTAATAAGGTAATTACTGCAACATCATTGTGTCATAAGTAAATTTAATTATATGATGTGATAAAATTATAAATAAAATACCATGATGAAGGAAATATTTTGATCTTTCTAATGAATGTTTATTGTATATTTTATATCATCTATAAACCTATATTAAATATGGTTTAGTTATTAAACATTGAATTTTACACTTTTAACTCTTATTAATGTAAAATAGTAATAAATGAAATAATCTATTACAAGTGGAATAAAGTGGTCATATTTTATCACTAAGGTTGGTTTTGGTTCAAATAAACTGATCCAAAATAATTAAAACATGTGCTAGGGTAATTAAAATATAAATTTAACCTTTAATTACCCTATTTACTTTGTAGCCGTGGTAAAAAAAATTAAAAAGATATTATTCACCTAAAAATATTCTCATCTTATTAGAAAATATTTTACATACTGATGTAAACCATGTCACTTTTATTTTTGAAATTCCATTTACAGAAGTAGTAAAATTATTTTATATGCAAATTTCCAAATGTGCCTAGAAGTTTGGTAAAAGACGTTAAAAAGATTAATAAAATTTTTTACATATAAATTTATTATAAAATGATTCCAATGAATTATAGGGAACATATATTGGTATTATATATTAATTTTGAAAAAAAATGGAAAAAATTAATATTTTTTAAAATAACCAGTTGGTTTTAAACAATAATTTATTTATTTTCACTATTCATCAAAATTTTGAATGCTTTCAAAAAAATTCAAAAAATTTGACCCTAAGATAATATTGATATTCTAAATTCAAAAATGAAATTTATTTTACCAAATTCATAACATAGAAGTTGAAATAATTAATTAAAAATTAATTCCAATTCTAAAAAAACAGGTTTTTAAAAAGTAAAAACTATCAAAATATTGAAACATTTTTTTGTGAAATTACATATAATGACATAAATTGTATTAAATAAAAAAATATAATCTAATTATACTTCCAAAACTTTCAAATTCATAATTAAAAAATATAAATTATTTCAATTAAAAAATTTATTTCCAATTAACATTTAGTATTTTTCGCTATTTATCAAAATATTAAAGTTATCAGAAAAGTACCAAAAAGTTATCTAAACTATTTTTTATGATCTTTTTTAAGGAATAATTTAATTACATTAAATTGAATATATTAATGTGTGGAATATAGGTTTTATAAATGGTTCTCCATTAAAATGCATTAAAATAGAATTTTTTTAATAATAATATTTTTATCTAAAAAAATTAATCTGTTCAAATATTATATCTATGCAACAAATAATATAGATTCTAAAATTATACGGATTACTTAAAATTCAAAATTCAGTTAATACTATTCATAATTTTTTTGAATGACCAGTTTGGTAATTCGTGGTGCGCTTGAACTTGATATTGCGTGAATGGGAAGTTATTTAATTACACTAAAGAGATAACTAACTATGAAATCCTGGGGTGTTACATTTTCCCCTACTACAATAAATTTCCTCTTGTAATTTGAAATTTTTCTTCAAAAATAAAAGGATAAAAATATATAAATAAAGTATTGGAAAACCCACATCAAAAATTGTGTTAATAAAATTTATACATTATTACAGGGAAAGGGAAATGAAATATTCATCAACAAATTATAATCTCGATTAGGAAATAATTGGTGCAAATCAGAGATACATAATTGGAGGGAAAATGTAAAATATCAATCAATCAAAAACAAGATTAAAATTGAGGGCCTCAAAGCCATCAATATATGATAATTTAAAATATAATCAGTTCAACAAAACATAAGATATTAGGATAAAATTTTTTGGTTTTAAGTACACTTACCTAAAGATTAAGAATTAATTTAATCACAGAATAAAAGGAATAAAATTTAATTGAGAAGTAGAGTTTCATCCTTCAATTAATTCTGATCACAAACTCATCTTTCACTCCAAAAGAAAATAGAATTCAAAAATATTATATTTGTCCTAATCATATAGGGTTACAAAAAATAATGAATTTGAAATGCATTTTTTAGAATTTTTTAAATTACTAAATTATACAAACCAGGACATCATTTAGGCTAATGGTAGGTGGTTCACCCTTGTCTCTCATCGATTGCAGTTTCATGTCTCATGGCCTTGTCAGATGCAACATGTTTTTTCCCGATATCTGAGTCTTCCTTTTTTATAACAATCCAAAAATAATATTATAAATTGATTAATCTTTAACAATAGTATCCAATTTCAATCATAATCCATGCTAACATTTAGACATATCAAAAAAAAATTTGTCCAAACTCAGAGTCCCAAATTTATAAGGAAGGTAAACTTAATGAATATCTCTTATTTTCACATAATAACATGTGAATACCTTCATCGTGTATTCTATTAAAACATGGTAACACATCAAATTAATATAAAACCTTATTAATTGCATTCACTCTCTCTTATTCCTTATAATATAATGGATATAATCCTTATATGTAAATATTTTGTAAACTCCAACAATGATAGAATATAAATATCATTAATTAGTTTCAATGGAGTGAAAAATATCAAATATAACTTATCCAAATCAATCATATCTTATTTGAAAACCACTACCTCATTATCAAGGCTATATTTAGGTTTATATTTCCTTCATCCATGTATTTTACAAAAATATTAACAAGCTATTGAGTCTCATTTCATAGTCCCAAGAAATATCAAGTCATCAACGAAATATTACTGCAAAACAATCCTTATTTATTTCCAAAATTCATATAACTCGTATATCGCTGATATGAAACTGAAATGAAATAATTCTTTAATTACCACATAATGACACTAATCATTCCTATACATCTATGGTAGTATCATTACATGATTATTATCCAATAGAATCATTAAGGGAATACTCTGATGATTTGGATATTGATTCATGTAGTGTCTTAACTCCTTGCAGAAGTAACATTGTACATTTAAAACCTCATTATTACCATTGCAATCATGTACATGGTGCCCTTTTTCTCCATACATAAAAAAAAATCACATTACTTTCAAGAATTTGCCAAGGTGATTCTTTCTAGAGTTTTCACAAATTGGAAAATCTTCCGTACCCCTCTTCCATTTATTCATAATTCCCTCTACCATCCTTTTCTTCTATTTCTTCCCTTCAAAACCATAAGACTTATAGAATTATTTACTTATATTATTAAAACAAGGTACTATTTCTTCGTATGATAAGAATATATGGTAAAATATTTCCCTTCAAATATTTTTCTTAATATAATGAAATATATGATCATTCATACTATTTGGATCATGCGTATTGTTGGAGTTCTCATTCCTTTTACTAGGTTCCATTTCTAAAAAATGGGATATATTATGTTAGTTTATGAATCACAATGCATAATTCCAAATTGTAAAATAACTAACATAATTTTTAATGATTATTCATATTCTCGAAAATCCTAAAAAATATTTTTCAATGAGATATATTTACTCTTAAATGATTCATAATGGATTTAATAGAAAATGAGAATTATCCTCAACATATCCCCCGGGAGTGTCATAAATAAGAGTGTAGCAAGGCCCATTGTTATGTAGCAAGATAGCTCAAGTCAAGCCCGAAACACTTTGTCAGATTTTTCACTCCTAGAAACATTTGTGCTAGAGGCACCTCTACAAGCTTGTTTCTAGATCAGGCTGAATTGCTTGGAAAATACCCAAAATATCAACCTTAAAAAAATTCTAGGAAGTTCTGATATACTAATCCTCATGTCTATCTAAGGGTAATGTTTCCTAATTAGTGTTAATATAAATCTAGTTTCCAAGGTTATTCCTGAACTTACTCTAATACCAACTGTAATGTCCTGACCCCAGAATCCCAGATTTGATGCATTATTTCATAACATTGGACAGATTACATGGAATCATGTCCCGAAGGCTGATTAGTATAGTATTATTTGAAAATAGATTACTTACATGAACTTTATAGTTCTCATTAAACATTAAAATAAAAAATAAATGATCCTTTTAGAAAACCATTAATACCCCAGCATAACCCTTCATATGAATCATAATACACAACTTGGAATCCTAGGAAAATAATACATATGAAAGGGGTGTGATCATATGCTCAGTAAGGGTAAACAATACCACATAAGATAACATAAAAATTATGAATAGTTAATAATTGAAAACAAACTCCTTTACAAATAATAAACATGAACACTTTAGGGTAGGAATATGGTCTGAGTAAATAATTCAATAATAAAACATTTCCATTTGTATTTAACGAGTCGAATAACCACATGAACCATCAATATTATTTTCATAATGAGAGAATTTATAATGAGGGACATTCTGAAATAGTTTTTCAAGGACACGGCCCAGACGTCTAAAAATGATTAAGACCTCGGCCAAAACCATATGTCAAATTGGGAAAGTCCTTGACCTATTCCATGTCTAATGGTCTCATGAGACCTACTAATGCACCAAGGATCTATAGAAGGCTCCACCCATCACTTACTAAGTCTAATACAATCCTCATATGAAATGGTTGAAAAATAACATAAACATTTTTATTAAAACCATCATACGTAAGGTAACTACATTAACCATAGACCATGAATCGTATAAAAATAAAACATCCAAAGTAAAACATATTGAAAAAACATAAATACAAAATTGAAGTTTTGTATAATAATAAATCAACTTCAAACAAGTGTAAAATTTATCAATGAATGTTGACATGGATGAAATCCAAACTATTTGAGAAAAATATCTCATTCAATTTTGAAATCATTTAACTGTCACATAATTATAAAATAACATATTTATATTGATAATATTCTTATAATCATGTAATGAAATTATTAATGATGTTATAATTGAGGGAAATAGCCTGACCCGCCGTGTAACATAAAAAAGACATTCTTACCTTAATTTTATCCAAAAGTTTATGAAGTACCCTATTTTGAAAATGACAGAAGCATTTTTATCAAAACATATAAGGTAAAATAATGGTATAAATGAATTTAACACATATTCTAGTAAATAATAAAAATGTTTGAAAGTAAATTTTTAGGAAAACACGTATTTGGATGATAAAGATGTCTGATTAGATACTTACATATTAATAATCTTGGATAAGTGAAGAGATTGTAAAATTACCCCTTACCGTCCACTTTTCTTTGGTCGAGGGTACATTAAACCATTTTTATAATGACCATAGTTTGTTATTAAATTATAACAGAACCATATTCATATTTATTATTTCATAAATTATTCATTTATGACTTTATACTATCCATTTAATAAGGATTTCCTTGTTAAATAAACATTTCAGTTAATAATCGCTTTCTTTATTGTATATGTTTCAACATGTTATTCATGACCATATAATTTAAATTATGATTTAAATAAATCCATAAAAAAGATTTAAATATAATATATATTTAAAATATATATATGTATAATAGGTAGTTATATGAAATAGAAAACACTGTTTTCGGAGAAGATAGGTCGTACGTACCCATAAATGTTGATTCTGTTTTCATATTGATTTGAACGGAAGTAAGTGAATATGATATATGTATTTACACCCAAAAACACACCTATATATATATATATCTAATACTATTATTATTCCATATATTACAATCTTTTTAATATTTTTTTATAATCATCATTGAATGGTGAATGTGGAAACGAATCTCAACGCGTCGTGGAGATGGTAACCTATATGTTCACATGGGCGAATATATCATTTACATAATAATTAAAAGGTGGGTAATTGTATGGTATATTAATTATAAAGAAAAATTATCATGATATTTTCGTTATTTATATGCATAATAATAATCATTATATCCATCAAAATGATATAGTGTTGAATAACAAATTACACCACGATGTGGAGATGGTAAGCGTTACGTACGCACACATGGTGACATTATAATTGATTAGATGGAAAAAATAATGAATATGGTTGTACCATAATTATAATAAAATAGCAGCATATAGAAGGTACTCGAGTTTTTATTTTCTTATGGAAATAACAAAGAATGAATAGTGGAAGAAGAAATGAACTTTGAAAGAGGTGATAATATAATTACCTCTTGTTTTGGTGTTTCCTTTCAATTTTATCCCAAGATATCTATATGTTGGATTTTTTCACAATGGAAGGCCTCTAAGATGATGTTAGGGAAGTTTGAATGATATTTGGGTAGGGGTTGGCTGAGCCAAATGGATTTGGAGGAGAGAATTTGAGAGAAGGGGAAGTGCCCATTTAAAAGAGAGGTGACGTGCATTTTAGGAAAATCATGAAATATTATTTTATTAAAAAAATTATTATTGGTTTATAATGGCTCTATAAGGATTTATTTCTAGGAAAAGGTGGTTATGAGTCCCAAACAACTCAACCAATAGGTTTTAAACAAGTTTATTTCAACATATTAACCTTATCTTTTATATTTAATTCTTGGTTAAATAGTTTAATATTTAACATGTATCCTTGTATATTTATATTTTTTAGTTAATATACATACAATAAAATACAGATAAAACCCCAAGTGGTTCACTAATGATCTCTATATAATTACATAAGTCTTTTTGATGAACCATATATATTTAGGAATATTATATCAATTAATAATATTGTATTTGTTTTAAAAACTCATTTATGTCAATTTTGACATTATTTATTATTTGGTTTCTGTGAAAGATATCAAAACGTTATTACTAATAGAAAAATGCATATAATCAACCCTAATATGTCATATTCTCCTATAAAATTCGTGGATGGCATCAAAACATTAAAATTGTATTTATTTTAATATTTATAATACCATTTATTTGATTCTTTCATTAATAAAGTAATTGATGCATCATTATTGTGTCAAAAATAAATTTAATTATATAAAGTCTAAAAATTATAAATAAAATACTATCATGTATAGAATCATTTTATATTTCTAATTAATATTTATAGTTAAATTTATATTATTTATAACTCTATATTAAATGAGTTTAGTTATTAAATTTTGAATTTAACACTTTAAACTCCTCTTTAAGTAAAATAATGATAAATGACCTAATATAATACAAGTAGACAAAAAGGATCATTTTTTTCCCTAATGTTGGTTATGGTCTAATTATATGTTTCTAATAGTATTTGGTCATGTGTTAGTGTAATTATAATATCAATTTTAAATTTAATTACCCATTTTACCCTTTAATCATGGTAAATAAAAGTCAAAAGTAATTATTAACAAAAAATTATTTTCAAAATATTGAACCAAATTCTAATTATTATTTCAACTGTGTCCCTCAAAATTTTGAAATTCAATTAATAGAGGTGGTAAATTTACGTTTTATGAAAATTTGGAGATGTTCTCAGAAAGTGGGAAAAAGACTTTAAAAAGTTTAATAAAATTTTATACATCTAATATTATCATAAAATTATTTCAATGAATTAAATTGAACTTATATAGGTATTATATATCTATTTTGACTTAAAATATTTATATAAATCAAATAATTATTTAAATAAAATGTTGTTTTGAACAATAACGCTGTGTTTTTCACTATTAATCAAATAGTTGAAAGTATTCCAAAAATACCAAAAATTCACCCTAAAATTATTTTGATATTCTCTGTTAAAAATTTAATTTAATTTTACCAAATAAAAAATGAATAATTTTTAGTAATTAATTTTAAATTAATTCCTATTTTCAAAACAAATAAATGAGTTTTTAAAAATTAAAAACAATCAAAACATTGAAACGTCATTATATCAAATTTAAATTTGAAATTATTTATAATGAACTAAATATTATTAAATGATTAAAATATAATCAAACTATAATTCCAAACCATTGAAATTCATAATTTTTCACTATAAATTATCTCTATTTAAAGAGTTGTTTTATATTAAAATTTATCATTTTTTATTTTTCATCAAAATATTATAGTTATCAAAAAAGTTCAAAAAAATTATCCAAACTAAAATTTTAAGTTCCTATTATAAATAATAAATTAATTTCATTAAATTGACTATATAAAAGTGACAAATACAATTTTTACAAAATGTTCTCCATTAAATGGAGGTAAAATTGTATTTTTTGAAAAATACTTCATTTATCGGAAAAAATGTAATTGTTCTTATATTATGACAAAGAAACACATAATTGAGATTCTAAAATTATATGGAGTACATAAAATTCAAAATTCAGTTAATACCATTCAAAACAACTTTTTGAACGACATGTTTGGTAAGTCGTGGTGTGCTCGAACTCGGTGTTGCTTGTAGCACGAGTTATTGAATTATATTGAAGAGATAACATACAATGAAATTTTGGTGTTTTACATTCACCCCTCCTTCAATAAATTTAATCCTATCAATTTGAAATTATTTTTCTAACATAAAAGGTTAAAAATAGAAAAATAGCTTTTTGTAAAACCCACATATGAAATTGGGCTACTAAAATTTAGTTTTAATTAGAGGGAAAGGGAAATGAAAAAGATACCACAAAATTATGATCGCTATTAAGAGAACATTGGTGGAAATTATTGACACATAATTCAGGGGAAAACAGAAAAAATTTTATGGGGTGATTGAGCTCATCAATGATTAAAAAGTGTAAAATTAAGGGCCTCAAATCCATCAATCTATTATGATTTAAAATATCATCGGTTACACAAAACATAATGTATTAGGATAACAAATTTTTTGGTTTAGGACGTCTTCCCTAATGATTAAGAATCAATTTTATGGTAGAATAAGTGGGAAAAAATATACATGACAAGTAGTGTTTCATCTATAACCCAATTCCTACTAGAAATAGAGTATTCACTCCAAATGATAATAGAATTCAAAAATATTGTATTTATACTAATCCTAAAGGGTTACAATAATAAAAAATTTAAAATTAATTGTCAAACTATTTAAAAAACTATATTTTACAAATCAGGACATCATGTAGCACAGTGGTAGGTGATGAACCCTGTAACCCTTCGGTTTAGGGTTCAAGTCTCATGGCGTTTCTAGATGCGATGGGTTGTCACCCGAACTTCGGGTTGTCCGTTTTTTAAAAATCATAAAATAATAGTAATAAATGATTTAACCTTACCAACAGTATCCACTGTCAAACTTAATCCATTCTAACCTTCAGACTTATCCAAAATACATCTTCCCAACTCACTATCCAAAATTTATATGGTAAGTAAACATAATGAAGATATCTTTTTGAAACATAATAATATGTGAATACCTTCATCATTTATTCACTTAAAACATGTTAACAGCCTGAATTACCATAAAACTGTATTGATTAAATTCACTCTTCCTTATTCCTTACAGTATACTGGATATAATCCTTATATCCAAAAATGTTGTAAACTCCGTCAACGATGGAATATTCAAATCATTAATCAGTTTCAAGTTAATCAATAATATCCAATATAATTTTTCCAAATTGATTAAATCATATTCCAAAATCACAACCTCGGTATAGGGACTATATTATGGTTTATTTTTCCCTCAGCGAAGTATTTTCCAAAAAATATTAGCTTGATATTGTGTCACTATTCATAATACCATACAATCTGGAATTCTTGATGAAATAGTAATGCAGTAAAATAATTTAATTCCATATTTCATATAAATAGTAAATTGTTGATATAACAGAAAAATGAAATATTTCATTTATAACAACATAAGAACACTAGAAATTCCTATTAATATGTTATAGTATCATAATAGGATTTTTATCCAATAGCATCATTTGGGGCATACTTTGATGATTTGGACATTGATTCACATAGTGTCCCAACTCTCTGTAGATGAAGAATTGTACATTTGAAACCTTTTTTACCTTTGAAATCACGTACATGATGTCCTTTTTTCTCTACACTTATAACAAAATATCATTCAATTCAGGAATTTACCAAGATGATTCTTAACACAGTTTTCAAAAATGGGAAAATCATACTTTTCTCTCTTCCCTTTATCTATCATTCACTCTAACATCCTTTTTATATATTTCTTTCCATCAAATCCATTGGACTCAACGAATTCATTACATATCGTATTAACACAAGATACTATTTCATAATATGATGAGAATATGTGGGAAAATATTTTCCTTCTAATTTTTTTCTTAATACCACGAAATATATGATCCTTCTTACTCTTTGGATCATTCATATTGCTGGTGTTCTCATTACTTTTACTGGGCGCCATTTCTAAACAATGGTATACACTAGGTTAGTTTATAAATCACAATGTATAATTCCAAACATGTGAAATACCAAATATAAATTGATAATATTATTCATAAAATCTATATTAATAAAAAATGTTTTCTTTGAGGATGTATTTTCTCATAAATCCTTTATAATGTCTTGTAATGAATATTTGAATTATCCTTAGGAAATCCCCCGGGAGTTTCATAACCAATAGTGCAGCAAGTCCCGTTGTCAGGTAATGGGATACCCTAGGTCATGCCTGAAAGACCTTGTCAAATTTTTCACTCGTATGTACATCTGTGCCAGAGCCACCACTACCAGCTCATATCTAGACAGGGATGTATTGTTCTAAAAATAAACAAAATATATACATTACCTAAATTTTAGGAAGTTCTTCTATACTAATCCTCAATGTCTTTCTTAGGTAAATGTTTATTAATCAGGGTTTATCTAAATATATTTTACAAGGTTATTGCTAAACTTCATCTAATACAAACTATAATGCCCAAACCCCAAAATCCTCGAGGCGATGAATTATTTCATAACACTGGCATGATTTTAAGGAATCAAGTTCTGAAAACCAATCAGTTTAGCAGTCTGGGAAAATAGATTACATACATGAACATTACATTACATTACACATTCATAATGAAAACAGAACCTAAATTATCAATTGAGAACTCCATTAATCCCCTAGCTTAACCCTGTATATCAATCAAAATATACTTCTTGGAATATTGGGAAAATAAAATATAATAAAGGGGTGAGCTCAGATGATTAGTAAAGGTAAACAATATAGTTGAAGATAACATAAACATTAGGCATGGTGAATAATTGAAAACACATGCAATTAAAAATAATAAACATGAACACTATATTGTAGGAATATGATTTGAGTACACAATTCCAAAAGGAAACATAGTCATGTGTATTCTACTAGTCTGATAACCACATGAACCATCAATATTATATTCAAAATGAGGGAATGTATAATGTAGGAAAATCTGAAATATTTTTTCAAGGCCTTAACCAAGACCTCTAAAAATTATTAAGACCTATACCAAAACTATATATCATATTGGGAAAGTCCTTGCCCAATTCCATGTCTAATTGTCTCATGAGACCTACCGATGCACTGAGGAGATATATTGGGCTCCACCCATCACTTACATAGTCCAAAACATTCTTTATATGAATAGGATGAAACATAACATAAAACTGTATATGAAAACTACCATATGAAATGTAAAAACTTTATCCAAAAACCATGAATGTTATAAAAATAACGCACCAATAGTCAAACTTATCACAAAACCTCAAAGAGAATATTTAAGATTTGTATCATAATAAATCAACTCCAAACATGTGTCAAATTTATCAAAGGATGTTGACATAGATGAAATCCAAAGTATTTGATATAAATATATCTTTATATTTTGAAATCATTTAAGAGTAACATAATTATAAAAGAGAAAATTTATTTTGAAAATATTATTATAATCCTGTAAGTAATGATTTGACGATTTTATAATGGAAGAAAATAGCTGCACCCGCTGTATATGTTAAAAAATTCATTCTTACTGAGATTTTATTGAAAAGGTCATAAAGCACCTTGTTTGGGAAATGATAGAAAGATTTCATTCAAAACATATAAGGTAAAATATAGTTGTAAATGAATTTAACCCATAATATAGTAAATAGTAAAAAAATTAAATACATATTTCTGAAAACATAGATGTGGATTATAATGAGGTCCCACTGGATAGTTATGTATTAACAATCTCAGATAAGTGAAGAGATTGTAAAATTAACCCTTACCTTGCACATTCCATTATTCAAGGTTAAATTTTACCTCCTGTATATTGATCATAGTATGATATTAAATTATACCAGAACAATAATCACTTTTATTGAATTATAAATGATTTATTTATGACTTTATAAAACATATTTAATAATGATTTCTAGGTTAAATTAACATTTCTGGTAATAATCACTTTCTTTATCGTACGTGTTTTAACATCTTATTCTTGATCACATCATTTAGATCATGATTTAACTATATCCTGAATATAAAACACGATTTATATATAATATATAAATGAATATATATATATGTGTGTTTGTATAATAGACAGATATATGAAATTCAAAACACTATTTATGGAGACGGTAGGTCGTACGTACGCATAAACATTGTTTCCATTTTCATATTGTATTGAATGGATGTAAGGCAATAAGATATATGTAAGTAAATTCAAACACACAAACACAAACATATAAATATCCATTAGAATTATTATTTCATATGTTACTTAAATTTTATTAATAATTATTTTTTATGTTCATTGTTGAATGGTGAACCCGCAATAAAATCTCATCGCGTCATGGAGACGGTAAGCCGTACGTTCAAATGGGAGACAATATCATTTTCATAATTATAAAAAGGTGTTGAAATGGATGGTATATTAGTTATAAATAAACATTATAATGATATATACATTATTTATATACATAAAACCAATTAATATATTCATCAAAATGACATAGTATTGAATAACAAATTACACTACGGCGTGGAGACTGTAAGCCATACGCACGCATGAATGGTGACATTATCATTCATAGGATGAATTAAGAAATGAATATGGTTGTAACATATTATTAATAACATCAAAGTATGTATAAGTTACTGTATTAATTATTTTGGCATGGAAATAACAATTAAAGAGTAAGTGGAAGAAGAAAAAGAACTCTGGAAGATGTGATAAAATAATTACCTCTTATTTGGGTGTTTCCTTTTGATTTGAAAAAAAGGGCTCCATTGGTTGTATTATTTCTCAAGGGAAGGCCTTTAGGTTTAAGTGAGTGAGGTGGGGATGTGATTTCTGTAGTTTTTGGCCAATCCAAACAGCTTTGGAGGTGTGAATTTGAGATAAGGGGAAGTGCCCATTTATAAGAGTGGTGAGGGGCACTTTAGGAAAAGATTGAAATATTATTTTATTATAAAATAATTTTTTGTTTCTAATCTCTACAAAATGAATTTAATTCTAGGATAAGATGGTTATGGGTTGAAACCCGGTCAACAAATAGGTTTTATAAAAGTTTATGTCCCCATATTAACCTTATCTTTCAGATTTAACTCTAGGTTAAATAGTTAATCATTTACCATGTCTCCTTGTATTTTTATATTATATAATTAGTAAACTTATAATAAAATTCCAGGAGAACTCAATGTGGTTTATTAATTACATATATATCATTATATAAGTATTCTATCCGAAATATTGATTTTTAGAAATATTATATCATTTAATAATAAAGTATTTGTTTTAAAAACTTATTTATGTCAATTTTTACAATATTTAGTATTTGGTTTTTCTGAAAGTCATAACAACATGATTACATCAAACATAATGCATAGAATCAACCCTAAAATGTCATATTCCACTGAAATTTTCGTTTATGGGATCAAAACATTCATAATATATTTATTTTAATATTTATAATACCATTTATTTGATTATATCATTAAAAAAGAAATTAATACATCATCATTGTGTCATAAATAAATTTGATTATATAATGACTCAAAATTATAAAAAAAATAACATGACGTAGGAAATTATTTATTTATTTCTAATGAATATTTATATTCTAATTTATAATATATATAACTATATATTAAAAATGGATTTGTTATGAAACATTGAATTTAACACTTTTATGTCTTCTTTAAGTAAAATAATAATAAATCTTCTAATCTAATCCAATTAGACCAAAAGGATCATATATTATTCCTAAGGATGGTTTACCTTTAATTACCCTACTTAATTTTTAACCGTGTTAAATAAAAGTCAAAAATTACTATTCCCAAAAATTATAATCATCTTATTGAACAAAATTTTACTTGCTGATGTCAAAAATGTATCTTGGATTATTGAAATTCAATTCACAAAATCGGTAAAATTCTGTTTTATGCAAATTTTCAAATGTGCCTAGAAGGTGGGTAAAAGACATTAAAAAGATCAATTAAATTTTATACATCTAATTTTATTATTAAATGATTCCAATTAATTAAATTGAACTTATATAGGTATTATATATCTTTTTTGTTTTAAAAATTTTAACTAAAATATATAATTATTTAAATAAAAAGTTGGTTTTAAACAATAACACATTATTTTTCACAAGTCATAAATAATATGAATGTTTTCAGAAATATACATAAAATTTACCCAAAGATAATTTTGATATTATGAATAAAAAATGATTAATATTTTACCAAATTCAAAATAAGGAAGTTGAATTAATTATTTTTAAAATAATTTCCCATCTCAAAAACCAAAAAGTGGGTTTTTAAGAAGTAAAAACTATCAAAAAAATGACACGTGTTAATGTCAAATTTAAATGTGAAATTACTTACAATGACAGAAATTCTATTAAATGTTAAGAATATAATCTAATTATACTTCCAAACCATTCAAATTCACAATTTAACAATATAAATTATTTTTATGAAAAATTTTCTTTTAAATTAAAATTTATTATTTTTCATTATTCATCAAAATATAAAAGTTAACCGAAAATTACCAAAAAAATATTCAAATTAAAATTTAAGTTCTGATTTTATGAAAGAATGTAATATAATTAAATTGAATATATAAAAGTGTCAAAGAGTGGTTTTTAAAAATGATCACCATTAAAAGGAGGTAAAATTGCATTTTTAAAAAAAATACTTATTTTATTTTAAAAAATGAATTTGTTCTTAGATTATGTATAAGAAACAAATAATATGATTTCTAAAATTATATGGAGTACATAAAATTCAAAATTCAGTTAAGACTAATCATAAATGCTTTTTGAACAGCTAGTTTAGTAAGTCAGGAAATGCTCAAACTCAGTTTTGCGTGTAACACAAGTTATTGAATTACCAGGATGAGATAACGTACTATGAAATCATAGTTTGTTAATGAAGCCCATATTGTGGTCTACATGTTTTTGGGTTCTTGGAAGAAATTTTTTTTAAATAAATATTATCTAAATAAAAGTAAATTATTCACATTATTTCATTATTTATTCATTATATAATTCAATACAATATTTTTCACTAAATATGTTTTAGACACTATTGGTGATGACCTACTAAGTTGTATTTACACCCTACTCAGCTTTCCTGATCTGTACCCAAATATATTACATTATTGTAGGACATGATATGGAAAAAGGTCAGGTGTTATATGGATAAGTTGAGATGGAGCAAGGTTGAGGGATTCATACATGGATAAAAATCCACATGGGTGTCTTTAGTGTCATTACTTTTCAATTTTAATTTATGAAACATGTGACCTACCTTAATGGGGATTTTCTTCTTCTTTATATGTATTTTTTATTTCCAACATTGATTATATTTAATATATTGGTATTATTTTTTATATATTATTCCAATATTATCTATTTATTTCCACTGGTGTTTACTCTGATAAAAGATGGTAGTATGTCTCAATGACTATCTTTCCAGACCCCCACTATTAGTCAGAACCCTATAGTGTATAGGGAGGTGCACGTGAGGTAATGTGGTAGTCTGTATTGAGGCTCTGATGTGGGGATCCTATGCAGAGTTGTTACAATGAGGTATTAGAGGTCCATTTTTAATTTCTCATTATTTTGTATTTCTAATGGGTAAAATTATATAGGAGACTAGGTAGAGTCTAATTCAGGGTAATGACCTCATTCCTGGGTATTTAAAAAACCATAAGCGGGAATTCCATGTACTTAGGGTGGAACTATTGTTATTGTTGTCTTCTGTTACAATTGATTATTATTTCAGCTTGAGTGACACGCTTATTTTATACTGGGATATTTCTTTTAGATTTCTTAAAATTGAATTATGTCCCATAATATATATAGTGTTGTGTCTGCATGCATCATTCTAGACACTAAATATTATTTTGTGGCATGAATCATTTCATACTCACATGGGAAAATATGTTTTGGGTATGTTATTAAGCAATGACTATTTTCCTTACTGATAAATTTAAATTAATAAAGGTTCCTAATATGATTTATAGAAATGTAAAATGATCCAAATATGAATAAATTAATGTCTAATTGAGAAATATAACTAATGAGAAATTCATTACCCTTGTTATACATGACATAGATTTAATATGGTCAACGGTAGATATAACACCATAATTTTGACCATGTGGGATGGAATGGGGAAATAACTTGTTGTATAT
This sequence comes from Viscum album, assembly GCA_963277665.1. Taxonomy (NCBI): domain Eukaryota; kingdom Viridiplantae; phylum Streptophyta; class Magnoliopsida; order Santalales; family Viscaceae; genus Viscum; species Viscum album. The sequence goes on from OY728121.1 coordinate 462,973,267, forward strand.
TTTTGTTTTTTGTCTCACATAAACATGTTAACTTTGTAAAGTGTGATCTATGGTGTGTTCTAGGATTTTAAGAAATATTCCTCCACAATGACACATTTTGAAGGGAATATTGAATTACAAAGTGGTGGATGATCCTCTTGTAGTGTAACCTGAGACACTGATAGTGGAAGGTGAGGATGTTAGAGAGCTATAATCTTATAACATGAATTTTTTACTAAAATTTATTTAATGAGATGTATGGTGAGCTTTGCCGAGAATGTATAAACTTACCTGAGAGTTTTGGATGCATCACCATCCATCTTTTACTAGAGAGAGTGGACCTAAGAGAGATGTGTTATTGATTGAATCTATCCAGACTAAACATGACAACTTGGAGACTCGTGTTGAGTAGAGAGTCAAGATGGTAGCTTATATATTATGTTTTCATGTGAAATTTTAGTTGGACATCCAGACTCAAGATCAATGACAAGAAGCTCTGGAATTGAAGGCATTTTAGTAGAATATATAAGAGTACTTTTATATAGAGATGATAATGCATGGGAGGGTAGCTGAGTTCATAATGTTTACTCAGGAAAATATGTCTACGATGGAATTTTTAGGATGATTTATCAATTTTTAGTGCTTTTCTTCATTTATGGAAGTAGATGATGATAATTCAACAAAAATATTTTATGATGGAATTAAGTGTGAAATTATGTCCCAGGTGAGTATCTTTAGGCTGATAAAGTTTATAGAAGTGGTATATTAGGATATCATTTGTGAGGGGACCTGAGGGAGAATTCCAGTGGTAGTCTTGTGGTTTCTATTAAATGGTATGGTTGAATGTCTTCTGAGATTAGGGAAAAATATCAGAAAATGTTTTCAAAGAGTAGTGGTAGGAAAAGTAGACAGTTGAAGGGTATTTTATGCATTGCCTTAACTAGTTTGTTTTTTATTAGTATTGTATTTTATGTAATTTTTAGAAAACATTCAATCAATAATTAATGCAATGTTGAAGCTATGAAAAGGTGGGACATCAACATCGGTTCTTCGTGAATGCGGGGACTAAATTTAGTGATAGTACAACTAGACATATTTAATGTTTCTAAAGGTGACATTATACATCATATGAGGTGGGAAACTGATGTTCTACTACCATAGTTGTTAGAGGAAATTGATGTTGTTCTCCTTGGGTATAGTTCCCACAACGACATATTAGTGCATCTTAAGGGAGTTAAAAGGTATCCTAGGGAAGTGAGGAAGGACAGTTGCATGTATTCAAGCCTATATATGTTGATGGGATGGATGGACCATCGACAATGAGTAGTAGTATTATTTTATCTTCTACATTATATTTTTCGTTTTTTATAATGGTTCCTCCCATTCCATTATATTATCGAAACATGTTAATGGATTCTGACTAGTGGTGGAGTTCGTTGAAATGGTTATAACTATTGTTACACCATTGGGAGTGTGGTTTATTGACATGTATTTGTGAAAGGGGTGTTCTCTTGAGATCAGGGGTAATGGGTTTTATGGGATCAAAATATTCTTGATATGATAGGATTTGACCTAAATATGGCTATGTACTTGATAATCGCATACTGAACCCACATAGACTGTTACCACATGAGAGTTACATTTACATCTACTAACAGTGAAAATTTCATTCACCATGGAGAGTGTGATATTTAAGTGGTCCAAGCAGGGCCAATTACTCAGCAATTGGCAGAGCTCACAACCCATGTTTGTTGTCAATTTATGGATGATGGTGGTGTTAGTAAATATTTAATTCAATCAGTAGTGTAACTACTTTCATATGTCTTTTCAAAGGACATCTCATGGCTTCCTCCTAGGAGTGTGGAATTAACTATTGATGTCAAGCTAGGGGATGATCCAATATCAATTATACCATATATAATGGAACTGATAGAGAATAAATAGATCTATAATCATCAATAAGAGTTTTTTGATAATGTGTTTAGTTGTTCAAGTACATAAACATGGGAATCACGTGTGTTCGTTGTAATGAATATTAATGGTAGTTTGCATTTCAATGTTCATTACTGAAATATGAACATGATGACTATAAGGAACTGCTTTCCAATTCTATGTATTAATGAACTGTTTGATCAGAAAAAATGACATTGTGTGGTCTTGAATATTGACTTGATATTAGGGTATCATTAGATACGAGTTAAGACATCTAATATATCAAGGACTGCTTCCGGAATAAGGTTTGGCCTATATGAGCTCCTTGAAAAAGAGTTTGCATTGATGATTTCTCCAATAGTTTTTGTTTCGAAGATTAACAAAATCATCCATCCATACGTGGATCAATTTGTAGTGGTGTTTCTGATGTCATCTTTTTTGTACTCCATGACTCGTGATGATCATTCCCAACATTTTGATATTTTTTGGAGTACAGTCAGAGAGCTTAGACTATATTCCATGATATCTAGGATTCAATTTATGATTGATCATGTAAACATCCTAAGCAACATAATATCATCGGAAGGTGTGTCATTAAACCTGGAGAATGTTCGGGTTGTGGTTTCATTAAAATATCCCAATAATGTATTCAATATCAATAGCATTTTCTTCTAAGGGGATATTATAAGAGGTTTATCCATATCTTTTCCAATTTTTCAGAGCCACTATCAGGATTTAACAAATAGGGTATAAAATTGAATGATATGAATCATGTGAGAACACCTTAAAAGATTTGAATAGGCCTTTGACATTAGCACGAATTTTGATCCTACCAGATTCAAGTGAGGAGTACATGGTGTATTATGAAACATCTAGGATCGGACTGGGAGCTTTATTGATGCATATAGATCATGTTATGGCATATGTGTCTCAGTTGTTGGGGACAAATTTGTGGAACTACCCAACGAATGAACTTTAGTGGGAAGTAATGGTTTTTGATTTATTTTGTTGGTGACAATGGATGTTGGGAGATATTATTTTGGTGTTTTCTGACAACAAGTGTTTGAGATACTTATTTTCATAAGGGTATAATGTTTTTAGGCAACGAAGATAGGTTGATTATATGTAGTTTTTTTATATTGAGATTTTATATAAAATTGGGATGGGAAATAGTGTGGAAAATGATTTGAGTAAGAAAACTCCAAATCAGGTAGTTCATTAGTATAGTGTTTAGTGGAAGATGATGATGTTGCTATATAAGATCAATGTTGTTGTTCAAGAGAATCATGATTAGATGAATCTCAATTCAGTTTTAGTGGAGTCTACTCTTTTGAGATGGATCCGTGATAAATAGTTTTAAAATATGGCATGATTTCACTTGAGGGGAATCATTTAATGTGGGGAGTCACATCTAGACTGGTTGATTTATGAGTACGAGATCATCTGTGTGATGAATCAGGTTGTTGTGCCTACCAGCATGTGAGAGGATCCCATGATAGAATTTCATGTCTTGAGGTGGAAGTACATCCAGGTGTGACCGAAATGTATTATTCCCTTTGATAAAAGTTTTAGTGTCCAATAATGAAAAATGAAATAGCATAGTTCATGAAACAATTCTAAACATGTCAGTAGGTGAAATAAGATAATCAACAACCTAGAAGATTATAACATACATTTTCCATTCCAGAATGGAAGTTGAATGATGTGACCATGGACTTGAGGGTAGGTCTTATAAATATTTATAGGAGGAATGATGATATCTATGTTTCTTTGTATTAGTTGACTAAGGAAGCACATTTAATACCTATAAAAGAAACCATCATTGAAGAGTAGTTGGGAGAACTATATGTTTGGGAGATAGTATTTCAAAATGGGGTGACACATACAATAGATTTAGACCTCAATCCATGTTTTAAATCACACATCTAGTAGGGTTTCTTTAAAAAGCTAGGTACACAGGTATTATTGAGTATGGGTTTCCTCCCATAGATTTGTCGGTAGTTTTAATATATAATAAATATTCTTGAGTATATTCTTGGGGGAATATGTTCTTGATTTCCTTTCGTAATGGGAGAAAAACCTATATTATGTGGAATTTTACTATAAAAATTTTTATAAAAAAACTATACACATGGAACCATAAAAGGATATTTTGGGTATGTACCTTTTAACACTGCTATTATGGATCAACGTTGGTGAGTCAATGTTATTGGGACCACTTATCATGTTAGAGAAGTCAGAGCATGCTCATCTTATTCATAAATATATCGATACAGCTCAGAGTTGTTATAAATTTTATGATAGTAGACCGAAATGCCATCTATATTATATGGAGTGTGGTGGTGTTTTCCTCTGGGTGTCTCATAGGTTGGGTCGCTGTAGGGTATAAAAGCTTGGAATGGTGGCATCCATGTTTGTTTAAACTTTTTAAATAGTGTGGAAAATAATTCTATTGGCATAAAAATTGGCTCTTCCACATAAATATAGTGTTTTGAATGATGTTTCCATGTATGAAAACTTCAGCAGTACCACCCTGAACCTTCTCATGCAGTCGATGTGGGTGATAACGAGTTTGAGATATATGCAACATTTGCAGAGCATCTGATACATTTTTTTTGACCAATGTGAGAATGTGATGATGGTTAAGATAGTGATGACAGTTCTTGTTTTATGGGAACATAACTGACCTCAATAGGAGACTTGGGATGTTAAAATATGGGCTGAGTGTCCCAATTTTGTTTGAATCATTATATTAGAGAGTGTTGGATTTGTATCTTATCGATGAGCAGTTATAATGTGGGGAAATTTTAAGATCCCTGTTTTTTCATGGAATAAATATTTTTTATATTTTTGTCAAGATGGTTTTGGATTGAATTTAATAAAAAACATAAATTAATTTCCAATCATGAAAATTTACACCACCTTTATGTAGTTATCCCCCCCTTATCGACATGTCACAAAACTAGATTATACTCTCTCTAATAATCTTTCACCATGTGTAGAAATTTCATGAAATAAGATTACACCAAATGTAATTTGATTATACCCCATATATGATTCCACCACATGTATTTAGATTACCCAATGTGTAATATTTAATTAAGTGTTTTTAATGGTTTGAAGGGATTTCCTTTAAAAAGGTGAAATTAGTTGAAAATCATTACACGATGTTAAATGAGGATTCATGTCATGTAATTATAATGTCAATAATTTTTAAAACTCTTCTCTAGCACCTTATACCCCTATGAACCGAAATTTGTTTTCCTCAAAATCTCCACACACAAATATTTTAGACTGAAACATATATACAACCCTCGGCCTTAGTTCAAAACTCCTTTGTGCATTGCATTATTCAATTTAAGACCTTCATAGTATCTCCTTCATTGTTTCAGTTATTAATCAATTGATTTATAAGATTTTTATTTAGTCAGGAAGTGATCTATAATTAGATCATAGATATATGGGCCTATATTTTTAAGGTATTCCATCATGTTTTTAATATTTTTCTAAATCTATTTAGATTTTCTAGTTCCTGTTGAGGGGAATATAGAAATATATTTCTACCACATACATTGGGTATTGTAACCATTTCCTCCCCTTCCAAGGAGTCATATAAAAAATCATATTCTTCAATGAGTTCATGATTGGTTATGATCTAGTTGGGTATATTAATTGTTGAGCTTTCTTCATCAATGATCAAGAGGTAGGTGGTATACATTTCCATCCCCTGGTCAGGATTTAGTTTATGCATATGCAATTGTAGTAGTGTTTTCTTATGATTAACAACTGATTTTCTTTTTATTCAATTAATTAATCGGGTAAATTAATTAATCTAAGGATTAAAAAATTATGAATTGAACTAGTTAGATTAAATAATAAATTGAAGAATTAATTATGAGTATTTTTGAATTATATATTTGGTTAAATAATTGGGGGATTAATTAGGGATTTTTATATGATTAATTAATTATCATTAACAAATTAATATAATGGTTGATATTAGAAAATTGATGTAAATAATTAATTAATGAATTAATTATATATCAAGAATTTAATAGTGAAATTGAAGTGATTAATTAGCCACTTGTATAATTAATTGGAGTGAATTATTATTAATTAATTGGTGATTTAATTAATGGAAATTGTGGAATTAAATTAATTATTGAATTAATTGATGGGTTTTATATGATTAGTTAGTTGTGAATTAATTAATGGAATGATTAGTGATATTGGAATTGGACGTGATAATTTTTACATGAAATAGCACCTTGGATAACCATTTTGTGAGAATGATATTAGATATAGAAGACAGAGGGAGTTCTAATATTGTTTACTTAAGGACTATGTAAGCCCTAAGGTAAGAATCCTGTGACAGATGTTAATATTTTTAAATGAAGGACAGTCTCAACCTTAAAGGGAAAATATAATTGGATATTTTTTCCACGAGGAAATTTTTAGGCTTCGTTCCATATTACTCACATTAATCTCTTGAGGAAATATCCCATTTTCACATTACTCATGCCTAACAGAATTACATGATTTATATATTTGATAAATGCCATATAAATTTTGATAATGAAGGCTAACATGGACATTTGGATTTTTTATATCCCATTGTGATAGTCCAGACTGTGGAGTGGTCTGAAGCACATATTGTGGATTGACTTTCAATAAGATACTAGATGAAAATGTTGTTAAAGATAGAGTAATTGAATAAACATAAATAGTTAAATATATTGATTTATTTATTCTTTCTATAATTGTATACACTGTTTAGACATTATTTGTTTTATAAAAACTAAGTGGTGGCCTATGATATTTTACTCACACCCTACTAGGTCTTCTTGATTGGTACCTGAATAGATTACTTGGTTATAGGAAATTTTACTGACAAATGACAAATATTAGATGGATATGTTTTTATAGAGCATGGTTGAGGGAGCCAGATGTGGTTCAGGAACCACTTGTGTTCCTTTGGAGTTTTTATTTTTCAGATTTTTTTTTGAAAAATGAGTGATATATTAGAATATCATGTTTTCTTCACCAGGTAGATATTTTATTTCAATATTTGATTCGATTTAGATAGTGGTAATTTTTTTTATTTTATTTGCATTAAATATTTTCTATTTATTTTAGTCTGTGTTTAAATTTATAAAAAAGGGTATAATCTACCCATTCATGACTAACACAAACAATGCTTCTTGTTTCCACCCTCTAGCATATAGGGTGGTGCTCCTAAGGTTATGTGGTAGTCAGGCTCAGGAAATCGGTGCGGGGCACCCAGTCTAGGATGTGAAAGCAATATACATTTTTTATTTATTAATACATAACATGTAAAAATCATTTTTTAAAGAATAAATATATTAATTTAAAAATCGTTTTATTAAATAAAATTATACCCAAAAAATTAATTATATTACTAAAAATACATATATTCCATTTTTTCATCAACATTATCTATATCAGTAAAACCATTGATAAAGTTATAAATGTATACAATATCACATATCCTTTAGAATTTGGGGTGTGTATAATAAAATCTATCTAATACATCATATTTTATTTCTAATGAAATATATATAAATTTTATAGTGTATAAAATTATAGAAACAATTAATGTAAATAAAAAATTCCCATTACTATGATAAAACCAAATGATGATATCTCTTCATTATCACACACTTTTGTTCCCATGTAGCTATTTTTAATTTCTCATTTCTCCATAGAACAATAGTCGTCTGAGTAGCCTTGTTCGAAAACAGTTTATCAATATAATACAAGATTTATTAAATTTTTTATACATAATAAAGTCATTAATCCAACCTAAAAAAACTTTTACTCAATTATAATCAATTTAAGGGTATGTACTTTCATAAAAATTCATACATGGAACATACCGTGAACTAAAGATATGTTTGGTGTAATCTCTAAGTGATACAATACATTCCCAGTTTGATCAGGCATATCAAAGCTTCAAATATAACTAGGGAATAACATTCCTTATTATCAAATATCATAAACATATTATATACAAAAATTTATAGGAATATCTTATAATGAACATAAAATTCAAAATCTAACTGAAGATTACTAGCATAATTGTTCTCTAAAAATTTTATTTTCATGATTTGATGTTGAATGACTCCAAATTTATCTTCCACTTCATCTTTTAGATCAAGTACCAATAGATTCATTCTCCAGATTCATCCCAACATTATATTTTATTGGACTTCATTCCAAAGATGACTTCATTTGATGCCATATGAATGCTCGAGTAAATGCATTTACAGTATGAAAACATGACTATATGGAGGTATCGATCCCTGGAACTATGGAAATATAGAGAGAAAATTATCTCATTTTATCATCCATGTATTAAATATTTCTCTTAAAATAAATATATATCTAATGATTAAAGGAATTATTGAAACACATCTCTATATTGAGATATTTTTAATGAATTTTAAAAGAAACTAATGTATGTTTCCGATCATGACAAAATATAATAGAATTTTATAGAGAATAAAATATTACAAGATAATATTTTCTAACTGAAAAACATCATGAAAAAATTATATTAAATATAATTTTTCATTTCCTAATTCATAGTTTGATAATCTAGAACAAAAAAATCATTATGGATGTTAGGTTTTTTGGGTAGAAATATAATGAAATAAAATGTGATGTTTTAACATTTCCATTTTTCTATGTGTAATGATTGAATCGTATTTCTAGACATATGTCTCCCTGCACTGGTTGTTTGAAAAACAAAACATCGACATACATACTCTAGAATATATGCCTTCATTTTTTCCCAATGTAAATACTTTTCTAATCTCTATACGTCGTCTTACATCTGCGATAAAGTGGGAATTAAGATTCATGATCATCTTCCAACAGCTCTTCTGGAATGACTATTGTTGATGGGACCCAATTTTTTTTATGAAACATATCATTAAATCATAATACTTTTTGACCATAAGAACTATTTTCAATCACTTTTATATCTATACAAAGTTCTTCCATACCTCTTTAATCTCCACATTTCTATATGGTTAAACACTATTATTAGAAAAAATATTTTCCCCCTTCCTTCTTGAATTCAGGGTCCATCCTTTCCAAATCAATAAATAAAAGATATTTTTTAACCGTTATCATTCAAAAGAGAGCATGATTATTTGAACTCAATGTATTCTCAACCTTAATCACTTCCCTAGGGTGGTAATGTTTGGAGATTCCATAATCATTAATCAACTCAATCAATCGTATTTTGAACATATTAAAATATTTCTAGGTGAATATATAGTTTAAAGATTTAAAATTAGTTTATATTTTATTCATTTCATCACTAAAATTACTACCTATATATAATTAATTCAATAATTAAAATTTATATATCTATATCCAGATATGGTTTATTTTTCACATGAACAAATAGTTTGAATGAATCATATTATACTTCCATATCATTGTAGATACTAATATATCACAACCCCTTCAATTTTGAATCCATATAAATCTGAAACCCTTCTCAACTATATGAATATCTGATCAATGATGAACTATACCATATTATCTTTTGTTCCTTGAAATATTATAGTTATTCTTAAGTCATAATGAAATTTAATCTGTTGTAATTTTATATTAAGACTTTATTAGATAACTATTAAAAATTCATCCAAAATAATTGATATTAACTATCTAATATAAGTAAAATATTTATCAATGTCACCATGGTTATCAAGGAAAATATTTAATAATATTGATCCCCAATGGATGCACTGATATACCCACTTTGGAGAATATATGAACCAAAAATAAAATATTCTAAATATATAACTTATTATTGATAAATTTTATATATAATTTATCCCTCTATATTATATTTAGTACAATCCAAAAGTGATCTCTATAGTCATTATTAGTTTCATAATATATATTAATAACACCAATAAACAATAACACCAATATATGAAGAAAATATCTAAATATAATAATCATTAAAAACATGATGTTAAAGGGGTGATAATTAAAACCCAATGAAATCACTATAAATTCATATTTTCATTATTTTTTCAAAAGGATTAATTTGGTATGACTTCACTTTTCACCATTAATTTAGTGTAACTATATCATAAATAAATCAGGATAAAATATAGAAATCCTTGTAATTAATCAACTAAATCATCATCAAAAGTGGCAGGATACTTATTTTTGACCATAGTCATCTTGAATTATCAATAATCAATGTGGTGTTGAATTGATCCATATTCCTTCATAAAAAATGAATATGGTATCCCCCGAGCGATTTAATTGAATTTATGAATCCCTTATCGTCATTTATCTAATTAGTCATCTTCCATTCACGAAACTAAATGGGGTTTATTATATTTGGAGTCTCTAAAATATTTTTAGTATTAAGCGTGAGTTATATTGAATATTTAACAACATGATTTCAAGGGAAAACTAGATCGTACTATAGAAATACAGTGACAATCACCCTTACATTAGCAATATGTATGATTTTTTGTTTCTCCACAACCATACGAGTTAAATACCCAACTTGAATTCGAATAATGAAACACACAAAAGAATTATAATAACTATGAAGTATATATATTTCCGTACACAAACAAATGGTCATATATTGGTTCATAATATCAAATAAAACTTCCCTTACCTAGTAATAGATATGGTATATTTACAAGGAAATAATAATATATGCCCAATGTAACATTAAATTAAAAATGAGGAAGAATAAAAAAAATTACATGATACACATTCCCCCAAACAACAATATAAATGGGATCATAGAATTTATATTCGGTCATCATAAAATTAGGTGTTTCCCTGAAAACTAAAAAATAATAATTGAGGTTGTAATCATATACACATAGAAAATAATTATGATATAAAATAGTTGGTATATCTGGAATCATAAAAACATTTAATGGTCTACAGTGTAATGTTTTTGTTCATTTCACCACTTTTTTTCTTAACCCAAATTGGAAATAGTTACTGCAGGAAATTACCCGCATACTTTAGGCATAAAATGGCTAGTTACCTTGATCATCATCAATATCCATAAATTTGATTACAAGTTATCATAATTATCATAATCAAGATTTTTAAACATTGGATTTTGTGTGGTTTATTCTGTGTATCTTTCCCTCCACTCACATCATTAGATGATTTTTTTTGCAATTACTTCGAAATTCAATTGACGGTGACCCAATTTCCTAGACTTAAAGAATTTACTATTCATAATAAGATAATTTCTTCTATTTTTCTTTCGATAATTTGTGAATAAATGAAGACTCATCTTCTTCCCTCTTTGGTTTTTATATTATGTATTTCTTTAAATTTTACCTTTCTTTTTTCTCAAGACCATCTAATTAAAAGTTGAATCTTGAAACAACTTCTACATTAAGAGAACATCGAATAATTTATTCAAATATAATGATGTCCCTTTTCGTTAATGGCCACCAAATACATTGTATTGATAGAAAAAATAATCTTATAATAATTCTTTTAGCTTTTATTATAATACAATAATCGTACATTATAATTCATTGAAAATTTGACTCGTACGTACTAATTGATTCATTATCCTTCTACATTAGATTATAGAATTACTAATCCATTTTTTATAAATAATATTTTAATATAACTTACAAATTAATATGTGTATAAACTCATGAAAATATATTGATACAATTTATATCAAATTACATGTGTTCTTAGTAAGAGTAAACCATGATTCTATTATCCTTCCAAATAATGAATAATTAAAATTTACGTTCTATGATCCAGAAACTAGAGAATGGACCATATATTTGTAGTGATATTGATCAATTTTATAGAAATTAGTTATTCATCGAACAAGCTAAAATAAGGTGGATGTTGACTCATATAAAACCCAACATAACATTGTTATCGTCTAATTTCATTTATATGGTTATATTGAATCATGGATTCAAAATAAAAAATTTCATACAGACAATATTTTTTAACATTTACATTAAAATTTGGGTATTAAAGAGGATAATCGTTCAACTTTCCATCGAATTCATCAATATAATAGTTCCTCATAGCTATTTCATTGAATAAAACCATAAAGTGTAACATATCATTTTTTTCAATGAAAAATCAATGTTTAATAGCCTACATGATTCGCCACATCAATCTTAAACAAACAACTATATAAAATTTAAAAGTTACAATTAAAACCTATCTATTAGAATATAGGGGAATGAAACTATTGATGGACTAATGAAAACATGGTTTACATATATATACATATAATACATTATTTGGGGAATAATTAATTATAAAATCATGTAAAACCCTTTTTTTGAATGAAATGAAATATTTTTTTAAAATTTATTTAAATGTGAAAAACTTTGTTTTTGAGTAAAAAAATGGTAAATAACATTTTTTCGATACAATAAATGATATATATATATATATAATATTTAATATATTGTTTAAAAATCATCATATTTTTTTCTTGTCATGATATAATATCAAATTCTATTTTATGAAAAGAACAATTATTTTTCAAAAAAGGCAGTTTTCCAGCCTTTTGATAGTATACTAGTATAAAACATAGTTTGCACATATTTATAATTTATTTTTTAAAAATTAATATTCTAATTTTAAATTGTGTTATGGAGGTTTCCTTTGGTTGAATATTGTGTATTTTTTTGATAAGTTTCACGTTTTCATGAATAGTGACAAAATAATGCATTTTAATTAAAATCAACATTTTAATCACATTTATTTGTTGTGTTAAATTATATTTTACATTGTTTTTAAACTATATTATTTTCATTTTTTATCATTTAATCCAATTTATATCATTTCGATCAATTTCTCATTAAAATTGTATTTAAAAACATTGTGAACTTATGAATATTTTTACTTTGGAAACCCATTTTCTTCCCCCTCAAAAGGAATAAATTTTAATTAATTCATTTAATTTGTGTTTTTTAAATTTTGAAAATTGGACTCCATATTTTAAATCATAAGGGACAAATTTATAAAATATTTCCCTTCTATTTTATGAAAATATGAATAGTAACTTTTGTAATAATTTTGTTAGTAGTGTTAAAGGTAAATCATGTAATTAGTGGTAAAAATAATATTCTTAATATTATAAAATTTAGCTACAACATTTCCATATTTTATTGTAGTATTATTTAATTCCCTGTGTTCTAATGGCACATTTATGAGACAATTTATTACCTTTTGGGTGATCAATAAACCATTATAATATTATATTCAAATGAACATAAATTTTGTTACACTTTTGCTTTAAAAAGAGACATATTATTAATATGGGGTTATATAAGGGATAATTTCTACTATAAACAGTATTTTTAAAGATACAATTTTTTTCTTCATCATGGTAATTTATTTATAATTTTTTTTATATTATAATTACTTTAAATATTGATACAATTATGATGTAGAAATTGTTTAATTAATTGGAGAATCAAATCAATGATATAAAAACATTACAATAAATATTTCTCTATATAATTATTGAGATCCAAGAATATTATGTATTTATTTGAATTTTTATTTATTATTTAATGTCTTTTTCTAAAGATATTTGGTTTTTAATATATTTTATAAATGTCAATTGATGAATAGTCTAAAAATTGCAACTAATGATAATTTATAATAAAAAATATTTTATTAAATGATATAAAAATGATAAAAAATTTAAATTCATCCAAAAAATTATAAAAGTATTAAGATATCATATATGACTTATTTTTCTTGTTCTTTAATTTTTGGACATTACATTAACTCTCAAAAAGTAAAAACACATATTGACATGATAATAATTAATGAGCATAAATAATGGTTGAAACAAAATTATAAGGATTAAAGAAGTCAAAACATATCTAATTTTCATTTGATAATATTCATTAGTTGAAAAAATATATTGCCTTAAAAAATCAATTTTTAACCATTTTATTATAAGTATAATTTATATGCATTTAATATTTTGAGAAATTTCATTAGTCCCCATTCCCACGCTTGTAAAAGGGAAGACATTCTTATATTTTCCACACATATCTAATCCTGTGTTTTCTGACCATGATATACCCAAATATCGTCCTATAATCCCCTCCCACATTCTATGTCCATTATTTTAGTCATAAAACCCTCATGAGAGGTGCTAATGGGTTAATCAAAGGAGTTTATGTGAAGAATATGTATCATTTTTAATTAATTATTTCTATTTTATTTCTTCTTCAAATATATACAAATATTTATAATCCATTATCAAATAATGAAAATGTTGTATCAAATATATTTAATATTTATTATGTTAATACCATCACTTAAATCAATCTCTACTTCTGTAAAATGGGGAAATAATTATCATTCATGTTTATGAAGAACTACTACCTTGCAAACCTATATAATTTGTTTTCCATGACCATATCTAAAGACTGTTTATATTAATGGAATAAATTTTAATATATTATATTAATAACATAATTATCATTAAAAAATTATAATATATCATTTACCTCCTAACCATTCAATTCTTATAAAAATGATAACTTCTTTTATGCATACGTATGAACTACCACCTTCACGAAGCGATGTTATTAATTTCTCATCACCACATAACATGAATGATATATATATATATATACATTATTAATATATTATTATTTATATTATCATTTTCTTGAAAGAATAATAATACTTACCTTTTTTCCAAAATGATCGTTGAAAAATTAAAACATTCCTCATGTGTATGTACTACTTACCATCTATATGATTCTAATATAGTTCATTTTTCATATACATATTTTATGAATGGATTTAAAAGTATCATTGATGAATAAAATTTATTATTATGTCATCAATGTTTTTATAGGGTTGATGGACTGATGGCCACTTTCATAATTTTGATTATACCAAAGTCATATTCGTTTCAAGTACGCAATATCATCAAAACATCCAACTTGAACGTCCATAATTATGTAATTATTATAACCTGATAAAAAGTGAAATAATTAAAATCAAATTTATAAAAATGGGTTTTATGTAATTATATAATTAACCAATGTTTACATTTCAGCAATGTAAAGGTCATATGTGATGAATCATATACAAGGCAAGGGACATTACCTCAATTTCCTTTCATTAAGTTATAGTTTGATGTTAAACACCCACCTCTTTTAGGGAATATATATACAACCCATTGTAATTATAAATAATTAATTAAAAATAATGTTATTTAATAGTTTTTCAATTATATTCTTTAATGGGGATTTTGATTTTGATTTTAAATCTGGTATGGGACACGTGGAATGTCTAAATATTTAATTATAAAATATTTTTCTCTGTGTCAATATTCTAAATATTATTATATATATAATAATTATTATGTATTTTTATATCTATTTTTAATTTTACTCAATTTTTTTCAAAAATGAAACTTTTTTTGATTTATTTGTAACATTTTCTCAATAAAAAAAATTTTGTTCAATTTTTATCAAATAGGACAATAATAAATATTCCACCACCATGAATATTATTTAATTTATAGATTAAATTTTTAGATTAAATATATTATTAAATTAAAATAATTGCATTTTATTTTTATGTTAATTTCTTTGCAAATTTGGATTTTCAATGAAAATGGTGGGTTTGGGTTAAATATGGGTTAATAAAAGGAAACAATATTTTGATAATTGAAAGTGTTTTTCTTAGTGGTGTAAAAGATTTTTCAAGAGTTTTGTTTTTTATTTTGTCCTTGTAAATTAGGAAAAAAATGGTTTGATCCCCATTATAGCTCTTGGGTGTTCCTAGTATATCTTATATGAATTGTTGAGCCCTATAAAATCTCATTAGAA
Organism: Viscum album; assembly: GCA_963277665.1. Taxonomy (NCBI): domain Eukaryota; kingdom Viridiplantae; phylum Streptophyta; class Magnoliopsida; order Santalales; family Viscaceae; genus Viscum; species Viscum album. The sequence continues at coordinate 462,989,067 of OY728121.1, forward strand.
TCAAGAGGTCTCGATATAACATATAAAATTGGTGAGACCCATTATAGATCTCCAAAGAATTAGGTACTCATGATATGGATGTCAACCATATGGTTTTTCAATTTTATGGATTAATGTAAGAGATTCATGATAATTAACTCTAATGTAACCTATATGATTTTCTTATGATTTCAAATGTGTATTTAAGAAATGGTTTTTAATAGGGTTTCATGTTCTCAAATGACTAACAACTAACTTTATTTGTGTCCCTTACTGATATTTTTTATGCTCATCCCTAGTTTCAGAATGTTAATAATGGGATTTAAGGAAGAATAGAGGGAAGTATAATTTAAAGGGGATAATTGGGATTTTTTTTCAAATAGAGATAGCATGATTTATTTGTAAAGGGTTTTAATTGTTAAAAACACATACTATGTATAAGTTTCTACTTCTAATGTATTGGTATACTTATAAAGAGTTTTTAATAATACTCTAAAACTGTAATCTAAAAATATCATTAAATGTGACTTATAATATAAAAACATTATAAATGTTTTTGTTTTAGGTCATGTCCTTATAGTTGGTGTCAAATGATATTTTAAAAAAAGTTGGAGATTATGATATCTTTTTTGAGTTATTTATATCCTGATGGGTTTATAATTTTGATAATGATCATTAGATTACTGTCTTTGAAACCATTTTCATGATTTGTGTTATGAAATTTTAAGGTGATTATTTATATTTTTGGAGAAACGTTTTTGAGGTAATTATGCAGTATTAAATGTTGTAATGAAAATTGAATGGTATGAGATTAAAATTGAAGTTAAAAAATCTATGGTTATTTTTTTGGACATTATCATATATTTAGAATGACATAAGAATTATATAGTCTTATAAAATGGAAAACACATAGGATGGGTGACAACCCATTGTGTCCATAAAGGTCATGAGTTTTGATACCTTAACTAAAGGTTGATAAGGGTTCAACTCCTACCAATTGTGTATATAAAGTCTCGATATGTATGAATTTTTTATTTTTTTAATTGATTTGATGGAAGAATATTATGTTGATTTTAGGAACACATGTTTTATTCATTATATATCCATGATATTGTATGTTATTTATTGATTAAGTGATTAATGTTTTTTGGAAGACAATTTTTATTTTTGGAACATTATATGATTAATGTATATAGAATATTGGGGGTTCTTGTTGGAGGAAAAAAGGATTAATTTTATTTTAGTGGGAAATAATATACTAGGTTGATTTAGTTTATTTATGTTATAAATTAAAAATAATGGAGATTATGTGATTTAGGAAATTACATTTTTCAGGTGAGACATTAAGATTTGTTGAAGTTATTTGGAGATAAATGTAAAAATTTATCTCCAAACACTACGCTATCAAATCCTTCTCAATTTGGGGTTTCAATATCAGTTCTGATTAGTTTGAGGAATTTTTAGAATATTTATATATTTAATGGTCTTTGTTTACCTTTTGCAGCCACAATAGAATTTTGCACATTAAAATAGTTTTTATTATATAATGTTATTTTCTTTTTTGTGGAATTATCATACATATTCTAAAAAAATTTTGGGATAATATGAAATATATTAGGGATATATTTCCACAGAAGTGTGGATATAGTGTTCCATAGAAGATGATTCTAATGATTGGGGTATACAAATTCATTTTAAATAATTTTCATTTGGAAAAAAATAAGAGTTTCTGGTATAATTTAATTAAAGGATGAAACTCAACATATCGTGTATTTAAATTTCCTTATGTTATTAGTCCATGTATAAAAAAAATTCCTGACCTCAATTAAAAGGTTATAAAAAAACATTATCCATGTTGTTTTCTTTCGTAGAATTCAGTGACCATTTAACTCATAACATATTTTTTGTTTTTTGATAGTTATATTTCACTTAATAAATTTATAAATAACATTCCATTAGAGAATTATTGTTTCATTTCTAATTTATGGAAAAAATTTCCTAAAAGGAACCCTATTTTTTTTCTTAGATAACCTTCATACATATCTTTTTTATTTTAAAATGGTTGTTTCATATATATTTCATCCAATGTGGGATTTCAATAATGGTATTCTGAAAAGTTAAACAATAGTTACTAATCCCAAGTTTAAAATTACGAGAACAAAATTTATCAATATGGGATATAATGTATTATCCGATGTTTTTAAAAGGAATTTCTATCTTCACTATCATATAAGATATGCGACATCGAGCATAATCGAACAACTAAATAATATAAAAATGTTACCATTAAACTAAGAAATTAAAAAGTAGGGAATGAACACATTTAAAAAAATATGGAAATATTGTTTAAAAATTTAATGTAATTAATTATTTAGATAACAAATAATTATTAATGAATGTAAAAACCATTTCAGAATAAAAGAAATTTTTTTTCTGATAGACTATTTAAAAATGCACAAGTGTGTTTTATACTAAACTATTAATATCTTAAAATTGTTATATAATATTAATATAAAAAAAATATAATATATTTAATTTAATGTTCATCATTCATCTTATGTGTTTTATAGACATGATATAAGAACAAATCATACTTTACAAATACAAGAAGTAGTTTAAAAAAAGCATTTTCCACCATTTGATGTTGATCTTATTTTAAATATAGTAAAGAATCTTTTAAAAGTGTTATTTTAAAAAATAAAATTCATATCTGAAATTTTATTTAAAATATTTCCATTGGTTAAATTATATTAAATTATGTTTTATGTTTCTGTTTTGAGGTGTAGTATAAAAAATAAGGCTTTTAATATAAAACTACATTATAATCAAATACATTTATGGTCATAAAATATAATTTTTTGATTTTATAGTGTATAATTATAACTTTTGTATTAATTTAATTCAATTTAGTTAATTGGAAAAAAATTCACATTGTAATTGGATATAAAAACATTTTGAACATTTGAACATTTTTTCTTAAAAACCCTATTTTCTCATTCTTTCAATTGGATTAATTTGTAATTAATTTCCTTAATTTATGTATTTTAAATTAGGAAAAAGTGATTCCATATTTTAAAAAAAATGTTAAAAATTTATAAATTTGTTTCCTTTTATTTTTTTATAATATAAATTTTAAATGTAGTAAAAAATCATTACCAGAAATATGGGTAAATCAGGTAATTAATTGTAAAAATAATATTAATAATTTTATAAAAATTAAACATCACTTACCCAAATTTTAAATGATTATTATTATTCGTTCATAATCATTATGGGATCAGTTAGGAGGCCATTTAATGATTTTTTAAATACAATATAACCTTAAATAATTTATATTTAAGTGAATGTTAATTTTTTCATAATTTTGATACAATAAGAGAAATACTTTTAATATCGGATTATATAGGGAAATGTTCCAATATAATTAGTATTGTGAAATATAAAATATTTATCTAAATCAAGGTAAATTTTTTATAATTTTCTGTGATAAAAAAATACCTCGAACGATGACACAATGATGATGTAGTAATTGTTTAATTAATGTATGAATTAAAAAATGGATATTAAATATATTAAAATAAATAAAATTTAATGTAATAAATGAAATAAAAAAATATGGATTTTATTGACCTATTAATTTAAATTTAATGGAGTTTTTATTTAGATATCACATCTTTATTCTATTTTTAATGAATTTAGTGTTGAATTGTCTCAAAATTGGAATTAATATTATTTAAAAAAAACATATTAAATAATATAAAATTAATAAAAATATAAAATTCAGATAAATAATTTGTAGAAGTCATAAAATATTTACCATGAATCATTTTTTGTCCTTTTATGATTTTATAGTATTAAATTATTCTTCAATGTGTAAAAACAGATGCTGACAATATAAGAAACAATGAGGTTAAAAGGGGTTAAAATAAAAAGTTATGGATTTCAACATCATAAAATTATATATAATTTTAATTCGATGAATGATATCCGACCCAAGATAATAATATCATTGAAATAAATCTATTTTCTTCATTTTTCTTTTTAGTTAATTTATATTAATTAAATATTTTTGAGAAATACCAAGAGGGCCCCTCCCCTCTCTTATAAAAGGGAACCCATTTTTCTATATTCCAAAAACATAAAAAACTATTTTTTCAACCATTATTTTTAAAAATACCTTATATAATATCTACCCATATTTTAGAGGTCTTATTTATTAATAACACCATACTTAGAACTGTTATGGTGTTAATCAAAATAAATCATCTTAAAAAGACGTATCATTTTTAATTAAGAATTTTTATTTTATTTCCTCTTCGACACTCTTATATTTTTCTTAAACCATAATTAAATAATAATTATATTATTTTAAAAATATATATTTTTTTATGATAATATGAAAAACCTAAATTCTTTTCCAAATCCCTCAATTGAGATAATAATTATAATTTTAGTTTACAGCAAACTACTACCTCACAAACTGATATAATTCATCTTCCATCACAATCTCTCAAAACTGGTTTTATTAGTAATAGTAGTTTTTATAAATTATATTAATTAAATATTGATCTATATTGAATAATAATATATAATTTACCTCATTACCTTTCAATTCACATAAAAATGATGACATCATTCATGTGTACATGTGAACTATCACCTCCACTGAGCAATGCGATTTTTTTATAACAAAATAACTATAATGATATATATATAAGTATATTTAATTTATTAATATAATATTAATGATATAATGATAATTATATAAATGTAAATAATACAAACCTTTTTCTATAATGATTGTTGTGAAATGAAAATGTAACTCATTTGAACGTAGGGATTACAATATCAAAGATTATGATGTAGTTCAGTTTTCAAATCCAAATTTAATGAATTAATTTAAATGTAAATTTTTTTCATAATTTTTTTATTTATTTCTTGAATCTTATTTTTGATATAAATAACTAATGACCACTTGGACAATTGAAATCATACCAAATTCATTTTTGACTCACGTATCGAATATCATCAAAACATCCCACATGAACATAAATAATTACGTAATTGTTATAACATTGTAATAAGTGATAAAAATTAAATAATAAATTTTAAAAATGTTATAATGAAATTTAATAATTAACCTATATTTATTATTCATTGAGTAATTTGGAGATGTAAGTATACAATATGGTAATTCCATTTGTAAGGGATAGTTTGTAATTTATATTCTAATGATGTCCCCAATATCCTATGTTATTTTTTAATTTTTTATAATTAGTTTTTTAAGAGGATTTTATTAGGATTTCCTGTTGTCACTAGAAAATTTTTTTACATTCATTATGTATATTTTTGATATTTTTGGGATCCTACCAATTTTTAAAATGCTTTTCATAGGATTTAAGGGGTAATATATAAATGTTCTGATCAAGTAAATTATTTGGAAAATTTTATAAAAATAGAAATCATGTTTTACTCAAAAAGGGTTTGATTTCATGAAAAATGGACATTGATTATAATTTTCCAGTTTTATTGTATAGGTTTACATTATAATATTTATTCATAATTATGAAAAAAAACTAAAAATATCATCGAATCTGAATTTTGATTCAAATACACTTGAAAATTTTTGGTTTAAGGTTGGGTCCTTAAATGTTTTATCTAATGTTGGTTTAAACAACTTTTGGGATTTGGATGTTTTTATTAGAGTTATGGATATCATAATGGGATTATAGTTATCAAGATGATCATAATTTTAGTGGCTTATAAACCCTTTTTAAGTATTACTTAATGTAATTTTATAGTGATTTGTGATGTTTTGGAGACCATTGTTTTGAGGTAATTATGGGTTTTTACTATCTGGGACGCAAAGTGAATGTTATGAGGAAAAAATTGAGCTAAAAAATGTTACTGTTATTTTTTTCTGAGTATGTGATATTCTGTTAATTTCATAATAATTATATAGTTTTAGAACACATAAATTCTACATGATGGCTGACAACCCATCACATCTAACAAGGGTGTCAGTTCAGAACCCACAACAGAACGGTGAAAAGGGTGCATCGTCTAACATTTGCGTATATTAAGTATTGGTTATTATGACCTTTTCATTTTATTTAATGAATTTTTATGGATGATGAATACTTTCATTTCAAGGTATAACAGTTCATTAGTACGATTAATTATAAATGAATGTAAAACCATTTTTAAAATAAAATGTAATGATTATTTGAAAAGCACTATAAATATGCAAATGCGTTTTTTATAATTATAAATTAATAAAATACACTAATTGGATTATATTATATATAAATATATTAATTTAACTTTTCATATTCATCTTATGTGTTTTGAATACACGGTATAACAAAAAATCAGATTTTATAATTTGATAATTGGTTTTATTTATTATATTTTAGGTCATTAAAATGAATCTCACATTGAAATTGTATATTAAAATATTGTAAACATTTTAATGGTTTACTTTAGAAACTCATTTTCTTGTTCTTTAAATGAGATTAATTTTTAATTATTTTCTATAATATATTTTTATTGAATTTTGAAAAATGTATTCAAAATATGGAATCAGCTTTTATAATTTTAGAATAATTGTCCCTTTATTTTTTTTACAATATTAATTGTAACATTACTATTTTTTACGCATTTTTTGGAAAATCAAGTAATTAAGGGTTAAAATAATATTATAAGTATAACAATATTAATTTATAACTTGTCCTAATTTTATTGGAAGACTATTTTTCATCCATAATAATTAATTTATATTATTATGAGACCACTTTGGGCGTTTTTATGTGAATATAATATTTATAATATCATATTCATACAAAATTTGATTTTGTAAAACATTTTCCTTAAAAAAATTAATATTTTGAAAATTGGTTTATATAATGGATATGTTCGACTATAAATAGTCCTTTCATATAAAATTTATGTATCAAAATAATTGTGATTTATTTAAAATCATTAGTGAAAAAATAATTAACATAAATGGTGACACATTAATGATGTAGTTACTATATAATTAATGTAATAAACAAATAAATGATACTAAAAATATGAAAATAAATATAATAGGATATAATGAATGACATAAAAAAATTATGGATGACTTTTGTAAATACTCGACCCAAGATTTCGAGAGACGGTGCCATATTAAATTGCAGTGATAGGATTACAAGAAAGTAATATCCCAAAGGAATGAATAGTTTAGTATATTTGGAAACCCAAATACATACATAAGTTCTTCATTACAACACAAAATGAGAAAAAACATATAATATTTATTGCGAACATCCCCAACTATATATTTATCCGTATCGACAATTCATAATAAACTTATTCATGGCCTGAGAAAATGAAACATTAGAAAGGGGTGAGCTCAAATGCTTACTATGGGTAAACAATATAGTAGTATATATCATAATTGTAAACATTAGGGATGGTGAATCATTTAGAACCCATGACTTCAAAAATAATTAACCTGAACACATTATGGATGGAACACGAGCTAAGTAAATATAGGCATAGTAAAACATAGTCATGGGTATTGTACTTGTTGAATAACCACATGAACTTGAAATTTATTTCTTCATAATTATGTAAATGTATATGCTGCACATTCTGAAACATTCCTCCAAGGCCTCGGCCATTTCATCTAAAAATTATTAAGGCCTTAGCCAAAACCATATCAATAAATTCAAAAGGCCTCATTCATGTCTATATCAATTTTTCTAATAAGAAATACTGATACATAAAATTGTGGTAGACAACCCTAATCAAAAAATAATAATTCCAATACATTCATTATATGAATGGTTATAAATAAAAACTACTGTTACATTCATATTAAAAATAACATATGGAACAAAAATAAATTTCCCCGAACATTAAGCATAAACACTAAACATTCAGAGTAAATTGATGAATGGTTTTAATATAGAACATCCACAGTCAAATTAATCATAAACCAATAAATTAAATATGGTAGATAATATCATAATTATTAATAACAATAATACAAAAAACTGACACGAGTGTTGAAACAGCAGAAAAAACATATATAAAATCATCAACTAATTTTTGAGATTAAGGCTCTTTTACGTTGAAAAGAAGAGATCTTTTAGAAAAGAGTTTTTATAATACCATAAATTAAGTAAGATTATATTTTCATATTAAAATTATTGATTTTATAATGAAAATGTTTTCTAAAGTTATATTTTATATTTCCCATGAATATCAGTAAGAATCCGAGAAATTCTCTTGAGTCGAGATTATATTTCAGAAATAATTTTTAATATTTCATTTAATACATGTAACTCCAATAACAGAAATAATTATTCTGGTTGGAAAAAATACATAAAAATATCACAGAAAATTTATTATGAGTACATATAGATAAAAAATAATTTAATTGGGATGAATATAGACAAAGAGTTACCCAATTGAAAATGGATGTTCGGGTCATAAACCCTTACCATAGATCTGAAGGTGTCGTTCAATTGATCTTAATGACATGAATAATCATTTTTAGGTTCATAAATTATTTATTACAGAACATAATCTACATTTTTTTATTTATTATTACCTTCTTATGTTCAATCGTGGCCTTTTGTTGGGTTAAGTAATTCAATCTTATTTTTTGAGCATTTTCATCCATGGTTTTCATGATCGTTTTACTTATATTTATGTATAGATAATCTTTTAGAATGATAATGTTTATCCAAAATTGATGTTCTATGTCATCAGTTAACAAACATATGATTACATGGTTATAAAATTAATTTTTTTATTATGAGTAAAGATAAATCGCTATACAAAACTATAATGACAATTTTTTGGTTTAATTAGCAGTTCTGGATCCAAATGAACTCATATTTATTTATAAATTAAATTCATGTGTAAAAAAGGATTATAGAACCTTAAATAAACTACAATACATATATTATGGTCTTTTTCAATGATAATAATATTTTTCTTGATAAGAATTGAAGATTTTATTAGAAATTAAAAACCCAACATCATAGATGGTGATAAATTAACACATCTCGGATGGTGTATTAATTTCAAGTATGAATGAAGTGGAAAGATGACATTATGATGAATTGATACATTATCCTAGAAAAAATTCCCTTACAAATATGGTAATAGATTCATTACCACTTTGATATGAAAGGAGGTGAGGAAATAAAATGAAATGAACATGAACATGAAATAAAATAAATGAAAAAAGTAAATTACCTCTTTAAGTAATCGTCTTTGAGAGCCTCTTTAGGGAAGAGTTTTTTGTCTTTTTTGAGACCAATGACATCTGGATGTGGGGAGGATATTCGGAGGATATCCTAGAAGATTTTGAAAAATGAAAATGTATTTGTAGTAGTGATGTGAAGAGGGAGTGAGGGGGGGTTTATTGGAGGGGGTGAGGGTTTTCCCATTATTGTACACATTGTTTTATTATTTTTTCCAAGACAATAAATATTATTTATTATTATGACCAATAATAGTAATATGTGGATTTGAGTTCAGACCAATGGTCATTTAAAAATTCCATGAAACTAGCATGATGCATAAATTCAAATATTTAGCATATTTCGTAGTTATCAAATTTCACTATTCTACACAAATTCAAGTATTTCAGGAAAATCCCAAAATATCACTATTGGGACTGTCCTGATATTGTATTATTTTCATAATCATAAATAATATCAATATACAGATTCATATCTTTCATGCCAATTTTATTATCTATATGTGAACAACAACATATAATTTACTAAGTCAATTACTTATTAGTCGTGAATTAATATGATTACAAATGTATTTTTACATATATTTTTATTAAAAAATCTTCTTGTAATGGTATATTCAAGAAAGACACTTTTCAATATTTCTTAGATTGATGCCAACAAACAGAAACTGAACAATGACAGAAAGAAGTATGACTCACAAAAGATGACACACTGAAACCGAAGAATGACTCACTAAAGTATGACACAATGAAGTCGACACACCGAAGTATGACACACCAAAACTAAAGAGGAAACTCTAAAAATGATGATTACACACCTAAACCAAAGATAACACACCCAAAACGAAGTTCAAATGACTGAAGAATGACATGCCAAAGAATGACAGACCGAAGAATGACATACTGAAATATGACACACAGAAGTTGAAACACCAAAGTATGACAGACTGAAGTCGACACACTAAAGATGATAGACCGATGTTATCAAACCAAAGAGAACAGACTGTATATTACTCACTGATTAATATAAATAACTACTTCCATTTTATTAATTCAAAATTATATCTAATGGTCATATGTAGAAAAATTAATGTTTATGACATTAATTTAATGTTGTCTGTAGGACAATATATAGACAAGTACAAGGTACATGCACGTTAGAAGATCGTTATGTCTAAAGTATTGTGGAGTATAAAAGGACCTAATAATTTATGATAAATATGATGATGAGGTAATAAAAATACATGCCGAGACACAGATTATTCCAATACGAAAAGGGAAGAACTAAGCGCTTGGGATTACAAGAAGAGTGTAATGAACTATCTTCACAAAAAAGGCTTCAGTATACATAGAGACATTAATGAGCTGATCTATTTCATCTCATGAAGCTAGATTATAGAAATTTCGATACTCTATTTTGAATACATCTTCCAGAAGAAGACTCAAATTCAAGTTTCACAACATTCATTGAGTCTAGAGCCTCACTTCACAACACAGTGAGAACTCTTAACTATATTCGAATAATTAACTCTGTTGTGTTTTATATTTTTTATCTGAGTAGTGTGAAAATTTATTTTTCTTACAAACACTCTCTCCTAAAAATAACTAGGGGATATACATATATCCTCATACTCATTTACTTATTTCTATTTTTCCCATGAACAACTATGGTAGAGGTCATGTGTTACCTGGAAAACCTGGTGTGCTATTGTAAACCCTGATCCAGGGAGTGGATCATATGTGTATTTATATAAACTACATAGCGATAGGTGATAAACAAGTGGAGAGGATTAAGAATCTTCTTGAGACTAAACCTCTTGTTTATATTGTTGTTCTAGTCTTTAATTACTCTGTTTTGTTTTATCCACTCCTAATATATGCTAAAACATTAAACTGTTGTCGCTTACACTTTGATAGTTAGTATTGTTTTGTGTGTGTATTTGTTTAATTCATTACACACATTTCAAAAGTTGCATTCATGTTCTACACTAATTTATCAAATTACATATCACCCTTTGAGAAACCTATTGACCAATTGAAAATTTACATTTCTACTACCTTAAATAACTGGGCCGTTTTTAAAATTGGGGGTTTTCATAACCATAATATTTTTAAATAGAAATTATGAATTGAAACTCAATTCACCCCCCCCCCCCTCTTGAGTATCCACTCTGACCAACATTCACCTCTACAATTTTTTAATTTTTAGAATTAAAAAACTGAAATCCAGTTTTTAAAATTAATTTTCAAAATATTTTAAAATTAATGTTTAATTAAAATCATAATTTTTTCAAAAAAACTATATTAAATCTATAACTTGTTTTATAATACCATGAAATATTAATCTAGGCCCCATAAAATTATCCTATAACCATAAGGCAATAAAATAAAAATCTGTGATTACATTTTATGAAAATAAATATCCATTTTAAATTATTTAATTTATAATAAAATTCTAATGAAAATATTAATGACATAAAAAAATTCCAGTACTTATATTGTGATCATTTTTTCACCTAAAAGATGTCCAAATTATGTTTATACATTTATAGATGAAGATTCTAATTTTTGTGGCTGATTTACTATTCATTTCTATTCATAAGTTTATATTACTATTCATACGGGTATGTTACTTTTAATCAAAAACTAATCTGATTCTATCTGACTCTAAAAATCATGCTGAATGAAACAATGTATGTCAGTTTTTCAAAATTCCAATAAAAAATGTGGTAAATATTTTATTACTGACTATGACATAACAATGTTGTCTTTTGTGGAGATTTAGTGATTCATGAATTGAATATTAAATTTAGTTTATAAATCATGGGGTGTTATATTATCCCCTCCTTATAAAAATTTCATCATCAAAATTTCAATAATGTTACCTCACAAAATGATTTGGGTAGTTCTTCATCATAAGTTCCTAAGGCTCCCATGTATCCTTTTCGATTTTATGATTTCTACAATGTTTCTTCACCAGTCGAATCATCCTATCTATCAAAACTTGTTCTTTATTGTCTAAAATCTATATATGATCTTCATAGTAAGATAGGACTGGTTCCCATTCTATACCTTCAAATGTGAGGAGATGTGTTGGGTTTGGCGTGTACTTTCTCATTAACGAGACATGGATCACATTGTTGTTGATAAGAAATACTCAATTGAAGCTCAGTGTCCAAATATTTCTGAAGACTTTTATAGTACATCATTATAAATCATAGATCAAAATAAGAAAAAAATTTAGGTAGGTTCTCCGTGAACTATCACAACTTCATTGAGCGCTCACGAAGTGGCCGACACGGGGTTTCTGATCCGCGTGATTCCGGCACGAAGCATCAGCCACGTTGTGGTGTTTCGTTGTTCATACCGAAGGGGTTTTCCCCGTGATGACTCGGTGGGCATGGTGAGATCACAAAGAGGCTGTTTTGCGAAGTAGCTACCGCGAAGGTCTGCGACGTTTTTTTGTTCGTACTGTGTTTTGTTCACGATGCACCTGCCGCGTTTGACTGTGGCGCTATGTGAGCACAATGTTTCTAGTTTTGGATGTGATATCGCGAAGCTGCCGATTTGGGAAACAGCTGTGGTGATGGTCTAAGGAGTTTTGAGATCACAAAGTGGTTGATTTGCGTATTTCATACCATGAAGACTCGAGGCGATGTATGATTTCTAATGTCTGAGGCTTTGTGATGTTGTGAAGGCCTGTTGTGGGGTGTTGCTCCTCGAAGACTGGCGGTGCGTGAAGTGGGTTCTTGGGCGTGACCGATTTTGACGTTGAGCTGAGCACAATGGTTGTGGAGCCTATCGCAGGTGGGTGAACTATTTAAGGGGTTGAGAAGAGTTATCTGGTCTAGATACCTTCTCGTTGGAGTGGGTCTTATTTGAAGTGAGGGTGGTTTGGTATCTGCAAGGGTGTCAGACTTTATGGAGGATTGTGCACTCATCCTTGGAATTGCTCCATGGATGTTGACTTAGTTAATAAATGGAAGAGGTTATCCCAAACAGACAAAGAAAAAGCAGTGATTGGGGAACGGAGAAATGATGACCCACTCTTGGAGAAATTCATGTCTCTGTTCATTGTGGGAAAGTTCGTTGAAAACATTTCGGTAAACCAGGGGTCTCTCAAAAACACTCTTCAGAACACTTGGAAACATGATGCATGAGTGGCTATTCATAAATCGAGGATTAATCGCATCATTATCGAGTTATTTAATGAGAGATATAAGGATAAAATATTGTGTGATAGACCACTATCCTTCGATAATCAACTCTTCCTCAGGGAAGAACTCAATGGGGGAGACGATATCTAGCAAGTGATTTTAACCCACTCCCCCTTCTGGATACGAATTAAAGGAATCCCCTTCCATGCTAGAACTGAATGCATAATGAGGGAAATTGGGGACACCCTAGGGAACTTTCTTGAATGGGACTATTCAGACCCAATACAATGGGGCCCAAGGATTGGATCAAGGAGGAAATTGAGGTGTAATAGCCACTAAAGAGGGGGATGTTCTTGAAAATCGAAGACGCCAAAATCTGGAAATCGTTCGAGTTTCAGAAAATCCATATCTTCTTCTTATTTTGTGGTCACCTTGGACACATGGAAAGAACGTGCATCACAAAGCAAAATAGTGGATCAGGTGACATCACCATCCAATATGGCCCTTGGCTCCATGCCAAAATGAACAAATATGCTTTGATCCCCGAGATGGAAAAACAAAAGGACCGTGACGATCTCACGTTGGCACATACCAGTCATGTAGAACCCACAAATGGAAAATATATTATTCTTGGACCACTGGATTTCTCTAATGAATACTATTCCACTCAGAGAGAAGTTGGAGTTCATCCTAATGCCTTAAATGAAAATACTCAATCATCCATAAGGTCGGTGATGAAGGAAAAAGAACAACCAAGGCAATGATCAATGACAATGCCGATGCACTTTGAACCACTAGATATGGATCTAGATCCAAAATCATCTGTAATAGACATAACAACAATAGAGGCCGATGGAATGACCAGAACTCCAATGTATGGCCCAACCACCCGTCGCATCTGGAAAAGGTTGCAATGTGGAGTATGTGATGGTCACGTGGAAGACCCTAACCCCAGGGTCGGAAAAAGACAAAATGAAACATGCCGATTGGGGAGGAATCCCACCAAAATATGGAAAACAACAAGTAGAGAAACAAGTCTGGAGGAACTAAATGTGGAAGAGGGTGAGACCCAGCCCATCCTAGAGAAATGACTGTGTTATGATGGAACTGTCGTGGGTTTGGAAGACCATGAATTGTTCGAATGCTTCTCCACAATTGTGCTCAACGTTGCCCTGATATGGTTTTCCTATCCAAAACCATACTGGAAAACAAGGACACCAATGTTATTGATATAAAGTGTGCCTTCCAAGGCTACTTGCTGGTGCCCAGACAAGGCCATTCTGGGGGCCTTTGTCTCCTTGTTAAGGACAATATTCACATTAAAATTTTGTCTTTCTCCATTCACCATGTGGCTGTGACTATTCAATCAGACATGCACCCACCCTAGAACTTTGTGGGATTTTATGGCTGGCCATATCATTCTGATAAGGTGAAGTCATGGGACCTTCTATGCAATCTGTGACAGAATTTACCTAGCCCTATTATTTTCAGAGGTGATTTCAATGATATCATGTTCCACATGGAAAAGAGAGAAGGAAAAATTTGACACTCAGACCTTGATGTCAAACATCAAGGACACAGTCAATAGGAAGATCCTAGTCGATCTAGGGTACACGGGTGATCTATTTACATGGTTCGACAGAAATACCGAAGGCACTAGAATCGCTGAGCGTCTTGATATATTTATTGGTTCTACTGATTGAATTAATCTGTTCAACATGTTTCATATAGGGTACATGGCCCTTAACTATTCGGATCACTGCCCAATTCTCATTGATTGTTTGCATGGAGAACGAAATAGACAACTCCACAGACCCATCAGATTTGAGAGCTTCTGTTCAAAAGACCAATAATGTGAAGAGGTGCTCCAATGAAGTTGGAAGAGTTCTCAAGATAATGTTGGCCTCAATCTCCAACAGGTTGCATCTGGTCTGAGATCCTAGAGAAACAATAAATCCCATCAACCTGATAGGCATTGTGATATCCTTGAAAAGAAGTTTCACCACCTACTCAGGCTACCCCATACAATGGAAACATCTCCAGAATTGGTGCCGCTCAAAGGGAGTTGGAGGGGGACCTTTAGGTTAAGGAATTCTTATGGGCCATGCAGGCGCGGGACATCCACATTAAAGAGGGAGATTCTAATACAAGGTATTTCATTCTGAAAGCATCTACAAGGATTCATAAAGAAACTTATCTTGAGCTTATCTCAACCTGATAGAAGAAAATTTTCTGACAGCAGCGGCATTCACGAAGCTTTATTAGGCTACATCCAAAACTTCTTCTCCATAGGAACTACTTTCATGTCTGCTGAAGTGGAAGAATTAATCAGTCCTATGATCACTGATGAGATCAATCAGCAGCTTAAAAAAGATGTGATGAATGATGAGATACACCTGGATTTGAAACATATCCACCCTACTAAGGCCCTGGGACCGGATGGTTTCCATTCCCTATTTTTTAAACAATACAGGCATATCATTGGTCCTGAAATCTGCAAAATGATCAAAAATATCTTGGTGGGGATTACATGTAATTCCTCTATCAACGAAACTATCCTCTTCCTCATCCCCAAAATAAAAAAACCCTAGACGATCCCTGATTTTAGACCTATCAGCCTCTGCAATGTCTCTTAAAAGATCATCTAAAACATCATTGTCAATCAGCTATGTCCTTGGCTTCCGGTTATTATCTCCGAAAACCAGAGCACCTTCATGGCCAAGCGGCTGATTACTAATAATGAAATTGTGTCCCATTAAGTGTTCCACTAGAAGAAAATGTGCTCCATGTCTAAAAGAGGAACCATGGCCTAGAAACTAGATATGACCATAGCCTATGATAAAGTGGAATGGCAGTTCCTAAGAGTTGTGATGCAGAGAATGATCTTTTGCACTAAATGGACATATATTGTCAAGAACAGTATTACGACCATCTACTTTAGAATCAAGGTCAATGGGGAGCTCACCAAAGGATTCTCCCCAACCCGAGGCCTGCGCCAGGGAGATCCCCTCTCCCCTTTCCTCATCATCTTGGCGGCTGATGTTTTCTCTAACTTTATTTACAAGGATGAATCTGTTAATTATATTTATGGATAAATGTTTTTCCATGAGATCCCACAAGTGTCACATCTCATATTCACCGACGACTGCCTCTTTTCTCCAGAGCAACTATTAATGTATTCCAGGTGATCAGCCATGTGATCCAGCAATATGGGTGGGCATCTGGACAGTCTATCAATCACAGTAAATAAAAAATCTCCTTCTGCGCAGGGGTGCCTCCTACAAAGAGAGATGAACTTTGTGCATCTGCAGGCATCCATATGGTCGATAAACACTACAATTATATCGGGATCGCTACGGTGATTGGATGATCCAAAAAAGAAATCTTTCCATCTCTGGTAGACAATATTGAGAAAAAAAATCAAGGCTAGACCCCAATAAGTAACTCCAAAGCTGGAAACCGAACCCTCGTTAATGTTTCCATTCAGTCTATCCCCATCTACTTTATGTCTATGTTTAAGCTCCTGGTGGCCATTGTCAATCTGATCCATTCACATTCTGCCAACTTCTGGTGGGGGAAAATGATGCAAGGAATATACCCCACTGGTTGGCCTAGGAGAAACTCTACAAACCCAAGTCTGAGGGAGGGATGGGATTCTAGAATCTTCTTTTGTTCAATGATGCACTATTTGCCAAGCATTGATGGGAACTTATTAACCGTCCATCATCTCTTTGTGCGTTGGTACTCCATGCCATGTACTTTCCCCACACGGAGTTCATTGGTTCTTCTCTTGGCCCCCCTAGCTTCTTCTAGAGAAGTATTTTGGGGGCATGTTATCTCCTGGAAGAAGTCTAAGGCTGGAGGATTGGGAATGTCTCATCTGTCAACATCTATCCAATCCCTGGATTGTCGATAAGAATGGTATGCGAGACACATCCCCCGCCCAACAAGGTCTTGAAGATTCCTCTGTCAACTTCCTCTTTTCAGACCAGGGTTAGGGGTGGTGTGTGGAAAAGATCCGGGAATTTTTTAATGAAAGAGACCAAAATATTATACTGAGATTCCCCTAGGTCCTTGTTGCAGGCCCCGACCATATTTTCTAAACCAATGACATTTCAGGTGATTACATGGTGAGATCTGGGTATAGACTGGATGTAGGCGTCCACTCTCTCAACCGTGATAAGGGACCATGGAAAGGTATTTGGAAGCTCAATGTCCCCCAAACAATTCTCCAATTCTAGTGGCAGGTGTGCATGGGCACCCTCTCTACAATGATCCTTATCGTTTATCGACATATGGCCAGTGCCGAGTCTAGCCCTTTCTTCCCGAATATCCCAGAAACTACTTTTCATACCATCATTCACTGCCCGGGAGCTATGGAAATTTGGAATAAATGGGGATGGGCTTCAGATGCTTTGTTGTACATTGCCTCTGACCTCCCCGATCTTATAATGCATTGATGTTCCTCCCTTTCATCATCTAATTATGGTTCCCTTTACACCCAGGCCTGGATCATTTTGGTTCGGTGTAACGATTTAGTTTTCCACCATGTTCATAAACCTCCTGATTTCTGGATTGAAGGAGCCATTTCATGGATAGAAGGCTAGAAGGACAACAAAATACACTTTATGCCAGGTATTACCCCTCTTGTCCGCCTCATTGGACACCCCCCAATGGAAGGGAGAATTAATCCTAACGTGGATGCTTCTCTCCCCAAGGATGGACCTGTATCTCTCAGCCTCCTGGATCGAAATCATATAGGGTAGATAATTGCATAAAAATATAAATCTCATCATTCCCTCTTGGAACCTACAGTTTCTGAGGCCTCTTCCTTCCTTGCAGGCATGACTCTTGCTATGGAACGTGGATGGGCTGATATCATCATTGAGTCTGACTGCCTTACTGTTACCAATTCTATTAACCACAATGATGCCAGAATCCATCCATTTGGCTTCATCATCAAGAAAATCCGCTCGCTTTTCCCAGGCTTCTCTTGTTGTACCTTATCCTTTACCAAACAGGAATGAAACAATGCATCCCTTTAGATGGTGGCCTCTGGCCCCTTCGATGTCAGCCGGCTATGGCTGGACAATTTCCCTTCAAGGATCTTCTTATGAATGGATGCTGATCTTCGTCATTAATATTATCATTCCATATATTCAAAAAAGTGTGCATTTGGTATGTCCATCCATAATTACCCATATTTCATCATTCATTCATGGAGTTTTGTGTAATACAGTGACAAAATCCATGGTAATTTCATCCCATTTCGATGTTGTAATACTTAGAGGTTGCCTGACTCCACTATGATGTTGTTGTTCGGCCTTCACTTGTTGACAGACTAAACATCTTGATAAATAATCATCAATTTTCCTCATCATGTTGCCCCCACCAAAATTTTTATTTCAAATACTTATAAATTTTAGTGGTACTCATGATTATAGAGAAATGTGTTCTATGACTATAATTCAATAACTTTCTTTTCTACTCGGGTATAGAGGGAACACATAGCCTCTTCCCAAATTTCATAATTCATTCTTCACACATAAAGTCTTCCATGTTACCGTCTTTAAATGCATTAATTCTATTTTTATGATTCTCAAAATCAGACACTGATGCTTTAATTCATTGTAATAAAGATGATGGGGAAACAATTTGAAAAAATAGTGATGTTTCAACTTCATTGATAAATGACATATCCATCTCCACTAGATTCACATTCAAAGGATCCCTGTCAATCCTCATTTTGTTGAGAACTCTATGATCCTTCATGATGAATGCATCAGTGACCTTTCTTCCCTTTCATGGGTGGTAATGTATAGAACAATCATAATACTTGAGTAGTTCAAGCCATTATCTTTGTACATGTTGAGTTCTTTCTGTGATAAGGTATATTTTAGACTCTTATGATCTACCTATATCTCACATTTTTCTCCATAGAGATAATGTATCCAAATAATCAAAGAAAATAGTAACATTACTAACTCTAGATCATGATTAGGTGTTTTATATTAATGAATTTTTAACAACCATGATGCATAGGAAATAACACTATAATTCTTCATAAAGGAAAACCCATTTTTTCATTGATGCATCAGTAAAGGTCACAAACCCATCATTCCTTAATGATAGAGTAAGGATGCGAGCATTCACTAATCTCTTCTTAAATTCTACTAACCTGTCCTCAAATTCTTATATAAATATAAGATTACCCACCATAGGTGTAATCATGGTCATTGGTTTGGGAAAATATGTGATGTTCTATATGAAATGCTGATAATTACATGCTAAAGAAATAAACCTACATACCTCATTTAGGTTCATTGGAGTAGACAATTCATGAAAAACCTTTGTCTTCACATGATCAAGGAATATTCAATCCTTAGAGACAATGTGGGTACAAAATAAAATTGATAGAAGCCAAAATTCACATTTTCTAAAATTCCAATATATTTCATTTTTTTAAATACTTCGGAATAGTGCACAAGTTATTTTCTTGATCTTTATAGCTTTTGGAGTATACCAATATATAATCCTTAAATACCACCACAATACCATTAGGGTATTACTTTAAAACTATATTCATTATATCCATGAAAACATTGGGTTCATTTTTCAATACAATGGAAATTACTATAAACTTATAATGGCCATACCTGGTTCGAAATGTTGTCTTTAGAAAATCTTCCTTCGTCACACACAAATGATGACATCCAGATCAAAAATAGATCTTCAAATAATTTTGGGATCTCTGAATTTGATCAAATAAATCATCAATGTGAGGTAGGGGATACTTGTATTTATTGTTATAGCATTGATCAATGTGTATTCAATGCCTAAAATCAATGATCTATATTTTTTTAACAAAAAGAATAGAGGCTCACAATAAAGAAACTATAGGGTGAATAAATCCTTAATCACTCAATTACTCAAGTGTTTTCTTCAGTTCTACTAATTCCAAAATGTCCATTCTATATGGGGTCTTTGATATTGACCTTGAATCATGAATTATGACAATGGAAAACTCAATTTCCCACTCTGGAGGATGTCTTGATAAATCCTCTAAAAGCACATCAACATATTTCTGGACAATAGGTATGACCTCTATTATAACTTTACATTCCTCACCTGTAGTTATTGCATTCTATTCCTCCCAAATAATTTAATTCAGTAGAGCTAATGGGGTTAAATCTATATGAGAATTAGATTGTGATATTTTTTCTCTAAAGATAAGGGATTCCACATCATCCTAAATTTTTTTACCTCCTTCTTATTGTAATAAATATTCACATCATGGTTCGAATGCCCATACATGTTAAAGATTATATCAAATTAAATCATGGTAATGTTAATAATATTAGGAGATAAAGAAAATTTATATGCAATAATGGGGACTACCTGACAGGACTTCATTCCAATGATATTTCCCTTAGGTTATTATACTGACAACTCCCTTACTAAATAATATTGGAAATATAAAAATTATCCTATAAAACTGGGAAGATATGAAATAATGTGATAATCCAGAATCAAACAAACCATGGGATAATTTAGAGGAAATGATTGTATAACCTTCCACAACTTCATTTGGAACATCAGTATCAACATTTATAATTGAATATTCTTGTCTATTATCTATTGGCCTTTTTATTCATGTTTCCATGATTCTTTGGAAGATCATTTAAATAATGTCTCATATCTATACAATTATAGCATCAAACATTAATAGCTTCTTTCATCCCATTGAAAACATCAGCATGAAGGCCTTTCTATCATCACTTGTAGCACACCCATTTTCTTTTTTATGTAGCCATAGTTTGTTTACATAATAAATTCTTAGAAGGCCCAAAGTTAAATGTTTCATTCATGCCAATTTCATTATACCCTTTTCCAGAGTTTTTAGGAACCCTCTTCTTACCATTCTTATATTAATGTCATAAGACTAAGATAAATCATTTTTCATTATTACATCACACAAGACTATATATCTATATGATGAGAATGATTGGCATACTAACACCCAATGGAGGAATGAATTTAGGCCATCAATGAACCGATCAATCCTGATCCTCTAATAATGTTTATAGTCCAGAATATGCCTTGATAACCATTTGAAGTTACCATAATACTTTGCAAAATTATCCTCTTTATTTTTCCTAAAATTCAGAAACTGGCTTCCCATATCTTCTCATTGTTCATGAAGAACGTATTTCTCAAATAAAATTTCTTTTAATTCAATCCATTTCATTTTTTCAATATCTTCATCCTCCATTGTGTTTAGAATTAGTGACCACCATTGATCATAATATCCTAATAGACAATAAATTTCCATGACAACATTCTCCCTTTTTTACTTCCCAATCCATGAAATATCTTCTCTAAGGAACATATCCATTGCTCAACTACAAATTGGTTTTTAGTCACCTTAAGTGATTGATGATGTTTTCACATAACGAGATCTAATTTAGCTCCTCCACATTGTGGATCTGAATTCTCTATATGGATTAGTTCTTTTTATTCATAACCTGAGTATGTTATCCCAGTGTAGTTATTAATTTCTCCACAATAGTAAAAACTAAATAACCATCATCATTATCTTGCAAATAGGGAAAACCTTATATGTGATACAAGTTTTTAGGAATTTTTCATTCCTTCCACTAGGTTTAATTTTTTAATAATGGCATAAACTAGATTAGATTTTGAATCATAAGGTATAATCACAACGTAGATAAATAATTACCATGAATTTAAATACTATACAATGCTAATATCATAATCATAAACATTGTTTCTTTTTTAGAAAAATAAACATTTAAATACTTCATAATGGGTTATAAGGAAAATGTAAAAAATCTTAAGAATATCTCTAGGGAATGTCAAACTATTAAGGCCCATTATCATATACCACGATACCAGGAGTCAATCCTGATACTCCTTTTTGGATTTTTCACTCATAGGTACATTTGTGCTAGAACCGCATCCACTTATAGTATCCAGACTATAATTTTTTGGATAAATGACCCACATACTATATTCTGTAAACATAATTATAGTATGTTTTTGTACGTTTATCCTCAAATAATACCATAGGGTTTTTACAAAATCTACATTTTCTAAATTTTTTTTCCCAGATTTCAACAAAAAAAATCCTTTGATACCAACTGTAAAATCCCAACCCTAATTTCCTAGAGCGGGTGCCTTATTACATTACATTTTAATGATTACAATAAATTTTTATCTCAATGTAACAAATAGTATAGTATATTTGGAAATCCAGATACATACATAACTCAAATATTGCAACTTGAAATTAAATACAACATATAAGATTTATTGGGAGCTTCCATAACTATATGTTTATCCATACTAGTCGTTCATACTAAAATTATTCTTATCCTATGAAAATGAATCACTTGAAAGGAGTGATCTCAAACACTTAGTAAGGGTAAACGATACATAGGAAGATATAATAAAAAATCATTATGCATGATTAAAAATTGAAAAGGCATTATTTTAGAAAAAATAAACATGAACACATTATGGTGGGAATTTGAGATGAGTGAATATTGCCACAATAAAACAAAATCATGGGTAATATAATTGTTGAATAACAACATGTACTATGAATTTATAGTTTCATAGTGATGAAAATAAATATTCCAAAAAATTTTAAATATAAATTCAAGGCCTCACCCAATACATCTAATAATTATTAAGACCATGGCCAAAACCATATCAATAAATGGTCAAAGCCTCAGCCAAGTCCATATATATTTGTCTCATGAGACCTAATAAGGCATGAAAAGGCTATATCAAGCCCCACTAGTAAAATAATAAGTCCAATGACATACTAATATGAATATGGATAAATATAAAAAAAATTCATATTGAAACTATCATACTAAATGTAAATAACTTTGCATGAACATTAAACATAAACACCAACAATTCAAAGTATTTTGTGGAATGGTTTTAAGATAGAACACCCATAGTAAAACTAATCATAAACCATTCAATTAAATGTGTTAGATTATATCATAAATATTAATATCAATTGTACATAATAATCAATAGGTTTGACGAATAGATGAATATAGTTTTCTAAAATCATAGAGTAATTCTTGAGATAAATATTCTTTTACTTTGAAAATAAGAGTTCTTTCACAAAATTGTTTTTATAAAACTATAACTGAATTAAGTTAGTATTTTCATAATAAAATGTGTTATTTTATAAATATAATTCTTACTAAAATTATATTTTAGAGTTCTCTGGAATATAGGTATATATTTGAGAAATTCCCTTGAGTTGGCCTTGTATTTCGGAATTAATTTTGGAAGT
Organism: Viscum album; assembly: GCA_963277665.1. Classification (NCBI taxonomy): domain Eukaryota; kingdom Viridiplantae; phylum Streptophyta; class Magnoliopsida; order Santalales; family Viscaceae; genus Viscum; species Viscum album. Next base: position 463,012,804 of record OY728121.1, read on the forward strand.
TTCTTTTAAAACATGAAACTTCAATAAAGGAAAGTAGGTTTCTCATTTTTACACAACATAGAACATTGAAAAAGAATTTATAATGAATAAATAAGGATAATTAATAATTTATTTGGGACAAATAGAGATAATGAGTAACCCATATGAAATTGGAGGTTCAGGTAGGAAATCGTTACTTTAAGTCTAAAGGTGTTCCACAATTGACCATAATGAAAAAAATAACGAAATTTAGGTTCATAAATTAATGATTCCAAAAACTAATCTGCATGTAATTTATTTATTATAACCCTGTTAGGTACATTCATGGCCATTTTATGGGTAATGAGATTAAATTTCAATATTATAGTGTTTGTCATTGGTTTTCGTGACAAGTTTACTAATATTCATATATGGATGAACATGGAGAATGAGAATTGTTTTACATAATAGAAGATGTATGATATTAGTGATAATATAGCATATTACATGGTTATATTATTTTTCAGGTTATTTGGAGTGATGATGATTCATTATATAAAACATTAATCAAAATTGATTGGGTCAATTGGCAGTTCTTGATCACAATTAACACATTTTGATTTATAAATTTATATAATAGGTAAAAAAGTACTAAATAACTTTAAATAAGTTATAAAAAAAGAATTTATTTTCTGGTTATACCTTCCAAGTTGTTTCATTATCATAATTGAAGATGGTAATAGAAATTGCAAACATGTTGTCCTTGAATGTGATAAATTAACACATCTCAGATAGTGTTTTCATTTATTGTATAAAAGAAGGGGAATTGATACATGATGAACAATTATTCTTTTATAATAAAAAATTTGTTTTACATGAAGGGAAATAGATTCATAACAACATTTCAATGAATGGATGTGAGGAAATAAAATGAATATAAAAGAATATTAATTAAAATAAAAGAAAAGATGAATTTTCTTTCAGAATTTATCTCCTATGAGAGCTTCTTTAGGGGATCAGTTTTTTTCTTTTCATGAGACCAAGGGCTGATAGATGTGGGGGAGGATATTTTGAGGATATTTGAGTATAATTTCGATAGGAAACATGTTTGGAGAGGAGTGAAGACAAGATGGAGTGGGGGGGTATAATGGTGGAGAGGAGGGTTTTTCAATTATATTACTCATTGTTTTATTATTTGTCAAAATTAAACATTTATTATTGATTTTGGTGACCAAAAATAGTAATATTTTCTTTTTAGTTCAAAAAAATGTTCATTTACATCTCAAATAACTCAACAATCATGCATAAATTCATTTATTTAGCATATTATCTAAATTATCAAATTTCACTATTAACAAATAAATTCATGTATTTAAGAACAATACCAAAAATTAACCCCTACCATTTTTCAACATGTGGAATTGGAAAATGAAATAAATTATTGGAATATAATTTTAAAAATATTTTTTATTAATTTTTAAATAAAATAATAATTTATTTGAAAAATTGACATTAAAACTATAACTCGTTTGATAACACATTGAAATTTTATTCAAGGTCCCATAAAATTATCTTAAAATTGTAAGAAAATAAAATAAAAATTTATAATTACATTTTTTGATAATAAATTTCCATTTAAAATTATAAAATTAATCATAATATTATAATTAATATATTTATGACATTTAAAAATAAAAATAATTATACTATAATTGTATTTTCACTTATATGATGTCTAAATTGTATTTATAAATTCCTGGGTGAAGCTTATATTTTCTTGGAAGATTTATTATTCATTACTATTCATTTCTATAAATAATGGTATGTTACTATTCATAAGGGTATGTAACTATTCATTAAAAACTATGTTGATTTTGTAAGACTCTAAATATAGTATAGAATGGAACCATGAATGTCAGTTTTTTGAAATTCCAATCTTACAGGTGGTAAAGCTATGTTTATTGATTAGGGTATAAAAATTTGAGTTTTTTAGAGACTAAATATTTCATGCCTTTAATATTATTTTTTTTCAAAATATGGTGGTGTTAAAACATTGATGTTTTGGTGATGAGTTATTGTATTTGGTTATAATATATCATTTTTATGATATTTTTAGAAATTAATGTGATGAATATTCTCAAAAAAGAAATAATTGATATTTTCAAATAAATAATATTTTATTATATGATATAAAATTCAATAAAATCTGTAAGATTCTGAAAAAAAATTGAATTAAGTATTAAAATATCATTAAGGACTGATTTTTTGGTCATTGGACATTTTACAATAATTATATAAATCAACAAAGTGAGAAACCACATGTTTACATTTCTTGAAATAATGTGGTTAAGTACGATATAAAATAAAATGAAAAATATTGAAAATTAGATAAAACATATCTAATGTTCCTTGGCTGAAGGGTATTTGACCAAAAAAATAATTTCATAGAAATAAACTAGTTTGGAAACATTTTCATTTGAAAACTAATCTATATATGAATTTAATATTTTGAGAAATTTCAATGGTGCCCCATCCTACTCACATAAAAGGCAACCCATTACTCTCTCTTCCTCATTCATAGAAACATATTTTATTTAGTAAATTACATACCAAATCCATTAATATAATCCCTTAGCACATTATAATTTCCTTATAATATAAATAGTACTCTCTTTGATGGTGTTAAGTTGTTACTCAAATGAGGTCTTCCAGAGGAGAGGTATATTTTTAATGAAGTCTTTTAATTTTATTTCTACATCAACATCCATTGAATCATATTAAATTGTAAATAAATAATAAATCAATATTTTTAAATATATTGAGTTTTTTTTTAATTTCATCACCTAAAACATTTCCCACTTCCATAAAATTATTAAATAATTATCTTTCGTGTTTACGGTGAACTGCCACTTTGCGAACTGAAATAAATCATTTTCTATCACCATATCTAAAGACTGGTTATAATGAATTAATTAATTTTTAAATATGATATTCTGGAAATATTTATCCTTATGAAATAATAATATATAATTTATATTCTTACCTTTCCATACACATAAAATTGATAATTACATTCATGCGTACGTGTAAACTATCACTTCCACGATGCAAATTGATTCGTTTTTCATCACTACATCTCTTGAGTGATATAAAAATGAATATTTAAATTCTTAATATAATATAAATTAATTATGATAATTCTAGAAATATAAATAATACATACCTTTTTCCATAACATTCATGGTAAATGAGAAATTTACTCCTGTATTTATACAACTTATCATCTCCAATATTGTAACGTAGTTTATTTTTTATATCCATATTTATTGAATGTATTTAAAAATATAATTGTATAATTAGACTGATTATTATTTCATGAATATAACTATGGATCTTATGGCATAATGACCACTTTTACTATTGACATAATATAAAATTCATTTTGGACTTATGTACCGAATATCGTCAAAACATCTGACATGAACTTAAATAAATAAGTATTTTTTATAAAATCATTACAACTGGTATAAAAGAAATATAAAAAATAAAAATGTTTTAAAATAATGAAAATAAAAATCTTATGTTTATAATTCCTGAATTTAAAGGATATATGTATAGAATCATAATTAATGTATGAGACTTTGTCTCAATACCCTTTCGTTGTGGCGTTGTTTGATGTTATACACAAAAATTATTTTATGAGGATAATATACAACCCATTTTACTTATCATTAATTTATTTATTATAATATTATTTAATTATTGGTTAAAAGTTATTCTTTCAAGTGTGTAATGATTTTATTGTTCAATGTTGAATGAGATACCTTGAATGGTAAAATATTTTATTATCAAATATTTTTATCCATATCAATATTCTTGATAATATATATATTTATATATATAATTATGAACGAATTTTTTTCCTATATTTAATATCTTTAAAAAAAGTAAAGTGGAATATTTTTACGTGGTTTATAAGGAATGTTTTCACTAATGACAAAAAAATGTTCTATTCTTTACATACACAATGACAATGAAATTTTTACCATAATTAATATTAGTTAATTTCTATATTGCATTGAAAGAATAAATGTTTTATTAAATTATGAGAAATATTTTTCAGTAATGGGTATTTTTGTATTGAAATTATTTTTTCAATGAAAATTGGATATTGGTGTTAATAATGGGGATATGTGTAACAGCCCGAGATTTTATGAAAAATGTTCCTTTTAATTTTATTTCTGTCTGGTGTTGTGCGCTACACCAAAAGGAGCTTTCACAACACACACCCTTGACTTGCCTTGCATTACACGCAATCGCGACCTTCCTCGATAGCGTGTGTTGTACGCAACGCCAAGTTTCGCTAAACAACGATATGCTATTAAGATATTATTAAAACTAGCTGTTGTGAATAGTAATAACCACTTTTTGAAATTTTGTAAATTTTATTTTTCAAAATGGACTTCATTTATGGATTCGGAGTATCGAATTTAGCCTAAGGTGAAATTTTGGTACTTTTCGGATAACTTTCATATTCTGATGAATAGTGAAAATTACTAAATTATAATTAAAAACAACTTTTTTAATCGAAATAATTAATAGTGATAAATTATTAATTTGAGTGGTTTTAAAGTATATTTAGAATATATTTTTACAATTTAATACAATGTTGGTCATTGGTTGTAATTTTAGATTTAAACCAGACATAAACAAATGTCAATCTTTTGATAGATATTGTTTCTTAAAAACACGCTATTTGTTTTAACAGCGGGATTTAATTATAAAATTAATTAATGAAACTTTTATGTTATGAATTTGGTAAAATAGACTTCATTTTTGAATTCGGAATATGAAATATAGCTTGGGATGAAATTTTGGCATTGTTATGAAAAACATCAATTTTTGATGAATAGTGAAACTACTAAGTGGTAGGTTAAAAACTGAATTTTGCATAAAACTTAATTTTACCGCTTCTGTGAATGGAATTTCAAAAATCCGAGAGACACGGTTAATATCAAGGACTAAAATGTGGTGCAATGAGATAAAAATAATTTTTTGGTGAATAGTAACTTTTTACTATTTTTACCGCGGTTAATAGTAAATAGGGTAACTAAGGGTAAATATGATATTACTATTACACTAACACATGTCCTAATTCTATTGGACAAGTGTAATTCGACCAAAAACAAACTTATGAATAAATTATGACCATTTAGGCCCACTTGGATTAGATTAGGACATTTATTATTAATTTATTTAAAGAAGGGTTAAAATAGTTAAAATCAAAGTTTAATAAGTAAATTATTTTTAATATGGGGTTATACATAAGATAAATTCGACTATAAATATTCATTAGAAATCTAAAAAGATTTCCTACATAAGGGTATTTTATTTGTAATTTTTAGACATTAAATAATTTAATTTATTTATGACACAATGATGATGCAGTAATTATCTTATTAATGAAATATTGACATAATTGATGTTATAAACACCAAAATAAATGTAATTTGAGACTTTTTATGAATTCCACTAATTTTCTAGGTTACTATGATATATTAATGTTGATTTAATCGACTTGGTTCGAACATATAATTCTGTTATGACTTTCACAAAAATCATATATCAAATAGTGTCAAAATTGACACAAAATAGTTTTTAAATCAAATATTATATTATTAATTGTTATTTTATTCCTAAAAATCTAAGGTTCGGCCAAATGACTTAGATAAGGATATATATATTAATAATAAACAATTTGGGGTTCGTTTGGCATGTTATAGTAAGAGTATTAACCATATAGTGAAAGAAAACAAAAAGACACGGTAAAAGTTAAATTAATTAACTTAGAGTTAAATCTAATTGATAAGGTTAAAATAATACCCTAAACTTGTCTAAGTCTTATTGGTTTATAGTATTTCGACCCATCCCCACTTTAGCTTCGAAATAAGACCCTTTGGACCCATTATAAACCGATTTTGACTTTAATATAAAATAATATTTTGAGATATTCCTAAGGTGCCCCTCTCCTCCCTTATAAAAGGGCACCTCCTCCCCCTCCTCCTCACACCAATTTGAGCACTCAAGCTCGGCCAACCCCTGCCATTTTCCCTTATCCACTTCCCTAGAATAATCTTAGTGGTCCTGGACTTCTCCAAAGACCAATCTTAGTTCCTTAAGTGGAGGATTCAAAAAGGCGTTCCAAAGAAGAGGTAATATCCATTACCGATCTTTTCAATTTCTTTCTTCTTCAACTTCTTCTTATTTAGTTGTTTCATGATAAAGTAATAACATCAGTATTACTTACATACTGATATGTTATTATAAATATGAAACAACCCTAATTCACCTTCTATCCATCCTATGGAAAAATGAAATCACCGCGCGTGCGTACGTACGGAATACCGTCTCCACGCCGTGGTGTAATCTATTTTCCACCATCACCTTACAAGGATGGGTATAATGGTGTAATCAGTAACTATATATGATTATTATTAAGTAATATTGATACTGAAATAATATATATATATACTCCAATACAATTCCACGATCATAGGAACGATATCATCACTCGTGCGTACGTACGGAATACCGTCTCCACGATGTGATGCGACTTGTTCTACATGATCTTCATTTCATAATGATTATATAAATGAATTGAATGAATGAATATGGTATATACTACAATAATACAATTCTGGAAATGAATTATCTATAACCTAAAGATAAGAATAAGAATTTATTCGACAAAACACGCATAAGAACAAAAAGTTATAAAGACCCGAGTAACAAGTAACAATGAAATATTACTAACAAGAAGCTAATAATATGACCATATATGATCTCATATCAATATGTATGATTCTGGAATAAGTCAATAACATTATTTAAACCATTATACAGGAGCTTCGGACACGAACAAAGCAAATCGGACCTAAGGTAAGGGAAATATCACAATCTCATTTTTATCCGAGATTGTTTATTCGTAAGTATTTACTGGGGTGTATTTTATCATCCACATCCATGTTCCCTCAATATGAGATATTGTTTCCATCCACTTGCAATAGTTTAAATCCAATTTTACCCTTAGGTGAGTTTTTAGTAAAGAATATGAAAGGAATCTTTTGTCGTTTTTCCGTACGAGGTACTTTTTGACTTTTCCGACAAAAGTACGAAGAATGTTTTTTTTACTTATACAGCATGAATGGATTTTTAAAACATAACTTCAAAGAAGCTTCCTTTAAATGTTTTCAAGTTTATTTTTAATCAACTTCTTTTATTTTAAAGTTGTATGACATGTTATGAAAGGAAAAAAAATTTTGAAGAAGAAAGGATATTTTCCTCAAAAATGGAGTTCAAGTGATTTTCAAAATTATTTTCCATCTAAGATAATAAAGGGTTCTGTTTTTATCCCTATTATTACATTGATTTGATCATGTTGTGATGGAATTATTTTTATGAATTCCTTTATCTTATATGAATTGATTTATGATGTCATGATGTTTCAAGAATCCCATTTTTGTTTCATGTGTTATGCGATGATGTATGTTTTATGATTATGTGGCACACATAAGAAAGGATTCATTATAAGATGGGTGGGACCTATATCTCCCTCCAATGCATTGGGTAATGATTTTATATCTCATGAGATAGACATGGCTGGAACGGATGGTTATTTCGGTTCAGTGATACAGGACTGAAACGAGGAGTGAACTCGGTTCAGAAAGGGACTTTGTCCACTAAGATAGTCTTGGCAATGAGTCATGACTAACAAGAAATGATTTTCCATGATTATGTGTGCATGACACAAAGATTCAAGTTTTATGTTATGATTATGGGGATCTCATTTTCACTTCTATGATTTATTCCATGTTAAGATATTATGATCTCTTTTGCAGGTTTTAATTTTCAAAAAGATATGATATGATTTTTATTTCCTTTATTTGCCCTTGCTGAGCATTTGAGCTCACACTTTTATGTTTTCTTTTCCCCAGGCCAAGAAGATGGATATTAAGTAGAATATGCTAAAAGGGACCCTAGATATGATGAAATAAATGGGAGACACTGTAGAAGATTTATGAACCAGTTGTTTATGTTTCCCAGTTTCTAAAGACACTATACCTATACGGTCCTTTGTGGTTTTGTCATATGTTGTAATAAGTGTGCTTCAATTTTGATGTATTAACAATGTATGTAAAGTATGGGTCGTTATAGTTGGTATCAGAGGAAATGTTTAGTCATCCTTTGGAAACTAGGATGCGAAAACGTTAGTGGGATCCCTAGAGATATTTCTAAGGTATGTCTAGGGATGCCCCTAAGGATAAGTATACGTATAGGATATAGTTCTAGAACTATGGTAACGATATTAGATTAAACCAAAGATGATAGATATTTAAGTTACTCCCCCTTTATTATGATTTTTGCATCTAACACTATTCTGTTTGGGTTTTAGAAAATGGCTGGAAACAAGATGATTCACAATAATGGAGGACATGATGGACAATGGAATGATATTCTTCATGAGCAACCAAATGAAATGGGATTTGGAAGTCCAAACATCATTATTATGCCGAATCAGCAATCTCATAATATGATCAATAAAGTAAAATTTGGTAAGTTTCCTGACTCGACTAATAAGAGAAAGATGGAGTTCCATGATGATCATAGAGGAAAGAAAGTTCAATTTCCCCAATGTAAATCATGTGGGAAGAGGCATCAAGGAGAATGTTTCAAGGGAACTGGAAGATGCTTTGGATGTGGAAAAGAAGGACACAAAGCATGTAAGTGCAAAGGAAAAGGGTCGATTAACACCATGGATGAGGATAATGGTAATGCTACGACATCAAAAATGGTTAAGTGTTTTAAATGTGGAATGTATGGGCATTATGCAAACAAATGCCCTAAGGGAAAGACTCATGAAGAGAATCAGTATGGTCATATGGGTAGTATTTATGTGGATGATGATGAAGAGACTACAAATGATATGTGAGATGAAAGAATTTTTGAAGCTCGGTCAATGGTTTGAGAATGTAGTGGAATGATTACATGATTATCATGTGTAATTTTGGAATAAAGAGACATCTATGGATTGTTACACTGTTGTCTTTCCTTGTGTTTTGAAAGTGTATGATTAATGTTACCAGTATCCATGAAAGGTTATTCAGATATTTTTGGAATGTAGATGATATGCGCATAATGAAGGGATAAGGAGAAAATTAAATGTTTGATAGTATTCATGAGCTCATGATTGATATAAGGACTAAGTGATATCATGGTTTGAGTATATAGAATTTTGAGGATTTTGGTATGTGTAAAGTGTTAACTTTTAACTGCATTCAAGTTTTCACTAAGGTTCAATGGGTATTCAAGAGAGTACGAGATTAAGGCCTTTGAATGTTTGGAATGTGACCAACAAGATATATCTTATGATATATGGGGATCAACGATGGTATTAAATCTCTGGTAATCGTTTTCACTATGTTATGAGAATGGACTGCAGTATTATGGATAAGCCTAAAGATTGGAATGGATTATGTTGGACATAAGTTAGTATTGTTTAAGGATAGAAGTTTTTTCGATATTATTGATGGGATGTTATAGTAATATAGTTTTATAAAAAGGACAACCTGCAGGACGGGCGACAGCCCATCGCTTCGGACAAGGCTGTGGGAATCGAACCCACAACCGAAGTGCGACTGGCTTTTATCGCCTACCACTGGCCTACAGGAAGTCCCTGTTTAGTAGAAACTAGTTTTATTATATTAAGCAGTATGATATATGAAGTATAAGTCCATTTTAGGAACCATATATGATTAATCTCACTATAGAATGACTTATAACTTTTGCTAACCTTTTGTTTGAGACAGATGGAATGAACAGTCATTCTATCACATGATCTGCTAACACATCACGAATAACAAATTCAACTTCATTTATTTAAGAGGTGAAGTGGAAATTGTTCAAGGCACAAACAACAGTGAGATTGTACCAAAATAAAGTAAGTATTTATTCTAATTCAAATTTTCAACTTTAGGGAAATGATCTTGAAAACCAAAAATGTTGTCCTAGTTATCTTATACCTGATGAATCAGATGGTACCTTAGATCGTCACAAATTTATGGATTTGTGATTACTGGCTTTTCCATAGCCATGTTCTCTACCACTCTCCATCAGAACATGATGGTTAGATTTCTCTTCCATATCCATATTTTCACCTATGTGGAAACCCAGTGATTAGTTTATTTGGGTAATCGTTACATTTCATACTTTAGTTTTTAAAGCCATGTTTTGGTATTCCTTTTTACGATGTGGGTTTCTATTAAAGAAACTTTCGAATAGTAAACCATTTATAACCCCGACGAATTTTGAGGGCGAAATTCATTTTAAGGGGGGTAGAATGTAACAGCCCGAGATTTTATGAAAAATGTTCCTTTTAATTTTATTTCTGTCTGGTGTTGTGCGCTACACCAAAAGGAGCTTGCACAACACACATCCTTGACTTGCCTTGCATTACACGCAATCGAGACCTTCCTCGATAGCGTGTGTTGTACGCAACGCCAAGTTTCGCTAAACAACGATATGCTATTAAGATATTATTAAAACTAGCTGTTGTGAATAGTAATAACCACTTTTTGAAATTTTGTAAATTTTATTTTTCAAAATGGACTTCATTTATGGATTCGGAGTATCGAATTTAGCCTAAGGTGAAATTTTGGTACTTTTCGGATAACTTTCATATTCTGATGAATAGTGAAAATTACTAAATTATAATTAAAAACAACTTTTTTAATCGAAATAATTAATAGTGATAAATTATTAATTTGAGTGGTTTTAAAGTATATTTAGAATATATTTTTACAATTTAATACAATGTTGGTCATTGGTTGTAATTTCAGATTTAAACCAGACATAAACAAATGTCAATCTTTTGATAGATATTGTTTCTTAAAAACACGCTATTTGTTTTAACAGCGGGATTTAATTATAAAATTAATTAATGCAACTTTTATGTTATGAATTTGGTAAAATAGACTTCATTTTTGAATTCGGAATATGAAATATAGCTTGGGATGAAATTTTGGAATTGTTCTGAAAAACATCAATTTTTGATGAATAGTGAAACTACTAAGTGGTAGGTTAAAAACTGAATTTTGCATAAAACTTAATTTTACCGCTTCTGTGAATGGAATTTCAAAAATCCGAGAGACACGGTTAATATCAATGACTAAAATGTGGTGCAATGAGATAAAAATAATTTTTTGGTGAATAGTAACTTTTTACTATTTTTACCGCGGTTAATAGTAAATAGGGTAACTAAGGGTAAATATGATATTACTATTACCCTAACACATGTCCTAATTCTATTGGACAAGTGTAATTCGACCAAAAACAAACTTAGGATTAAAATATGACCATTTAGGCCCACTTGGATTAGATTAGGACATTTATTATTAATTTATTTAAAGAAGGGTTAAAATAGTTAAAATCAAAGTTTAATAAGTAAATTATTTTTAATATGGGGTTATACATAAGATAAATTCGACTATAAATATTCATTAGAAAGATAAAAAGCTTTCCTACATAAGGGTAGTTTATTTGTAATTTTTAGACATTAAATAATTTAATTTAATTATGACACAATGATGATGCAGTAATTATCTTATTAATGAAATATTGACATAATTGATGTTATAAACACCAAAATAAATGTAATTTGAGACTTTTTATGAATTCCACTAATTTTATAGGTTACTATGATATATTAATGTTGATTTAATCGACTTGGTTCGAACATATAATTCTGTTATGACTTTCACAAAAATCATATATCAAATAGTGTCAAAATTGACACAAAATAGTTTTTAAATCAAATATTATATTATTAATTGTTATTTTATTCCTAAAAATCTAAGGTTCGGCCAAATGACTTAGATAAGGATATATATATTAATAATAAACAATTTGGGGTTCGTTTGGCATGTTATAGTAAGTGTATTAACCATATAGTGAAAGAAAACAAAAAGAAACGGTAAAAGTTAAATTAATTAACTTAGAGTTAAATCTAATTGATAAGGTTAAAATAATACCCTAAACTTGTCTAAATCTTATTGGTTTATAGTATTTAGACCCATCCCCACTTTAGCTTCGAAATAAGACCTTTTGGAACCATTATAAACCGATTTTGACTTTAATATAAAATAATATTTTGAGATATTCCTAAGGTGCCCCTCTCCTCCCTTATAAAAGGGCACCTCCTCCCCCTCCTCCTCACACCAATTTGAGCACTCAAGCTCGGCAAACCCCTGCCATTTTCCCTTCTCCACTTCCCTATAATAATCCTAGAGGTCCTGGTCTTCTCCAAAGACCAATCTTAGTTCTTTAAGTGGAGGATTCAAAAAGGCGTTCCAAAGAAGAGGTAATATCCATTACCGATCTTTTCAATTTCTTTCTTCTTCAACTTCTTCTTCTTTAGTTGTTTCATGATAAAGTAATAACATCAGTATTAATTACATACTGATATGTTATTATAAATATTAAACAACCCTAATTCACCTTCTATCCATCCTACGGAAAAATGAAATCACCGCGCGTGCGTACGTACGGAATACCGTCTCCACGCCGTGGTGTAATCTATTTTCCACCATCACCTTACAAGGATGGGTATAATGGTGTAATCAGTAACTATATATGATTATTATTAAGTAATATTGATACTGAAATAATATATATATATACTCCAATACAATTCCACGATCATAGGAACGATATCATCACTCGTGCGTACGTACGGAATACCGTCTCCACGATGTGATGCGACTCGTTCTACATGATCTTCATTTCATAATGATTATATAAATGAATTGAATGAATGAATATGGTATATACTACACTAATACCATTCTGGAAATGAATTATCTATAACCTAAAGATAAGAATAAGAATTTATTCGACAAAACACGCATAAGAACAAAAAGTTATAAAGACCCGAGTAACAAGTAACAATGAAATATTACTAACAAGAAGCTAATAATATGACCATATATGATCTCATATCAATATGTATGATTCTGGAATAAGTCAATAACATTATTTAAACCATTATACAGGAGCTTTGGACACGAACAAAGCAAATCGGACCTAAGGTAAGGGAAATATCACAATCTCATTTTTATCCGAGATTGTTTATTCGTAAGTATTTACTGGGGTGTATTTTATCATCCACATCCATGTTCCCTCAATATGAGATATTGTTTCCATCCACTTGCAATAGTTTAAATCCAATTTTACCCTTAGGTGAGTTTTTAGTAAAGAATATGAAAGGAATCTTTTGTCGTTTTTCCGTACGAGGTACTTTTTGACTTTTCCGACAAAAGTACGAAGAATGTTTTTTTTACTTATACGGCATGAATGGATTTTTAAAACATAACTTCAAAGAAGCTTCCTTTAAAAGTTTTCAAGTTTATTTTTAATCAAATTCTTTTATTTTAAAGTTGTATGACATGTTATGAAAGGAAAAATGTTTTTGAAGAAGAAAGGATATTTTCCTCAAGAATGGAGTTCAAGTGATTTTCAAAATTATTTTCCATCTAAGATAATAAAGGGTTCTGTTTTTATCCCTATTATTACATTGATTTGATCATGTTGTGATGGAATTATTTTTATGAATTCCTTTATCTTATATGAATTGATTTATGATGTCATGATGTTTCAAGAATCCCATTTTTGTTTCATGTGTTATGCGATGATGTATGTTTTATGATTATGTGGCACACATAAGAAAGGATTCATTATAAGATGGGTGGGACCTATATCTCCCTCCAATGCATTGGGTAATGATTTTATATCTCATGAGATAGACATGGCTGGAAAGGAAGGTTATTTCGGTCCAGTGATACAGGACTGAAACGAGGAGTGAACTCGGTTCAGAAAGTGACTTTGTCCACTAAGATAGTCTTGGCAATGAGTCATGACTAACAAGAAATGATTTTCCATGATTATGTGTGCATGCCACAAAGATTCAAGTTTTATGTTATGATTATGGGGATCTCATTTTCACTTCTATGATTTATTCCATGTTAAGATATTATGATCTCTTTTGCAGGTTTTAATTTTCAAAAAGATATGATATGATTTTTATTTCCTTTATTTTCCCTTGCTGAGCATTTGAGCTCACCCTTTTATGTTTTCTTTTCCCCAGGCCAGGAAGATGGATATTAAGTAGAATATGCTAAAAGGGACCCCAGATATGATGAAATAAATGGGAGACACTGTAGAAGATTTATGAACCAGTTGTTTATGTTTCCCAGTTTCTAAAGACACTATACCTATACGGTCCTTTGTGGTTTTGTCATATGTTGTAATAAGTGTGCTTCAATTTTGAAGTATTAACAATGTATGTAAAGTATGGGTCGTTATAATATGAATAGAAATTGTATATTGATATATAAAATTGTTATGCTCATTGTTTTAAATCTTTTTTCAAGGGTTTTATTCATGATTTGATACTTGGAAATTATTTATAAGGGATTTATCGCCATTATATCTCACGGTTGAGCCAGATATAACTTATAAAAAGGATGATCCCCATTATATCTCAAGAGAAATAGATGAGACTGGTATATATAATATTAATGGTGATTCACATAATAGCTCTATAATTTATTTGGTACTGTAGATGTGGAATATGACCAAATGGTTATTCCATTTATATGTGTTAATGTAATATTTATTTTATAATGATGTCCCAAGTCACATATGTGATCATTCTAATATTTTTGATAAGTTTTTTAAAGAAAAATAATGAGTTTTTCATGTTTTCATTAAAAAAATTATTTACTATTTTATGTCCCTCACTATAATTTTTTGTGGTCATCCCAAGCATTAAAATTTTTCCATATGATTTTTGAAGGTATAAATAAAATTACGAGATAAAGGGGATAATTGAGAATATTTTTCATAAAGAAAAACCATGTTTTATATTAAAAGCATTTCATTTGGTGAAAAATTGATATTTAGTATATGTTCTCATTTCTAATGTATGTGTTTACTTTGTAAGTGTTTTTCAAAATTAACTAAAGCTATATTATAAAAATAACATAGAATTATAATTCCATTTCAAAAACTCTTGAATAATTTAGTTCTGAGGTTGGGTACCTAAAAAAGCACAGTATGAGAAAAACAATTCTACTAGGAAAACATATAATTATGTATATAATTTATAGGATATATAATTTATGACACCATCCATTGAAACTATGATGTTCTTGTTTTAAAAACAAGTCATGAATTTGTAAAATCTATATGAGTCCATTATAATGGTTCATTCAGAAAATTTTAATTAACACAAGATTATTACCTATGAGTTTTTATCTATCCTTACAGCCATAGGTCATCTCATCCGACCCTAGTAATGATTTATTTGATAAATAATCCACCATATTCATACTAGGCACCCCATGGTGAATATTTTTCAAAGCTCTATTTACTTTCAATTATCCAATGGATATATTTTTAAGGAAATAAAACCTATTTCATTAGCAAAACATATTATTTTATCATATACGTAGGCTTATCCAAATGGTTATCACAAAATTCTTCTCATTCTATTTTCTATTATTACCTAAAACATTCTATAATACCAACACAGGAAACCCAAACATTACCTACATTAAAATTAACTCATATTATTTTAATATTAATTATATATCATTTTGATCCCCATTATAAAAAAAGGTTTAGTGTCTTTTATATAGTTGATGAATAAAAAATAGGAAAATATATGATCAACATTACTTACCACTATGTTCTTATAAACCATATCCCTTCATATAAATATCATACATGATAAATTTCATCATTTACTAATGAAAATGGAAATGTAACCTTATGTGATCACAGAATCCTAGAAATGGTATGTGAATAAGATATCAATAAACAAATAATTTTTATCATAACATGAGAATATATGTGTGGGAACATGATCTAGAATTTAAAATATCAAAACTGGAAATATGTAGATCATAATCATGAGTTGTGGAATAATTTTTTTTAGTTCATAAGAGATGATTCTTAAATAATAAGCTTAAATAATCCATAAGCACATACCATTGATATAATATCACATCATGATAGAGTTTCATAAAGTGTTAAATATTAATAATCATAGAAATTTCATGATATGAATATTGTCCAAGATATTTGTCACATTATAGGATTTTCTTAACCACATGTGTACCCTCTTTTGTGAATGTGAAAATTTTCTATATACCTTTATTTCTCAGAAAACATTAATATATACCCAATTCATTGAAGTCCTATAACAATCCCACTAATAACATAATAATAATCAATACAAAAGTATAAAAAACTGTAAAATCATTTATTTTTATATAGAGTCTTATGTAGTGTGAATGAAAAATGTTTTCATCGATATTTCATCATTAAAATCATAAAGCATCCAAAGAGTTAATTTGGATGCAATCATTGGATCATATACCACGTGAAACATATGTCACATTAAAAGAAGTTATCATTGATGAAAAATAATTTTAAAATATCAATGGAATATTTCATGAGTAAAATACTCTTTTCATTTTTAAATAACCTTTCTATAAATAAAAATTATATATAAATTTTAGAATTAAATTTAATATCAAAATAACAATGGAACCATTTCAATGAATTTTCAAATGAAATATGAGTTTTTATGGTTGGAAAATTCAATCATGTCACATATGTAAAAAGATATATTTCATACACACTATTACAAATATGTACCTCATTTATAAGAAAATAAATTCATTCATTTTTTCATTATTATAGAAATTAAATAAATGGAAATTATTTATATCTATCATTAAGGAACAGAAATAATAATCCCTTAATTTTTTTTTCAAGTAAATTTTATATATTTATGTATAATAATCTTGACTAAATAGAAAAATGAAGTCATATTTCTTAAGAAAACAATATTTTGCGATTTTGAGTACATGGGGAAGCGAAAAAAGAAAGAAAATTTTTTATTTCGAAAAATAACAAGATTATTAAAAAGAAAACAATGAGATATATTTCATATAATTTTATCATAAAATATTTATGCATAAACGATCTTGATAGAGATTATATTGTAAAGTAAAACACATTCCTCATGTATTTTATAATTCTCATTAACTCTATCTTCTTTATAATAATTTTATTTTAATTTTATTATTATATAATAGAAACCTATTAATGACTATAATACCATATGTGGTCCACTAATAAAATTTGGACACAAATTTATTAGTAATTATTTATTAAAATCATCAGTTTTGGGGGTCAACTATATTGTTTTTTCAAAATGTTTTCATTCTATACTACCAATATTTATACATTGATCATGATTATATAATATATATAATATTAATCATGATAATATATAATAAATTTTAATAATTTACACATTTATAAAATTCATTAAATGGTATACATAGAAAAATTAATTACATCATAAAAGGAAACGATAATATATATGCTTCTATAAAAAGAATTGTATTTTTTGTTTAAAATTAATGAATAAGGGTAAATAAAATTTTATCAATGATGAATCATATTTATATAATATATATAACATATATTTTTTAAATCCATCATTTTTTCCTTAGAATAAAATGGTGATGTACAATGAAGTATATCACTATATTGAGGATATAGTTAACACGTATGCACAAGTAATGTTTTCAATAAAAAATTTATGGAAAGGTGGTGTAAAATGATTGTGGAATAAGAATAAAAACATATCAACTAAATTATAATACATTATTGATCATTTTATTGTGGATGAAATATGTCGGGAAAATTTATATGAAGTAATATAAATGAAAAAGTTTTGTTAATATTTATATCTCATCTTTCAAAGACCTCATTTGACTTGCACCAAATACACTGTAATATTGGTATTGGGAGAAGAAAAATGGATCCATTATAACATTAATTATTTTTATGGTTTATTGTTAGAAATATTAAAATATATAAATTATAAATTTTGTGAATAAATGTGGAGAATATGTAACCGTTTAACAATGAGGTAAGGGACACACATGGGATTATTTAAAAGGTTTCAGTTAAACATGGTAACATTTATAGGAAATTTTATCCATGATAATAAGAAATATTTTATAAGATAGTAAAAGTTTTACATATTATTAAAAAATAATTGGAAATTTTTTTTGTGGAATCTTACCCAAACGAGTTAGTTTGACCACTAGTAAATGTATTTTAACCATAAATATGGTGATAAATTTTACAATTTTATAATATTAAATATTACCATAAATTATGTATAATATGATATATTAAATTAAAAATCATTATTTAAAACATTTTAAACATTTTAAAATAATAAATTTATATAATTGTTAAAAATTCATATTAATATAAGTTCCAAAGAGGTAAGGAAACCCATTTTATGAAAAAACAATTTATAAGTAAATCATAATTTTCATTCATTACATTCAAAATAAAAACTATCAAATGGATATTAAAATTATTTATATAATATATATTATATAATTTTAATTAAAACCATTAATCAATAAATATTTATAAAATTTATTTTAACAAAGAGTCTTTTACTATTTAAAACAATTCATTAGAAAATAACTCTCATTTTTAATTTTAATTATTTTATATTCATTGAAAAAATAATACTCTTAATATATGGGTTTCAATTAATTTATTCATATAAAATTTTCAATATATTGTATTAAAATAAATATTTAGTAGTGAAAAATCAATTTTTTAGTTAAAAATATATAATATGTATAAGAAATTACTATTTTGAAATATAATACATTTATTCATAAAATTATTTTATTAAAATTGTGTCATTATCAATACATACTTGAATCATCATAAATAATTATTCATATACTTCATAATGTTTTTAATCCAATACATACCTGTAGATTTAATGACTATTTTATAAATGTATACTATATAATATTTTATTTAGACATGAGGATTCATTTTAAAATTTCAATCAAATACTTCATTTTTTTAAGGAAATTTATATTATGTTTTCATGATGTTAAAAATGTTACATATGAAATATATATCCTTTCATGTTCTTTAATCCATTGAACTATATAACCTAACTTCATTGGGAAATATTCCTATTAAAACCCACACATTAACCGATTATATTAACGATGAGGAAAATCTCCATTCGTATCATATATTCCCTATGTGGTGAAATACATTATGATTTTGTTTCATAAACCCCCATACTAACAATCACTAATATCCTTTTATTATAGAAGTCCATTTCACATGACATCACATTTAATAGAAGAGGTCTTTGGTACATTAACTTAAAGGAAACATAATTTGGTCATGGATACATTACCCTAAAATGCATGTGTTTTCTCTTTATCACGCAACATTAAATGTTATAATGTGTCCTGCTAAGCATCACAAAAATATACATGTTTCAATTTCATTCATATTGATTTTTAGCAAGCCTCTCTCAAGGTCATAGATATTTTGAATCAATATTTTATTATTCTAAAAATAATCCTTTTGGGAAATTGGGGACTAAAAATCATACTTTCAAGCATTCAACCACAAAACATCAGATTTAAACAGCAAATTTTGATTTTCAAAATTGAAGAATAAAAATGCATCACTACCTCCAGCCACATCCTTATTCCAGTCAAAAATTATAAAAATAAAAATAACCCATAATCACACCAAATAACTATTGAGGAACTATCCCTGGAGTCCACGTCCATTGTTAGAAAAACATCCCAGTCATCAAAAATCACAAAAAATGAGAAAAAAAACTATAACAATCATATATGAAAATCATTAAGGGAGAATTATCCCCCAGAATCATAGAGAGCCAAAAACAATAAAAAACATCAACCCCATGAAAATAATACATTCCCCAAGAGAACATGAAGAGAAAACCCCCTGGGATCCTAGATACAGAGATGAAGCTGCCATAGAGAAGAATCTATTGAAACACCATCGACTACTCAAACCTCACATCTAAAAAATCATTAAGAAAAACCATGGTACATCATCTGTGAGAAACATTGACAAACATAGGAGCTAGATTAGATCATGGAATATAAAAGGCAATACCAATGATTAGTGATTATTTCCATGACCACTAAACCCACTGGGGCCACCACTAGGTAAATAACACTAGGAAATATTTTCATCCCAAAAGAACACCCAAAAACCATCTAAAACCAAGAAAAAACAATGATTCATAATTGAATGTTCTAGTTCTCATGGTGAACTAGACACTTGAAATTTTTTTTAACCAATCACTTATCTATCACCCATGAATGTGATTGATCAGACATGATATTACATATAATGTTATATTATGAATATTTTTTTTATTTTTGGGTTTTTCTTTTACAGGTAAAATCTTTAAATAAATTCATTTAATACATAAAGTAGAATAATCATCTAGTAAATCTTCATAAAATAATGTACCCATATAGAAAATTAGTTTTCTTCCTCCTTCTCATCAAAATTTCTCACAGCTTAATAATCACTCACATACCAAAGAAATAATTTATTATATGTACCCAATTGTTGTAGAGACACTTTAATTGATGTATCATTTCAATAACATGTCACATGAACATTATTGAAGGACAAGAATCCAAACAGCATTATCCCAACCATTTTTGAAACTCAAGAGAGCTTTCATACAGTAAGACCCCATGGATCACCTCACTTGTAATAGAATGTGGGGAATCTATTGGTTCTATTATTGAAATCCAAATAATTTGGTTTCCTCTACCTAGAGCATGATAATACAAAACTACCATGTATTAGGGTGTTTGAGGAGTATATTAGTATATATTCAATTATTTATGTTCAATATATGAGGTATCCCACTACTATTCATCATTATTGTCAATGCCACAAAGCCCCAATATCTTTGGAGTTTGTGGAAGAGGATTCCAAAGAGTCCATGACCTCACATTCATAGACCATGGAATCCTATATGTGGTCTAGTTATTGGTATAAATTATTAAAACACAATGAGTGGGTCAATATTCGAGTTCTCGTCAAGGATTCATGGTGACCCGTCATCGAAATAACTATAGAAAATGCATATATCCAATGTCCCATAGAGAAATATACAAACATACCTTGGTTAAAGGCACTGATAAAACTGATATTACTTCTCCCATGATAGAATATTTTATGCTAATCCAAATGATAAATTGAGTGTAATAGTGGGATCATATTCCCATTCCCAGTTAAATTGAATGTTATAAGATCCTAAAAATAATTAAATGTAAGGATTATATCTATACTCATATCATTCAAAGATACTATAATAAATTCTTCTCATTAATGATGGATCACAATTTACATATCCGATTTATCAATAAGTGATATGCTCATATTTATTCTACCTCTATTATATGATCTTTTCAGTATTTCTCTAAAAAATCAATGGGGAAGGCCCATATTCATATTTCCATATAGAAGGTTGTTTTACATATACCAGAAAGGATGGATGAATATAATTTGTCATATATTCCTATTCTAACTATATTTCTCTATAATATACTAGAATACTCTATAGGGTAGGCTCATATCCCTACTATCATCAGTGGAGATCACTATAATAATATAAAAATTACATTGCGTTGAGCTTGTATTCTAGATCCTTCAAGAGGAGTTCACCAAAATATTATCAAAATATCATATGGGAAGGCTCATATTTTATCCAATGTGTATAGACCCTACAGAAATATTATGATGGAACACTTTTAAGAGATTCCTTGTATTCATGTCCTCACCCTAGAAGGTAATTATCATATTCCGAGAGTGACATATTATAAAAAAATCTAAAATCCTAACATATGCTCATACATGTCAATACAATTTGAATATTTTTACTGTAATAAAAAAATCACTATAAAATAATAATAATGAGATGAGGAAAATTTTGGAGGTTTTATACACTTGTGGATTATAATCATCAATGAAAATAACTAATCATGATTGAGGGTTTTTCTCTTCTTCCCCATATATGGCGATCTTGATAATCACATCGTGATATTTCTAAAAATAAATAATACTCTAAAATCCATACCTAATTAAATGATGACATTCTTTAATCCTGAAAAAATAAATCAATTATGGATCGAGAATTTTTTGACTCCTTCTTTACATGAATGGGCATTGATAATTGTGGAGGAACTATTTAGGGTACCATTGTCAATGAAATTTGAGATTATCCTTATATTACTCATCATGGAATTTGTCCTATCAATAGTAGAATGAATAGTCATAAATGTCGTGACTATGATTATAATTACATAATTCATTTACTAACTCTAAATAATTACTCATAAATAAGGTCCTCCCTTTGATTACTATTCATGTATTGGTTACCATGATGAACATCATTCTATAGATTTGACCATTCAGGGTAATGGTCCTTATCCAAGAATATGTCATATAGGCCATCTATATTATGGTACATCATTCTACAATACAATTCATCATTATAATGGATTATATGATGATATCCATTGAGTTTCTCCCCATGTGATCAATGAAGATTTTTACTCTTATTAATATATCTCCACAATAAATAAGTTCTTTCAATACTGAAATTATATTAGGACTCCCCCATATCAAGAGTAATCTTAATGTATCAGGTCTATCCATTCCCAAATCTTCTTCATTAGATGATTGGGATGTATCCACAAAAATTCGTAGTTTTGAGTGATGGTAGTCATTTATCACTCCACAATAATACTCGTTCTCTAATAAAACTCTATAGTTTCTAATAAATCCTACACCACATGATATGGTGGCTATGAAAAATACACATTATTCATATAATATGGATGAATCCTTCCTAGAAGAAGAGACAAATATCATAGTTATGTCGAAATTACCGATTGAAGGAAATATATATGTTACATTTTTTTATTATACCCACTTCCCGATATAAAATTCCATTACCTATATATTTGAAATTAAATTATTATTTATGCTGAAATATAAATATAACATCATACCATCCTAAGGAAAATTATTAGTTCCTATAAGTAGTATATCAACTAACTCGGTAAATAAATGGATATTTTACCCATTTTTTCTTAGACACCCACTTAGAAAAATTACCCTCATAATCTTGAGAATAATGTACCTCTACCATAAATTCCTTATCTGTAGAAAATCTGTACTTCAATTAATTTTTTATTCCATTAATTATATAGACATCTGATTGTGGGGTGAAATTTTATATTTGAACATTAATAAACTCAATTATTATAAAACTCCACTAAATTATGCAATATGGAATTACATCACCATACATCATGTCGAGAGACCTAGTTTGACACATGGTTTTCATTCAATCTAATCCAATTATATTTTCTAAAGGGCCCTAGAATGGTGCAGACATCCAAATAATTCTATTAAAAATTACATCTATATAGTTACAAATAAGGTTGAAAAGTTATCCTATATGATAAACTATCTGTTTTGTAACTCGTCCTGGGATGTTTTTAATTCGGATAACATTCACTATACCTAGGTCATGTTGGAGATAAATAATAAATAATCATTATGGTAGTTGATGTGGCTTCCATGGGGAAACATAGGACCATACATATCCATTAGTTTTGGGGGAATCCATAACACCACCACCACACCTAGAATCATAAAATCCTTAATGAGTCCTAGATATGATAGTATAGGTGTTTTGAAAACCAATTCTCATTTTGATGGTAGAATTGTTAGATACTCCTCTATTATAATTAGTCTTTTCTGGATTGGGGGAACATAAAAATAGTATCCTTAAAAATTTCATCTATTTTGAAATCCACCCCCTCATTAGGGATTCATTTACTCTAGGATATCGGGGATACTATTAGGATCACCATTTAGAAATAAAAATTGGGGGATCTTTACAGATAATTTGAATTGTATTACGGGACATAAGAGAAATTTGATCACTCGGAAGGTAATAAATTATGTGAAATGTGACTTTTATATTAAATAAATTTTAATTGAGATTAATCCACCTATACTTCTGATGAATATATAATCAATATATAACTCTAGGAATAATATAATATCATCAATGTCAACATTTTTGATGTTTTAGAGAATTAAACTCATGTAATACAACATGATAAAGAAACAATTTATCGAGGTAAAATCCACATTTGGAATCTTTATATGGTGTGTGTACCGAATTCAAATGGTATACTCAAATTCTAAAAACTCTTTTTAATTCTCCACTTCCACCTACTCTATTATATTTTTAATATAAAATTAGGAAGTCATGACCTTATCACACCACCATTCAAGGAGGAAACAATAGTCATGAATAAATATGAATTAGTTCAATACACGATTTAGTTTCAAAATGAAAATTGAAAAATTACATAGGGGTAATATTCTCATTTAATATAACATATATGTAGTGTATAATACATCAGCATAGTTGAATATTCCAAGACTATAGGATTTTATCCCAAAAATATGAGTATAATAAAACTTTATTCCACATTAAAATTATAAATACCCAGTATACATGGACCTGATATTTATCAAATTTTTGGAGATTCCACTACTGGGGTAGAAATAAATTCTTATAAACAAAATACTGTATACTAGAATATGTTTCATATACACTTCTAGCACAATCAATCCTCAAATATCAAGCCCATATAGTAGTTCATATCCAATAAAATACAGATAGAACATATTGACCCTATCAATTCCATGGTTGAAGTAATGATATCTATTCGAGGACGCTGTAAATCACTTCGACTATAAATAATTCTATATACTGAGTGGCTGGATAAGAACCCTTCATCAAACCCAACATTTTATTACATTAGAAACCCAGAATATAATTTCACACACATAAAATATTAATGTGGAACCCATATCATAACACTCAAATAGAAAGGTCTATAAAAACTCATATTCTCAATGGAAATCCAAGATGGTCAATTATTTTTCTCATATAACAACCAATATGTTGGATCCCTTATGTACTAGGTAGGCTATCATTGAAATTTTCACTACTAAATGACCTTCATGATGAGAAATAAATTGACAACAATCTCTGGAATTTATGTTAATGTATGAATGAGATGGTTATGTATTTAATTTTATGGAAAAAGGTTATAACTTGTTTGTTAGAAATGCATAACACATTATAATTTCTACTAGAGGTATTCATAGAAATTATATGGTATTATTTGTAATCCCTTTTGATATAAATAATGTAAATTTGTGGATTTTAGAGATTTTAGAGATTCTATAAAGGTTTTATAATGTTATCTGATGGTGAAATTGTATATATCTGTCATCATTGACTGATCTTGGATAATGTTTTGGAATGTTACAAATGGAAACTATTATTATAAAAACAATTTTATCCGTAGTTCAAGGACTACATATTCCAATTATCATGATGTACCCCCACATTAATAATAGGAATATAAATAATTACTATGGTATGAGGGATAAAAGGAACTGGTTCAGCTAAGTTTTTATGGTCAAAATAATAATATCATTCTGTTAAAAATGATGAATTTTTAGAGTAATTAATCACCACTATTGAGAATAACATTTTAATGTTCACACATCATAGATACCCCCACTAAAATTATTCTAAATTAAAAATTTATTATTTCCTGTACCATTAGATGTTGGTAAAAAACATCAAAGATTTTCTTTTCATCAAAGTAATCCTATAGAAGAAGGTTGAATATAGAGAATTCAATTTTGGTAATAGCCTACATAGGTGGATTATTCTCTAAAATTTTTATACTTATGGAATAATAATAGTAGAAAATTAATAGAAAATAATTTTAATAATATCATGACTAGGTGAATACAATTTTTTATGTGGTTGAATGTTTTTCTTCAGGAATAAGAGAATGAACCACTTGAATACTCAATTTGAAATGTGACGACTTATCAAAAAAATTGAACCTCAATCTCATCCTAGAGGTAGAGTAAAATATGATTAAGGGAATAAGACATGGGATGTGGAATATTTTATGTATCTCATTCTAGTTTAGAATCATCGGGACTTATTACCTCCATCAAAAAATACATAAGTATCAATGTATCAAAAATATTCCTCATCAAATGAGTATTTGTAATACAATAACATAAATATGATAAATTATATGAAATCATTACAATATAATTAATATTAATTTAAACATAAATTCCATACAAAAAATTGTTTATGTGTTCACAATGTATAGGGAGGATGAAGAAGGAAAGGACACAATGGACATTGATACTCAAGAAACATTTTTGAAAAATCCATATACACCATAGAAACAAGAAGTCAAGAACATTAGGTATATTAACAGAAATATTGAAATGATCTAATAACTTTTGGGTACCATTAAACCACAATAATATTAAGGGAATAATTGGTGAAAGTGAACTATTCTAGTCTGAATCATAATGTTTTAAGGCTAACTGAAGCCAATTTATAAATAGAAAAAACACAAAAACATATTATTCAGGGAGAAGATGAACTAGAAAAATAATCCTCTTCTTATAAGCCTGAAACATATAGTATTCATAATATGGGATTTATATGCCTTTATTTTAGAAATATGATATCCTAGAACATCATGTTCTTATCCTTAATAATATATCAATTATAAACTCATATGACCTATCAAGTGAGAATCAATAATAACTCCATGATGCAATTTTAGTACCTCAAGAGATTGTTGATTTATTCTATATACTTGAGGTGTATCACATAGAGACTGGACAGATTAAATTATATGTGGAGATTTTATTACTAAAAATAAATATCAATGTCAATATATAGTGACATATCAAGTCGTTTGATATTTTTTGTACGATGGGTGAAATTTACATTCTTCCAAACCTAAATAAAAAAATGTTAGGACTGAAAATCATAATGGTTCATAAAATTGATTCTTAGGTTATAGTGACGTTCACCTATCCCCCACTAACATAAACATTTTTTAATATTAAAAGTGTTAAATGAAACCCCATGTAAACATTATGTTGAGGTCTCAATTTTTTGATATTTTATTTTATTCAATTTTTATTGTAGTCCATCATGGAATAGCCAATTATGATATAATGGTAAGGTCATGGATTAATATTCTTATGACCGTTCATTATGAAATTAATGAAGACCCTATATATTCATTCAATGGGAATATTGGGGTACGTTATGGTTAGAATTACTCCATAAACTCTTGTTAATTTTATTACATATGTGAACATTTCGATAAAACAGTAGAGAATAAAGAGGTTATCTGTTAAACTAACCCGATTAATTCCCCTAACAGTTTTGAATTTTCTACTATCAGTCCATCACAACAAATCAAGAATTTATATTTGTTTCTTGTCATCTATATTGAGGAAAATATTTCTAATTAAAAAAATGTATGTAAATCCAATATGAATTTTTCAATACCTATAATCACACTATTATAATATCTTGGTTAAGAACATATCCCCCATACAGTGTCCATCATTAAAAAATTAAATTAAATCCCCTATATAAAATTTGGTAAATCACTCTCATGAGTAACTTAATTAATGGAATTTTATAAAATATATATAGACGACACAATAGAGGATATTTGATCAAATATATTCCACCCCTTAAAAGTGTTGAGGATATAGTGTTTGTTCCCATTTCCCCTTACTGATGACATGAATTGTATTTTTTGATCCCAACCCTTTGAAATAAGGATTTGATATTAGCTATGAAAATAATTACTGAAATGATAATGTACATGTATAGTAGCTGAAGTCCTAGGATGATGGAGTATACTCTATCATAGATGATATTGGGAAAGAAGGTGAGATTTTCTATGATTCCCCTAATAACAATTAACCAAAATAAAAATCTAAAGTTTCATAAGATCCATAAAAATCGACTAAAATATTTTAAATTCCCCTTTATCATATCTTAATACTCATAATGCTGATCCATACCCACTCTCTAATATTTTATGTGTAGATGTAGATGATCTTAGTAACTGCATTTAATTATTTGAGGATGATATCTTACCAACTATTAATATGCTATAAAATATTAATATTATTATAAATAAAGATATATAATCCTCATTGATCATCACTTCCTTGTCTATTGATGAGTATGATATATAAATTTCCATCTTAATAAAAAAATTACTTATTCTCTTAGAGTTAGATTTATATTAATATTCAACGAAACGGTATGGATACTATTAATTTTTTCATTCTAAAAACCCATTTTGGTAAAAGAAATGTTATATAAGAGAATGTATCATACACGAGATGCGACATTGGAGGTATGGGTTGATATGTTTACCCAATAAAAATTCATTACTAAATAACAATAACATATATTGATCAACAACATTTTCTTTTTAAAGAATAAGAACGTGAAAGTGTAGGTCTCTATCCACAATAGGGATCTCAGTCATCACTACAAAAATAATTTTTTACTGGTTCAATCAGGTACCTATATGTTGATATTACAACAATATTATATGGAATATTCTTCATGTATTGGTATTCAAGCTAAATATAAATTTGGATAGTCCCCAAAGATGATGAGTCCACTAAATTCAATGTAATTGAAATGGTATATTTATATCAAGTAATTCAACATTTATGGAAACAAAATTTCATCCCCATATAAATGTTTAATTAATCATATATTTACCCCCAAATTAGGGGAGTTTTTTGAATTCCAAAAATGAGATATGGTGGTCCAAAACAATAATTTTTGTGAATTTATTTCTAATTATAAAATTGGTTTTCAAAAAATTACATCACTAAAACAAAGAGGAAAATCACCTAAAAATTATTTCTATTGTAACATTAGGTAACATATAAGAACCCAGGTTTTGGCTATAAAAGACATTGGAATATTCTTGATATTATTCCAGAGCATTGCCTTTAGACGGCGTGCGATTCTGAGCCCCGGAGTGGCCAGAATTAAATATTCAGTGCATTCACACCAGAAACGAAAAATAAATGTTATAACACCTAAACGGTGATTCAGATCATAGATCCGAGTGTACGGATGAGTCCGGAATGGGGTGTTTACCCTTGGAACGACATAAAACATGTCAGTGTGGGATGTTTGGACCCCTCGCTCGCTTTTGGAACATCAAACGGATAAATTAATTTATTTATTTATTCATTTAATGGTGAAACTCAAGTATATCTTAAATGGTGGCTCGGATTGGAAATCTAAGGGCACCGTTGAGTCTGGAACGTGTCGTTTACCCTAGGAGAGGTGTATGTTTCTCAGGCGCAAACCGTATGTGAATAATGGCCCCATGGGCGTTTTCGTAATTTGTCGGCTTTGTGCGTTCAGTTTTATAACTTTTCAACGGGGCCTCAGATTAAAATTCAGAGACCTCCGTTGTGTTCAGAGCGTGGTTTTAATCCTAGGGGAGGCCTAATCCCGACCCTGTCGGGAGTTCGGGTACGGGGCCGCGAGAGGGTGTTTATGTTAATTAATTTATTTAATTTACCTCAACCCCCTTCTCTGCTCCCTCATTCCCCCTCCCCAGGCAAGATTATCCCCTCTCCTCCTCCACTCCGGTGAGGAGGTTCCGGCGAGGTGACACCAGTGAGCTGCGGCCACTCCGACGGGTCAACGACAAAGCATCGGGCTATGCCCAAGAGGTAGTCGGTGTTCGTTTGCGTTTTAAATCCCGAACCCCTCTTTGAATCCCAATTTTAGTTTCTAATTGCAGCCCGATCTTCAATAAAAGCCCATAGTCGCATAGAGTATGTTATGATATTACCGATTCTTCTTCCAGAATTCAATTTCGAGCTCTGAGGTGTTCGCAATCGTCCGCCGAAGTTCTGCGGGATGTTGGTTTTTTTTCGGCATCCGACGGTTTCTGGTAGCTCTAGGCGGTGGCGGCGGTGGCTCTAGGATGGTAGCGGCGACTCCAGATGGCGGTGGCTTCGGGACGGCGGGCGGCGATGGCCTTCGGCTCCGCGACGGTAGGTCTAGGGCACAGGTAGGGCGCGACGAGCGGGGTCGCGGCGCGACCCCGGCGGCTGACCAAGACCCGCGTCCTACGGGTCTCTGTGGAAAACGGGGACCGGTATTGTTGGCCGGTCAGTAGAGGCGGGCTGCACCGCGTAGCTAGGCCGCGAGGCGGCATTGCGGAGCGGGCCGGCCCGAGCGAGGCGGTCTGGCCCAAAGTGTTTTCCCCCCTTTGAATTTCCAACGCCTGTATCATTCACAACATGCGTCCGTTCTACGCGCAGTCTGTGGAAGCGTGGAGCTCGTGTCAAGGCGGGAATTTTTAGCTGGTTTTGGGAATTTTTTTATTCCCGAAACTAGGGGCCTCGGAGGTGCGATGCATCTTTAAGTGAATTGACATTTTTCCAGGGATCTTGTTTTGGACCGCGCAAACGCGTCTGACGTCTGTTTTGAGCGCCGCCAGCAGCATTGGTACCCTAGCACCGGGGCAAAGCATTCCAGGGTGGTTTCGGGCGTCAAATCCGGAGTTGAGGCGTGGGCCCCACGACCCGTCTTTTGAGCTGCGAGCAGCGTTTAGCGACTTTCTCATCGGGCGTTCGTTTGGGGCGTGCGAGCAGTCGATTTTGTATGTTTTTCCGAGGGGATTGCAATGGTGCAACCCGCCCACTCTAATTCGGCACGATAGTGCGGGCCCCAGGAGGGTCGTTTGGGCGTTGACAGTGATTTTCCATCTCTATCACCAAGCGACCGTTTTGGACAGGTGAATAGTCCATCTCGTGTACCTTTTCGAGAGGATCGCAACGGTGTGATCCATTGGCAGTGCTTCGGGACAGGGGTGCGGGTTCCGCGTGGTACCACTCATGCGCGATAAGCTGGAATGCACCGTTTTCTCCGTATATCTATTCCACTCATGTGAGTAGCGCTTTTGACGTGTCTTTCTGAGAGCATTGTGATGGCGCAGTTCACCCGACCTTTTTTGGGGACATGGTGTGGGTCCCACCTGACCTGGCTATGGTGAATAGTATCTTTTTCACCGGTGTCCATTTTGGGCGATTGAGTAGTCAATCCCATGTGTTTTTCCAAGGGGACATAGTGGTGTGATCTGTTAGTTCAGTTTCAGGATCTTGGAGTGGCCCCCACAGGGGTTGGTTACGGTGAATAGTCCTTTATTCAATGCTGGACCGTTTCGGGCGAGTAAGTAGTGAATATTGAATTTTTTTCTGTAGGGATTACAATGGTGTAATCTCTTTTGGCGAATGGAGCCTCGTATGTGATCTTATTAAATGTGGAAATATGAAAGGTGCCCCGGTGGTGGTTCTTCTACCTTGTTTATAGCGGACACTTGGCGTGTGATCGCGTGCTCTCCTGGGTGAGTGATGTTGGTGGTTAAAGATATTTTGTTGGTCATGCCTCCGTCGTTGAGGTGGCCAGTTGGAGTTGTTACGTTTATGCCTTCACATTGACGATGGGTGTTGTGTGCACGTTAGCCTCATTGGCTGGAGACGTGGCATACTCTGGGAGTATGTGAGAACTCTGGGAGTTACGTGTGGATGTTTGTACTCGAGAATGTTTTTGCGCTTGGTTGGGGTTGATTTGGGGCCACACGTCATGTGGGTCCCAGGTGCGTGTCATGTTCTGCTTGTGTAATTTTGACCTCTCATGACGTAGAGGGTCCCTCTGTTCTCGATTGTTGACCAGCAATGTTGATTTTTTCCCCTCGATCTATGCTCGATGGTTTATATCAGGAGGGTTGAGTGGTTTCCCCTGGTTTTGTTCCGGAGGTTGGTGGTTGTGAAATACCCACTCCGTGTTCAGTTTTCCAGTGTTGTACCATCCAGTAGAGATGGCCTGAGCAGTTCTGGGATTTCCCTCCAGTGGGTCTAGGCAGTGGGTTCCTCATCGACTTCTTTGGGTTTACCCTCCAGCAGGGCTGGGTAGTGGGTCGCTCAGGGACTTCTCAGGGTTTAACCTCTAGTAGAGACTAGGATGTGGGTAACCTGAAGACTCTTAATGGTTTACCCTCTAGTAGGGCTGGGTAGTGGGTCGCTCGTCGCCTTGTTTCAAGTCTACCCTCTAGCAGGGATGGGCAGTGGGTCGCCTGTCGACTTATTCTGGGTTTACCCTCTAGTAGGGCTGGGTCATGGGTCACTCGTCGACTTCTTCCATGTATACCCTCCAGCAAGGCTGGGCAGTGGGTCGTTTGACGACTTATTCTAGGTTTACCCTCCAGTAGGGCTGGGCAGTGGGTTTCCTGATGATGTATTATGGTTTACCCTCAAGTAGGGATGGGCAGTGGGTCACCCAGTATCTTACTAGGGTTTACCCTCCAGTAGGGCTGGGCAGTGGGTCACTCAATATCATATTACGAATTATCCTCCAGCAGGGTGGGGCAGTGGGTCACCTGTTGACATTCTAGACTCAGTCTTTTCTACTAGAATAGTCTATGGCTCTACTCCGTGACCACCGGAGCGGGACCCTCATTTGTATGGGTCATCGATGTGACAGATTTGACTCTGAGCAGACCTCTCGACTGCGGGGTAGTGACATGGTGTGGTTTGACGTTCCCCCATAACTCTCAAGTACGAGGGGCGCTTTTCCCCCACCGAGACACGTCCTTGTGACGTGACCTAAAACCGTGCGGGCAAGTCAGTGCTGCCCAAAGCGGATAGTGTCAAGGTGTGGTGGTTTGACCCCCTTGACTTGTAGTTTGGGGCAGACCTGTGGGAAGCTGGGCATCGATGGTGTTTACTTCTCGGACTGTTGGTGACTCACTTTTCTTGGGCTGAGCTACAGGATGGAGATCCCCTTACGATCTAGTTCAGGCTTCTTGATTGAACATATGTATTTGTATATACACCATTCCCATACCCACTTCTTGGGCTCGATTACTCTCCCTTCAGGAGAGGCGAAGACGCGCGGGGTATGCAACGTTCTTTTCGTGTCTATCTTCTTGTGGTTGGATTATTCTACTCTCCTACTATAGGTAGCAATGACTCTACGACAAGTTCATCTTCTCACCGTTTGCAGTTCCTTGGGTTTGGAAGATTTTAATTCCACTCTCTTGTTGGGCTGAGCTGGACTCTTTACTGCACTCCTTGTTGTATTCCTTTACTATTCCATGTTCTCTCTACTACTTACCCTTCGGTACCTCCTTTGTTTCTCCCTTGATGCTTTGGGGTATCCTACTAAGTATTTTTATACTCACCCCTTCTTGGGATTTTCCCACACTTGGTGTGCCCTTACAGATGACGGATAGGTTGGTCGTGACTTCAGTGGAGCTTAGGACTTCAAGAGCATGAACCACATGCAGTGGTCAGAGTTGGGTTCTTGGTGGGGGACCCTTCTATCTATTTTCCTTTTTGTTTACCTGTTGCCGGGTTGTGGCACTTTTCTGGTTGGGCGCGTGTTTTTCCCTTTTTTCAGTTACATTCAGCACTTGGTTTTTACTATTTTAGGTCGATGAACTTGTGGTTTATTTATAGTAGTTTCCCTTTATTGATACTTTCTTTTTCTCTTTTACTCTACACTTTTTCATTTAGTGTGTTGCGTGTGTGTGTTCAGGTACTTAGGCAAAGGCCTCCCTGAGTTATTGTGCCTTCTGTGCTGGTTGCCAGCCCCTGGCCTATGGAGGCGGGCTTCGGGTAGTTGTGGCTCGAGCCTGGGTAGGTTCGGGTCGTGAGAAAGTGGTATCAGAGCTGGTTCGTTCCTTGAGACGATGTTCGGATGTCCTTAAAATAAAAGGAATTGGTTGGGATTTAGGGAAACAATGTTAACATGTCTCGAGAGTGGCTCTCATGCCAGGTAGTCCAGTGATGGTGCGGTGGCCGACGTGTCCATTTACCAGGACCCTAATAACCCGCTTATAGAATCGGCATACTGAGACACTTGTGGCTGGGAAAATTGGTTTTTCCATCACATAGGATTTATTCTTTGACTGTCCTTCTTGAGTCAACTCCCCATCATTGTTTTTGGTATATACATATATGCTCATCTGACCACGGCACTCCTTGATAATATACAGGATGTCTCTATGGAGAGAGCCTGACAAGATACCTGCTTTGGTATGTGACGATGACCCTGTGATCTTTGAGGCCATAGTCCAGGACCCATCGTGCGAGCACCATTCTCCTGGTGGGCCGGTAGCTACACCCCCACACGTCGAGCAGCAAACATCTTCAGCAAAGCAGGCTGAGCATGAGCGCAGATTGAGTGTGCTCTACTGCTTCCAGCAGCAGAGACCGTTGAGGTTCAGTGGTTAGCCAGTCCCTCAGGCAGTAGTGGTTTTGCTAGAGACAGTGGTACACCTTTTTAGGCTTGTGCAGACACCGACAGATTAGAGAGTGGCTTTGTCAGCCAAACTTTTTCGTGGAGCAGCTTGGCGTTGGTGGAGTCTAGTGACTTAGTTTCTTGACGATTCGTCGCTTTCATGGGGAAAATCTAAGTTTTTGACCCATTTTGAGTTTTTCCCCTCGTACTTGAGCTCCTTTCGGATTTAGGATCTCCTTCCGTTTTCTCATGAAGGGATGACAGTGGATGAGTACGCGGTTAGTTTTGCAGACCGTGCATGCTTTTACCTAGAATTGGTCCATGATGATGACATTCGAGCGCAGAAGTTTGAGCAGGGTCTCCGCTGAGAAATTCATGCTGTCATAGTACCCTTGGGAATTTCTCCATATGCCAGGGTTCTAGAGAAGGCGCTGGTCACAGAGAGTTCATGTCACGTTCTAGAGTTGTTGGTGGCGGCAGACATGTTGGATCCAAGATGTCTGACGCAGCTAGCGGGTGTCAGCAAGCAGAACCCCGACGCAGGTGGATTTATGACAACTAGGCTTAAGGGGCGTGGTCGTACACCACAGTGGCACTATAGGGCACCATTTCAGCCCGAAGAGAGTCGGTGTTATGCTTGCGATGGGCGAGGTCACCTGGCACGAGACTGTCGGACCAGGCATGCAGAGAGCTTCGGGCAGGTAGGAGGTGCACCACCATGACGGAGGCAACGCCATGATCGGAGTAGTACCCAGAGGGGTGGTTCTAGTAGAGGAGCGGGAGGAGCTGGTAGTGGGGGACGCTTTATGAGGTCTTCTCATCACCACAAGGCGCTCCACGTCAGGCTCTAGGAGCTGACTGTCAGGACAACGGACAACTGCAAGCTTTGGATGTCTATGATCCTACAGAGAATGAGGTGATAAAAGGTATGCTCTACAACTATTCTACTTTTTGTAGAATAATTCATAGACTCTGTGTGTGAAATTATTTTCATCCGGCTCCTTGTTTGAGTTGTTACTAGGGTGGCATGGGGCGTCGCTGTAACCCTGTGTTTGTAAGGTAAAATGCATGGGACCTTTTTCTCTTGTCGATGGTGTCGACTCCTTCACCTTTCGGGCATGTAAGAGATTCGTGGTTGTGGGACATAGACTATGAATACCTGCATGACCAGATATCCTTGGGTGTTTCACCATATGGATGTTCTGATGGAGGGAATCATCGGGCCTTGTTCCTGGTGCGGGCGGTGATTCCAGTCGCGGCGTGTGACGTAGGGGTTCAGTTGGAAAGTGAGCTACCCTCGAGAGCCTTTGGTCCATTTGAGACTATGCAATGGGATGGAGAGGTTCCCTACTGCCTTTCCCTAACCTCGGAGGTTGTTTTTGGTGCATGACGTCTCCCACGTGACTCACCCAAGAAGAGGTGTGCGTGATCCTATGCACAACATCGGCGAGGGTAGACCTTGTGTGAACAGATCATATACTTTGGTCTGTGTGCGGTGGCTCAGAGCTGTTCAAGAGTTCTTCTCGGTACGGGAGAGCCAGGTGTGGGCTTAGATCCCTGAGTTATTCCCTGGTTTTTCTTTTCGGGGAGGAAAATCTTGATGTAGGGAATGATGTAAGAACCCATTTTTTGGCTGTAAAAGACTTTGGAATATTCTTGATATTATTCTAGAGAAGCGCCTTCAGACAACCTGTGATTCCGATCCCCAGAGTGTCTGGAATTAAATTTTCAGTGCATTCACTAGAAAGGCCAAATAAATGGGAAAACACCTAATCAGAGATCCGAGTGTACGGATTGGTCCATAATGGGGTTTTAACCCTATGAACAACATAAAACATGTCAGCGCAGGATGTTTGGACCCCTCGCTCGCTTTCGGAACGTTAAACAGATTAATAAATTAATTCATTCATTCATTTAATGGTGAAAGTCAAGTATCTCATAAACGGTGGAACAGAATGGAAAACCTAGGGCACCGTTGAGTCTGGAACGTGCCTTTTACCCTAGGAGGGGTGTATGTTTCGCGGGATCAGGTCATCTGTGAAAAATGGCCCTAGGGGTGTTTTCGTAATTTGGCGGCTTTGGGCGTTCAGTTTTATAACTTTTGAATGGGGCCTTAGATTAAAATTTCAAGACCTCCATTGCGTTCAGATCATGGTTTTTATCCTATGGGAGGCTTACTCACGACCCTATCGGGAGTTCGGGTATGGGGTCGTGGGAGGGTGTTTATGTTAATTAATTAATATAATTAACCTAACCCCCCTTCTCTTCTACCTCATTTACCCTTACCCTAGCTATCATATCCCCTCTCCTCCTCCACTTCGGCAAGGCTGCTCCGGCAATGTGACTTCCGGGAGGTGCGACCACTCTGACAGGTCAATGACGAAGCATCGGGCAATGCCCAAGAGGTAGGCGGTGTTTGTTTGCGTTTTAAATCCTGAACCCCTCTTTGAATCCCAATTTTAGTGTTTAATTGCTTCTCGACCTTTGATCCAATCCCATAGTCATGTAGAGTATGTTTTGAGATTTCTGATGCTTCTTTCGGAATTGAATTCTGAGCTCTGAGGTGTTCGCAATCGTCCGCCAAAGTTCTGCGGGATTTTGGTTTTTTTTTTCGTCGTACGGTTGTTTCCGGCGGTTTCCGGCAGCTCCAGGCGGCGGCGGTGGCTCCGGGATGGCAGAGGTGACTTCGGACAGTGGAGACATCTCGAAGGCAGCCGGCGGAGGCCTTCGGATTGGCAGAGGCAGGCCGAGGGCACCGGCAGGGCGCGACGAGTGGGGTCGCGGCACGACCCCAGCGGCGGACCGAGACCCGCGTCCTGCGGGTCTCCGTGGAAAAAGGGGCTTGGCCTTGTCGGTCGGTCAGTGGAGGCAGGACGCACCATGTAGCGAGGCTGCGGGGCGGCACTGCAGAGTGGGTCGGCTGGCGTGGGACGGCCCGAGTGAGGCGGATCGGCCGGACCAGTCCGGTCCGGCCCAAAGTGTTTTTCCCCCTTTGAATTTCCAACGCCCGTAACATTCTCTACGGGCGTCCGTTTTGTGCGCTGTCTATGGCAGGGCGGAGCTCGTGTCATGGAGGTCTTTTTTAAATGGTTTTGGGAATTTTATTTATTCCCAAAACAAGGGTCCTCGGAGGCGCAACACGTCTTTAAATGAAATAACATTTTTTCGGGGATCTTCTTTTGGACGGAGCAGATGCGTCTGATGTCCGTTTTGAGCATCGTCAGCAGCGTTGGAACCCTGGTGCTGGGGCGATGCTTTCCAAGGTGGTTTCGGGCATCAAAGGTGGAGTTGAGGCATGGGCACCACTGCCCGACTTTTGAGCTGCGAGTAGTGTTTATTGAATTTTTCATCGGGTGTTTGTTCGGGGTGTGCGAGCAGTCGATTCTGGATGTTTTATCGAGGGGACTGCAATGGTGAAACCTGCCCGCTCAAATTTGGCACGATAGTGCGGGCCCCACGAGGGACGTTTGGGCGTTGAAGGTGATTTTCCATCTCTATCACCAAGCAACCGTTTTGGACAGGTGAATAGTCCATATCGTGTACCTTTTCGAGGGGATCGCAATGGTGTGGTCCGTTGGCAGTGCTTCGGGACCGGGATGCGGGGTCCGCGTGGTACCGCTCCTGCGTGGTAAGCCGGAATGCACCTTTTTCTCCGGTTATCAGTTCCACTCAACTGAGTAGTTCTTTTGACGTGTCTTTCCGAGATCATTGCAATGGCGCAATTCGCCCGGCCTTTTTCGGGGACATGGTGTGGATCCCACCCGACCTGGCTACGGTGAATAGTACATTTTTCACCGGGTGTCCATTTTGGGCGATTGAGTAGTCAATCCCGTGGGTTTTTCAATGGGGATCGTTGTGGTGTGATCTGTTTGGTCAGTTTCAGGATCTTGGTGTGGGCCCCACACTGGTTGGTTACGGTGAATAGTCCCTTTTTCACCGGTGGTCCGTTTTGGGTTTGTAAGTAGTCTATCTTGCGTGTTTTTCCATGGGGATTACAACAGTGTAATTTGTTCAGGCGAACGGAGCCTCTTATGCAATATTATTAAATGTGGAAATATGAAAGGGGCCCCGGTGGCGGTTCTTCTACCATGTTTGTAGCTGACCCTTGGCGTGTGATCGCGTGCAATGCTGGGAGAGTGGGGTTGGTGGTTAAAGAGATGTGTTTGTTCATGCCTCAGCCGTTGAGGTGGCCAGTTGGAGTTGTTATGTTTACGCCTTCGCTTTGATGATGGGTGTCTTGTGCACATTAACCTCTTTGACTGGAGACGTGGCATACTCTGGGAGCATGTGAGAACGCTGGGAGGTACATGTGGATGTTTTTACTCAAGAAAGTTTGTGCGCTTGGTTGGGGTTGACTTGGGGCCACACGTCGTGTGGGCCCCAGGTGCGTGCCGTGTTCTGCTTGTCTACTTTTGACCACTAGTGACGTAGAGGGTCCCTCTTATTTTTATTGTTGACTAGTGGGGTTGAGTTTTTCCCCTAGCTCTGTGCTCGATGGTTTAGACCATGGGGGTTGAGTGGTTTCCCCTGGTATTGTTCCGGAGTCTGGTGGTTGTGCGATACCGAGTTCGTGTTCTATTGTCCAGTTTTGTACCATCCAGTAGAGATGGCCAGAGATGTTCTGGGTTTACCCTCCAGCGAGGCTGGGCGGTGGGTTCCTCATCGACTTCTTCGGGTTTAACCTCCATCAGGGCTGGGCAGTGGGTTGGCCATGGACTTCTCAGGGTTTACCCTCTAGCATAGACTAGGCACTGGGTCACCCTACGACTCATGAGGGACTACCCTCTAGCAGGGTTGGGCAGTGTGTCACCTGTCACCTTATTTCAGGTCTTCCCTCCAGCAGGGCTGTCCAGTGGGTCGCCTGTACACTTGCTCCGAGATTACCCTCCAGCAGGGCTGGGAAGTGGGTCACTCTTTGTCTCCATCCATGTCTACCCTCTAGCAAGGCTTGGCAGTGGGTCGCTTGATGACATACTCCAGGTTTACCCTCCAGAAGGTCTGGGCAGTGGTCGCCTGATGATGTATTAGGGTTTACCCTCCAGTAGTGATGGGCAGTGGGTCAACTGGTATCTTACTAGTGTTTACCATCCAACATGGCTAGAAGTGGGTCACCCGATATCATATTATGAATTACCCTCCAGCAGGCCTGGGCAGTGGGTTACCCGTTGACATTCCAGACTCAGTCCTTTCTACTAGGATAGTCTGTGGCTTTACTCTCTGACCACCGGAGCGGGACCCTCATTTGTACGGGTCAGCTATGTGATAGCTTTGACTCTGAGTAGACCTCTCCACGGTGGGGTAGTGACATGGTGTGGTTTGACGTTCCCCTAGAACTCTTAAGTATGAGGGGCGCTTTTCCACCAACGAGACGCGTCCTTTTGACACGACCTAAAACCGTGCGGGCGAGTTAGTGCCGCCCAAAGTGGATAGTTTCGAGGTGTGGTGGTTTGAGCCCATTGACATGTAGTTCGGGTATGATGTGTGGGATGATGGGCATCGATGGTGTTTACTTTTGGGACTGTTGGCGACTCACTTTTCTTGGGTTGAGCTACGGGATGGAGATCCCCTTACGATCTTGTTCGGGCTTCTTGATTGAGCATATGTATTTGTATATACCTCATTTCAGTACCCACTTCATAGGCTCGATTACTCTCCCTCCAGGAGAGGTGAAGGCGTGCGGGGTATGCCACGTGCTTTCCATGTCTATATTATCATGGGTGGACGAGTCTACTCTCCTGCTATAGGTAGCGAAGACTCGAGAGGATGTTCATCCTCCCACCATTTCCAGTTCCTTGTGTTTGGATGAGTCTACTTCCTATCTCTTGTTGGGTTGACCTGGACTCTTTAATGCACTCCTTGTTGTATTCCTTTACTATTCCTCGTTCTCTCTACTGATCACCCATCGGTACATCCTTTTTTGCTCCCTCGAGCCTTCGGGGTATCATACTGAGTATTTTTCTACTCACACCTGCTTGGGCTTTTCCCGCACTTGGTGTGCCCTTGCAAACGATAGACAGGTTGGTTGTTACTTCAGTGGAACATAGGAGTTTAGGAGTGTGGACCGCGTTCGGTGGTCGGAGTCGGGTTCTCGGTGGGGGACCCTTCCAGCTGTTTTCCTTTTTGTTTACCTATTGCCGGGTTGTGGCACTTTTCTGGTTGGGTGCATTTTTTTCCTTTTCTTTTTCAATTCCTTTCATCACTCGGTTTATACTATTATAGTTCGATCCACTTGTGGTTTATTTATAGTATTTTCCCTTTCTCTTTACATGTCCTTTTTTCTTTTACTCTGCACTTTTTCATTGAGTGTGTTGCGTGTGTGTGTTCAGTTACTTAGGAAAAGGAATCCCCGAGTTATTGTGCCTTCGGTGCTGGTCACCACCAGCCCCTGGCCTATGGAGGCGGGCTTGGGGTAGTTGCGGCTCGAGCACGGCTAGGTTCGGGTTATGAAATAACCTCCATAACTTCATTGCATAACATTATGATACAAAATTAAATAATAAAAATAACATGATGATCCTTAACATTCCATCAGCATGAATATTTAATTATTTGACAATTATAGTTACATAATTTTGATATGAGGTTCTTTATCACTACCCAAACTAGTAAGTGGTTACATTTTTCAGAACTGAAAAACAAAGTGGTTTCATATTGGTGGGATTACGTGTTTTCCAAAATCTTTCATTGTCATCAAATAGTATATCCATATCCCACTAGATTTAATTACAACTGTAAATCTTAATCTATGCATCATGAGTGTGGAATTATTTGAAGCGTCTCTTGGATATATCCTTTCATAGATAAATTATGTATGCAAATATAAATTCCCTTACTTTCTTAATAGTACCTTGTTGGATACTAGGATACTATACTATGATATTCAGAATAAATTCCACTTCTTTAGTGACAAAGTGAAAATTTTAATACATTGCCTATATCACCACAATAGAAACATAGAATCTCAAACTGTTCGAATTAAATATAACCTCACTCATCAAATTTTAACGTAATTTCTTTCCTGATTTGAGGACATCCTATAATAAATTGTAATTATGATTTTAAATTAGAATTAAATTAAAGGGGTAGTCATTGGTAGCTGTACATTATTTATACACTACATCGTAATGTTAAATAATAAAGAGAAATCCAATAAAATAGATATTTCCATCCATTTGACTCCATAAATTTGTATTGTGTTCATTGATGGTGAATCTAAGAGCATGAATGTGGGAGTAAATGGTAATCCAATGCTGAAAAAATATTCCATGGGGTTTGTGATTATCAACAATGTGAACAAGGTTTTCCCCTATATATTAATTCCATCATTTGGTTAGCCAACTGTAATGTCTAATACCCATCCTTTATTGTAGGAGATGAGATAGCTCTGTAGATACCTATATTCCATTAAATATCTACTGTTACATTATGTTGGTGATGGAGTAGATTAATGGCTAATACTTAATTAAGAAGGAAATATTGATTCCCCCGATTGATTATGTGTTGTGGATAATGGTCGAATTCCTCAATAACCCAAAACACTCTCATATTTTTTTTTGAATGAATTCACATTCAAATTCTCTTTCTGTCATATCTATATCCCTAGATATTATAAACTTGTATTAAATACCCATTCAAATCTTGCACTATATGGTGGTTACCAAATACATTATTATTAATATGAATTAAATCAAGGAAATAAACTCCACCAAATATTATTTTGGATGATATCATCTGTCAATGATGTCATGATTGGATATATACACAAAAAATAGATTACCACAAAATCATAATTCCTCAAATGGATTAAGAATAGTAATATTTGATCTAATGGTGGGTAGTGAAATTTCTCCCAAATGATGGCCTAAATTTAAAATTTATTACATTGATTGATCCTTTTATGGATTCATAATCATATTAAATGAATGATGGGGCACCCTTATTATTTTATATGAAATCCATAAAGGTGCCTATGTATATCATCAATTTGGAGAACAATGCTAGTGTAAGTGATTTTGAATCAACTAAATTGTATTTTTGGAAACATTTATATTTAATTAAGCCAATTTTATTTTTAAAACCTTATGACATATTTATTTTCTATTTAAATAACATTAATGTGAAAATATCCTTGGTTTATTGTATTCTAAAAATATGTTTCAGTGGATTCCCACTATAATGAGTACCGAGAGATGTTATTCAATATATCTAAAATATTATTTCTATACTTGGATAACATTCTATGATAAGGGAATAAAGTATTCTTACAATATAGTGTGAATACATTTAATAATATGATACTTGAACTCCTGACATTTTGACATAGTGACCTACACATTCATATATTATTATAAATGATCCACCAATACGAATTATGTGTTTTTATTTTTCATTAAATATTCATATCCATGAGTGTGTGTGATGTCCCATTGTGATTATGATTATAATTAATGTATTCCAAGACTCACAAACATTGATGTACTCACTGAGTCCATATCATCATATGTTTGTGGGTTGTAGGATACATTCAGTGCATCAAAAATTAAATATTATTAATTAATATATCATGGATGGATTCTTCCCTTATGTAATTATATAATTTGATATCTCAAAATATTCATTAAAATGAACCCATATCATTAAATTTCATTTTCATAGTGTAATGATGAGTTTTTTAAATAGTCAACCAATCATATCTCTATCATATATTCTGATTACTTAAGTGTGTAACCAACTTGATGGGATATTGATAGAAATGGATTATATTATACAATGAACACTCAAGTGTGTTTGTTTAAATTGATACATTAAATTCTTTCTCTATGGTTCTTTGACCTATTTATATATACTAATTTTGGACATAATGCAAACCCTATTAATTGCAATGAGAATAAATACTTGTGGGTCACATAATAAGTGTTTACATTATTCTGAATTAAAATATATTAATATATAGTTATTGGAGTAAATATTACTCTTTATGACATCAAATTTTTTATTAATGATTTAGTGATAAAAATTATTTAATCACAAATTATTATATAAATATTTATTTATCATTAAATAATTGTTATTGTTATGATAATATTAATTAAAAATTTATTCTCTAGAATGTGAATATAATTTTAATTTTTTTATAGAATAATTAATAAGTATTTATTCTCTATTATATGATTAAAATATTTATTTTGTGAATAACTACTTAATTAATATAAATGTTGGTATTAGAAATAATTCGATGAGAATAAGCAGACCAATATTGTTTCAAGTGATAAATATTAATATGAAAACTAGTGAAATAATATTTATTTTTGTACAATTTTTTTATCTATAAAAATAAAAATATTATTATTATTCATGGAGTGGGGTAAGATAATGATTAATATATTATTAAAGGGATCTGGTGTACTTATAAAATATATTTTAACCCTAACCCTATCTTAATTAACAGAAAATTATTCCTATTGTGTAGAGGTTGATCAAGATATATCAAATTTGAGAATCGTTTAAACAATGAAATTTATTGATCTCTATCAAGTATAAGGAATGCATAATAAATTCTCCTCCCTCCACTATCAT
The DNA here is from genome assembly GCA_963277665.1 of Viscum album. Classification (NCBI taxonomy): domain Eukaryota; kingdom Viridiplantae; phylum Streptophyta; class Magnoliopsida; order Santalales; family Viscaceae; genus Viscum; species Viscum album. The sequence goes on from OY728121.1 coordinate 463,056,614, forward strand.
CTCACGAACAAGAGTTCAAGGAAAATTATATCGGCCATATCAAATTGTCTCAGTGATCAAATTGAAAACTATATTATGATTGAACCACTTTGGTAGCACATAAAAATACATTAATTTTGATCATAGCGATGATGAGAATATATGGATCACTACTAGAGAGACTATAACCATAGAAGACTAATGAGAAATGATAGAAAGTAGAAAATGGTTTCATAATATCAATTATATCATCAATGAAAGATCCTAAGAAGGTTGTACTCTTTATTTTGATATATCGAAAAGAATTATTATGTTAATATCAAAAGATGATATAATTATTTCAGGTTATTTTATTATATGTATTATTGGAAAAAATCATTCATCATGACATTAACATATGGTATAATATAAGGGTCATCCCTTCAATCCATCAATTTTTGATATGGGACTGATGCTGAAAAGCTCTTCCACTGCGATTGAAATGAATAAGTGGTATTAGATGAGTCATGTTCAAATATATTAATTATTTATTTTATTGTAAATCATAAAACATTTATAATTTATAATTACTTTCATGTTCAAATTAATCCTTGATCATTCATTGAACTATCTTCTTCATCTTCCTCATTACATTATCATATTACCAAAATCCGTTAATTATTAAATTAGTATCACAACTAATGAACCAATTTTGAGGTACCAAGAATTCTAGTTGTATAATAAAAAACTAAACTAATTATTGTACTTTTTTACACACTATGTATCATTGTGCATTTTACAAATCATTAAATATTGATTCTTGGTTTTCACGTAATTTTCACACACTGTGTGAAATAGTGACACCACATGTTGACCGACTAGTGTGACTCAGAACATTTCTAGAGTACAATTTGTATAAAATTGATACAATCTGGTCCAATTGATTTTAATGAAGAAGAAAAGGTGTAAAACTACATTGTGTGATTGATAAACCATGTTTATTTAATACATAGTACGTAAAAACTATAATTATTTTAACATGAGGTACATTATATGTATTCTTTACAAAATCATGTACTTCAGAAATTTTAATGAGAATAACACACTGAGTACAAATGTAGGTACTTCCAATATATGATGAAGTGAACTATTAGTCGTATGGCTGGAATGCACACATTGTTTTATTATCCTTTATACATGGAAGCCTTAAATTTTATTGATTTCTCTATTGAGCATCATTCACTTAAGATTTGTGGGTTATTATACTTAGAGTGAAGAAAATTAATTATGTTTTATATTATATTAAATTATTAATTATTTCCATGTAATAATTGAAATAATGAATCATATATATTAATTATATAAAACTTTCTCTACACATTAAATTATACATGCTTCCTAATCTGTATCGATTTTTTGTAAAATTTAATTATTGTATGTGGTATAAAATTATGAACTACAAAATATACACAATATGTCATATGAGTCAATTGTTTTCAATTAACACCATAATAAATAATTTGGATTAGTAACCTACATGTTGTTTCCATGTTAATTTTTTGTAGTATTTTCTAGAAGATAAAATAAATTTGGTATTCTTTATTTTATTTAAACCCAATGAATATGGTAATTTCATGTTTACTAGATAAAATAAAATGAAATGAACAAGTTTTTCTAATACGTTAAATAATTAAATTAACTAGAGTTAATTTTGTCTTATTAAACAAAAAAATGAAATGAATCATTTCTAGATGTATTAAACATGTACTGTATTCAGGTGTATCACCAATAATGATCTTTACCAGAAGTATGTATGTGTGGATTTTATTTAATATTATTTTATTATATGGTTTTGAAATTAATTATTATTGTATAAAAATGATTGTATTTAAGTCATCAATTCCTCTTTTATTATGTTGGAGCTGTGTATTCAATGTTTTTTATGTAATAGAATGGTAATATGGTACTTTGTTACTAGAATGTATCAAGAACAATAAATTAAGAGTATAATGGGAAGGTTCATTAAGACATGATAAAATATTTGGAGACTAAATAAAATAAAATTTATTAATTAGAACATAATTTTCAATTCAATAATGTAATAAATCAATATTTTTAATTATTTTAGGACAATTCCAAGAGAACTCACAAAAATATTATGATTGTTTCCTAACACTTGGAATTTACATACAAATAAAAATTTAAAGATATGGTACAATAATTTATGTGATGCAGTATTAAAAAACTATTACTATGTATTATATTCCCTTAATTCTATTTAGTCTACCTAGACGGTGAGAGAATATGAAAAGAATACTTAGAAATTATATATAGAGGATCCATTATATGCATATATTAAAATATTATCTACTATGTTTGATGACATATTATTACTATATAAGTACATGTATGAATACACACAAATATATTATATCTATTTTCTTGAGAACGATAAGGAAATCCTTTAGAAAAATAATATTGAAATTCACTATATTAATGTAAAGTGGTTGAAAGTAATCTATATACTAATCATGGTTACAAAATGTTGGGGCATATTGATTAGGTAGAAAAATTGTGCTTTCACATGGATGAGAAATAAAAAATTATTTTTATTTTATTATTCTTTTACCCAAGGGTTTCCATATTCCGCCAACCCTAGTAAAATAAAATGGATTAGTCCATCAAAATTATTTTGACCATAAATCACCATGTATATAAGTAAAGGTTAAAATAAGTTTATCCTCCACATATGTTAAATATCTTGAATGATAAGGAAAAAAATATCCCATGGATAATCATAGTACAATGTATACATTATTGTGTACATTATTTTGACAAATACTGAAAGGAATAAGAATGATGAGGATGCCATTTTCTCCTTATATAGAATGAATGGGCTATAGAAAATAAATTTTAATGAACTGATGAATATATAAGATTCATCAAAATTAGGTATATTAATGATTTTATATTCACAACATTTTAATTAAGATAAAATGCCCCAATAAAATTTATATAGTAATTATAGTAAATGATTGTGGATAGAAAGGTTATAAAGTGAACTCATATGGAGTTATGAATTTTATATTTTGATGTCAACCAATTGGGGACCACTATGGTTGATTTCCGAAAAAATGAATGGTTATTTTTTTTAACAAGTCTCACCAAAAATATTATCATGGTGTCTTGGTAGACATAATGAGAAATTATATAACATATGGAATAAATTTGGTTATATTGGAATAAAAAAAATTATTACTGAGTAATTGTTTCATCATAGATATATTTCAAAAGGAATGATGAATATAATTTATATTTATTTTACATGACTGTTTAATGATAATTGTATATCAAATAAAACTGAAATTAATTGACTTGTTATAGCATAATTTTTTTTAACTCTCAATAGATCTATGACACTGGATAATGAAAACAAATATCATATCATGCTTTAGTTAAATAATCAATTATAAAGTTTCATCATAATGATTTTATAGTTATATGAATATGGGTATTTGAAATATTATATATACAAGGTAAAATTATATAACTCATGAGATTAAATTAATAAATTTGATAAATGGTCAACATATTAAAAGAGGTAACATTGAAAAGATTTAATAATTTCAAAGATAGATTGTTTTTATTATATTATCCATGTAATCATTTATCATACTAGTATAGTAATGGTAATAACAAACTCACATTTACATATATACATTAATTTCAACATTATTATAAATGGTTGATCAATTATGAGAATTATATATATTGAAAATCATCTATTATTTCTTACCAAACATGTTTTAAAATAGATGTTAGAGAACTATCCGTATGATAGTAAAAATATATAAATCATATCATATAAATGTTTATTTGAGAACATTGTATTAGTCCAATATACTACTTTTTGTTGTAAACTATTTTTTTAAATATGACATCAGTTATAAATGATCATCAAACATCAAGGTACATTTATGTTAATAATACTACAATCACCATGGATATTAATGAATCATAATGTGTAACTAAATTTACATAATGGTATCATATCACATTAGTGATAGAGGTAGAAAACATTACATCCGTGTATTAAGGCTATAGATGCATGTGATTTGGAATTAAAATGTTAGAACACACTTACCGTTATGGGAGGAGTACTTCTAGAGAAACATATTGTGTCAAAAATCATAACCAATGAGATGGTTTGTGTAAACTATGGTTTTTGATAGATCTATAATTTTTTTAAACAATAATAATACAAATAAGATGTAAATTAATATATAATAATCTTCAAAATAATGAAAAAACACATGTAATTGACTCTATGGGTGAAGAATTACATAATATTTATTTTGAATGCTTATAATACATGATACTACTTGTGAGTATTCCAGTGGAACTCATAATGGATGGTACAAGATGGAAATAATAAAAAATTATTGACTATTGAAATTTCTAGTCTATGTAAAAACATATAAATTGATCAATATCACTAAAATCCTATTGAATTAGACATTTCAAACAATATGTTTATGATAAAAAAATTTGTCTGTAAATATTCAAGGAATTGTCGATTGGAAGAATCATTATGAAAGATATCTAGATGATATGACATAATATTACTCTATTCTAAATTTTTTCTACATGTAATAGATATAAAAGGATAGTGAGTCCAAAAATTCCAATGAGATATATTGATTACAGAAATTAGTTTATGAATGAATCTGAAATAATGGTCCTAAAAAATTAATTTGGAAAAAATGATTTATATTTTTCACTATCTGGTTACATGGAGTGTTACAATATTTTAATATAGATAGGAGGATAAAATATAAAAGAAAATTATTGTGACTTCCCAGTTTTATATGACTATGGAATGAAATTTTTCTATGTGTAAATTAATTTTTTAACAGTATTCTATGAGGGAATGATCTAAAAATAGATCCTTGTGAGTTATAAATATTGTTATAGTACCAATATTATAATGTTAATTATAAAATACAAGTCAAAACACTTTAATACTGAATTTTTTTGGAATATATGCCTTCCAACTTCACATTTATGTGCATCAGAAGAGATTATGGATATTAGATGGATTTTAAAAGAATATATTGTTTGAATTTATTCATATTACATGATTTGTGTTGATGTTTGTTATTATGGAATCATAATTAAATAATTGTTAATATCAAATAGAGGGATCATAAATGCATAGGCATTCTGTTGAAAATATCCATAGTATAGGATGAGTTCTAGCTAACTAGAGAAGTGAAAATACGAGTCATATAGGGAAATTAAAACGTTTGCTTACCTAGTTCATTTTGAAATAATATCATACAAATAGAAAATGTTGTATAAAATATATAATTGTTACATAAATTGGTTACCATATATACAATATTACTATTCGTTTTACCTTATAAAGAATAATAAAGAATTTTTTTGTAATAACCAATTTCGATATAAGGAAATATAAAATAAATTGTTTTATCATTGATAAGATATCTACAAATTTGTACATTGGTTGGATGTATGGATCTTAAAAGGGAAAAAGTTTGATACTTTGTTATATCACACCATGAGAGATTTTCTAATGTTAGTAATGTTACCGTATGAAAATTAATTACGTGGGCATATGTCATTACCCAGCCTAGTCTTGAAAATGTTTTAATGACCAAATGACTTATAAATGAAATTATTATTACAAATGAATAAATTTCTTATTATGAAAAGGAAAAATATATTAAAAATGACTTACAGTTTTTATTCCGGGATTATATATGTTAATCCATATCATATTTAAAATTATATTACACATCACAACCATTGATAATATGACCATGGAACAATTAGGGTTATGATTAATATATATTATCTATTATGATAAATCCAATATTCATAGAAAAAATAAGGGTTGGACAAGACTAGATGGATTGTCCCTATAAAGACCATTTATCTGATATTCTATTTAGATATAATAACTAGGATTTTCCGTTTACCTTTACATTGAAAATATTACTCTAAAAAATCTAGAGAAAACAAAAATATGGGAAAAATTCAAGCCTATTAGGATCATGGACCATACTTTGTTCACAGGACCACTGAAAACATATCTTACCATCACAAAACATACTATTAGGGAATACATTATTGTAATAATGAGTTGGGTATCTATACCATAAATGTAAAAATTTTATATTTTTTTAATAATATAATTATTATATATATCATATTTATTATACCTATATATGTTATTAAATTGAGAGTTTGATAAAAATTATATTTTCATTCAGTGAATCAATAATATATTTTTTTATGAAATATCAAGTTTCAATTTACATATCTTTTTGATGACATAAAATTTTTTTATGAAAATTGTTATTTTATAAAGATATTTTTATTAAATAATATTAATTTTAATATAAATGATAATATATGTTTATTTTGTAAAATAAAATTATTATAATGTTTCAAAATTGTTATCATCATAAAGAAACATATTTTATATTAAATAGGGATTTTTTAAATTAAAAATTATCAAATTTAGTAAATAATTTTGATAATATGAATATTATTTTTGAAATAAGAATATTGAAATTATCCTCTTATGATTTTTTACAATATTTTATTAGAGAGATGAATTTTTTTTGTAAACATCAAATACAATATAAATATACAATCATTAATAAGGAATCATAATAACTCAAATATGTAGTAATTAATACAATAAAGAATATTCATAGTCAATTTTTTTCCCAATCATAATTGTGTGTTTTTTTTTTATATTAATTTTATAAACCCTTCATGAATCCTCCCAAACCTGTATTATATTTTATTGTTTGGAAAATATTACATTATTTCCATGAATCACATCAACACCACCATAGGAACATTATTAAGAATTTGTTTTCATAGCCTCTTAAATTATTAAATTCTACACTTTTTTTATAACACTGTGGGAAAATCATGGGTTGGTTTGAGGATATTATTATTTTATCATTTACATTGAGAAACATATGTTTAGAAATTTATAAATAATTCTCATCTCTTTTAAAATTAAATCTCACCCAACCTACTATACATCTTCCCTAAAACCCAAGGATCATGAATTTAATATTCTTTTCCCAGTATAGATCACCTAAATGCTTACCATAAGAATTAAATAAGCTCCTCCAAATCTTTTAATAGTACCCTCTCAATGTAAATAATCCTCTCCATCTACTAATTATTCTTGCACCTTATTTATAATATGTATTTTTATTTAAAATCATTCATGTAGGGATAAAATTTAATACATCCTTGTTAATGTACTTAACATTTATTAATGATTATATACCCATTTGACTCTCATTAAATTATTCCATTAATATTCTTGTACCACCAATATCTTATCAAAATTATATTATAGTCTTCCATGCAAAGAATTTATGTAGTGCATACCCATAAAAATTTCTACTCGAGTGTGTTCACATAGTTGTACCTATAAGTCATTTATTTGGGGCATAAATTTATTTACAACACACTCATAAATATTGGTATTAAATTTTATCAAACCCATAATTCTGTGATATGATCTATATGGCACACATACACATGTAAATGATATAATGTTTATGAATAGTCCATGAATTATATAGATTGACAATGCAATGGTTAATGTTTTTATTTCATGAAATACTATATACGGTCTATAGGATATTATTATAATAACAATATGATATTTTTTCAGGGATATTATCATTGAAATATGTTTATGATTTTATATTTTATGTTATCCAAACATTCTAATGTTTCCATTATGATATCATCTTGTATCATGTTTTGATGATCATGTTCAGAATTCCCATCCATTTTATTTTACATTTATATTACTATTGACTTAAATGTATGTAATTTCCTTATTATAATATCATATTAATCTCTTATTTGGCTTTCTAGATTACTGATTTCTTGTCAAATTTCCCAGGATGCCCCTAGCTATTTTGGTGGGGAATGGAAATTTAATGATATTATGTTATGCTTTTAAAAAATGTTTTTGTTCCTATAATTCATATTATTATGCTATATATGTAGTTAACAAAATACACTAGCACTCATTATATTTTGATATTTTATTATTTAATCCATTATGTTAAGAACATTAAATAAGGTATATTAAAAAATTGTGTTTTCATATTTTTCATTTTGGAAATGTATAGTTTTACTAGATATTATAAATAGAAAGAACTATTAAACTCATTATGGAGACTATAAGTGGAAGTGGATTTAGCATAGTTTTTCTTATTGTTAATAACCATAAAAAGGGTGATTTGGTATTGAATCGATTTTCACTTGGTTCATGTAAAATAGGAAATACATTAAACCTTTATTGAAACTTCATGGGGATATGGTCTATAAAATTCGAAATATATTGGAAACAAATTATGATGTGCAAAAATTCCCATTATTGATTCTGTTATGAAATATATTGTGGATAACATTAATTGAAACAATGAAATTAATTTTTTAAGGAATATATTTCATTTATGAGTTATATCATTAATGTTAATGGTTTGTAATATATATTTTTATAGTTTAAAAATCACCATGAATAAATATCCCTTTATTTTATATAATTTCTGGAAATAGGTAAAACATAATCTATAATCATTGTGGGGGTAATGAGATGACTAAAAATTGATATTATAAACCCTATTGGAGAAGGATATGGGAAATTTATTATAATAAATTGTCAATTAAATCATGTATTGAGTAGAAAATGGAGTTATGGGGGAATACCTAAACCCCCCTAAGAATGTAGATGTTTCAATCGATACCTTTATGGGATAAAGGCCTTCAACATTTAGTGGATCTCTTCATCTATTAATTAGAGAATATTGTATAAACTCCACTAAAATTATTCTTCATCATTCCACACTATGAAAATGGAATGGTCATCAATGATAATTATTAAAAATTGGGAGAATCTAATAAATGGTGGAAATTGATAAAAAAATATAAACCTTAGTGGATATTTCTATAAGATGGATTTGAATGAATAATAGAAAATGTGTTTGGATATATATTTTCCCCAAATTCTCTAGCATAAATGGAGGTGTAATTTCATAGCCTTAAGAAAATGTAAAATGAATTAATATGTCAATATGTGGAGAAAGTAATTATACATCCATGAAATTCAATGGTATTTTTTATTTCATGGGAATTTAATGATCAACAGATCATTTGTTGTTTAAATCCCTATTTAGTAAAATCTTTTGTTATATAATATTTTTATAGTTATAAGAAAATTGTCTGATGTTCTATAATATTTTCAGTTGAGTCAATTCATCTCAATGGTCTCATGGGTTAGGAGATAAGATTTAAAAGATATATTTTGACTATTTATTTTTTGTGGATAAGTAAACTGGTTTAATGAATTCCAACATTTCAATTATCAAATATGGTGGAATAATCATCCTATTATTTACATAATAGAATAAAGAAATGCATTAATTGTGGAGAGGAAGGGAACATAAATCAAAATTTTTCTATAGAGAAATAATAAAATGTGACGAAATAATGTACATAACTTGTCAAATCTCAGCCTTTATTCTCATGATTCAACTACATTGAAAACGATAATTTGTGAATCAATGCATTCTTCCAAGCATTTTTTATGATATCCGATGATTAAAACCATCAAGGTCCAGAGAGTAGGGAAATATTACACCACTAAAATGCCTAAGGAAGATCCCAACAAATATGTGGAGATAGGTAAAAAAGTCCTTAATTAAAGGGTTATGAATATACATTTTGATTTCTATTCTATCAGCTCATTCATAACATGTAGGTTTATTAGAACTATTCAACCCCCAAAACAAAACATGAAGTATGAGATATTGATGAATAAGTAAATTTGGTTAATTGTAACACCCCATTTATATAACTAATCACCTATAAATAATGGGATAAATAGCTTAATGGACCTTCCTGATACTCCCTTTTGTAGAATTCGATGTAATTCTTTCATGGATTATCCTTCCTTGTATTGTGACACCATAAATTAACGAGTGAAGGAAATCACCCACATTATCCAAAATCACACATTGATTCTATAAATTTCCACGGAGGAGGATGATTATCAAATTTTTTATAATCTCAAGTAAGATTATTATTTTCTTGTGGGTAGGTGTAACTAGATAAAATTATTAAGAAAAATTAAAAATCATCGTTAATATCATTTTCATTATAGGGGAATTAACTGATGTGTTTCCCAATGAATTTATTAGTCTTTATGCTTGTTGAGAGTTCAAATTATTAATAGAAAATATTCTCATAGGTGTTAAAAAATACAATATCAAATTTATATAATCAATTTTTTAACATAATGAGATAAAGGAACAACTACATGTAAACCGAGATAAAAGGGTTATACAACCATGTATTTTACTATAGGGTATACCGGTTTATTTATTATTGTAGAAGGATATTTCAATGTGTATTTGTATTAATTATAAAGAGATCAATGTGATACAGATAAATTAATTGTATCCTCTTATGTTGTTATATTTCTTATTTGATCAGATACTAGGATCCCATTAATTCTCCATGGAAGAACATTGGTCTGTGTATTATCAAGTAAAGATGTAGAAGTATATCCCCAAGGTTGATTTATGTACATAGTATATAAATTACTAGTTTATAGTGATTCCCTTCAAACTCAATAACACTCCCAAAAATTTTATTAACATGATGAATAATTTATTTAGGTATTAATTTGAAAAAATATTATATTTATAGATGACTCTCTTATCAACTCCAAATTTAAGGAGGAACTATAATCAATTTGTGGTATAAATAAATAGAATCATTAGATTATATTTGAACTATAATGAATTTGTGAGATTATTATTACAATTCTTAATCAATATAACAGGACTAACATGGAAGGGAGTCATGTTTGTTTAGGATGATCAATAAGAGAAGGGATTTAATGAGTCAATGAAGTGGTTAATCACCAAGCATGTAATCACATTACACACTAAATGGAAAGTGTTACCTGACCATATTGATGTGTATAAAAATATATATTTTTGTGTATGCATGAAATATGAAAATGTGATAGCTTATTCCTACTACAAATTAGTGATTCATGAATAGAAGTACACAGAACAAGATATATAATATTTATGTTGATAATTAAATTGAATATTTCTTGAAATTATCACTATTGGGATATGTATGATATATATATATACATATATGGATCATAAAACCCAGATTTATATAATCACTCAAAAAGGTATCTGTATATTACATGAGGCATTGTTTGAGATGATAATGGATTATGATTGTTCATTGAATTAACATCCTTAGATGGTACACCAATAGGTAGATCCTATTATTAGAAAAGTTTCTAAAACCTTATCAATAATGTGGATTACAAGGGATATGATATTCATTGACATAAAGGATGTATATGGGAACAATATAATGATATTAGGAAGAAATTATTCAAGTAATAGCTGAACCATCCATTCCTAATAGGATCAAGGAACATCAAAATGATGATGATGTGCTACAAAAAAATTTGATGAATATTCTAGATCTATACATTTCTAATGATGTAGTTTTATGGTTTTGAACATAGATATGTGTCCCATATAATCCAATGAATAATATGGATCATTTATGTAATACTATCACATCATACTTATATATCCTTCAAGTAAACACTAATATTTAATGTGATATGAAGTAATACATTGGGTGAGATAACATTAAGAGACATATTGTTGAATTATTTCATGATTCATGGTATATCAGTAAGTTTGGTATAAATGAAATATGTACTAGATTATGACATTTTGATTTAAAAAACATTCCTAGAAATGGGAAGAAAATAATAATATATCTCATTGTAGGACTCCTTAGTACATCTAAACGGAATAAATCAATCTAGGATGTAGTATTTCTCCTTATAAAACTACTGAATTTAATTTATATCAAATAAGATTTATCTATTGGGAAAATAAATATGATATACCTAAGAGAAGTGATAAGACAACATGAATGGATGCCAACAACTATTTCTAATCATGATATGATGTTTCCAATATGGTTTTCGAGAATTCATCAGCAAGAATTAGATTAAAAGATTTGTTTAAATACTTCTTTTCAAACTTATATGGATGGATAATATGAGAGAAAAATTCTAACATGATAGTATAGGATGTGATTTTATATAATGGATTTTCTAGGATATTTGGATCAACACATTCCCATATATGAGTCCTCATATTAATGTAGATTCTATTTTATAATCCAAAAAAATTATGAGGCACTATATGATAAGTGGTGTTGGACTCTAATATACAGGGATGATGTTAGAGAGTGAATTCCAATAGGACTGGGTCATTCCCAATATATGATAGAGAATATTCACTCCATTAAACATCATTTTAAATATGAAAAGATTGACAGAAAAATAATAAAGAAGGTAATAGATGATATCTAGCGTTTATGGTAGAAGTAAAAGTGTTACTTCATGTATCTCCATTGAATAAATTCCTTCAGTTTTTTAGGATGGTATATCTTACTCTATGTTACATCATACCCTTTGAGATTATTGATCAAATAAAACATGTTTCTAATTGATGAGAACTCTTACCAAACCTATTTTATAAAAATTTTATGTTCCATGTATCCCTCTTAAGTATGTATATAACATACTTCTCATATTTTAATGTTTTAGAGGTTTTAATATTAGTGACTGATCATTTATATGGGGATCAGTCGATTATGATCTAAGATCAATGAGAAAATGCCCTAAAAACATGACAACTCACTCAGTAAAATTTTAATAAATGAATCTTAGGGAATGAAATTGTAGAAAAAACATGTACAACATTGGTTAAAATATACCACTATAAGTTTTATACTATCATATTTAATACTCTAATAATTTTCATGATTGTTGATAATATAGTAATTTTATAGTAATCTTTGAGAAAAATAAATATTATTGTTTCTGAAAAATCTAAATGACATATAAAAAAATTGTCCCAAACATGAATAGTATGATTGTTGCCTATGAAGGACAACTATTATTACAACTGAGGGAGACGGAATCCATGGGATTTTCACATGACCAAAATAATAGAAATATTTAGAAACTAAATCATGAGTGAAACGATTTACAATAAACGTTTATGCTTCTCAAGATCATGGTCCAAACCATGTTCATTGAACCACCCAACAAATGTGTCACCATCACATTAAATACCCTTAAGGAATAAAATAGTGTAATATGGGTCATGTATCTAGAACCTTACAATATGAATTTTGATTTTGTTGTTTTTATATAATAAATATTAAATATAAACTTCGGTAATATTATCTTTTTTACTTTCTAAATAACTTGTTTCATTAAATTTGAATTTTGAAAGGATGAAATAAAAATTCTTTTTGCTATAAATATATAATTTTAATAATGAAACTATTTATTATTAAATAGATAAATTTACAAATAAATTTATTCTTGACCAAAAAAATTATTAAATATTTCTTAAAAAAATGATAAAATAATTTAATAGATTGAAATGTTGTTTTAATTATGGATGGAAACGTTTATGGTCTTAAATAAAATTTATTTAAAAGTAAATATTTTTAATGAAAATTTAAAATTACCATATTAAGTATATTATTTCAATAAAATTAATATAATTTTGGAATTCATCATGTCAAAAAATTCCAGTGGGGATTTTTTCATAATTTTTTAAGAAAATAAAATTTATTTTTAAAAAATTAAACAAGTTATAAATATATGGTCTATATTATGAAATCATTTTAGCCTAATTCTGATGAAGAAAAATTTTATTTTGTGTATAAATAACTAAAATTATTTTTCCACTTTAAAATAATGTGTTTCATAAGTTATATAAATAATTTTATAAAAACATAACGATGCCTATGAAACCTATATTATATTTTAAGATTTAAAAATTATTTCTTTATGAACCTAAAAAACTTCATCAGCTCTAAGGGTATTATTTTAATTATTTCTAATCTAAAACATTTAATATATTGAAAACAAGTCCAATTTTGTAGAAGCCATGGGGAAAAACCTTTTGTCGGTTTTTGGATTCGATTAGTTTATCTTATAGAGTCCAAAACCTATGTTTAAAATTAATAAGTAATCCCCCACTAGGTGCCTACCGTATTTCCCCATGATATTATGATGTTCCTACCAAGACATTATAAGGGATCATATCATTCTCATCAACATGGAATCCATTTATTTACATAATGAATTTTTATTTAAAATTATTCAAGTTGGATTATGTTATTTTCACTACCCACATACTATATGTATAATTTATAAATTATTATAGACCCATTCAAATATCATTAAACACTTACATTGATCATTATGTACCACCATTATGCTACAAAAATTATCATATATTTTTCAAATTATAAAATTTGTGTTGGGAATAAAAATCCAATTTCCACTCAAAGGTATTCATGTAAATGTAACTATCCATCATTGATTGGGTACATTCAGTTTTCTAAAACACAATAATTAACTGTTGGATTATAATTGATGAAATTCATCCTTAGGTTGTACAATCTATTAGGAAAACTTATTTATGTACATGAAAAGAATGCAAGGGTTTGCCTCAAAATATATGGCCCTCCAATTCATTGGGAAATGTTTTTATGACATTAGATCTAATGTATGGTATGTGGGAGGTTATAATAAGAACTATATGTTATGTTGTTTTTGTATTTAGCCTTGCCATATATTTATGATGTAATGATTTTTTCTACAATATCATGTTTCCATTAAGATATCAACTTTTACTATACTCTGATTTTCAAAATTATGATTCTCACCCCTCTTATGTTACAAACGTATTCCTCTTAAATCACATTTAATTCATTACCATATTCAAGGAATAGATTGTTACCATATGGGTATTTATATCTCACAACTTTAATTATTTACATCTAAAGGTTATCATATGTAATTTTATAACGGAAAATGTATTTTGAGGCCATGTAATTGAGTTTCTAAATAATTTTGTTGTACCCTTGTTTCTGGTAATTTTTATATGTGCCACATTTCCTAAATACATAAGGCGTCACAATATTCTAGTATGGTATTATTTATAACTTTCTGTAATAAATAATGAATTATTTTATATTATAATATATTTTTCCTTAAATTTGATTGAACAAAAAGGTGTTTTCATTATTTGAATAATCATATTTAACATGTCAGAACTAACTAGTAATTATATGCTTGCCTCTAATGTATGTGGTAATAATTTTTTGTAGTTCTATAGAAAAAAATACGGTATACATTATATTAAAATTATATTAAAATAAAAAAATTAATTTTATTAACTTATCACATATTTATTTTTATTCCACGTAAAAGTAATGTGATAATGTCCTAGGAAATCTCCCGGATAAAAATAGTTCAAAGAATGTCCCATATATAACAAAAACCTTGAGAAGCAATTATGATATAACATAAATATGATTTTCATTGTCTGATAGGATTCAATGATCGGGGAACATAACATGGTGAATTTTTAGTTAGAGTACTCATTGGATCTTGAGGCATCACCTCATAGAGTTCAAACTTGTAATTTACAATATGGTATATTATGAAAAAAATACCAACATATATAAAATCTACATTTTTATGTGTAGTGAAATATTTGTATATGCGAGGGTGTGTAATGGTATATTGAAATTAAGACTACTACTAAAATATGTAATGATTCATGAAAATATATTTACTAACCAAAAATGTGACTAAATATGGCTAAGGTATGTATTATGTCCCCCTAATATTTTGAAATAT
This sequence comes from Viscum album, assembly GCA_963277665.1. Lineage (NCBI taxonomy): Eukaryota > Viridiplantae > Streptophyta > Magnoliopsida > Santalales > Viscaceae > Viscum > Viscum album. Next base: position 463,072,431 of record OY728121.1, read on the forward strand.
ATTTTTGATAATTTTAACTAATTTATTTGATAAAATTAATTACACGCAACCCCTAGTTTTAGAAAACCTTGATACGATATTAATATTATTGTCAAATCATGACCATTATAACCTATATTTTAAACATATCCAGATGAATATGAATAATAAATTTTTTAAAATTATTAATAAAAATTTTATATAAATAAATCATATCATCAAATATGTACATAATTTATAAAATAGACTTTACATAATAAAAACATTCATTTCTTCTAAAAAATTATTTTCATTGAATATTGTCATCAAATATTAAAATTATTTTACTAAATTGTTTATAATTAATTCAATAAAATAATATTTACTTTTGAAATCAGCATATAAAAATTATCTTATAGTGAATTTATGATAATTTTCTAAAAAATATATTTTTTTGTTGAAAAGTAAGAATGCTAATTTTTTGTAAAAAAATCATTTTATTGTAATGTTTAAAAAAGGATAAAAAATATTATGAATTATTTTTTTAAGGGATAAATAGATATAATATATTATTATTAATCAAATTTATGGAATTGCAATCATTTTTTGACATTTTTTATATAAAAACTTTTAAGACTTATAAAAACATTTTCTTCATAAAACGGCTTCATCGTCGTATTTAGGGGTGTCCTTTTAAAATAAACTATCCCACATTTTTTAATTGAAATATAAAAATTTTACTGAACATTTGGAGTCAAAATAATAATTATTATATCATAAGGTAAAATTAATATTTTTTATAAAAAATATTGAATTATTATAAATTAATTATTGTGGTTAAGGTTAAAATGGGGTTTCAAGGGGTTAAAAAATGATTGCAATATTACATCCAATAAATATTGTATAAATAATATTAATATCCTTATTTATACCTTATCCTTACACATTTTATTATATAAGGTAGCTTTGAATCAATTATATTTTGAATTACATTATAAATTTGGATTTTTCTTGGATATTTCAAAGTTATTTCCACGTGGGTTCTATTCCACACTTATGAAAGGATTTACCCCTCAAATATTATTAACAATTACATATTATATTGGGATAGTGAATCCCTACAAAAATAATTATATTTCATAAATTTACATTTCCTATAGGACATAATTTTATTAGCAAACACTACTAATAAGGCTTTAGGTGCAGGCTTTCTAATGGAGAGGTATAGCTATTAACCATGTGATACAATTTTATTTCCTCTCCTGACTCCTTAAAATAATCTTAAAAATTATGATATAATACAATCAATATCTACCAAATATAGTGATTTAATTATTTTAGTTTCATTACCTATATCCATATCCACTTCTATAAAATGGGAAATGAAGCATGTAACATCCCAAGTATGTAATAAATAATAGATATTCTTATCTATGTCTATTAATGAATTAGATAGTGTTTTATAGGCTTAAAATGAAAATAAATCCAATCTTAAGCATGGAATACACTAATATTTTTAAAAGATGGTTTTACTGCCTTTTGATGGCAACCCATTTTTAAATCTATGTTTTGACAATTTTATAAGCTATTTTTGTCAAAATAAACTTATTCTTTATGATTGGGACATCAAAATATACTTTGTGTGAATTTTTGGTATTTTTCTGACAATGTTCATTTTTTAATGAATAGTGAAAAATACTGCATTTTACATCAAAACTGATTTTTAATCTAATTTATTTATATGATTAGATTATCTTTTGAATTGGTTTTGAAGTGAAATTAGAATATATTTTTACCATTTTATCCAATGGTGGTCATTGGAATCAATTTCACTTTGAAATTGGACTTAAACTAGTGTCAATCTTTTGATACTTATTGTTTCATAAAAACACGCTATTTGCTCTGACAGCGGGAATTAATTATTAAATTACTTAATGTGACTTATATGTTTTGAATTTTTTAAAATAGACTTCATTTTTGAATTCGGAATATCAAATATAGCTTAGGGTGGATTTTTGGTAATTTTCTGAAAAACTTCAATTTTTGATGAATAGTGAAACCACTAAGTGGTACTTATAAAAACGGATTTTTCCATTTAAATGAAATTTTTCCATCATTGTGTTTTGAATTTCAAAAATCCGACATACATGGTTGTCATTAAGAAGTAAAATGTGGTTCAATGAGATTAAAATAATTTTTTGGTGAATAATAACTTATTAATTTTTAATCGCGATTAGTGGTAATTAGTGTCGATTAAGGTAAAAATAATACTTTAATAAAATAAGATGAGCCTGAAACATGTCCTAACATCATTGGTTGTGTCATGGCCGACCAAGACAAGCCATGGGTCAACTTGGGGACCCCATGGATCCACTTTTGTTGGGAAATGACATAAATAACTTTTTATTTAATGTAAAAGTAAAAATGACACAAACATAATATGTTTTACGAAAACAATTTTTACATGGGGTTATAAACATCATATTTTTGATTATAAATATTAATTGGAAAGCTAAAAGGATTTCCTACATCATATTATTTTTTTTATAATTTTTAGACATTAAATTAATTAAATTACTATGACATCATGATGATGCAGTGATGACCTCATTATTTAACGATTTAAATAAAATGGAAAGATAATGAAAAATATAAAACCTACACATGGAAAAAACCAATTGAATTAGTGGATTTCGAAGCCTTATCACCTTATCCTCGAATTATAGCAATGTGGGACCTTTTTAATCCGAAACTATTTTTAAAATAAAGTAACTTATCTTTACTTTCCAAAAGTGCCCCTCCTCTCCTCTTATAAAAGGCCCCCACCTCTACCTCATTACCCACACTCCTCAAGCCTTTGGCTCGGCCATCCCCTGCCCATTTACTCTCTCCACATACCTATCCTTATCCTAGAGGATTACCTTTGGGCATAATCCTTTCAAAGGAATCCTTTAGGCTCAAATCAAAAGGAGTTACACTTTTACAGGTAATTCATTCTCTCATGTTCATTTGTTTTATTTTTCTTCTCCAACCCCCTAAACTATTTTTATTTAGTTCTTTTGTAATAAAAACAGTATATTCAATATACTAGGATGTTTTTATAAGAATTATTTGAGCTACACTATCACACAACTACATTAAATGGATAAAGAACATACGGTTTCTGTGGATGAAAAAATTCTGCCTCCCGAAACGATGATTGGTCAATACTCATTTAACACCTTCAAAGGTGGCCATTATGATGTAAATATTTTTATATATGATATATAATATGTTTATGTTTTCCTTAAGCTTTTGTTATTTTTCATTTTGGGCATACCTTTATGGTTTCAATTATGGGTAAACACGATATCTTCATTTTAGGAAGTGCGGACTACCGCCCCCTAAAAGTAATTTGATTCGTTAATACCATATGTGGGATGTGTAAAGGATAATGTTAATGATATTAAATATGTTATTATACTGGAATTATAATATACTCTTATATCATTATGATTCCATTCCAGAAAATGCGAAATAGAAATGGAAGTAGCATTCATGCGTACGTACGGCTTACTGCCTCCATGAATGGTGCATTTCATTTCTTACCTCTAAATTTGATGTAATATTATAAATACATGTATATGATGAATATATATGATATATATGTTATCCAAATAATTAATATCATTCTGGATATAACGAACCTTTGACCAAATTAACAACATGTAAGTGTAAGAAGTCTATTTTTGACTTAAGAACCAAATACCGACAAAATGAACATTATTAACTTAAATGATTACATGATGTTCATAACATGGTATAAAAGGAATAATGAACTTGAAAAAGGTTCATAAGAAAGTAGAGATTCACTAAAGTTTATTATTCAGGAGATTAAAGAACGGTCGGGTCATGTCGGATACGAGGTATGGGACTTCGTCTCAATCTCCTTTCATTGAGGTATATTTTATTTTATACACAACTTTCTTTTATACGGTGTATAAACCCCTTTGAATTTTACGTTTATTCAAAAGGAATATTTTTTATACGAATCATTTACTAAATGACAAAAGGGAATGTTTTTGTTGTTCGTATGTGGCGACAACGACTTCTCCTCCGTTGTGACCATGATTTGAGTTTTGGCTTCCTCTACAAGCCATAACTTATTTTTAAAAGAAAAATAAATACCATGTTTTAATTTTCTTTTATTTTGGTATTGAAAATGGTTTTCACATTGTTTTTTGTGTTGTATTGATATATTGTTATTGAAATGTGGAAATGTTATGTTTCCTTTATGCATGTTTTATATGATACGATTATGTTATGGTTCATGGGCATTATTATGAAGACGGGTGGTTCCGTGATAAATTAAGGGCGGGTGAGCCCGATATAGCTCTCCAACGCATTGGGTAACGTGAAGGAGTGAAACGTTAAGGTTTCTCCGAAGAGATTTAGGGAATATACTGTAATGGGTATTCCAAACGTAACCAATAGGGTTACTCCCTACGTAAGAAAGTTATGAATGCCTCAAGTTACCTTTAAGTCTTATGATTTCTATGATTTGTTCATGATTTTATGAGATATGTTAAAGTGACTATGTTTTATGGGTAAAGTTTGATCTCATCCTTAGGTATATATGTACCCATGTTACCTTTCCATATTTTTATATCCCTTACTGAGCTTTTTATGCTCATCCCAAGTTTTTTTTGAAATGATTTTCACAGCTCAAGGGAAGGGTACATGATATGATGATAGTGTCAAGGAAGTGTCAAGAAAGAATCCATGTTTTATTTTAAATATATTTCCATTGATGTGAATGAAGAATACTATCTTTATTTAACAACTTTTTTATATATGGAATGTAATGAAAGTTTTATGATCTAATTCTCTAAAACTCTAAACCCGAAAAGATCCTCAATGTGTAATCTTGTAATAACTCAAGATTAAGTAAGGATTAAGGCTGGGGCCTTATAGTTGGTATCAAAGGTCGGTTTAGATAACTTTATGAGTTAGAATTCTATTAAATGATTATCCAAAAATATTTTTTTTTAAATGATATAGCATTTAAAGATTACCATGTTGCTTCATCTAAGACATGTTTGTTCAGAATGGTTTTCCGCAGAGGAAACAGGGAAGCAGTGCTAGGAAGGCATACAGAAAGAAATATCCTTCCGAATCAGCATCCAGAAATGGTCGGAATTGGAACTGAACAGTTTGTTGCAGTAATGGCGCAGTTGACTCAAGCGATAAATGGTGGTGGTATCCATGAACGAGATCAGCCAGATCAACCACAGAGGAACATGTCAGTGGTGGAACATTTCATGAGGCAACATCCCCCCTAATTCAGAGGATCATCTAACCCTGTGCTAGCTGAAGGGTGGATTAAAGCACTGGAGAAGATTTTCGATGTCATGGGGTGTTCAGACAATCAAAAGTTTAGTGTTGCTATTTACCGTTTGGAGGGTGAGGCAGATCAGTGGTGGTCGATGGTTAAAAATATCAGGGACGCTGATGAGATTGATGCTCTCGACTGGGATGAATTCAAAGGTATGTTTCTTGAGAAGTATTTTCCTAAGGCCGTTCGACTTAGGATGGAAAAGCAATTCTTGGAATTGAGGAAAGAGGAAGACGTAGTGGCTACATATGAAGAAAGGTTCACTCGATTGGAAAGGTATGCTCCAAATTTTATCCGAGACCTTGATAGTAAAATCAAACGTTTTTACTCAGGATTAAAGCCAAAATATCGAAGGGCATTAGCTTCTCGTGAGTTTAAAAGTTATGAAATGTTTGTTCAATGTGCTGAGAAGGTGGAAATGGAGTTTGCCGATGATCAAGTGTTCTATAACAACCAACAGAAGAAGAGACCGAGGTGGTAGGAGAAAGGTAAGAATTCTTCAAAAAAGTCTTATGGTAAGAGAACTAAGTTTCCAGTTTGTGATAAATGTGGAAAAAGGCATGCTGGGGAATGTCTTCTGAATTCTGGAAAGTGATACCGATGTGGTAAGATGGGACATAAGGCTCGTGATTACAATGAAAAGGATCAAGGTGAAGGTAAGAACAAATTTGATTTACAGTTAGTGAAATGTTATAAGTGCAATGAGATGGGTCATTATGCAAACGAGTGTACGACAAAGATATTGAGTGATGGGAAGTAGTTAGACTACAAGAAGAAAGGGGTGGTGAAATCCTTTGCAACTACTTCAGCAGATATCGGGCCATCAAATGAAGTTGTATCTGCTCCAGGGAGCTCAGTTTTTTTCAAAGATTGACCTGAGATCGGGGTACCATCAGCTAAAGGTAAAGGAGGTAGATATTCCGAAGACCGCATTCCGTACGAGATATGGCCATTATGAATTTGTAGTAATTCCTTTTGGGCTAACCAATGCACCTGCTTTATTCATGGACTTAATGAATAGAATTTTCCATGAGTTCATGGATAAGTTTGTGGTGGTTTTCATTGATGATATTTTGGTGTTTTCTAAAAGTAAAGAGGAGCATGAAAGACATTTAAGGGTTATCTTGCAAACCTTAAAAGAAAAGAAACTGTATGGGAAATTCATCAAGTGTGGGTTTTGGTTGGAACAAATTTCTTTCCTTGGTCACATTGTTTCTAAAGATGAAATAACTATTGATCCTGCAAAAACAAAAGTTGTGGAAGAATGGCCAAGAACACAAATGTAACCGAGATTCATAGCTTCCTTGGTTTGGCAGGCTATTACCGAAGGTTTGTTAGAAATTTTTCACGGTTATCTAGTCTAATGACTAAGCTAACTCGGAAGGGTGTTAAGTTTATCTGGACAAAATAATGTGATGATTGTTTTCAGGAATTGAAAAGAAGATTGGTGAATGATCCAATTTTGGCACTACCTTCCAGGAATGGTGAGTTTGTTATCTACAGTGATGCTTCATTGAAAGGACTTTGTTGCATCCTAATGCAGAATGATAAGGTAATTGCTTATGCTTCACGACAGTTGAAAACTCATGAGGTAAATTACCCTACACATGATTTGGAATTAGCTGCGATTGTTTTTGCTTTAAAAATTTGGAGGCATCATTTGTATGGAGTAAAGTGTGAAATATATACTGATCACAAAAGTTTAATGTATATATTCACTCAGAAAGAGTTAAACATGAGACAGAGGAGATGGCTAGAATTAATCAAGGATTATGATTGTACAATTCATTACCATCCGGGAAAAGAAAATAAAGTGGCTGATACTTTAAGTTGAAAAAGTAATGCTTCATTAACAATGGTGCGTTTTGAACGTGATCCTTTGGTTAAGGATTTGATGAAGTTTGGCATTGAAGTTGTTGGTGCAGGAAGTCCTTCTGTTCTGTTTCCGGTATCAGTGAGATCTTCTCTATCAGATAGAATCAAGCAAGCACAGAAGCAAGACAGTGAGTTGCAGAAAAAGGTAGAGCTGGTTCAGAAAGGTAAGTTGCCTGAATTCAACATTGATAATGATTGCATTTTGAGATTTGGGAAGAGATTGTTTGTGCCTTGTGATTCACAGTTGAAGAGACAGTTGTTATGTGAAGCTCATAGTTCTCCGTTTTCAGTTCATCCTGGCAGTACTAAGATGTATAGAGATCTTTGGGAGTATTACTGGTGGGATGGAATGAAAAGAGATATTGTTGATTTTACTGTGAAGTGTTTGACTTGTCAGCTGGTTAAAGCAGAGTGGCAGTTACCGAAAGGGATGCTTCAGCCTTTACCAGTGCCAGAGTGGAAATGGGAGAATATATCCATGGACTTTGTTGTGGGATTACCAAAGACATCTCGAGGTAATAATGCAATCTGGGTTATTGTTGATCGCTTGACTAAATCTGCTCATTTCCTTGCTATACGAGATACTTTTTCCCTAGATCAACTTTCCTGTTTGTATCATAAAGAGATAGTCAGGTTACATGGAGTTCCCCTCTCCAATGTATCTGATCGTGATCCCAGGTTCACTTCTAACTTTTGGAAAGGCCTTCAGAAGTCGTTGGGTACTGAATTATATTTTAGTACAGCATTTCGTCCTCAATCAGATGGGCAGTCAGAACGAACAATCCATACATTGGAGGATATGCTACGAGCATGTTCTATGGATTATCAGGGAAGTTGGGACCAACCTCTTTCTTTGGATGAATTTTCATATAATAACACTTTTCATTCCAGTATACAGATGGCACCATTTCAGGCATTATATGGGAAGCGGTGTCGAACTCCAGCTTTCTGGGATGAAGTGGGTGAAAGGAAGTTGATGGGACCAGAATTGGTAGAAGAGATGGCAGAAAAAGTTTAGCTGATTCAGAAACACATGAGAACAGCTCAGAGCAGGAAGAAGAGTTATGCGGATAACCGGAGGAAGGATCTATCTTTTGAGGTAGGTGATCATGTTTTTCTCAAGGTTTCTCCTTGGAAAAGTGTGATGAGATTTGGTAAGAAAGGAAAGTTGAGTCCAAAGTTCATTGGACCATACGAAATTCTGGAGAGAGTTGGATCGGTTGCATACAAGTGGCTTTACCTCCGAGTTTATCTCAGGTACACAATGTTTTTCACGTTTCGATGTTTAGAAATTATATGCCAGATCCATCTCATGTTTTGAGTCCTGAGGTAGTTCAGCTGGAAGAGAACCTATCTTATGAGGAACAACCGGTCCATATTCTTGACCACAGGGAGCAAGTGTTACGGAATAAGGTGATTAAGCAGGTAATGGTTTTGTGGAAAAACCACATGATGGAAGAGGCAACATGGTAATCTTAAAATGCAATGAGGGATAAGTACCCCCATTTATTCGATAAGTAAATAAATTGCGGGGACGCAATTTTCTAAAGGGGGGAATGATGTTACATCCCAAGTAAGTAAAAAATAATAGATATTTTTATCTATGTCTATTAATGAATTAGATAGTGTTTTAGAGGCTTAAAATTAAAATAAATCCAATCTTAAGCATGGAATACACTAATATTTTTAAAAGATTGTTTTACTACCTTTTGATGGCAAACCATTTTTAAATCTATCTTTTGACAATTTTATAAGCTATGTTTGTCAAAATAAACATATTCTTTATGATTCGGACATCAAAATTTACTTTGTGTGAATTTTTGGTATTTTTCTGACAAGGTTCATTTTTTATGAATAGTGAAAAATACTGCATTTTACATCAAAACTGCATTTTAATCTAATTTATTTATATGATTATATTATCTTTTGAATTGGTTTTGAAGTGAAATAAGAATATATTTTTACCATTTTATCCAATGGTGGTCATTGGAATCAATTTCACTTTGAAATTGGACTTAAACTAGTGTCAATCTTTTGATACTTATTGTTTCATAAAAACACGTTATTTGCTCTGACAGCGGGAATTAATTATTAAATTAATTAATGTGACTTATATGTTTTGAATTTTGTAAAATAGACTTCATTTTTGAATTCTGAATATCAAATATAGCTTAGGGTGGATTTTTGGTAATTTTCTGAAAAACATCAATTTTGATGAATAGTGAAACCACTAAGTGGTACTTATAAAAACTGATTTTTCCGTTTAATTGAAATTTTGTCATCATTGTGTATTGAATTTCAAAAATCCGACATACATGGTTGTCATTAAGAAGTAAAATGTGGTTCAATGAGATTAAAATAATTTTTTGGTGAATAGTAACTTATTAAGTTTTAATCGCGATTAGTGGTAAATAGTGTAGTTTAAGGTAAAAATAATGCTTTAATAAAATAAGATGATCTTGACAAATGTCCTACCCTCATTGGTTTTGTCATGGACGACCAAGAAAATCCATGGGTCAACTTGGGGACCCCATGGATCCACTTTGGTTGGGAAATGACATAAATAACTTTTTATTTAATGTAAAAGTAAAAATGACACAAACATAATATGTTTTACCAAAACAATTTTTACATGGGGTTATAAAGATCATATTTTTTATTATAAATAGTCATTGGAAAGATAAAAAGATTTCCTACATCATAGTATTTTTTTATAATTTTTAGACATTAAATAAATTAAATTACTTATGACATCATTATGATGCAGCGATGACCTCATTATTTAACGATTTAAATAAAATGGAAAGATAATGAAAAATCTAAAACCTACACCAGGACAAAACCAATTGGATGAGTGTATTTCGAAGCCTTATCACCTTATCCTTGAATTATAGCAATGTGGGACCTTTTCAATCCGAAACTCTTTTTAAAATAAAGTAACTTATCTTTACTTTCCAAAAGTGCCTCTCCTCTCCTCTTATAAAAGGCCCCCACCTCTACCTCATTACTCACACTCCTCAAGCCTTTGTCTCGGACAAACCCTGCCCATTTACTCTCTCCAAATCCCTCTCTTCATCCTAGAGGATTCCCTTTGGGAATAATCCCTTCAAAGGAAGCCTTTAGGCTCAAATCAAAAGGAGTTACACTTTTAAAGGTAATTCATTCTCTCATGTTCATTTGTTTTATTTTGCTTCTCCAACCCCCTAAAATCTTTTTATTTACTTCTTTTGTAACAACAACAGTATCGTAAATATACTAGGATGTTGTTATAAGATTTATTTTAGCTACATTATCACACAACTACATCAAATGGATAAAGAACATACAGTTTCCGTGGATGGCGAAATTGTGCCTCCCAAAACGATGATTGTTCAATACTCATTTAACACCTTCAAAGGTGGCCATTATGATGTCACTATTTTTATATATGATATATAATATGTTTATGTTTTCCTTAAGCTTCTGTTTTTTTTCATTTTGGGCATACCATTATGGTTTCCATTATGGGTAAACACGATATCTTCATTTTAGGAAGTGCGGACTACCGCCCCCTGAAAGTGATTTGATTCGTTAATACCATATGTGGGATGTGTAAAGGATAAAGTTAATGATATTATATATATTATTATACTGGAATTATAATATACTCTTATATCATTATGATTCCATTCCATAAAATACGAAATATAAATGGAAGTAGCGTTCATGCGTAGGTACGGCTTACCGTCTCCATGAACGGTGCATTTCATTTCTTACATCTAAATGTGATGTAATATTATAAATACATGTATATGATGAATATATATGATATATATGTTATCCAAATGATTAATATCATTCTGGATATAACGAAACATTGACCAAATTAACAACATGTAAGTGTAAGAAGTCTATTTTTGACATAAGAACCAAATACCGACAAAATGAACATTATTAACTTAAATGATTACATGATGTTCATAACATGGTATAAAAGGAATAATGAACTTGAAAAAGGTTCATAATCAAGTAGAGATTAAATCAAGTTTATTATTAAGGAGATTAAAGAACGGTCGGGACAAGTCGGTTACGAGGTATGGGACTTTGTCTCAATCTCCTTTCATTGAGGCATATTTTATTTTATACACAACTTTCTTTTATACGGTGTATAAACCCCTTTGACTTTTATGTTTATTAAAAAGGAATCTTTTTTATACAAAGAATTTACTAAACATCAAAAGGGAATGTTTTTGTCGAACGTATGTGGCGACAATGACTTCTCCGCCATCGTGACCGTTATTTGAGTTTCGGCTTCCTCTACAAGCCATACCTTCTTTTTAAAAGAAAAATAAATACCATGTTTTACTTTTCTTTTATTTTGGTATTGAAAATGGTTTTCAAAATGTTTTTTGTGTTGTATTGATATCTTGTGATTGAAATGTGGAAATGTTATGTTTCCTTATGCATGTTTTATGTGATACGATTATGTTATGGTTCTTGGGCATTATTATGAAGACGGGTGGTTCCGTGATAAACTAAGGGCGGGTGAGCCTGATATAGCTCTCCAATGCATTGGGTAACGTGAAGGAGTGAAACGTTAAGGTTTCTCCGAAGAGATTTAGGGAATATACTGTGATGGGTATTCCAAACGTAACCAAGAGTGTTACTCCCTACGTAAGAATGTTATGAATGCCTCAAGTTACCTTTATGTCTTATGATTTCTATGATTTGTTCATGATTTTGTGAGATATGTTAAAGTGCCTATGTTTTATGGGTAAAGTATGATCTCATCCTTAGGTATATATGTACCCATGTTTCCTTTCCATTTTTTTATATCCCTTACTGAGCTTTTTATGCTCCTCCCAAGTTTTTTTTTGAAATGATTTTCACAGGTCAAGGGAAGGGTACATGATATGATGATAGTGTCAAGGAAGTGTCAAGAAAGAATCCATGTTTTATTTTAAATATGTTTCCATTGATATTAATGAAGAATACTATCTTTATGTAACCACTTTGTTTATATATGGAATGTAATTCAGGTTTTATGATCTAATTCTCTAAAACTCTAAACCCGAAAAGATCCTCAATGTGTAATCTTGTAATAACTCAAGATTAAGTAAGGTTTATGGCTGGGTCCTTATAAAGCAGTCCATCGTGTCTGTGACAGACTACTTCCTTGCATGCTGATGTAATTTTTTTCCAAAATAATATCTCATAGATGGATATAAAGAAGGATGTAACATATTTATATGATATTTATAAAATAGTTATACTTTTTGAATCAACATATAACATATACCTTAATTCTATAAAATAACTTGGAAAAAAATAATTTCACTCCTACGTATTTGTGGACCACGACCTTCATGAAACGATGAGATATATTATTTTTACATGGATAGTAATAAGGATGAGTTTTATTAATAAATAAAATATTTTTTTATGAAACAAAATTTATATAAAGGTGATATATTATTTCAATTTGTTTGGTTCATCCTTCAAGAAAATGTAAATATGGTTCGTGCAAAGATAAGACCTACCATCTCCATGAATGGTGAAATTCATTTTCTATCTCTAAATTTAATGTATTAATATAATAAATGTATAATTAATATATATTTTATATATATCATGGTTTAAATTAATCATATACTAGAAACAAGAACAATTGAATATTATAAAAACTAATAAATAAAAACATATTTGAAAAATAAGGTATTTATTACACGAAATATCAATTTAACAAGGAATTATTAATAAATGTGTTAAAAGAAGACTTAAACAAAAAAAATATGGTATGATATATATGATTATTGTTATATAATATATTTTTAATTATACTATATTTATTATATTTGAGTTACAAACATGTAGGACAGAAGTAAATATATGATGTAAGGGAATTTCTTCTCAAATTATCTTTTTTATAACATATGTTATTTTATACACCTATATTATTTTTTTATCTGCATATAAAACACCATTTAAATTCCTTATCATAATTTATTTTATTCTAATTATATTTAATTCTTCATTTATTGTTTCTCTTTCATGGGAATTATGATACCAAAAATACCCATGTGATAAATGTTTTATGTTACAATCTAATTGTTCATCAAGTTTGTTTATGTTTTATTTTTTGATGATGAATACTGAGATCAATATATAAATAATCTCAATGATTTTATTTTTTTGGTATTTTTTTTGGATAATACATTTTTTTCATTCATTTTTATATTTAAAATGATTAATGATAAATAAAATAATATTTTTAATAAAAAAAATCATAATTTATCAATTTAGTCAAAATTAAATTTTCTTCTATGTATATGTTTATGAAAAAGTATTGAATAATGTTTTTACAATTCTACACTGATGGTTTAAAATCAATTTTACCCTAGTATAATTCTCATTTAAATGGATTTAAAGGGAATCATCTATTAATTTTCCAAACAATGTATTTTTGGATTTTACTAAAAATGTGAAAGTAGCCTTTATTTTAATATGTATGAAAAGAATGATATTTCATACTATCATGAATATACAATTACTTAATGAATAAATTATAATATTTCCTATTTATTTTTTAAATATTTTTTCCCTATGTTTTTGTAAAATTAATAATTATGTATAGGTGGCTTCAAAATTTATGTGATTGTTTCATCAAGAAGTGTTCTAAGGGATCATTAATATTCATTTTCCTTCAAAGATGATATATTTTAATTTTAATGAAAATTTATAGGGGATATGATTCATAGATAATATCAATATTATTTGGCTATTTGGTTTATTTTTATGATGGAAATATTCTTGAGAAACATGTTCATTTTCCACATGTTATAATATGAATAAATGAGGGAATTTTTTTGAATCCTCTTTCTTTTATATGGGTTTTGTTGTTATAAAAATTTTATGAAACCCATTTATTATTATTTTTTGGTTTTTATGTGTCACGTATTTTATGATATTTTTTTATATGGAGCTAGTTATAAAATTATAACCAATGAAATCTGTTTTTCTATAACCATGAACAACAATTACATTATTTCAAAAAAAGGGGAAACCTAAATATAACTCCAATGTATTGAGTAAAGATTTATATATCATTATATAAATAGGATATGAATGATGAAAAAACCATGTTCATTAAGGTATTTTTTCCACAATGATAATCATGGGAGTGAACCATTAATACTAATATGTTTTGGTGATGGAACCCAATCCATTCTCATATTATTTGGAGTGAACCACACACACAAATATTTTTACAGAATAGACCCAATACAAAATTATAGTCAATGTAATTATTCTTGATAACTATGTAAAATATTTTTTATTCATATATGTATACAAAAATTATATATACTCTTCTAATGTTATTCAATCATGGGTATTGATTTTTTTTCCTTTGTGATTCATATCTTATGAACTATAAATATTTTTACTATAATTATAGATATTGAATTTTGATATGAATTTTATGTTTTTAAAATTTTATGCACATGCTCTCAAACACTTATGATCATGTTGATATTTTTTAATAATTGTTATCTCCATTATTTACCATTACTGAGCATTTTAGATCCCCCATTCTTAGGTTTACTTCCTTATCATTATGATTAATTTTCACATGTTTGATATTTCAATGAATGGTTCTAGTTATGATGATCCAACAGGGAGATGATGCAGTTCACATATGTAATATTTTGTAAGGAATCCATGATTCATAAGACAGTAAATATTTATAATCCATATGTGTGTATTTGTGAGATGTATTAAATATTCATCTATTAAGTTGTAATAACCATAATAAAAATCCTAGGTAGATATAGATAATATCAGAGGAAATTAATGAATCTCATCATTGAAAACTCTCACATATGGGAATTAGGTGAATCATGGTTCTCCATGAATGGGCTTCATGAGGAGTGTTTTATCAGCAGTGAGAGTGGATACAGTATCTCCATGGTGGTGTGTCCAAAATTATAGTTCTCTGATAGGTACCAATTAATTTACACTAGTAATAAATAATTACTATTGTAGTTGGTATCAAATAAAGTTTTTAGTTATCCATCATAGAAATTATTAGAAAACATTTACATGATAACCTGTTCTATGATTAAATTTATCTCTAATGACAAATTTATTTATAAAAAAATGTTTAGTGATTTTGGTGAAGGATAGTGTGATTTGATCATAGAAATTAAATCCATTTATAGATATGAAATGTGGATATGGATCTATAATAGTTTTATATAGAGGTAATAAGATATAAAATGGGGTATTGGGGTTTGACATAATCATCACGTTGTTCACATCAATGGTACTTTCTTTACAACTAGTTTTACACTCCTAGGTGATTATATTTAAAAATGTGAAAAATATTTATGTAACATCACTAATTATTAGAATAAATAGTAACGCCCCGACCCTAGTTACCCAGAGTCGGTGCATTAATTACATAATATTGGAATGATCACAAGAAAGATCAAATCTCGAAAGACCGATTGGTTTAGTAGCCTTGGAAACAGTAGATATATTCATAAGTTTTACATTACATCATAAAATGAAAAACTAATACAACAACATAATGTTTCCACAATCCACACTATTATCCCCTCATAATATCCCTGAAAGTCATTCTTAATTTACTTCTTCACGTCCTAGGAAAATAAAACATAGAAAAGGGGTGAGCTCAAATTCCCAGTAAGGATAACAATATAGCGGAAACTTTCATAAATAAGAATAAACATTTAAGGCAATGTATAACTAAAACAAAAGCCTTTTAAACTTTAACTTCAACATAGTATGGCATAAATAATATGAAATAATGCCATTTACTTATTCACATGGATATTCTACTAATCTAATAATCACATGCAATATCAATAACCACTTTCATAATGATGGAATGCATAATGCTAGACTATCATAACCACATAGTCAAGGCCTCGTGCCAAGACTACAAATAAGATTTTGTCAAGGCCTTGTTCCAAGACACTAGTTTGTCTCATGAGACCTACCGATGCATCGAGGAGCTATAGCAGGCTCCACCCGTCACATATTAAGTCCAATGCATTCCCATATGAAAAGGTTTAAACATAACATAAACATTTGTATTAAAACTAGCATACGAAATGTCAATACTTTCACCATAAACCATGAATGGTATAAAAATAGAACATCCACAGTCAAACAAATCAGAAAACCTTCAATATAATATAGAAGTTTTGTATCATAACAAATCAACTTTAAATAAGTGTAAAACCTATCAAAGGATGTTGACATAGATGAAATCAAAATTCATTTTAAAGAAATATCTCTTTCTATTTTGAAATCATTTAAGAGACATATATTTATAAAATAAAACATCTTCTTTGAATATATTCTTATAATCTTGTAAGGGAAGCTTTGAAGATTTTATAACGGCGGAAAATAACTGCACCAGCCGTATAAGTTAAAAAAAACATTCTTATCTTAATTCTGTTGAAAAGGTTAAGAAGCACCTTGTTTGGAAAACGACGGAAAGATTCCCTTATAAACCTCTTATAAAAAGTCAAACAAGGGTATAAATGACATTAACCCATATTCTTTTAAATATTAAAAATGTTTTGAAATACATTTTGAAGAAACATGGACGTGGATGATAACGAGGTCCCAGTAGATAATTATGTATAAACAACCTCGGATAATGAAGAGATTGCGAAATAAACCCTTACCTTGTACTTTTCCTTGGTTGGGGTAGGTTAACCTCCTGTATAATGGTGAAATAATTGTTATTAAATTATAAAAGAATCATATACATTAATTTGATATCATATATGATCTTTTAATATTGATTTGATAATAATATCTTAGTATTATCGTTGTTTCGGGTGTTAACTTACTTGTTTTATTTTATATGTTTTGTTACGTAAGCAATGTTTGTAATGGATAGGTTGTATATTATTCATATCCAGAATGATATCAAGTCCTTAAACGTCATTTTTAAATCATCAAATGATAATTATACCTGAATGGATACGATGGAGAATGAATCTTATCGCGTTTGTGGAGACGGTAGTCCGTACGTACCCACGAGCGACAATATCATTATTTTGATATTAAAATAATATATAATTGGATAGTATATCATATATACAGAATCATTATCATGTTATATTTATTATTTACATGAATTACATATCATTATTATACCCACCTAAATAATAATATATTGAATAACAATTACACCACGACGTGGAGACGGTAAGCCGTACGTACGCACGTATGGTGACATGTTATTCAAAGGGTGGATAGAATACTGAATATGGTTGTACCATATTTATAATAACATCACAGTATATGTGAGATACTGGAGTTATTATTTTAGAATGGTAAGAACAAAGAAAGAAGAAGTGGAAGAAGAAAGGAACTTGAAAAGGGGTGGTGAAAACATTACCTCTTCTTCGGGTTCTTCCTTTTGATTTGATCAAAAGGGCTCCATAGGTTGGCTTTCTGATCAAACTAAGGCTTCTAGGTTGTAGTCATGGAAGTTGGGAGAGTATTTGGGCAGAGTTTGGCCGAGCCAAGTGGCTTGAGAGGTGTGAGGAATGAGTAGAAGTGGTCTCCTTTTGTAAGGGAGAGGAGGGGCTCTTTAGGAAAGACTGAAAGTATTACTTTATAATATAAATAAATTCGGTTTATAATGGTCCAAAAATAATTGAGGTCGAATATAAGATGACTCATATTATAAATAACATCAACCAATAAGAATTGGACAGGTTTTAGATAATATTTTAATCATTATAATCTTATTTATTTAAATGATTTATTAATGAGGTAAACATTGCATCATTATTGTGTCATTAATAATTTAAATTATTTGATGTCTAAAAATTATAAATAAAATATCATTATGTAGGAAATCTTTTTAGATTTCTAATGAATATTTATAATCGAAAATCCAACATGTATAACCCTATGTAAAAATTGTTCTTCTAAAAGATGTAAGCTTATTCCATTTTTATTTTTATTTTAACTTTATTAATATAATGTGTCCCTACCACATAAAAGTGGCTCCAAGGGGTCCCCAAATCGACCCAAAGATGCCCATGGTCGGTTATGTGTCCACCAATAAGGTTAGGACACGTTTTAGGGTAATTTTGTATTTATTATAATATTATTTTTAACCCTTATTTACCGGATTTACCCTTAACCATGGTAAATAAAATATTTACCACAGTAATTATTCAAAATGTCTAAAAATTAAAGTTACCTATTTACACAATTTGGACATCCTGATTCCAAATATGGAATCCATTTTTCTAAATTCAAAACACAGAAGTGGCAGAAATTAATTTAAAATTAATTCCCGCTGTCAAAACAAAAAGCGTGTTTTTAAGAGGTAATAACTATCAAAAGATTGACACTTGTTTATGTTCGGTTTAATTGTAAAATTATGTCCAATGACCAACATTATATTAAATGGTAAAAATATATTCTAAATATACTTTAAAACTACTAAAATTCATAATTTATCACTATTAATTATTTTGATTAAAAAAGTTGTTTTTAATTAAAATTTAGTAATTTTCACTATTCATCAAAATATGAAAGTTATCCGAAAAGTACCAAAATTTCACCCTAGGCTAAATTCAATATTCCGAATCAAAAATTGAAGTCCATTTTGAAATATAAAATATATATGATTTCAAAAAGTAGGTATTACTATTCATAATGGCTAGTTTGATTAGTTGTTAGAACTCGGTGTTGTGTACAACACACGCTATCGCATTATTCAAAGAGAAGCGTACCGTAGAAGCTTGGGGTGTTACATTCTCCATTCCTTCAAATAATTTCGTCCTCGAAATTTCTAGAATACTATCGCATGAAAATACTCGGGTGGTTCTTCATCATAAGTTCCTCGGGTTCCCACGTTGCCTCTTCCATCTTATGGTATCTCCACAAAACTTTTACCAGACGCGTCGTCCGGTTTCTCAGTACTTGTTC
This sequence comes from Viscum album, assembly GCA_963277665.1. Classification (NCBI taxonomy): domain Eukaryota; kingdom Viridiplantae; phylum Streptophyta; class Magnoliopsida; order Santalales; family Viscaceae; genus Viscum; species Viscum album. Next base: position 463,091,608 of record OY728121.1, read on the forward strand.
TCTCGTATCAAGAATCCTGACGGGATCTTCGCAATAAGATAGATCAGGTTCTAGTTCTAATTATTCATAGGTGAGTACATGCGTTGGGTCAGGCATGTATTTCCTCAACAGAGATACGTGGAACACATCGTGAACTTTGGAGAGACTTGGCGGCATTGTCAATCGGTAAGCTACGGCCCCAATTCGTTCTAGAATTTCGAAAGGTCCGATGTACCTGGGACTCAATTTACCTTTCTTACCAAAACGTATGACTCCCTTCCATGGAGATACCTTTAGGAAAACATGATCACCGACCTGAAATTCCAAATCCTTCCTTCGATATTTGGCATAGCTCTTCTGCCTACTTTGAGCTGCTTTGATGTGATTTTGGATTACCTTCACCTTTTCCACCGTTTCCTCCACCAGTTCTGGGCCTACAAGTTTTCTTTCACCAACGTCATCCCAACAGGTTGGTGTACGACATCTCTTTCCGTATAACGCTTCATATGGTGCCATCTGAATACTCGAATGGAAGCTATTGTTATAGCAAAATTCTACCAGTGGTAAATATTGATCCCACATACCCTGAAAGTCAAGTGAGCAAGATCTCAACATGTCTTCTAGGGTTTGAATAGTCCATTCTGATTGTCCATCTGTCTGAGGGTGGTAAGCAGTGCTCAAATGAAGTTCAGTATCCAGGGATTTCTGAAGACTTATCCAAAATCTTGAAGTAAAACGAGGATCACGATCAGAAACAATCGATAGGGGTACTCCATGAAGTCTCACAACTTCATTAATGTATAGTCTTGCTAGACGTTCCAGGGGTAGATCTTCTCTTATAGCAAGAAAATGTGCTGACTTGGTAAGACGATCAACAATAACCCATATTGCATCATTCCTTCTAGGAGTCTTTGGTAGCCCCATGACAAAGTCCATCGTAATATTGTCCCATTTCCACTCCGGTATGGGAAGAGGTTGCATGACTCCTCCAGGCTGTTGCCTTCCAGCTTTCACTTGTTGACAAACCATACATCTTGACACAAAATCATCAGTCTCCCTCTTCATGTTGTCCCACCAAAAACGTTCCTTCAAATCTCTATACATTTTGGTGCTCCCAAGGTGTATAGAGAAATTGGAACTATGAGCATCATCCAGCAATTCCCTTTTCAGATCAGGTAAATCAGGAACACAAAGTCTCTTCCCGAATTTCAAAATTCTATCTTCAAACACAAAGTCTCTCAATCTCCCATCATTCACAGCTTTAATCTTCTTCTGAAATTCTTCATCATCATTCTGAGAACTCTTAATCCTTTCTAGTAAAGATGGTTTGGAAACCATTTGAAAAAGCATTGATGCTTCACCTTCCCTAGTTATTCCCATGTCCATCTTCACTAGATCCATGAAAATTGGATCCCTTTCAATTCTCATATTGTTCAAAACTCAATGGTCTTTTCTACTCAAAGCACCTGCCACCTTGTTTGCCTTCCCCGGGTGGTAGTGTATCATACAATCATAATCCTTGAGTAATTCAAGCCATCTCCTTTGCCTCGTGTTGAGTTCTTTTTGTGAGAAAATATACTTCAAACTCTTGTGATCAGTATAAATCTCACATTTTTCACCATAGAGGTAGTGTCTCCATATCTTCAAAGCAAAGATCACAGCTGCTAACTCAAGATCATGAGTAGGATAGTTTTGTTCATGAATTTTCAACTGTCGTGATGCATAGGCAATAACTCTATCATTCTGCATAAGGACACAACAAAGTCCTTTCTTTGATGCATCACTATAAATAACGAACCCATCATTCCTCGATGGTAGAGTCAATATAGGAGCATTGACTAATATTCTCTTCAGTTCTTCGAAACATTCTTCACACTCTTTTGTCCAAACAAAGTTAACCCCTTTACGTGTGAGCTTCGTTAATGGGTTAGCCAATCGTGCAAAATTCTGGACGAAACGTTGATAATAGCCTGCCAAACCAATAAAACTGCGTACCTCAGTTATACTCATAGGTGCTGGCCATTCTTGGATTGCCTTGGTCTTAGAAGGATCAACAGAGATTCCATCTTTAGAGACAATATGGCCAAGAAAAGAAATCTCCGGAAGCCAGAATTCACACTTGCTAAACTTCCCATATAATTCATGCCTCCTCAGAGTCTTCAAGATAATGCGCAAGTGATTTTCATGATCTTTGTAGGTTTTGGAGTATACCAAGATATCATCAATAAATACCACCACAAATTCATTGAGATACTCCTTGAAAACTCTAATCATCAGATCCATGAATACAGAGGGTGCATTAGTCAATCCAAACGGCATTTCAGTAAACTCGTAATGTCCGTACCTGGTTCGAAATGCTGTCTTTGGAATTTCTTCCTTCTTCACACACAACTGATGGTATCCAGATCGAAGGTCAATCTTTGAAAAGAATTGAGCTCCATGAAGTTGGTCAAATAAATCATCAATACAAGGTAGGGGATACTTGTTCTTTATCGTTATAGCATTGATCTCCCTGTAGTCGATACATAACCTCATAGATCCATCTTTCTTTTTAACAAAAAGAACAGGGGCTCCCCATGGAGAAACTCTAGGGAGAATAAATCCATTATTACTCAATTCCTCTAGTTGTTTCTTTAGTTCGACTAACTCTACAGTGGCCATTCTATAAGGGGTATTTGATATAGGCCTTGATCCAGGAATCAAATCAATGGAAAACTCAACTTCTCGTTCTGGAGGATGTCCAGGTAAATCTTCCGGAAATACATCTACAAATTCTTTCACAACAGGTACATCCTCTATTTGAACATTCCTTTCCTCACCGACAGTTATTTCATTCTCTTCCTCCCCAATAATTGAATTAAGTTGAGCTACTGGGGGTGGATCTAAATAATAATTAAGTGGTGACGATTCTGCTCTAAAGATAAGGTGTTCCTTATCATTATCATCAAGAATCGTAACCTCTTTCTTCTTACAATAAATCTTCGCATCATAGTCCTAAAGCCAGTACATACCAAGGATTATATCAAACTCAATCATAGGTATGACGATTAGATCAGCAGATAAAGAAAATTTATGTGCTCTAATGGGGACTGATTCACAAAACTTTGTTGCAATGATACTTCCATTAGGAGTTTTAACTGACAACTCCCTTATTAAATCAAATTGGAAATATCTAATTTTCTTAGAAAACTGGGAAGATATGAAATAATGCGACGATCCAGATTCAAATAATGCATTTGCTAAACTTGAGGAAACTATTAAATTACCTGCCACCACGTCTTTTGGAGCTTCTACCTCTGCAGTAGTGATAGCATAAGCCTGGCCTTGATCCCTTGTCCTTTTCTGAGGTAAGTTCTCCTGACGCTTAGGACATGCATTTTCATAATTCCACATCTCCCTGCAATTGTAGCACTGAACGTTGGTAGCTTCCTTCTTCCCCTTGCAATCATGAGCTTGGTGGCCTTTTTCACCACACTTGTAACAGACTCCCATTCCCATCAAGCAAGTACCAGGATGTTTCTTCCCGCATTTACCACAAGATGGATATTCAACCTTTACCTTCTTCCCCTTATTTCCATTCCCAGATTGATCAGCAGGTCTCTTATTCTTTTGCTTTGCTTTAAAGTCATAAGACTTAGAGAATTCCTTTTCGGTCTTGATAGCACATGAGACAATGTCTTCGTACGATGAAAAGGATTGTGAGACTAATGCTCGACGGAGAAATGGTTTTAACCCGTCAAAGAAATGACCAATCTTACTTCTTGGGTTGCGAATATAATCTCCAGCATACCTCGCTAACCTTGTAAAGTTAGCCTCATACTTTGTGACATTCTCATCTTCCTTTTGTCTCATACTCAGAAATTGCCTTTCCATATCTGCTCGATGGCCGCGAGGAAAGTATTTTTCTAAAAAGAGATCTTTGAACTCCCTCCATTCCATATTTGATACTTCATCATCTTCCTTCATGTTTTGAATCAATGACCACCATTGATCAGCATCTCCAGTGAGGCGGTAAACTGCCATGATAACCTTTTCCCTTTCATTACTCCCCAAAGCCTAAAATATTTTCTCTAGGGAAAATATCCATTGCTCAGCTGCTAAGGGATTTGTACTCCCATTGAAAGTTGGTGGTTGTTGCCTCATGAATCGATCTAACATTGACCCTCCACGCTGTGGATCAGGGTGCTCCATACGGGAAAGGTTATTATTCATAACCTGAGTAAGTTGTCCCCGTATGGTGATTAGCTGATCGGCACCAGTTGCATCACCAGCCCCACTATAATTATCTTGAGCAGGAGGGAAATCCCTACATGGATTGCGTTCATTGATACGGTTTCCATTTCTTCCACTAGGCGCCATTTCTAAACAATGGCATAAACTAGATCAGTTTATGAATCAAAATACATAATCCCATACTTATAAAACACTTAACATAAATTGAACTATTTATGGATATAATCCATAATCATAAGAATGTTTTCTTTGAGGAAGTATATACTCATAATCCCTTCAAAATGATTTGTAAAGAAAATGAGAGTTATCCTAAGAATATCCACCGGGAGTGTCGTAACCAAGAGTGCAGCAAAGCCCGTTGTCGTGCACCAGTTCCCGTTCGAGTCTAGCTCAAAGCGGTGTTTTCGGGTTTTACCCCTAGGTACATCTGTGCCAGAGCCGCCTCTACCTGCTCGTATCCAGACAGGGATGTATTGCTCGGAAAACTCAAAAAATCTCTACAATACCAAAATTCTAGGAAGTTCTTCTATACTAATCCTCAAAGTTCATCTTAGGTCTACGTGCTCTAATCAGAGTTTATCTAAATCTAGCTTCCAAGGTTTGTACTAAAAATCCTCTGATACCAACTGTAACGCCCCGACCCCAGTTACCCAGAGTTGGTGCATTAATTACATAACATTGGCATGATCACAAGAAAGATCAAATCTCGAAAGACCGATTGGTTTAGTAGCCTTGGAAACACTAGATATATTCATAAGTTTTACATTACATCATAAAATGAAAAACTAATACAACAACATAATGTTTCCACAATCCACAATATTATCCCCTCATAATATCCCTGCAAGTCATTCTTAATTTACTTCTTTACATCCTGGGAAAATAAAACATAGAAAAGGGGTGACCTCAAATGCCCAATAAGGATAACAATATAGCGGAATCTTTCATAAATAAGAATAAACATTTAAGGAAATGTATAACTAAAACAAAAGCCTTTTATACTTTAACTTCAACATAGTATGGCATAAATAAAATGAAATAATGCCATTTACTTATTCACATGGATATTCTACTAATCGAATAATCACATCCAATATCAATAACCACTTTCATAATGATGGAATGCATAATGCCAGACTATCATAACCACATAGTCAAGGCCTCGTGCCAAGACTACAAATAAGATTTTGTCAAGGCCTTGTGCCAAGACACTAGTTTGTCTCATGAGACCTACCGATGCATCGAGGAGCTATAGCGGGCTCCACCCGTCACATATTAAGTCCAATGCATTCCCATATGAAAAGGTTTAAACATAACATAAACATTCGTATTAAAACTAGCATACGAAATGTCAATACTTTCACCATAAACCATGAATGGTATAAAAATAGAACATCCACAGTCAAACAAATCACAAAACCTTCAATATAATATAGAAGTTTTGTATCATAACAAATCAACTTTAAATAAGTGTAAAACCCATCAAAGGATGTTGACATAGATGAAATCAAAATTCATTTTAAAGAAATATCTCTTTCTATTTTGAAATCATTTAAGAGACATATATTTATAAAATAAAACATTTTCATTGAATATATTCTTATAAGCTGGTAAGGGAAGCTTTGACGATTTTATAACGGCGGAAAATAACCGCACCCGCCGTATAAGTTAAAAAAACATTCTTATCTTAATTCTGTTGAAAAGGTTAAAAAGCACCTTGTTTGGAAAACGACGGAAAGATTCCCTTATAAACCTCTTATAAAAAGTCAAACAAGGGTATAAATGACTTTAACCCATATTCTTTTAAATATTAAAAATGTTTTGAAATACATTTTGAAGAAACATGGACGTGGATGATAACGAGGTCCCAGTAGATAATTATGTATAAACAACCTCGGATAATGAAGAGATTGCGAAATAAACCACTAGCTTGTACTTTTCCTTGGTTGAGGTAGGTTAACCTCCTGTATAATGGTGAAATAATTGTTATTAAATTATAAAATAATCATATACATTAATTTGATATCATATATTATCTTTTAATATTGATTTGATAATAATATCTTAGTATTATCATTGTTTCGGGTGTTAACTTACTTGTTTTATTTTATATGTTTTGTTACGTAAGCCACGTTTGTAATGGATAGGTTGTATATTATTCATATCCATAATGATATCAAGTCCTTAAACATCATTTTTAAATCATCAAATGATAATTATAATTGAATGGATATGATGGAGAATGAATCTTATCGCGTTTGTGGAGACGGTAGTCCGTACGTACGCACGAGCGACAATATCATTATTTTGATATTAAAATAATATATATTTGGATAGTATATCATATATACAGAATCATTATCATGTTATATTTATTATTTACATGAATTACATATCATTATTATACCCACCTAATTAATAATATATTGAATAACAATTACACCACGACGTGGAGACGGTAAGTCGTACGTACGCACGTATGGTGACATGTTATTCAAAGGGTGGATAGAATACTGAATATGGTTGTACCATATTTATAATAACATCACAGTATATGTGAGATACTGGAGTTATTATTTTAGAATGGTAAGAACAAAGAAAGAAGAAGTGGAAGAAGAAAGGAACTTGAAAAGGGGTGGTGAAAACATTACCTCTTCTTCGGGTTCTTCCTTCTGATTTGATCAAAAGTGCTCCTTAAGTTGGATTTCAGATCAAACTAAGGCTTCTAGGTTGTAGTGAGGGAAGTTGGGAGAGTATGTGGGAAGAGTTTGGCCGAGCCAAGTGGCTTGAGAGGTGTGAGGAATGAGTAGAAGTGGTCTCCTTTTATAAGGGAGAGGAGGGGCTCTTTAGGAAAGAGTGAAAGTATTACTTTATAATATAATTAAATTCGGTTTATAATGGTCCAAAAATAATTGCGGTCGAAGATAAGATGACTAATATTCTAAATAACATCAACCAATAATAATTGGACAGGTTATAGATAATATTTTAATCATTATAATCTTATTTATTTAAATGATTTATTAATGAGGTAAACATTGCATTATTATTGTGTCATTAATAATTTAAATTATTTGATGTCTAAAAATTATAAATAAAATATCATTATGTATGAAATCGTTTTAGCTTTCTAATGAATATTTATAATCGGATATCCAACATGTATAACCCTATGTAAAAATTGTTCTTCTAAAAGATGTAAGCTTATGGCATTTTTATTTTTATTTTAACTTTATTAATATAATGTGTCCCTACCACATAAAACTGGATCCAAGGGGTCCCCAAATCGACCCAAGGATGACCATGGTCGGGTATGTGTCCACCAATAAGGTTAGGACACGTTTTAGGGTAATTTTGTATTTATTATAATATTATTTTTTAACCCTTATTTACCGGATTTACCCTTAACCATGGTAAATAAAATATTTACCACAGTAATTATTCAAAATGTCTAAAAATAAAAGTTACCTATTTACACAATTTGGACATCCTGATTCCAAATATGGAATCCATTTTACTAAATTCAAAACACAGAAGTGGCAGAAATTAATTTAAAATTAATTCCCGCTGTCAAAACAAAAAGCGTGTTTTTAAGAGGTAATAACTATCAAAAGATTGACACTTGTTTATGTTCGGTTTAATTGTAAAATTATGTCCAATGACCAACATTATATTAAATGGTAAAAATATATTCTAAATATACTTTAAAACTACTAAAATTCATAATTTATCACTATTAATTATTTTGATTAAAAAAGTTGTTTTTAATTAAAATTTAGTAATTTTCACTATTCATCAAAATATGAAAGTTATCCGAAAAGTACCAAAATTTCACCCTAGGCTAAATTCAATATTCCGAATCAAAAATTGAAGTCCATTTTGAAATATAAAATATATATGATTTCAAAAAGTAGGTATTACTATTCATAACGGCTAGTTTGATTAGTTGTTAGAACTCGGTGTTGCGTACAACACACGCTATCGCATTATTCAAAGAGAAGCGTACCGTAGAAGCTTGGGGTGTTACATAAATGGTAAGCATAAATGGACTGGGTTAAAACAATTGTTTTTTAGATTTCATTGAAGATGAATTGATTTTGATATCAAATGCATAATTAATGATTTTTAACTCCTTGGTCATAGATTTTTGATCGACACACAATCCATTGGGGTTTTATAAGTCTATTGATAATATAATGATGATATAGGGGTTGTAATAGATATGCGGAAATATTAAATTACCATATCTGATATTTTTAAAATTAATTACTCTATATCATGTATATTTTTTGGTGTTTTAATTATTATCCCTTAATGATTATATTTTAAATTAGCAGTTAAGGCCTCAAGTAGCCCGATGATTGAATCTCAAGTCAATGATTATTATCTAGTAAATGTTTGTGGTAATGAGCTTCCTGATTGTCTTTTTTCTCTCCAAATGTATGACTTTTATCTTATCCTATGAATCTATTAGATTGTTATACATAATAACGACATCGAAAAGGGAGTAATGGAGGTTAAATTCGTATTCAAAACCATCCTATGATGATTTATCCTTGAAATGATAAATATGAATATACAATACAGACCGAATTCATTATTCGGGTCATGATTCCTATTCAAAAAGAGTGTTTATCTCAGATGGTTGGGAGAAAATAATCATTGATGATATTCTTAATATATAAGAGTTTTTAGATGTAACTGAAGATGAGTTTTCTATTCAACCATCTAATGGAAGGGATGAGTTCTTAGATGAAATCATAAATGGTGAAATACCTATTTCAAAGGATCCTAATAAAATTCACCCTATTGAGCTATATAAATTGATGGAGCAAATATAAAAGAGTCATGAAAAGGGATTCATTTGTAAAATTGTTTCACATTTGGGTGAAACTATTATTTTTTTTAATAAGAAACATGGATTCATGGGCATATATATATATATATTATCAAGGACATAATAAGATAACAATCCAAAATATGTATCATTTACCCCATATTGATCATTGTTTGATCAACTATATTGAGCTAAATACTTTTCAAATATTTTTCTTCATTCTGTATTTCATCAGCTAATGGTCAATAAGAATGATATTCCCAATGAAAATTTACATTCATGTTATGAAAATAATGATTCTATTATGATTTTATTAACTCTTAATAAATCAAAAAAATATATTTATGGCTTTAATGAAAACTATCTTCAGATGGTACAAAGATATTTTCTTGGTTGACATTATAGATGAGATTATTAACTATTTATAGAGTATAAAAACATGAATATTTGATGAGAATATAAATGAAGACCCAATAGAAAGGGAAAGTATATAAAAATTTCAAAATATTAATTTTGGATTAAAAAGTTCAATTTTCCGGTTTATATAATATCATGAGTGTGTAAATAGGTGGATCCATCAGTCAATGAGTCTATTGAAAATTTTATTAGGACAATTATATTGATTGATATCCATAGCATTTTGTTTTTTGGATACTATAGATGATTTTTGATAAATTTCTCGTAGGAGTAAAATCAATTTACCACACTAAATTTGATAGGACCAAAGTTCCTTTTTAGAGATGAATGGGATGAAAATATCAGGCAAGTAAATACAATGTTATTCAATACACATGTTTTTACATTACCCTTCCATAGATAAGCGACATAAATTTATTATTATATTTAAAATATGTTATTGGGAATTTTTATCATTCAAAATGATATGGTGAGGGCTTATTTCACAAACCAATGGAAGGTTGATCAAAAAAAATACACAACTCTTGATTTGGAGATACACGACTTAATTTTTGCATTAATGATATGGAGAAATTTTATTTATTAATAAAGGTTAGATATATATATTGATCATATGGGTTTAAAATATATATTCATATAGAAAGAGTTAAACATGCACCAAAGAAGATGGTTGTAGATAATTGAGGATTATTACTTCTCAATAAATCACCACCTTGGGAAACTAAACATGGTGTCCGTTGATTTGTGCCAAATGGGCATGATATATTATTGTATATGAGTATCATAAAAGATTAAATATTTATGTATTTTTAGGTTGGATATTGAAATTTAAAGAGAAGGTGAGAATTCGTATCTCAATAAAAATTGTTTTTAGCCATATATTAATGTGATGATTAAAGTGGAACATAAAGAATGTGTGGAGATAAAGATTATTGTCTTAATATTACTGATTTTACAATTGATTTTGATGGAATGACATGGTTTAGGAATATTTTAATTATACTATTGATATATGATTTTAGGAATAAACTATTAGAGGAATCTTATTGTTCTTCATTATCTAATTATCATTTAGGTACAAATATGTATAGATATTTTAATGATTATATTAGGTGGGATGAAACAAGAATATATATTGAATAGTTTGTATCATGGTTCATGGCATGTTGTTAAATTATGGACAAGAAAAAAAATTAAAGTATTTTTAAAACCATTACACCTAAAATAATATAAATTGGATAACAATTCCGTGGATTTTTTCATCGTACTCCAAAAAATATACAATCAGAAAAATTGAGTGTGGATTGTAGTAAATATTTCATAAAATTCAACACACCTCATCAATGATTGATAAGATTTAATTCATGATCATATTACCAATATATATTTTAAGGATGTGGTAATGTTACATAAGGTACCACCATATATGGTTCCATATGAGGATTTAAGGTTTACTTGATTTTCGGGTGAAGTCTTCAGCAGTCCCTAGATATAGAGATTTTTTTAGAACATTTAGTCATTATCATACAGATAGTCAGTCATAAAGAATAATTCAATACAAATAAGATATTCATAGATCAAGGTCTATATATTTTGATGGATCATAGGATAATCAACATTATCTTGATTGAAATATTGGAAAAAAAAAATTCACTTGAGAGTTAAAAAAGATCCTTATAAAGACATATAATGAAAAAAATTAGAAACAAGACATTCAAGGATGAAGATAGGGATATAAATATACATGGAACACAACAAGATAAATAAATGGCCCATAATTTATTTTTCATTTATCAATACATAAAGGCATCATGATGTCGATAAAAAATTTACGTCGATAGTCATTGACATGATCATGAAAATGAAGTTGGTGGAAGGTGCCTCAATGACTATCCATATAAAATAAAGCAATGAGATAATAATAGAAGAGAAATATTATATATATATATTATGAATTTTGATATTATTGACCTAATAGGGAATCTTTCTTATTTTTTGTCACTTCCATCAAACCCCTCTCACGTTCATGAAGTGTTCCATGTTTCTATCCTAATGAACAACATACCTGACCCCTAACATGTACTGAAATTAGAGGCCATACCACTTATTAAATATATTTATTTTGGGGGAAAACTGATGTAGATTATTAATCATCGTGTCAATGTGTCGGGAAACAATACCAGTCACCTAGAAATTTTTTTGTATACTCTTTGAACATGAGGTAGATAAATGGAAACCTAAGGATATGATTAGTGATAAGTATCCTCATTTTTTTATATCAAAATAATATAATTCCAAGGGAGAAATAAAATTTATGTGAGTCGTAATGTAACAACCTGAGATTTAATAAATATTTTGTTTTTTCAAATATATTTAATTTCATTGATATCTAGAATTAAATTAAACACTAACTTTTAATTTACTCTGATATTACATTAATAAATATTTTTCAACAAGATAAATATAAACTATACTTTCAAAATAGAATAATTAATAGGAATAACCAAATATTTAAATTAAGTATAATTTTTTATATAAAGGAAATATATTGATAACTATGTACTTGTTTTTTGGAAATCTCTTTATATAAATTGAATATAAATTAGTTCAACAAAGATTATTTTAATTTCTTATTACAGATACATAAAAATACTAATTTTTTACATATCTATAAAATTTAGTTTAAAAATTTAAATTTTTTGGAAATAAACATATCAAATTTATCATAGAGTGAAATTTTAATAATAGTATAAAATAAATTATTTTTTATTAAATATTTAAAATATTGATTTTTATTTAAAAGTATTTTTTGAATTAAATATTTATATATTTATATATTAATGTAAACTTTTTTATAGTAAAATTATCTCAATAATTGTATTATTATTAAAATTTAGTTCATTAGGATAAATTTTATGTTTAATTTTTATATTAAAATGTCTCATTCTTATGAAAACATTCTCTTGGGAAAACAGCTACTTCAACATGTCAATAGGTTTAATATTAAATTAAAATCATCCAAATACTTGAATTAAATATTTATAAATGGATTATTCATTTTTTATTTATTATAATTAAAATTATATTCATATTTCAATTGAATTTTATGTCACAATGAATAGTGAAAACAATACAAATTAATTACAATTATTAAGGTTAAAACGGGTTTACCATTGGGTTAAACCAAAAGGTAAGGGTATATTTTCCAAAATAAGTGTCTAAATTTGATTTTTTGTCCACATTTAACCATTATCCTATATCATGATTAAATTTTTGTTTATTTTAATTCATTTTTCGTGTTAATTACATTAACAATTAGATTCATTTGGTACTTTTCATGTAGTTTCCATGTTGATTTATTACACTTATTATAGTAGGACATCTCCTATCATATCATGTCCACACTACAAGAGCCATAATTTCAGCCCATAGTTTCTAAAATCAATTCCATAAAGCTGTCCAAAAATTTTATAGTCTTTAGTTTTATTATTAAACCCTCCAATTAATTATTTTGGTTTGAACAAAAAGAGGCTCCCTATAGAGGCAATATGACTCCTAACAATAAATTATCTTTTTATTTCCTATTATAAAACTATAAAATATTCATTTTCTGTTATTAAATAACAAAAACATTATATTTTATGTAAATAGATTATATTATATTATTTTAAAAAACTATATCCATCACTATTTTCATAAAATGGTAAACAAAACCATCGATTGGGTCTATAGAGAACTAATGCATCATGTACCAACATAATTAATTTTCCATCACCTCCTCTCACACATGGATATAATGATTAATATTACATATTTATATGATATTTATGAAATATTATAAATAATAATTTTTTTTATCACATACCTTATAACCATCCAATTTGTTAGAAAAGTATAATGTCTATCATCCATATATGTGGACTACCCCCTCCACAAAGCTATGTGATATGTTGGTCAATTGATATAAAAATGGATGATAATACAGGTAGTTTTAATTATTATATAATATATCTACGAACTTATAATGCTTTTGGGAAGGTGATATTTCATTTAACCATGTTTCGTTCCATCCTTTGAGAAAATGGAAGTAGTATTCATGTGTTTGTACAACAGTCAATCTCCATGAATATTGTTATTCATTTTGATTCTCAAAATTTAATGGTTGAATATAAATATATTTTTAAATAATATAAATTTTATTGTTATCATGGATAGAATTGTGACGATGATGGAACTACGATCATAGTAAATGGACAAAATCTACTGCATGAAAACATACAATATTAAAAAAGGAGTTATCAAATGAAATGAAATTTCAATAAGAAATAGTTAATAAAAATAGTTAATAATAGGAATTAAGTAAATAATATGTGGTTTTATATAAATTATTTTGTTTAAAGAAAATATATAATATAATATTATATTCATTATGTAGGAGTTTCAAACATTTATGAAGGAGTTTGAGACATGAGGTATGAGAATTTAGATTCAAAATTGAATAATTTTAGACAAATGTTTTATTATGAAACTATATTACATTATATAGTGTATATAAATCCCAATTTATATGTTATATAATGAAATTATTGGTTTTCATGATATTTAATGTTTCATTTAGTGTTAATCTTTTGTATATTTTTTAATGGAGAAGATTCCAAAGTGGAAAAAAAATTTATGATTAAATTTCACTTTTCATCATTATTGTTTATGATTTTGTTTTTGATGATAACATCATATAATATAAATCTGAAGAAACTCATTTAATTTATTCTCCTCATTTAATTTAGATATAATTAATGGTTTTCAATAATTTTAATTTCATAATTGAATAAATATACCAAAATAATAGTTTTATAAAAAATAAACATTATTTCTCTCTTTAGTCAAAAATCATCTTTCTTCTATGCCAATGTTATAAAAATTGTTTTAAATATTTATTTTAATAATATCATATTATATTTTAAATTTATTTTTACCCATGTTTGACTTATTTTTTTTAAATAATGAAATGAATCATATTTTTATTTTCCCTAAAATATATTTTTAACTTTTACCCAAAATGTGGATGAAATATTAATTTAAATATGATAGAATTATTGGTAATTTCCTCCATCATTAATGATCAATGATTTAAAAATTCCATTAAATGTTTCAAATAATACTGTGTAGAAAAAAAATTTCTTTAATAGTTGAGAAAAATTTAAATTTTAATGAAATGATTTGAAACTTTTATAGTTATTTTCCTGATGAAATATTCCATGTGATCTATGGAAATCATTATCAATATTTGATGGAAATCATTTATGTGACTTATTTATTAATAGGGATATGGTACTAGGGTATACTGTTTATAATTGAACTAGATTATTTATGTTTTATATAGAAATATATGCTTTGAAACTTATTCATTTTCCAGGAGTTATACTACGTTGAATTTATTTAATGTTTCTAAAACCCATTTATTTTCAATATTTATTTCAATGAAGAAATAATTATGAAACCCATTACATTTCATAGTTTTTGATATAATGATTTCTTATGATATTTAATCCCACTTATTTAATGTTTTTATATGTTAGAGTTTTTAAAATATAACCAAATACAATTGTTATATAAGAATAGAGGACATAGTTTACATTACAACCATGGATGGGTGGTACCTATATCCCTATATAATGAATTTATTAATGAATACATTATCATCAGATAAAAATGACTGGAATGGTCAGTGATCCCAGTTCTATAAGGAATTTTTTTTACAATGATTAGCATGGTAGTGAACAATTACATCTATGAATTGATATGGGAGTGAATCCAATCCACTATGATAGTTTAGGGAGTGATCCATAATTATTATGATGGTTTGGGAGGTGGACCTAATCCAATATGATTGTCTTGTAATTGATTCCTGACTACTATGGAAATAATTCTTTATGATTATGTGTATGTCAGAATTATATGTTTTATTTTAATGTTATTATCTCATGGCACATGATTTTGATTACATTATAAATAATGTATTATGAACTTCTATGATTTATTCCGTAACTCATATTTAATTCATTCCTATTAAATATGGTTTTCAAATGACAATATCATGTTCTCATACAATTTTTGTCATGTAATTATTCTGTGATCATTGATATTTCAAGAGTTTTACCTTACTAAGAATCTGAGATCACCCTCTCTTATGATTCACTTCTGAATGTAATAATGAATGGTGTAATGTTCCATATTCCAATGGAGGGTAATTATTATGATTAAAATTTTGGGAGATGATTTAGTTCATGTATGAACTGATTTTTTATTAATACCATTTTCAAAATACACTAATCTTTAAGGTCATTAGGCATGTTTTTGTGCAATTTAATGAATTTTAATCTATTAAGATTTATTTTTAATGTACGGAAATATTGTGTAAATATATGTAGGTTATATTGAGTGCCTCATTAATGAAATGTTATTAATTTATAAGTTAAGAATGGATTCTCCCTCCCATATTTATTTATGTTGATATCTCAACCCTGGGATCGAAATGGAACCATCACATTAAATTTAATGGATATTTGGTAATAGAAAGTTTTTTTCCTGATAGTCAACGATAGAATTGTAAATAATATAGTTTAATGAAATCAGTGAGAAACATTATTTATTTGATATTTAGAAAAAAAGGATAATATTACACACTGAGTTCTTATATATTCGTGTTGATGCTATGATATAAACAACCATCTCCTAGGTCACATTACCTATTACCTAGGATTAATATTGGACTTTTGGAAAGGACACCTAATTTCAATAAGAAAAAAAGATAGAGGGACACACCTTATGTGATTCCATTGATATCAATTAAATTCTATCGAAATTTTATTATTGAATTACATATTATTCTTTAGTGTGGTGAATAATTTAATTAAGTATTTTATTATCTAAAATATTTATTCTCAATTAAATAAATAAGTATTTATTCATTAAAAAACAAATTATTTAATTAAGTGATTATATTATATATTTTTGATATCTAGACACTAAATAAAATATTAATTTTATTTACTAATTTTATTTAAATATTTATTTTCTAAAATTTGAAAAAAAATTTATTTTATTAATATATATTAAAAAAATATTATTTTTGGTTTTTTAAATTTTGAGGTGGAAGGGGGAAGAAATAATGTGTTTGGGGATTAATACAAATATTTATATTCATGAAATAATAATTATAGTTTCACAAATTAACAGAAGTTATAAAAATAAAAATATTATTATTATAACATTGCATGCTGTCAAATATGGATAAATGTATTATTTAAGGGTCATTATGTAATTAAATAATATTTTTAACCATAATGATATCCCAATAAAAAGATGATTATAAAAATTATGTATATATTTTTTGAGACAAAAATAATTTGAGAATTTTGGTGCATGATAAAATATATAACACTTTCTCTTAATACAGAACAATTTTGATACATTCCTCACCCTCCATCATCATCAAAAAAATGATAGTGAAATCATGGTTCTTCAAGACAAATGAAAATATCATAGGGATGCAAATGAATACCCTACGATTATCATTCCACTGCTCTAGCACATAAAAATCCATAATTCATATTTGAAGATCAAATGAGAACATGTGGATCCCCACTAAAGGGATTCTTCACATGGATCTTATAATCACAACGTGGGTAATCTGAAAAGGGTTTTATAATATCAACATAATAAGTAATTAACAATCATATGATAGATTTATTATTTATTAATATATTTTTTAACTAATTATAAATTTAATGTTAAAAGATCTCTTCATAGTGCTCTTTCATTTTTTTGTCAATATTTTTTGATAAATTTTTATTCATTTAGATGTTAAAATATTCTACAATATGAAAGTGATATATATAATCCAATATTTTTTGAGCTGGGTATGTCCATCATAACATCTTTACTTTGATCTGAGCCATCACTATGCTCTTCCATTAATCAAGATAAATTGGACATTTAGGCTATTAAAGAGTAAATAATACATGGAATTCACAATGAGGTATCTTTCATTCTTTATATATTTTTATCTTCTTCCATAAAAAGATAGATTTATTTCAAAACAATAAGTACTCTAGGTTATTTTTTATATAGGGGAAATATATTATAAGGTTAAATACATAAATTGTAGATAGAAAGTTCTTGTATATCCATATTTCTAATGAATTATTCTCTAAATTGAATGAGGATATACTAATCAAGGAAGTAATAATAATGGTTATTATAAAGTAAGTGATGTCAAATAGCATCATAATAAATTTTTTCCCTCTCAAAATATTGATAGAAAATGACACCTATTTAAACTCTTATAAATAAAAAATGATGTATCAAGGAAAAAATCTTCATCTTACCACTTTTCCTAGAAATTTTCATCTAAAAAGGATTGGTGATATCAATCAAAAAATATATTTTAAATATCCCTTAGATTATTGTGGATAAGGACAAGGAGACCATACTATATAAATTCTCATATTATTATTTTTCTTATCAGAACACAACTGATACGTCTATTATTGAATACTTTTTTCCCCTAAATATATTATAGAGCTAGTCTAGAAAAATGAATTATTGAAAAAATCACTATGATATTTTATCAATAATATCTTGTTTAAAAATGTATTGTAAAAAAACAATTAGCTTAATCGGATCATATAAATGATAATTAGTTTTACACTTATCACAATATTTAGGGTCATAAAAATTGAATAGCATAATAATTCATTAAAAAAAATTATCTCGTCTAATTTATCCATATGGAATTGTTTCTTTCTCTTATAACCCCTACGATACTCATGAAGCTACCTATAAGGATTGATCTAAGTAGGAATGTTTCTTATTCCATGTAAAAGATATATTTTAATAGAACCAACTCCCTAATTATGAGGAATGATGATGGAATCACTCAATAAACTAATGTACGGTTTAATAATAATAACTATGCATTATTTCATTGTGGGTTCACTAAAACCTTGTAATATTTCAAAAAACATAACAAAAATGTCCATGTAGACTGATATATGACATCAAGAAAATATTCTTGAATATCGATTGTAAATTTAACTAATCTCAAGCGTGTTTGGATGCAGTTTGTCAATAGATCATTATATTCCTATATATAATAATTTGTATAAAACATGGAAAATATGGATAGAATTTATGCTTATAGAGATATATAAGAATCATTCCTAATAGGGTCTATGAAATCTACTCTACAACTTCAAATTATTATATACAGATCATCACTTTCATGAAATAATGAAATTATGTAGGGCCCTAGATGTGAACTGTTACTAAAAAGAAAATGGATGATGTTACTTTATGGAATGTTGTAAGAATATGGCATTATTTATTTTTCCAAAGGGTGAGATAGTTAGAGTTATAGGATGTACAATGTTGAACAAAGTTATTACATGGATAGACTCATTGTGAAAGGATAGTAATTCATGACTTCTATAATAAAAAATGATTAATTAGGTTGTTGTTTTGGATATTAAACTATGATGTATAAATAGTTTAGTGTTTGATAGCTGAATTAGTCATGAATAGTAGACGATATATCAGATAGATGAAACCACTGAAGTGTATCAGTCTGGGATATGTAAGAATCTTATTAGAAGTACATGAACAAAATATTATTTGTTACAAGAAAACAAATGATTGTGATATGATGAATCAATGGATTTCTAATGGTGATAAATCCTATTAAAATAATTAGATCAACAATAAATATTATATATGGATTATGGAATACTATGATGATGAGTCGAAAAGTACACGTTTTCCCTATATAAAATTTATAATGTATAGGGTTGAATAATCTATCAGATATGGGATAAACTATTTATTCTATCAGAATGAGATAATCAATATAGATCATTGAATATTGAAATTATGATGTATCATTGAATGAAGTACTATTAAGAATGTATTGAAACTCTCTTTTTTTATACATTAACATAACATAAATATTTCAAAATAGTTAAAAAATTATACAGATGGATGCCAAAAGATCATATAGTTTATTAACTCTAAAAACATGTATACAATAACACTTTAGTATGAGAAAGATGATTTATCTCCCACTAGGTTCTTAAAGATAACCACCGATATTAGGAATATAATACATGAAATATATCTTCATAACATGTGGAAGGAAACATAAAAAGGGGTGATCTCAGATTCCCAGTAAAATTAAATAGGGGAGACATGTGTGAATAATCATGAGCATAAGGGTATGAGAACATGATCATGAAAATAAAAGATCAAACCCATCATATCAAAGATCATATACATGAATCATAACATAAATCTTAGAAGTTCATATTACATGAATCATAAGGAATTAAATAAAATAATCCATAAATTCATAACATAATAAAAAAACATTGGATTTTTCAAGACACATATTCATATATAATGATCTCCATAGTAGCCAAGGTATCACTTCTTTGTCCATCTTAGTTGACAATGTCCCTTGTTAAATAAATTTCACACCTTGTTCTACCCCTGCATTACTGAACCGACTTCAGTCCTCGTTATGTCCCTATATTACAAAACTGAGTTCATTCCTCATTTGATTCATGTATATCTCATGTGATATAAATCATTATCCAATTCATTAGAGGGATATATAGGTCGCACAAATATCATAAAGAAATCATATTTATATGTTTCGAAAATTCATAAACAATCATATTACATCCCATGGATTGAAATGGGTATCAAAACATGTACACTTATCTTAAACTGTGAAAAAATACAGGTTATATAAAAATTTCATCAATGCATAATATGTGAATGAATATTTTTTTTAATTATAATTTAACCAGTGATAATGAATTTGTTTTCATAAAAAACCCATATCAGTGAAATGGATTTTAAAAACCCCTGGCTATGAAAACAAAAACCATTCAGAGAAAGAATATGAAAGGATGTATATAATAATTTCCACATAAAGTCATTAGTAACAAAAAATTACATCATCTTATATGGGAAATAATTTCAAAAGGTCAATGAAAAAATTTATTGTGAAAAATAACTATTTACATTTGAAAAAGTCTGTTTAAATAATAATGCCTTTTGAAAACCATTTTCGTTTAAAAAAAATTTAACATATAAAGAAGGCATGAAAATTAATTTTAAAACCCTATCCCTTGAAAGAATATAAAACGAATATTGAAATCCTTCAGAAATCATTTTTCCTTGAAATCATATAAAATAATATTCAAAACATTTTAAAACCACCTTTTTAGGAAAACACATTTAAAACGGATAATGAAATATTGAAATTTTTTTGAATGAAAATTAATTGAACATTAATTGAAATCATACATATAAATATTTAAAGATTTTTGAAATCCAATTTATTGATAATACATTGAAAACTAATAATGAATGGATGAAATGTTTTAAAAAACCATTTCATTGAAAATACATTAAAAAAATATAATAGAATAATGAAAACATTTAAAATTATTATTTTTATATAATTTAAAATTATATAATCATTTCCTTAAGAAATTTAGAGAACCATTATAGAAAACACGATTTTGAAATAACATAGATTTCGAATCGAATAGCGTATAGGGTTTGGTTTTCATAAAAATAATTTCTTAACTATATTATGTAACATATAGTATAAAAATTGTACCAATACATGAATAAATCATTAATATACATAGGTGAATAAAATTCATGAATATTATTGAGATATGGATCAGAATATTTTATCAAAGTAAGCATGAACATAAAAAATCTTGAAAAATGATGATATTGTTACTCTAAACTCCTACCACTTTTTCACATTGAACGATTATCTCCATTTAAGGAAATGAAAATAAATTATGCTTAAAATAAAATTAAAATATTTATATTTATGATAAAATATTTCAACGTTAGTATATACACCTCATGGAAAAAATTAGATTCATTACAATGATTGTGTCAAAAAGAAGGACAATTGAGACTAAATTAATTTACCAATTTAGTAACATTTGAAACATAAATCACATGACATAAAAATAATAAAATGGATATTTAAATACCCATAAATTAGTCAATATTAACTTAAAATACATCTTTGCGAGTTATACATACCACACAAAATGAATATGTGGTATATGAATCATGTATGTCATGGAAATAAAAAATGAGACAAAATTCCATTACATTGTGTATTGAAACTCATCATACTCATTAAAAAATAATTTACAAAAATTTATATTTATTATATATATATATATCTCAAAAAACCATAATATTATATTTAATTATATATATGGTTTGATTTTGACATTATATTATCCTCTTGTTAATGATTCCATATTATGATTACGATTCAGGTATTTCTCACTTTATTTTATGCATGTTTCTTAATTTGTCAAATATCTGGTCCTTATACCTATATAATGTTTTTTCATTATTTAAACCCTGATATTAATACCATTTATATAAATTATATATTTATTATAATAATCAATTGAATATAGATGTATGACATGGAATACAATGTTCATAGAAACGGTGGTTGTACATACGCATGAACGTTCTTTCCATTTTAAAAATGTATTGAAAGAAAGTAAGTAAATGAAATATATGTATATATGTATATATTATAATTAAATTATAATTATAATTTTATATATATCATATTCTTTCACTATACATGTACTGAATTCATTCCATTAAATATGTGAACAAATTACATCGCCTTGAGGGAGAGGAGTCAATATTTCCTCACACGATATTATTGTATTTTCATCAAATAAGATGTGAAAATATATATGATTAAAAATTGATTAAAAAAGATTAAATACATAATAAATATAATATATATATATATATTTTCCATCATGATTAACACAATGAGATTTAGTAAAGGAAAAAATGAATAATCATCATTTCATGAGGCGGTAGTTAACCATACATGTAAACATTAAGATTGATACCCATTAGATAGATGTTTTTATATGTGTAAATATAAGAAAAATCATAATAAAATAATAAAATATTATGGATACAATTTATTTTATAAAATTTATGAATAATAAATGTTGAGAGAGTGGAGAATGAAAATAACAAAAGAGTTTCGGGGTGGGTGTTACCTCTTAATCAGTTAAATAATTTTTTATTCAACCAAAATGATTACATAGATATTATTTATTCCAAAATAGAGTCCTTAATGAGTAATGGAGAGTTTTGGGATGATATTTTAGTATGAAATTGTATAACCTCAGTGTTTTGAGTGTTGTGAAAAGGGATTGATTGGAATCATTTTTATAATTGAGGGGGAGTGCCACCTTTGTAAATACCAAATGGTATTCAGTAATGGGAGGTATCAATTCTCTAATGTGACTCAAAAATATACAAATAATTAATTAATTTTAATATAAGGTCAATATAAATCTTCACCATAAGAAAAATATTTTCATTTTAATAAATTTTTTCCTTAACTTCTATGATTCCCCAATTTTATTATTTTTGTTTTTGGTAAAGAATCTCGTATTCAATCTTATGTTATTTTAACATTAATATTAAATTAAATTGATACATATTAAATCATATATATCCAATTAATTATAAATATTAGTAATAATTTACAAAATAAAAACCCCTTGTGTTTTGGAAATTAAATATTAATATAAGCGTATGTGACACGTAAAATACTGCTTAACCCGGGAATGTGCTTAAATTTTTTTTACAATCTATTGGTCAATATGTTAATTATAAATGATATATTAGTCCATTAATCTAATATATTTATTAATTTTTATGCTTAAAAATAACATTTCATCAGATATAAGTTTTATTAATTGTAAAACATTTGATAATTTATCATTTATAAAAAAATAACAATAATGTCAATTTTGTCCTTATTTCACTAATATAAATTTTAAAATATAATAATAATATATGAATTCATAAATATTAAATATAATTTTTTTAAAATTATATATTAGTATTAAAAAATATTTAATAAAAGTAATTAAATCAATTCACAACACTTTTATCATATATAGTATAATTTATTTTAGTTAAATACTAACAAAGTAATCACTACATTGAAATTTCAAAATAATTTTAAATAAATATAAATATAAAAAAATATGGATAAATTTTAGGATACAAATAACCTATTTATATGTAAATAGGATATGTATAACCTAAAAGTTAGTATTTTTTACATATCTCAATGTTTTGTAAATGTAAATGGTAAATAATGATCCCTTTTTGTCTTTTTTTACTTAACCATCTATATAGGGAACGTCGATGGAATAATATCCAAATAACACATTAAATTATAAAAAAGTGAAAATATGGTCGCTATCATCCAATGAATTTTGGATGTGATTACATGTCTTTTTGGTCCTTATGATTATTGTTTGGTCTCTAATTAACCTTAATCTTAACTATATCATTATGATTTATTTTATTCACTTTCCCTACTGTTTTTTGTCAAAAATTATTTTGGCCTTATAAGAATAAAAATCATATACACATTAAGACCAAAAAAATTTATATTTTTAAAATTTTAAATCATGGAAGTGGAAAAAATAAATTTTAACCCTAATACCACAGAAGTGGTGAGAAAGCTGGTTTTTAAAGTAAAAACATTCAAATTTTTCAATAATTAATTTTATATATTTTCAATATAAATATTTTCCGATGAAATAAATTGTATTAATAAATGTAGAATTTTTTATATTAAAATCCATTTTAGAATATAATTTATGACCAATAATTATTTAATGGAAAAGGATTTTTTAAACTAAATTGAAGACCTCTTTACTACATAACCTAAAACAAACATCCTCGAAACAATCTTGAAAAATAACTCTAATATTATTTTTTTAGGATGAATGAAAAGATGAATATTATTTTATCAAGTTAAATTTCAATGAGTTCCTAAAATAAATTTTATTATTGTTTACAAATAAACATTAAAATAATTTTCCTTAATAAAATTTCATTTTTTGACATACAAAGACTTTACAAAAAAAGAATATATTTCATTATTAATTTTTTTTATTTAAATGAAACTATAATAAATAATATTTTAAATAATTTATTAATATTCATAATACTATGATTACATTCTACATTATAATTATCTCATTTAAATAATAATTCTAATAAAATGATGTCACATAGAAACATAATGTTTCATGTAACACAAATAGGGTCATTGTTGTTTGTAGAGAAAGAAATGTATCTTCTATGGGAATGGGATATTTTAATTAATTAAATTAAATAAATTAATCAAAATAAATTCTTTCAAAAAAATCGATAATAACTAGCGGGGTTATATTCTACCCCACATAAAATTAATATCACCCACAAAAGTCATATGTGTTATCAATGGGTTAATAATATTATATTCCTCTAATAGAAACCCAGTTTATAAAAATGAACTCTAAATATTCAATTAAAAAGAGTGTTATAACTATAATTGTTACCTAGAGTGACATATATATGGGTTTCCACATAGGAGAACATTGGTTTCTAGAGAAAAAATGTAAATGGAAGAGAAATAAAACTATCATGTTTTGGTGGATCATGATAGAGAACATGACTAAGAGAATTTAAAAATTCACAAATACATAAATATTCAATGAACTAAGGGGCCTTACGGTCAATTGGAAATAAAGATAATTGGACTTCATATTTGGCATGAATATCCTTTTTCCTAGAGTTGATGAATTTTAATTAAAATTTATACATGCATGGTTTTAGGAAAACGTCAACCATTGTTGATAGTTGATCTTAATCACCTATTTCTCTAAAAATATATATGAATTTTTAATTCCAGATGTACAAAATGGCCATTCAACCCATGATATTCTATCCCATTAGTTATGATAATCACAATGTAGTTAAATATGCTATCCATATTTTAAAAAATAATCATATGGAGAGATAACACATCAACATTACTAACATCATCTTATGTTAAACAAAAATATTCATAAATAGTTATCCTTATAATCCTTACAAATGTTTGAAATAAAAACATGAGAAATAATGTAATGAAATCAGCCTAACATTTGTCCCCAAATACCAAAAATTAATACATGGTTGTTATATTCCTAACAACTGAATACCATCATTATATATTCCCTTAATTACCATAAATATTTTTTGGAAAACATGCCTTATTCATTTTTCCATTTATTTCTAGATATATTCTTCAAATCCATGATTTAATAAACTTCATACTTGATGTAATAGAACATATTGTCAATAATTTGTTCAAGGTTAATTGATACCATAAAATTTACAAATTAATATAATGAATATATTTATCCAAACATTATTATCTCAATGACATTCATAAATTTAGGTTTACCTTAACTTAATCAAAATATCACCTTTCCATGAAATCAGTTTTCCATGTCTTCCTCACCATTTAATATGTCCTTCTCAATCCATAATGGACACATATTCTAAATATATTTAAATATTTCACAATTCATATAACATAATCATTTAAATGAAAAAATAATATTTTATTGATACAAAATTATTCTTATATAATTACTTATGCTTCATCAACTTATTCCTAAAAACATCTTTCCTAGAATATGAAATACGGATGATTTATTAAGTTTCTTTTACATTAGTCTAGTCACTGTTCTTAAATTTATTGTAAAAATATAGGAAAAACATAACATACCATCAAAATATCATTCGAGGACTATTTATCTTCAATATTATAACCAATACATGTATCACCTTCATAATTATAGTTACGATACTTCCAGTTGGGAAATTGATGCACATAATGCCCATATATTCTACATCCAAATCACTAACTATTAACCATGGTTTTTATAGTTCTCTTTATTGACTAAAAAATTAAAACATAATTTAAGAAACATTTATCATATTTGGATAATAAATAATCAAGAAAATTATATATAGGGTTCCTCAATCAGTGCTTATAATTCATTAATCTATGAAAATATATGTTTATAATAGGTTATTAATAGTCATCCTCAATTTAAATACTTTATAAAGGCTTATAAACTGATTTTTAATTCCCAAATCATTTACCCTATATGTTTCATGATTGTTGAGCAGCAAGGCACATTGTCCTGTACTATATTACCCTGAATCATCCAATAACATCTTCTCAGAGTTGGTACACTTAGTCACATCTATGCCAAAGACACATCCTCTTGTAGTATCAAGACCTATATTTATTTATATGGAAACACTCACTGAATACATGGCCAAAATTCAAGGACATTTTCCTAAATTTTGACTCACCCTTATACGTATACATAGATACATACCCATGATTATCATTATAAGTAAACCTAGGGATATCACAATAGATTTCACATCATTGATTCCAAAGGATTAATAAACCTAAACATTGATACCAACTATAGTGAATCTCACGTTTCATTCATTAAAATTACATACCATTTTCAAAATATTAAAAACATTATACATATGGATGCACAATGACCATATTAGTTTAGTTCCTTTGGAAATATGGAAACATAAATAAATAAAATAATCCATAAAATCATAACATAAGAATAATAAATGGAATTTTAATATGAATATAATCATATATAATGATTTCTATAGTTGTCAAGTCATCATTTCAAAAGCCATATTAGAGGAGATGTTCCATTAATAAACCGAGTTCACTCCTCATTCTATAACTTTATTAGTAATGAAAGATTAATCCTAAATTCAAACACTATAATCATGAACTGATTTCTTTTCTCATTTCATCAATTTCTAGATCAAGAGATAAAAATCATTACCCAATGAATGGTAGAGAGATATAGGTCTCACCCATCTCATAAATAAATCATACATACATCTTCCACGAATTCATAAACAAACATATCATAACACATTAAACAAAGTAGAGGTCATTAAAATGTAATGATATCATAACTTCTGGAAAAAAATCTTTCACATTCATTTCATCAATGAATAACTTATGAAAGGAAGCAAGTTTCATAAGAATATAACATGTGAGGGAGAAAAGGATTCATAAACACATAACACATAAAAGAGAAATTTGTTTCGTCAAAATCATTCCATCAAGAAATAAACCATTCCGAGAACTAATATTAATGGATTCATTGAATAATTTCCCTATACAAGAATTTGTAACTGCCACAAAAGTCATCATAGATGGGAAATATTTTTTAAAGATATTTTAGAATAATATCTACAGATAAATATCATTTTTTCTTTGAATATTTATTTATAAAAAATTAAAAAAATTTAAATACACATTCATTCAAAAACTATTAAATAAATAAAAAATAAGTCCATAAATTTATTTTTAAATCCATTACCGTTGAAAAAACATGAAAAGAAGCTTGGAATAATTTTGAATCTTGTATTCCCTAAAAACATAAAAAATAATCTTCAAAACATTTTTGAAACATTTTTATTTTGAAATACTTTTAAAACGTATAAATAATTTATTGAAATATTTTTAAGACCCTAAGATAATATACATAATTTGTTTTGAAAATAATTTCATTGAAAATATGTTGAAAGATTATAATTGAAACATGAATGGGTTTTGAAAATCATTTCATTTAAAACACTTTAAATATTTAAAATGAAATATTTAAGAATGTTTTATAAAATTTAATTATAATCACATTTTATATATAAAATTAATTCATCAAAAAAATTTGAAAACATTTTTCAAAGTTATGGGTTTTAAAGAACATTGATTTCTCATCAAATAATGTGTAGATCTAGGCTTTCATAAAAACAATTTCTTAACTAAATTATTTAAAAATGTATTGAAAATGTTCCAAATACATGAATTAATATTGATGATCTTGATAAAAAGAAAATTCATAAATGTTCTTCAGAGACATATCACATGATTTCCTCAATGGATGTATATCCATGAACAATCTCGAAAAACGATGAGACTGTTTCAAAAAACTCTTACAACTTGGTAACAATGAACCATACAACCCATTTCATAAAATTAAATTAAATGATTGTTAATGTATAAATAAAATAATTATAATCATGATATAAAATTTTATGATAGTATATACTCCTCATTGAATATTTTGGTGCATAACGTGGAATGTATCTAAAAGAAGGAAAATTGATACAAAATTACATTACTGATTTAGTAACTTTTGAAACATACTTCCCACGTAAGATATAATATAAAATAGATTGGTATATAACCATAATTTTATTTATAATAATCATCTAAAACATCCATGGGAAGTATACACACTCAAAAAATGGAATGGGTGGTCATTAAATCATGTATCTCACGAAAATAAAACTTGAGATGAAATTTCATTAGCTTGTGTCTTGAATCTCATCGTACACGTTCAAACATCCCATATAATAAATATAATTTTATTATAAATACATCATATAAACATATTGTTATATATTATAAAACATATGTTTTGATTATACCTTCATATTTATCTCCTGTTAATAATTCCATGCCGAGGATGCACTTATGGAAAAATACTCTTTATTTTTGCATGGGAATTAATTTGTTATATATGTAGTCTTTATACTTATAAGATGGTTTTAAGAATGTAAAACATGATATAAATATTATTTATAATCAGTATATGTGTATTAAAATAGTCAATGTAATATAGAATTATTAAATTTAATACAATTTTCTTGGAGACGGTAGCTTTTGCATACTCCTGAGCATTATATCGATTTTATCAATGTATTGGATGAAAGAAGGTAAATGAAATATATTTATATATTTAAGTATGTATTAACTATAATTCTAGTATCATTATAATTTCATAAATACCATATAATTTTAAAAAAACTAACCCTTAATACATTCAATGTATGTTGTGAACAAATCACATTGCTTTGAGGGGGCGGTAGTCCACACTTCCTCAAGAAAAATTGCCATATTTAATCAAAATCAAAAGATTAAATACATGTGATGAAATATATTATAAAATAATAATAACTAAATAATAAATTAAATATTTAATATATTTAAATATATTTTCAATCATAATTTCTACCATGATTTGATGGAGAGATAATATAAATTAAATGAATAGTTAATGGAGTGGATAGATAATAAACATTAAATGAGTTTGAGTGTGGGTGTTACCACTTAAACTATATATCATTTGGGTTTGAACAAATGGGATTATATGGATGGATTTATATCAAATGGAAGGATTTAAATAATTATGGGTGGTTTTGGGAGGATTTTTTAGTAGATAAATCCAGAACCTATGTGGTTAGTGAGAGTGAGGAAGGGATAATGTGCTTGGATGTCTATTGTAGAGTTGGAGTAGTACTCTATAAAATTAAAAAAGTTATTCCAAAATTCTTGGTCTAATTTTTCTAAAATTCTTAAGAAATGAAAATCTAATTTATTAATGTGATTTAATTTCCTAACAAAATGTACACCATATAAAAATATCATTATTTTAATATTTTAGTTCCTTACCTTTTATGATTCCACAATTTTTGTCTTTTTTTTATTAAATAATACTGTTTTCTAACATATGTAATTTGAGAATGAAGATCATTATAGAGTCATATATAAAATAGAATATATAGAAACTAAATTATATATATGATACATAATTTAAAAAGAATAATATCTTATGTTTTGGAAATTAATTTTCAAAAAATAGTATGTGATACGAAAAACACTACTTCTAGTCGGACCGTGCCAACCATGTTTTTAAAAACTATGGGAGAATATGTTTATTTTAAAATATAATTCGGTATATTAATAAAACATATTTAATTATTTTACACACTTAAAAATATTTTTTCATAGTTTATAAATTTTATTAATTTGAAATCATTTTAAAAAATATCATTTATTATAAAATAAAAACAATGACAATTTTAATATTATTTATTTAATTATAATTATATAATATAATAATAATATTGGAATTCAAAAAAACATTGTTTAAAGTTATGGTTAATCATATAATATTATTTTAAAATATTTTTTGTCAATAATTCATTCAACTAATATCACATTTAACTTTTATAGTATCTATAATTTTGGTTATTAGTTAACTAAATGATCACTACACTCGTGTTTTTTAAGAATTTAAAGTAACTAAATTATTAATGGTAATTATCTATAAATTATTATGATAAAAATTACCCATTTATATTTCAAGAATATATGCATAATTGAAAATATTATATTTTTTACATATAACAATGTTTTATAAATGAGATTGGTAGGAATGTTTTTTTTCATTTTTCTTACATAACAATTTTTATAGGGAACATCAATTTAATAATATCTAGATAACACATTAAATTATAACCATGATGTGATATTGACTAATTATTGTCAGCTAATGGATTTTGGATAAGATTCAAGGTTATTTGGAGGATTAGATCTTAATTAAGATTAATCCTACCTTAATCAATGTGATTAATTTTAATCAAATTAACTATTATTTCAAGATAAAAATTAAATTGGTCATATTAATATAAAAATATTATATATATTACAAAATTTAATTTACATTTTTCAAAATTCAAATAAAATAAATAAAAAAATTATATTTAATGCTTATTCATAGACATGGCGAGAAAGTATGTTTTTAATTTAAAATCATTCAGATACTGAATAAATATTTATTCATAATTTAAATAAAAAATTTCATTAAATGACATAAATTGGTTTTATATATGCATAATAGATATATTATTTCATTTAAATACATTTTAAAATCCAAATTAACATTAATTATTATTTAAATAAAAGATTTTTTTTAACTAAATTTTAGTAATTTTTTACTATTCACCTAAAAATATTGTTTCTTTGAAAATTCATTAAAAATTCATAGTAAGATAATCTATAAATTTTAAATAAAAAATATTAATTTATTTTTATATAATTAAATTTCTATGAGTGACTAAAATTTATTATATTATTATCCCACAAAATGACATAAAATTTATTTTCTTAAGAAAATAATATTTCTAACATATAAAGACTTTAACAAGAATTATATATTTCATTATAAATATTATTTATTTATATGAAACCATAATAAATTATTTTTTAAAATTAGTTATTACTATTCACATTACTATGTTTAATGGAGAGGATATAATTATCATTTTCAAATAATTATTCAAATATAATGAGGTTTTGTAGAAACAAATCCTTTCATATAACACAATAAAACTCAATATTTTATGTAGCACAAGAAATGTCGGTTGCATATGAAAGGAATGTTTTAATTAGTGAAATGATATACATCAATGAAAATAAATTCATTTGATGAAGAAAGGTCTGTAAAATCAATGGTGTTAAAGACATTCAATTTACATAGAAAACAATTGTGATATTGTGATGACACCTGATAATGAATTTGGATTCCATTGTATAGAGCTGCTCTATCCATATAATGGCATCCCATGTTTAAGTTGATGTTGAGTTTTTTTATACTATGATTTGTTGGAAAAAATATATAGATGGTTCATAACAAAGATGTAACAAGTGAAGACATATTATATAGATACTGGTCTTGTGATCAGATCAAATAAAGAATACTAAAGACGTACCATGAGATAGAGGAATTCTTATAAAGTAAATCAAATTAAAATTCTTGAAAAGAAGTTCAAATAAGCTTCACATAAAATTTTAAATCTCCACTAAAATGTCCCAATTCTAGTATTATAATACATCATTGGTAAATCCATATATATTAAGGATCAATGGTTAAATTCATCGGTTCCTATCATTCATGAAAACATAATTAATATCCTTAAATGCCTTAGATGAATGAATAAAAATTCTCTATGATGAAATATTGGATTTCATATTTTGTATGACTAAAAATAATTTTTGGTTCTTACATTTTGTCATGTATGTGTGTCTATGTAACGGGGGAAGAAAAATTGGGGAAACAATATTCATACAAAGATGAGTGATTGTGAAAAGGAATTCGGGTCATGAGTATCCATCTTATGAACTATTTAGTTAAAGGATATGCATTATGCTGTAGAGCTTCAATGAAGGTTGATTTGAATTAGGGTCACCAATCAATTAATTATTATTGTTAGACATTAAAACTGTGTTCTTACAAAATGGAAGAGGAGTCATCTGGCCAAGATTAATTGAGGGAAGAAGGAAATATCAGATCGAGTATCATTAGTTGAAGAAGAATTTGATCATATGTCATACACTCAATTTCTACAATGCTGAAATATTATCACTACAATAAAGAATGTTAGAAAAAAAGTTTATTTGATTAATTTTCATCGAACTATAATGAATTAACATGAGGAGTGAAGGATATATACATACCAAATTGTGATTCGTAGACTTTACTAATATTTAATTTCATACATTTCTTGATCAGATTGACCATTGTAAATTTTTTAAACAGATATTTAAATGGAGAGATTGTGTTATTGTGGCCATTCCAAGATCATGATGATGGTTTGAGACTAACATACTCTTAATAAATATTTAGAAGATCATGATGATTTTACATAAGTTATGGTGATCCAACATGGTTGTTTTGTAATAACATCTATAGAAGAATATTTTATACAATTTATTAGAAAAAAATGATGATTATATAGATGGGGTATAGATCATGTTGTTGAAAATAATTATGGTTGGGGTTTACAAAAATATAGTAATGTTTACGATATAGAATTTTGGGGGTATAAAAAACATTAAAATAAGGGTCCATTGTTAAGGGGTAGAACTAGGGTAATTTGGATTGATTCTTGTTAGGGTGTAGACCTTGGTTCAACCAATGAATGTGATTTCCTGAATGAATTTAGTATAAGGAACCAAGTTAGTTGTGGTAACATTAATGGAATGGTGTGGGTTTTTATATTGTACCGTGTAAATATTAATTGTTTTTATCTAAATTTATATTATTTCATATAATGCGATGTGGATAGATATTTTTGAGTATATCATAACTCTAATAGGTTTTAGAGGTTGAGTTTGTAGAAATAATTCATAATAAAAAGTTATCACAAATTCATACCCTCTCACTCTTTATAATTCAACCATAATCCATGATCATAAATTGGTGGTTGATAAGATTACATATGAAAGGTTAAACTATCTCATGATGATAATGAATAAAAATTCAGTTAAAAAAATTGTGTTCTGGTATCTAATGGAAACAATTATCACATTTGGAAGAATAATATGATACCTTGACATCAAACTATCAGACTTAATGATAGATATTCGTAAATAGTGTAATTTCATCTAAGAAATTAGGATTCTATAATAGAATATAAGAAGATAAATTTGGATGATGTTGGTGAAGATCTAAATTTTCATTTGAGGTCCATCTTAAATAAGGTATTTACAAGGAATTTGGTATTGTAATGGCTAACAAATGTATAAAATGAAGAGATGTTTCAATGAAGGAAATGAAAAAGTTAATAATATTGTGATAAAAATATGTATGATATTGTATGAAGATATAAATATGGATTAGGGAGAATTTATAATAAATTATTTATATATTGAAACTAGATTGAAGGAAATATTACAGGTTTTGGTGAGAATCTGGATAATTATACTATTGTTATGAAACTGATGATAAACCATCCGAATAGATATATTTCAATAGTTTAAGCTCTATAAAATTGAGAATATATATCTCTGGATAAACATTAAAAAAATTGTATATCATATAATAAAAGAATATAAATAATCATTAAAAATAATTCTAGTGAAGGGATATATTTTTAATCTATGATAAAAGGTATGTACATAGATAATGATGTTGAAAACGAATCAAGTGATCCAGTTTTTAATGAAAATGAATAGGACATTTTGATAATAATTTCTCTTCTTTATAAGAGATTCAAAAAAGGGGAATTAGAGTGGGAATAGAATTAAAAATAATAAATTTTGGAATTGTAATGATAGAGAACATTTTTAAACAAAATTTCCAAAGAATAAGATTAAGGATTCCTTATTAGAATAAGATGATGATATTTAAAAAAAATATGAAGTTGGGCAATATTAATAATAATTTTATTAGAATAAAATTTTAATGTTTTTTA
Organism: Viscum album; assembly: GCA_963277665.1. Taxonomy (NCBI): domain Eukaryota; kingdom Viridiplantae; phylum Streptophyta; class Magnoliopsida; order Santalales; family Viscaceae; genus Viscum; species Viscum album. The sequence continues at coordinate 463,126,160 of OY728121.1, forward strand.
TGAAGAAGATGTTATGATTATTCATCATTGAGAAATGTATCATATTTTTATTTCATCTTCTTAGATCATAATAGAAGTAGAAGTTATTTATCGGATGTCGATTATGATGGAGAAAAGATTACAATAATTGATTGTATTCTAAAATAAAATTAGGAATATTCTCTTAAAATAATTAAACCACAAAATAAGGAAACACCGATGTTAAAGAATAATGTGAAAGGGATAACATTTCGGAATTGTGAGAAAATGAAAAGGGTGTTAATATTACACCAAGATATTCAACCATATAAAATAAATGAAGCTGATCATGAATGGAAACAGTAATATTGAGAAGGAACATCAAACGTAGTAGATAATCACAATTTGGTTGAAAAAAACATTTTGAGTAATGTATGTAGAATAGGATGAAGTTGGCTAAATTGGAATTTTTTTGAATATTCTATTATAATATTTTATTGAGAATGTGATTTTTTTATAGGAATCATAATCAGTGATTCATAAAAAATAGAGTGAGATAAAAATTATTATGGAATAAATTACCAAATTAGTTGAAATTAAATTGGAATCATCTAAATATAGTGTATTGTATGATCCTCTTATGTAGATTGTTGCAATTCCAAAACAACCAAAATCTGTATCTTATTTTTTTTGATTTTTTTAATATAATAATTATTGAGAAAAAAATAATCCACTAATAATTTGTATAATATATCAATTATGTTTCTGTAGGATCAAAATTATTTATAGTTTGTAAATAAACTACAAAAAAACATTATAGAAGTACTATTATCAATATAAAAGTTACAAATTCAAATTTTATTACTAGAGTTATGGAGTATTCAAACACAATGTCTATTCATGATGGTACATAATATCTCTACCATGAAAATTTTATGAATCCAATGGAAGGTATAATTGGAAGAAAAGACCAAATTTTTCAAGGAAAATAAAGTGATAAATAATGGATTTTTTATAAGTATAATTATCTCTAAACCCCAAGAGATAATCTCAAGATAGTTATGCAATTTATAGATTAGTTATTAGTTATTTGGATAGATCAAATGTAGTTGTATAATAATATGAAGGAAGTTAAAATATATTTTCAAGAATTTGAGAATAAAGTGGATTAAAAAATGGTAAATAGGTTCTAATAGAATATTATTTGATTATGTATAAAATGTGCAAAAGATGCAATAAATATGGGAATATTACTAAACGTAGAATGACTTTCATACCAATCCATGAGAAGAACATGAAGATGTTTTTTCAAAACCAAGATAACAAAGAATTTATAAGAGATAAATAGAATATTATTTCCTTATTTTATGATTATAAAACTAAAAAGAAATCAATTACAGAATCTATTCATGATAATAAGTAAGAAAGTACATTCCATACTAAATCCACTAAGATGAACATGATTAATAGGTACAGACAAGAAGTAGACATATAATATAATCAATTCTTATAAATCAAATTTATGTTCCATATTATACTGAATATAGTATATTATTTTTACTAATGTGTTGGGAATTGTATGTGAATAAGTAAAAATGTAGGCGATGTGATGTTTTTTGTCTTATTGTAATAATATGAATTACATCATGGAAGCATTAAAAATTCATCATGAAGAATGGATTATTACCCTAAAGAGGTATAAAAATTTATGTTTACTTATTAAAATCATAATTCTCATAAAAATTAAGAATTTTATAAAATATTATATACATGGAAATTTTTATTTATAAAATTGAACAATTTTATGTGATTATTGTGATGGGTGTTGTATTTTTCCTAACAAACATACCCATCTTTATGTTGACATTTCCTAGATTAAATTTCATGGGGGAATATATTACTATATTTAAGTTCAATACTAAAATATTTTCACCTTGATTATACACTCTCTTTTTAACACAGGGTTTACTAGTGATGATTTAGAGTTGTTTATTTAAAGGTTATTTATTAAGAAACTCATTTGATACAAATTTTCTCTTCAAATGTTTTTATTCTATGAAGATAGAATAAGACTTAAGATATTATTTATGTTACCCATTTCTTTTAACTATTAATCAGGGGGAGAAATATCATATTGGGAGAAAGGAAATGAAGACATCCGAAGGGGATAAATTATTGGGAACACATATTAATATTGAATACGATTGAGGTTTTAAGAGGATATTGAAAAAATCAAAAAATGGTAGATTATTGTTCCAACATGAGTTTGGATTCATTTTTTTCAATATATCAAAATGTATTTATAAATAATGTTTCCAAAGAAACATGGAGATGCTTTATTAATTATATATTATTGGTGTTGTGTAAGAAACATTCTCTCTAGATTGTATGAATGGTTCCTTATAGAGTAATATGATTCTATATTGAACATAAATTTTATAAAATCATTAAAATACACATGATCCAAGTAGTACAATGTTATATGATGATTCATAGATTGTATCACTAGTTAGAGAGTTATAATATTTTAGTATTGTAGTGTTTTTTTCAAATGGATATGATGCTATAGTTTTTTTCTATATGATGATAAAAAATTAACGAGATACAAGAAAATGTGAAAGGAAATATATTTAAATATTCAATGTTATAATTTTTAATGATGTTGTTGTGTGGAGATTGATCTATGAGGATTTTATGGTCATATTTTTTATTTCAGAATATATCATGATTAAATGAATATTAATTAAATGTGGGAATCCTGGGAAATTTATTGGTTTTGGAGATTTACGAAGCTAACAAGAAAAATATAAAAAAAGTAATAGTAGATATTTAAAAATTTAATAAATCATGATAACGAATTAATGAAATTATAATGTCCAGGTAGTGCATTACAATGTTTCAGTTACGAATATTAGATTTTGGATGGCCGAACATACCAATGCAATGTTGAATTACAATGTATAGGTTTTGAAGTCAATACAAATTCTAAGGCTTAGAGTTGAAATATGTATTTGACTATGAATTAAGTTTTAATAACATCACATGGTTATTCCCATTACATATCTCTAGAGAGATAAAAACATATCATTTTATTGTATGAAGGTTTATTAGAAAAACAAATGAATTATCATACAAATGGATTATAATTGTGGCATTTGATGGAGTGTAGTTATTCCATAAGATGGAGGCACTCAAGTGAGAGTAGTGGGTACAAAATATTAGATGAATTTGGGAAATAACTGACGGATATATGAAAAGATCAATAGATTGAGGGTTTTTAATTTAGTATAACCACGTGAGGAAATATTAGACTGTGATTTATATTTTTATGTAATTTGATGGAGAATTATGAAGAAATACCACTATATAGAGGAGTTATTGAAATGTGTATTTAAAAAAAATGGTAAGAATATTTCTATATAGCTTTACATACCATTTAAATTCTTTAAATATGTATCATCTCTATATTATTCATTCATTATTTAAAAATAGATCATATTTAAGGATGTTTGAATAAATGTGTTTTCACCAATCTTTCAATATTATTCATGAATGTTTTAGAATTTATGACATAAAATGATCACAATTCATTGACTGGGAAGTCTAAAATTCATATCTTGGTTCACTGGGACAATTATATTGGGTTCCTAGTTTTGTTCTCAGAGGTGAGATTATGTAAATTATAGAAATAATATGGGAGAAACATTTTACATTCATTGATGAGTGGAATTTTTAAAGTCTTTTTTCCATAGAATAAATCCATGGTACTACATGTATAACAAATGAATATATGGATATGGTGATAAGAATAATCTTGATCATACAAAGATTCATTGGTTAATGGGGATGTGTGGTGATACATTTTGACAATCTCACTTCTTAGTGGGAAATGATTCAACAAGATGAGTTTCCTTTGGTGATGATGGATTTTTGAGAGAGAGTATCATTTATTTAATAACAAGATGAATTTTATTTGTAAACAAATTTTCTACTTAATATTAATAATTAAACATGATAAAAAATGAACTCTAGACTGAGGTTTATTATAACGAGTTCCACCAAACACTAGTGGAATAATATGAGGATTATTGGACAGATACAAACAATGTGGATATTCATACACTTCAGATAGTGAGAATACTGAATATATGTTAATTAGATGAAATTTATGAGTGTTAAATTTTCTAAAAATGTTTTATATCGTTATGTTGAGTTTTTCTTGTCATTCCATTATCTTGAAGAATTTTTGAGGTGAGAAAAAATTATTATAAGAGTTTTTTATGATTTTTATAATTATACATAGGATAAGGTGATCCAATATTCTTATTGAGAAATAATATCTGAAAAATATGATCTTTCTACAGTGGATCAGAAATGATGAAAGAAGATCTTTTATATGGGGTGTATAACTGTCTCGCATGTAAGTGGATTTGAGAAGAATAATTTGGGGTAGTAACCAACGGTGGATGTAGAGTTATCAGTGTTGGTGTATAACCATAGTTATCCAGAGGAATGATAATTCATGTGTCTATATAAGTGTTTCAAATTAATTTAAATTCATTAAATATGTTTCTAAAAAAATTCCATGTTAGTGGTAAAACCATCATGGAAAAAATTATGTATTTGTAACAAGCCTTTAAGATATTTTGTATTTATCTATAACATTATATTACTTATTTAATGTGAGGATGAGATATATATTTGATTTTATACTATCTATAAAATTTTTTAGAAGTTATGTTTATAATAATTAATATTATAATAAATTGATCATGGATCACCCCTCTCCCACTATTAGTGACCATGCACTAATGGTTGAAAATAAAATCGAAGCATAGGTGTACCTCTTAAAAATACAATTATTTACTAAGGAAGGTGAATAAAAATTTATTGAATAGAGATGGTGTTTTATGATTTGATGGTATGAACTATTAATGTTTTAATTATAGGAAGATATCCAATCTTTTATCACATGGCCTTGAGGTTACAGATGCTACAAGAGTGGGATTTAAAACCATTAATGGGGTAACTATAATAGCTAAAGATAAAATAAATTGGGATGTTGATGGAAAATCATAGAATGAGATTATTAAATCACTCTTATAGAATTTTTATTCAAATATAACATGTTTTTTAATGTATAAAAAATGATCTATAAGTATATAAGTATCTATAATTGGAATAAAAATGTTAAATAATCAAAGATATAAATCATGACAAGTATTATTAATGTTTTTAAGATGGACGATAAATAAATTATTAACGAATAATTTATATGATTCAATGTAATTTCCAGAAAATAATATACTCTAGTGTGATGTGGGGATATTTTAATCTTATTAAGAAACTGATGAGAAACATTCTCAGTTTATTTCATGCATATGTTTTAGCTATAGAAGATATAGAATATATTTTTATTGATTGAATTTATAGTATTGTTATGGAACATGATATTATTAAAACCAATAGTATTTAAGAAAAAGAATAATGAAGATATATATTTTTGGGATTTTTTAAAATTTTTGTATATAGATAGTTAATTAATAAAATAATCACGTATATAATATGATGAAGAAAATAAAGAGGACATAAACACAATTATTTTTCATCTCTCTAGGGACATACATACAAAAAATGTAAAGGAAAATGTAAAAAATATATAAATATTTTTAATTTCAATGATTGGGGGACTTTCTTTGAAATTCTACTATGAAAAAATTGAAGATACTGAATTGGATGAAAAAGTTTATAAGTATAGAAAAAATATGTAAAAGAAACTTTGGATAATTTATGTTAGAAATAATATGAAAATATTATTCTCCAAAAGATATTATGATAAATAATTACCTATAAATTAATTATATTTTCATGTAGAATTCATAGATAATGTAAACAGAGGAAGTATGTCATCACACAATGATAGTAATGGATAACAGAGAAAAAACATGACTGGATTCAGATATAAAATTTAAAATATTTTCTTTAAAAAATAACCTAACTCAGGAAAAAGTAAGAATTTGGGGAAATAAGTTAATTGATAACATTGGAGATTGTGGAGTGAATAAGAAAGGAATTAATAGTAATTAATTTTTTTTATATCTCAAAATATTAAGGTAATTTATCATTAAATGAATATAAATGTTTCTGAAGGAACATTGGTTGAAGAGTCGAATATTAACATTGTACGACTAAAGAAGAACATGTGGGTTTGGGGAACCATGCTATGTGAGGAATCATTACTATTAATGAACTGAAAACTAATGGGAGGAAAGACTACTACCCTCTACACAAGCTGATGCAAACCAGATCAACAATAAAGGCCAAGGTAACATAATGGGAACTTAGGCCTCAAGAATAGGAATTCAAGGAGGATTTGGATCATAGAAGTGGATTGTTAAAGGACATGATTAAGTAAATTAATGATCAAGTATAGGGTTGTGTGGTATGCAATTATGATAGAGATAAAGAGAAGTTCCTAGAGCTATTTGTTCATTCTAAAGAATAAATTTAAGAAGGGACTATTAAACCTAATTTCCCATGGGTGTATTTAGAAAAAATTTAATAACTTGAGGTTTAAATTATTATTAAAAAAGTATCAATGGTACTAGATCAATCAAAATGATTTATTTTGGAAAGGGGCATTAATTAAATGAAGAAAAACATGAAGGGGTATATTCATATTTTGGATAATCAGGTCACTAATCGTCAAGGATTCATTTAGGGAGACCTTGTACAAAGGTTAAAAAATTCAATAGTTCATATACTAGTTAAGAAATTTGAATAATCACAGATTTTTTTAATGATTATTTATTTTCATTCTATATTGGATGTTCCTAGAACTAGACTAGTTTAGTTTTCCACTTTTTCCTCAAAAGTTCTTTTAAATGAAAATAAAATTTTTAGAAAAAATATTCTGGTCTCAATTTACAATGAAACTAAATTTATATATTCATCAAATAGTAATGTTATTTCAAAAGAAATTATTTTTTTAGAAATCATTGCCTACCAGTAAATATTTAAATTCTTCTAGAAAGAATCTCCCTGAACAAAATATCCCATTTTTTTAAAGATACAAGAACAACAATCATCATTATAGTACTAATATTATTATAAATGATTTCAATTGTGAATTCAATATTGGTTTTGTAGAGTATTTAGTTATAATAAATAGTCATTATGATATAATATGTCTATAAAAATAAACTTTTCCAAATCAATGGGGTCTTATAATCAATATTGAAGAACAAAATTTTCCAAAATGTATGATGATAAAGAAAATAATTTTTATAAGAAGAAGTTTGTTAAAATTTTAAGTGACAATCACATTAATGATGGGCTACATATAAAATTGAACTTAGTTATTTTCGAAATCAAATTTCTCATTCTATATTTAAGATAATGTAAAAAAAATTCAAAAAATAATTATAAATAGAATTCATAATGGATAATAAGATTCTATTGGATATCAGTTTGAACAATTTTGAAAGGTTTAATAGATGTGACAATAATAGGGATATTGCTAAATGTAATATTATTATCCTTCCAGACTAATAAGATATAAAGAAAATGATGATAGAAATTACAAGTAGCCATGATTTTATGAAACCAAATGGTAAGATAGATGATTCAACTGAAGATTCTATAGATAAAATTAGTTCCATCAAAACAATGGTCATTAGGAATCAATAACATCCCACTATATATATATATTAACATAAATAAGAACTCTATAATATGATAAGACTCGAGGGTATATCATTATATATAAAGAAACTTTAGGTGACACAATTTTCGTAATATATATTTGTTATTTATAATAACTTGTGGGGAATTGAGGGAGATGAAGTAGAAATGGTAGAGTTTTTTAGTCTTATAATTATAAAAAATCCATGTGGGAAATATTAAATTCATCATTATAATGAATGGAGTGCTTAAGTGAAGAAAGAGTAAATATGAAGTTGATGTACGAGAATCACACTTCTCCAAAAAATTAGCGATTTTTAGAAATCTGATATATAGGGAATGTTATGATTATGCACATGAAGTATTAATATATATATATTTTGAAATGTGTAAAAAAATTATCTTAACAGACCTAGTTTGATTGATCCTGACATTATGATTTTAGAATAATCACGAGTAAAGTATTCCATAATATATGTTAAATGGAAGAAATAGATTACCTTGATTATTAACTAATTATTTCAACCCTCAATTCATCTATATAGATTAATAGTTTTTTTATATAAAGTCATGTCATTAAGAAACTCATTTAGTATTATTAATGAACTGAGAAGAAAATTCAACATTATGAGATGAATGATGATGAGTTTAGAATAGTTTTATATTAACCTCTTAAATTGATTATCAATGGGGAGGGGATATCACACAAGTGGAGATGGAAAATGAAAACATAAAAAGGGTATAAATTATTTAGTACATGTATTGACATTGAATATTATTGATTTTTCATGTTTATATTGTCAACAAACACAATGGGGAATAATTTTTATTCCATGGTTAGTTATGATGCTTATTTTTTTCAATATATCAATTTTTTTTAGTAGAATGTTAATTAAGAAATATTAAGAAGTTTGATATAATATATATTGCTGTAGTCATCTAAGAAACATTCCTTATTAAGTTAGATGATGTTTTTGGATGTTAATGATTCAAACATCATGAAAATACATCTGATCCATGCTAAAAAATTACACATAATGGAACTAAGATAATGTTAATAGATAGAGTGTTATAAGTATTTGGCATTGTAGAGTTTCAATAAAGGATGAGACAACTCTAATTATTGGATGTAATATATTGAAAAATCAATCTTATGGTAAGACCCAATGTCAATGGATGGAGATGTATGTTTTCCAATATATAATATTCATACATAAAGGTATAAATAATTGATCTATGATGTTATGGATATCAACATTTTGATTTCTCAAGATTACATGATTAAATGTATACTTATTGGAAAGAGGAAACCTGTATTGTACATTAGTCTAGGATTTGTATCAAGCTTACTATATGAAGATGTAGGATTTCATTCCGTATGGGGGGAAATTTAATTAATAGAGATGATAAATCAATGATGTTCTAATAGTTATATACATTATTACAAATGTTGACTTAAAAGGCCTAGATTTTTTTATTTTTATATAGAGGAATGTAATGTTGATTTACAGTGTATAAGATTTTAAGTATATTAAAATTATGAGGTACATAATGAAGATATGTATAAAAATATGGACTACATGTCAATAATATTAAAAAGAAATAACTATTACAAATTAATTGGAGAATAAACCTATGAGGTTTCATTGGAAAAAAATACTTTCAGATACACATTATAATGAACCAATGGATGGATTATGATGATGACATACGATTGAGAATTTTTATGCCATTTTTTGAGGTACTCTATAAATAGAATGGTGTAAAAAAATTAATATGATGTTATGTTGGATCAGATAGAGATATATTGGTCCCAACAGACATATGGTTCCTAAAATAATGGACCTAGTATAAGACATCTCATATATTGTTTTTTTATTTTCTTCCATCTCATAGAGTATGATGAGGATGCACCATAAATCAAATGAGTTATTTCTAAGTATATTATAGTGATATTTCTCAAAAGGTGTTCTATTGATATTTTAAAAAACATTTAATGTCAAAAAAATTATCGATGTTATTATTTCTTTTCATAATTTTAAAATCTACTGGTATAATGAAGGTTTGAATAATTTCATTGATGCTCAAATTTTAGTAAATTTCAACAATTTAAACTCAGGATTGAGATTTTTCTATGTAATTCCTTGATTAGGATGTTCGAATTTTTATTAGAGTAGAGTGGAAAATTAATTTTGATTCTCACCTTTCCTCTTGAAATTAGGACTGTATATAGGGATTCGATAGTATATAAGAAATATTATACATATATGGATGAGAATAAGTGACATGGTATTTGTTCTATGAGTATAAAAACATGTAATTACTTAGTTGAAAGAGGATCATCAGAATGATGAGGTTAAAATATAGTGGACCAGAATGAGTTTCATCGATCAAAGAAGATCTGCAGTGAGTCTTAACAATTGAGTTCCTTCTCAATGTAAGAAAATTAATCATGAAATTTTTTATGTAATGTATAATGGAGTATCTGTCTAAGTATAGTCAGTTGACTAAGAAGATAAACATGAGTTATTCACATAGTTAATATGTATTTTAAGGATGAAAATTAGACAATTAAGTATCACTAAATCAAGGATTATCTTTCTAAATTTCATCAAACTGAAGAGCATTGATTTGAGGAGAATATGACTTAAATGTAACATATAGAGTCTATAACCTATTCTATGGATGGAATATCAGAGAGATAAAATGAAACAAAATTTTTCTATAGTAAATTTCTTAACAACATTATATATGTGGGAGTTAGTTATACAAGTCGTTCTAAGATATAGAATTTTTTTTAGAAAAAAAAATTGATTACTAATTTATTAATGATCTGGAAGATTGTAAAAAAGAGAATTAGATCCAATATTTTTGGGGATTAATAATATATAAAGATGAATATATTTCAATAGAAGATTAGAAACTAATAAGGATGAACTTTCTTCTGGGGTGTAGAACCATTTTTTAAAATTCTAGATGGCTGGGGTATATCTTTGGACTAAAACATAAAAATATAATATAAACATCTATCACATTAGATTACTACTTATGAAGGGTGTTTTAGGATTGTCTTTCAGTGTATTGTAACTATGATATGTTTTAAAGGCTATGATCATTGGTAAACTTTTTTAAAGAATGCTATCAATAATTATCACCTCCCCTTATATGTGATGGAATATTAATCAGAGAGATTCAAATTTTGTGATCATAATCATTGTTATATTCTAAAACTTTATAGATATCCTTTATCCTTGGCCCAAAATGGTAAACTATATAGAGTTTTCTACTCCCTATATTCTCATTCCTCTATAAAGGAACCAGATCCATCTATGAATTTTAGTGTTCAAACCCTTCAATTCATCAACCTATTATATGGTAAATTAATATTTACCTTAAAATTAAATCAAAATTATTACTAAAAAATTATAATGATTGAACATATCAGAATCATTGAAATTTATTATATATATCTTCTATATGACACCAAATAATATAGATAACATCCAACCCTATCACGGGCTCCTGTGAGATACAGGTGATCTAGAAATTTCCACTAATTTCTCACCAAATCATATTAGACATCATCTTACACATTTAAATTGATTAATTCTATTTTTAGGATTATAATGTGTTTTGGAAGTGATCAATTCATTAGTAGATTGATGATATAATTTATGGAATAAATTATTTTTCATGTGATAATATGTTTCAAAATACCCACTATGTCCAATATAATCAGACACTACAACAATAGGCCTAAACTATATGGCCTAATTTTTAAACTTGATAGACAGATCCATGTAGGATCTAAATTATGGCTTGAATCCACATCCATGTAAAATGATCAAATTTTATCTATAATATTTCTGTATTGGGATCATTCCCATTTATGTTTTTCCCCTCCATTATTTGTTAAATACATGGATTTGATCATTTAAAAATCTCCAACATTTGTTTTACATCTACATAGGATTCCCTGGCATAGGGAACCATCCCTATGAACCTATTCTACGATGGAATTCTCTATATAAAGGATATTAGTAACTTTATAGGCTATGCATTTTAGAATATGTTATAGATATAGTTATATCTAAATGTCATGTTATATATATATACCCAACCTGAGACAAAAATAATTTCATCAGTAATCATAAGTGAAAATGTTTTCCTGGTTCATTTTTAATGAAATATGTACTGATTTCTAGATATAATATTCCATTCTAATTGAATGATCCCCATTTTTCAATCTCCTATTTGTTTGGTGTACTTTATTTCATTATATCATTTTAGGTTAGACTCCACATTGATTAGGAATATTATGTTATTTCATGAACTATGTGAGGACTTATAGAAATTATTATAGGTATTTTAATAGCATAAAAATCATCTATACTATAACCAACCACATGTATATCAATTTTATATTACCCCACAATGTGTTGGATATTTTATTTCCATGAGTTTTCCTTCATGGGTTATAAATTCTAATAATTATATTTCATTTGAGTAGATAAAATTTATGAATGAAAACAACTAAATATCGTGGTCAACATCACAATACATTAAACTACGTAACCATTATTTTCTGGTTTCTTACTGTTAAATATATAAATATAAACTAGCCACCATACATAACACTATGATACTAGATGTTTCCTTTCCATGAACAAGAATGACCTACATGATAGAATAATTCTTAAAGATATTCATAGTGTAATTGATACCTTACATTTGGATTAAATAAACTTTCTAAAAAAACCCCATGTGTTTAGTTACCCCATATTTATGTTATAATATTCTTAGATGCATTGTCTAAAAAATAGACATAATGATAATTATGATTTCAATATGATACTATAATATAAAAATTTAATTTTATAATTATGAGTTAGATATATATTGATGTTACATTTAAAAATATTTACATGATGTGTAGTAATACTGAATGTACATATTAAGGTTTATCTGCAAACTCTATTATCCAAACACATGATGATCAGGTTCATGTTCATTTGGGAAGGGTTTCGTATAACTAACTACATTTGGTGTGAAAATATATATATTTTTCTCCCCGTTCACAAGATTGAGATCTATGATGAATCCTCATGAGAACAGTGAATGGATTGATTCATATTTTTTCTATAATTTAGTTATTTTTGGACCACATTTTTTAGGCATTTCCATGTTCCATATTCCATCTTTACCATTTTCTAAAGGATCATAACCACACGTCTATGGTTAGTTTGGGTATAATGTGTCCTCATTTGCTTTGGGATATTCATTTCATATAATTTATACATTATTCCACGAGTTTTTTATATCATTGTTGAGCATTCTTGGTTATTTGTAATGTGATTACCCAAATCAAAGTATAACATATACTATCTGTGACATTTTATTCCACTATACTGGGATCAAAAAACTAGAGGCCTCTTTCATCATGAGGCGGAGGTCTTTAAATATTTATACCCCTTTGATGAAATTATCATTTAGGATTTATTTTGAATGACATTTAGTATTCATTACATGAATTCATTTCCCATCTTATATTCTTATTCAAATATGTGTACTTTTGAGATAGATCACCATAATTTTACATAATTAGTGTTGGGATGATTTTGGCCCTTGGGAACATATGATTTAATGGTACACAACCCCAATAATATATTTTATCCCATAAAACATTAATCACACTTAACCCTTGTTTGATATGGTCTTTATTAGTGTTTTCCCCCAATTCATTTCATGTTTCACTTTTACCATGTTTTGAAAATTATGAAAAATTTTCATTATATATGAATAATGATCATAAACTTTTTTTAACCATTTATGAGTTTGTATTTGTTAACATGAGGATTTCATTCACATCATGTTTTTACATTTAATTTCTACCATGACTATCTTACAAGATGGTTATTTTATTGCAACCATAAAACCCATTTAATGACTTGCCAAGATTATTTTTCTTAATATATATACACTTCTCAATGATTCATACTATTTTTATAATTGATATTTCCTGTCATGATGGATTTTATTAATCCTGTATACATATATCATCTTACGCATTAGTCAATGATTGGTTATCATAAAAATAATCCATTACTGTTAAATGTTTTATAACCCAAATATTTATCCATTATTAGTCCAAATGTAAAGATTCATACAATATAAAATAAAAATAGGCAAGAAACTTTTATATAGAAAATATGTATGTGGTGGTCTAAAAAAATTCAATATTTTTTAATCACTATGTCATGTTTTTCCCTGACATTTTAACGAGTTATATTTAATGTTTAAAAATGAATTAATTATATAATGAACACCATATGGCACATTTAAACCCATTTCTATGCTTGTTTGGCCCACTATTAGGAAATATTTTATAGGAATTTAAATTTATGTCACTTTACTATGAATATTTAATAAATATGTCATAGAATTAAAACATGGGACCCATAAACTTCATGGATACCCATTTCATCTATAATCCTTAGTCATGTATCAAGTGTTTGAATCTTCACAAACCATTCATGGCTATCATTAATGAGTCAATTTTTCTCTATGAAACACCTCTACTTAGTAATTATATTTTCTTCCAAAATATTCATATATACCTATAATTGGAAAATTTAATTTTTAATAGATGTTCCTCCAATATGAATAAGTGTTAATAAATGTTCTGAGGAAACCATCATTTTAATTTGTCCTTAGTAATCCTTAACATAGATAATTCATCCCAATGTTTCATAATTCAAAAATTATAATCCATGACTTATATATTACACAAAACAACTATTAATGTTTTTTATATCATCAATGTTACATATTAATAGATCAAACCAAATTTTAAATAGAGATTGTAAATTTGTGTCTATAATTATATTTTGGTCCTACTAATGAAACCATAAACTACATGGAACAATGGTATAATCACTAGGACCTTAACTTTGTTCTTGTCATTCTGGGATAGTCTATATTAGTATTAGTTACTCATTAACCTACATTATTTGTCATTAATTTACCGAACCTATATATTATATATACCACACTATTATTTTTGGTAAAATCCATACAAACCTAAACATAGACTATAATTTTATAATATACAAGTATTTATATTTAACTAAGAAAGTGACATAACCCTCACAAACATGAAAACCCAAAAAGGGAGGCATATGAAAATGTTTATTCTATACTATCCTAGAATATTCCTCACTTGAAAAATTAAAAATCAGCTATTTAAAATTGTTATGGGACAAAACATGTTGGTTTTATTGCTCAAAAGTTGAATCTATAGTAAACTCTTGTTCCTGACAGTTAAGCCACTTCCATATAATGGTTAGTTTAATGTGATGTCCTATAAAATAAAAATTATTCATTGATTGTGGGGACCAAGTTATAAACCAAGAAAAATTCATGATATTCCCAGTATGTCCCTTGACCAAGGAAATATTAGATTATCTTCAAAACTCACTCATATATGAGCCCATATGACCCGTAAGAATTACATAAATATGAGGCCATAGGGTATGGGAGGTATTGGAACCCACATCCTATAACTTTTAATATCTTGATTTTACTTATTCTTTGTCATGGATCACTTATATACAATATATATAACTATAGTTTACATTTATGGTATATATTTCACCATATCATACCAACCTATACACATTTTGGATCATATTTTGATTTCAATACCATATTTTTTACTCAATTGAGATAAAAACATCTTATGTTGATAGTATATATTCCTATATATTATGAAAACCAATATTAATCACTGTGTGCATACTCATGAGAAGGCTATGAATCAAAATCCTATATCTCATACAACTCACACTAGGGTATGGTGATGACATATTTTTTCTTATATTCATATAATATACATATGTATAAAGAAATACATCCAAGATAGAATCGTTTGAAAAAATTTTATTTTGTAATTACATTGTTGGAGGATTGAAATTGAATTTATTTATATAGTTTTATGTTAAAGGGGATTTAGTTATCTTGATATTATTCTTCATCAGTTACATTATTTGTTTTGAATCATTTTTCTTGTTAAAATAACTTCAATAACTAGATGGAGATTTAGTAGAAAATTAGTTTATATAAATCTTAGATAATGTAAATAGAATTATTGAAAATTTATAGACTCTATGTCATCTTATATAAATGAAATTAAAACTGTAATGAATATTATAGGTCATTAATTATATATTATTGAAGTTGACTAATAATTTTCATGGATTTATTAATATCATTATGTTTTTTTGTAATAAATTTTTCCAATAAATATATATTAGGAAATAGTGCATCTACAATTGAAAATGTTTTCCTTCCATACATCACATCTTCCATATCATTATTCTTCTCCTTCTATTCTATATTATCATTCATAGCCAACATCTAATGTATTCTGTCAAACTCTTTCCAAAGACACTATACAGAACCCAACATCCTAATGGAATGATAATTCAACATTGGTGCTAAAAAATATTTAGTGAGGATTCACAATGTAAAGAATATCATATATAGAAAATATTGGAAATTAATTCTAATATCATGATATCGAACAGGAGTGCGACCATAGACACCTAACGATTGATCTACTCCTTCACTCTAGTAAGGACTACATGCTAATAATAGTAACTACATTCCCTAACAATTATCAAATAATGGATGTGATGTGGCAACCCACCATGCTAATTAATATGGGTCTCCAATACCCGATATTTTTTTTCTTAAATATCATCTTTTATATTCATTACTATATTTGAACATACCCCACCCCAGTTTTAATTTGAGGAACTCAAAGGTGGAGGAATATATTTTGACAAAAAGTCTCCTATGGATGGTCCATTTTCCAATATCCCAAATGATCCAACACTAGATCAGTCCAATTATACATGACCACACTGATTGGGTGTAATGAACCACACTCGACATACATAGACATTACATTACTTTTATGAAATACTTAATACATAACAAAAACAAACACCCAAGTACTGTAATAGTTTAGTGTATTTGGAAACATGGAACACACTCTTCTAATCACGGTAAAAGATCTTCAACATATCCCATAAAGATCTTTTACTTTTTTTTCTTACCAAAAACCTTTCTTTCTATCATGGGGAAAAGAAGACATAAAAAATGGTGATCTAAAATTCTCAGTAAGGATAAACAAAGGAAACATCAATCATATTTTATTCATAAGAACATAAAATTTTGAAAATTTAAACCTAAAAAAGAGATCACAATATCATAACTTGGTATAAATATTAGTAGCAAAATTTAATCCTACTAATCATAACATAAAACATGAAACTTTGTGGCATCCACATATAATGATATAAAATCATTTCATATTATTCAAGACTCATTGTCATGTCTATCATTGCGGAAAGTCCATTTCTGAACCGAGTTCAATCTTGGTTCCAGTCCTGTATCACATAACCGAATTAACATTCCATTCCATCCATGTCTATCTCATGAGATATAAATCATTACACAATCCATTGGAGGGACATATAGGTCTCACCCATCTCATAATGAAACCATTCTTATGTCTTCAACAAAATCATAAATCATATATCATATCATAACCCATGTAATAAAAATGGAATTCTTAAAAAATATGTCATCATAACATAATCCATATAATATAAAAGGAATTCATAAAAATAATTCCGTCATAATATAATCAAATCAGTGTAATAATAGGGATAGAAACAGAACCCTATATTATCTTAGATGGAAAATAATTTTGATAAAACACTTGAACTCCATTTTTGAGGAAAATATCATTTATACTTCAAAACATTTTTCCTTTCTCTATATGCCATACAATTTTAAAATAAAATAAGTCAATATAAAATAAACATGAAATCTTGTAAAGGAATCATCATGTATATAATGTTCTATAAAATCATAAAAATTCATTCATGTCGTATAAGTTAAAATAACATTCCTCTCATCCTTTGGCTGGAAAAGTAAAAAATTATCTCTTACTGAAAATGGAAAAAGATTCCTTTCATATTATTTACTAAAAATTCACCAATAGGAAAAATTGAATTTAATATTTTTTAGGATTATAGAGATAATATTACATATTGAGGAAACTTGGATGTGGATGATAAATATGCCCTAGTAAATTCTGAAGTATAAACAATCTCGGATAAAAATGAGATTGTGAAATTTTCCCTTACATTAGTTCTGATATGCTTCATACATATCTGAACCTCATGTATAATTATTTAAATAATGTAACTAACTAATTATAGAATCATATTCATTTTTATTATATCATATATGGTTATATTCGTATTTTCTTGTTAGTAATATTTCATTACTACTTGTTATTCGGGTGTTCACTGCTTTATGTTCTTTTGCATGTTTTGTCGAATAAATTCTTATTCATATTTTTAGGTTATAGCTACATCATTTAAAGAATGTTATTATTATAATTTATATAATATTTATTCAATCATTTCATTTATATAATCAGGGTTTAATGAAGATCTTGTAGAACGAATCACATCGCACCGTGGAGACAGTAAGCCGTACGTACGCACGAGCGACGATATCGATCCCATAATTATTGAATGGTATTGGAGTGAATGATGGAATGTCTAAAAATTAATATCAGGTTATAATAATAATAAATAGTTATATTTTACACCATTATAACCATCCATGTAATGTGGTGGTGGAAAACAGATTACACCACAGCATAGAGACTGTATTCCGTACGTACGCACGTGCAGTGATTTCATTTTTCGTAGGATGTATAGAAAGTGAAATAGGTTTGTTTAAAATTTATAATAACATATCAGTATATGATTCATACTGATGTTATTAATTTATGATAATAAAATAAAGAAGAAGTCGTATAAGAATAAATAAATTTGAATGGATCAGTAACGGATATTACCTCTTCTTTGATGCGCCTCTTCTTAACCTCCTCTTAGAGCACTAAAGCTGGACTTTGAAGAAGACCAAGAACTCTAGTATGTTTATATGAGAGTGTAGAAGTGAAATTTTCAGTGTTTGGCCGAGCTTGAAGGATCAATGTTGTATGAAAAGGAGAGTGAGGAGGTTCCCTTTCATAAGAGAGGAGAGGGGCACCTTTAGAAAAAAAAATATTATTTTATAATAAAATTATATTCAGTTTATAATTCCACCAAAGTGACTTATTTCGAGGATAGGGTAGGGTTGGGTCGAAATCCTCTCAACCAATAGTTTTTAGACATGTTTAGTTTACCATTTTAACCATATCATTTTGATTTAACTCTTCGTTAAATAATTTAACTTTTACCTTGTCTTCTTGTATTCTTACACTATATGGTGAATAAACATACTATAAACTGCCAATAGAACCCCAAGATGTTAATTACTGTCATATATATTATTATATAAGCCTTTTGGCCAAACCGTAGATTTTTAGGAATAGAATATCAATTAATAATTTAATATTTGTTTTAAAAACTCTTTTATGTCATTTTTGACAGTATTTGGTATTTTGTTTTTTCTGAATTTATAACAGCATTATTAATTAGAAACAAAATCATCTAACAAACCCTAATATGTTATATTAACCAATAAAATTATTTTAATTCATAAAAAGTCTCAAATTACATTTATTTGGGTATTTATAATATCAATTTTTTTAATATTTCATTAATAAGGTAATTACTGCATCATAATTATGTCATAAGTAAATTAAATTATTTAATGTTTAAAAATTATAAATAAATTAAAATTATGTAGGGAATATTTTTATCTTTATAATGAATATTTATAGTATAATTTATCTTTTGTATAATCCTATATTAAAAATGTTTTACTAATTTAACATTGATTTTAATTCTTTTAACTCTTCTTTGAATTTAATAATAATAAAAGTCCTAATCTAATCCATGTGGACCTAAATGGTCATATTTTATTACTAAGGTTGTTTTTTGTTGAATTATACTTATGCAATAGAATTCGTACATGTGTTACGGTAATAATAATATCATTTTTACCCTTAATTACCCTATTTACTTTTAACCATGGTAAATAAAAGTAAAAAGTTACTATTCGCCAAATATTATTTTATCTTATTGAACCAGATATTACATATTGATATCAACCATTCCTCTCAAATTTTATAAATTCCACTCACAGAAGTGGTAAAATTATGTTTTATGTAAATATTCAAATTTTCCTAGGAGGTGGGTAAAAGACTGTAAAAAGTTCAATAAAATTTTTATATATCTAAAATTATTATAAAATGACTCCAATGAATTACATTGAACTTATATAGGTATTATGTATATATTTTGACCTAAAATAAATTTAAATAAAATAAATAATTATTTAAAAAAAATCAGTTTTAAACTATAACTCGGTGTTTTTAACTATTCATCAAAAATTGAATGTTTTAGGAAAAATATCAAAAATTCACCCTAAGATAATTTCAATATTCTAAATCTAGAAATAAAGTCCATTTTGAAAGATAAAATTTATAAAGTTTAAAAAAGTGGGTATTATTATTCATAATGGCTAGATCATAAAAATATTATAATAATATCTCGTTTAGTGAAACTCGGTATTGCGTACAACACATGCTATCGAGGAATGTTGCTCTGGCATGCAATATAATCCTAGAATAGTGTTTCCGTATACTACAAGCTAATATAGTGTTTTGTATAGCATAAGCTAATATTGGTGTAGCGTACAACCCAAGATATCAATGAAATTTAAAAAAATATTTTTCATAATATCTCAGGGTGTTACATTATACCCACCTTAAAATGAATTTCGACCTTGGAATTCGTCGGGGTTATAAATTGTTTACTACTTGAAAGTTTCTTTCATAGAAACCCACATCATAAAAAGTAATACAATAACTTAATTTTAAAAACTAATGTATGAAATATAATGATTACCCAAAGTAAATCATCACTGGGTTTCCACATGGGAGAACATAGGTGAATATATGTATATGGAAGAAAAATCTAACCATGATGTTATGATGGAGAGTGGTAGAGAACATGGCTATGAAAAAGACAACAATCACAAAACTATAAATTATTGATGATCTAAGGTGCCATCTGATTCATCAGATATGAGGGTAATAGCACAAAATTTTTGGTTTTCAAGAGCATTTCCCGAATGTTGATGAATTTTTAAATTAAAATAAATACTTACTTGATTTTGGTATAATTTCACTATTTATCATGCCTTGTACTTCATCTATTAAAGAAATGATGTTGAATTTGTCTTCTGTGAAGTGTTAGAAGATCATGCGATAGAATGATAGGTCATTCCATCTGTCTCAAACATAAGGTTAGAAATAGTTATATACATAAGTCCATCAATGGTTAGAATAATCGTATATGGTTCCAAAAATGGACTTATACTTCATCTATCATACCACTTAATAAAATAAAACTAATTTCTACAAACCAGGGACTTCTTGTAGGCCAATGGTAGGCGATAAAGGCCTGTCGCACTTTGTTTGTGTGTTCGATTCCCGCATCCTTGTCCGATGCGACGGGTGGTCGCCCGTCCTACGAGTTGTCCTTTTTCTAAAACAATACTGTTATAACATTCCAGAAATATTATTGAAAAAAAAATATAGACTTAAACAATACTATCTGATGTCAATCTTAATCCATACAATTCTTTAGATTTATCCAAAATACTTCTATCCAATCTCATTGTATAAAGTAAATGATTATTAGAAATTTCATCTACCGAGCATGTGAATACCATCATTTATCCCGCATATATCATACGATATATCTTGTTGGTCACATTCCAAACATGCCAATACCGTAATCATGTATTCTATTTGAACATGACTTACCATAGAACCATAGTGAAAACATGAATGCTGTCAAAATATAACTCTTTCCACATACCAAAATCCCAAAATTTATATATACTCAAACCATGATGTCACTTTGTCCTTATATCTATCACGAGCTCATTAATACTTTCAAACATATTATTTTCACTTTATCCATTAATTTTTCACATTTCATCTTCTTTCCAAAAATATTTCATAACTTTTCATTGTTACCAATATCATATTCTTATGGAACACCACAATGGACCAATACATAGATATTCCAATATACCATAAAAGTACCTCAACAACATAATTCTTGAATACCAATATATAATCACTTCAATCCATCCTCTTAAATGATTGTCATTAAACAATCCCTTCCTTGATTTAGAATTAACATCTTAGGTCTGGGCATTGAGTTGGGTAATGCTCATGTTTTCCACATATAATAAATTGTACTCCATAACAGTTTGTCACTCTATGACCCTTCTCCCCACACAAATAACATCTTCTCCTTCATTTGATGTATTCATCAAGTTTCTTCTTCCTTTCATTATAAATCTCATTCTTACTTTTTCTATGCTCCTCACCATGCGAACATTCATAAAATTCCATCTTCCTCTTATTTTATGAACTAGGAATACCACTAAAGTTCCCCTTGTTAATCATAAATTACGATGACTTATTCTGCATAATACCAATATCTCTCTTTCTAGGAATTACACAATTTCGTTTTTCATAATCACCAATTTGTCCGTTGGATTCAATGTTGACCCAATTCCTTCTGGTCCCCTCAATAAACTAAAATGAAAAACCATGGTGTAATAAACAGTTAAAATAACTAGGAACCACATAATCATAAAAATTATTACTTATCAAACATTCTTTAATCCATGACACCTTAGGTTCACCCTAGGTTATTCATGATCATCAACATAATTCCAGGAATGTAACCTATAGTTATACTAATCCTTAGGGACATCCCTATACATTCCTTTGAAATATCTCCAGGGATCTCACTAAATTTTTCAAATCATAGTTTTCAAAGGTTAACTAAACCTTTGATATGATACCAACACTAATGAACCACAAATGACGTACATGGTTGTTACATTACTTTTCCATAAAACTTAATAAATAACAAAAACAGGCACCCAAGGACCGTAATAGTTTGTGTCTTTTGAAACTTGGAACACAATCTTCTAATCATGGTAAAAGATCTTCAACATCTCCCATAATGATCTTTCCCTTTTTTTTATACATAAAACCATTATTTTTATCCCGGGGAAAAGAAAACATAAAAAATGGTGAGCTCAAATGCTTGGCAAGGGTAATCAAAGGAATCATCAATCATATCATATTCATAATAATATAACATTTTGAAAATCTTAACCTGCAAAAGAGATCAAAATATCATAACATAAGACAAATCGTAGTAGTGAAATGTAATCCCAAAAATCATAACATAAAACATGAAACTTTTTGGCATACACAAATAATCATAGAAAATCATTTCATATTATTCAAGACTCCTTTCCAAGACTATCATAGCGGACAAAGTCCATTTCTAATCCGAGTTCACTCCTCGTTTCAGCCTTGTATCACTAAACTAGATTAACTTTTCATTCCAGCGATGTCTATATCATGAGATATAAATCGTTACCCAATGCATTGGAGGGATATATAGGTCCCACCCATCTCATAATGATACCATTGTTATGTGTTCCACAAAATCATAAATCATATATCATAGCATAACCCATATAATAGAAATGGTATTCTTAAACACCATACCATCATAACATAATCCATATAAGATAAAAGGACTTCATAAAAATAATTCCATTATAACATAATCAAATAAATGTAATAATAGTGATATAAATAGAATCCTATATTATCTTAGATGGAAAATAATTGTGATAAAATACTTAAACTCCATTTTGAGGAAAATGTCCATTATACTTCAAAACATTTTTTCTTTCCCAATATGTCATAAAATTTTAATATAATAGAATTTAATTTAAAATAAACTTGAAAACATGTAAAGGAAGATTCATGGAAATAATGTTCTATGAAATCATAAAAATCCATTCATATTGTATAAGTTAAAAATGAGATTATGAGATTTTCCCTTACCTTAGGTCTTATATGATTCGTACATATCTGAACCACTAGTATAGTGATTTAAATAATTTTATTGAGTTATTTCAGAATCATATTCATTGTTATGATATCATATACGGTCATATTATTATTTCATTATTAGTAATATTTCATTGCTACTTGTTATTCGAGTGTTCATTGCTTTATGTTCTTATGGATGTTTTGTCGAATAAATAATTATTCATAATTTTAGGTTATAGCTACATAATTTACATAATGTTATTAGTATAAAATATATCATATATATTCATTAAATTCATTTATATAATCATTGTTTAATGAGGATCATGTAGAGCGAATCACATCACACCGTGAAGATGGTAAACCGTACGTACGCACGAGCGATGATATCTTTTCCATAATTGTTGAATGGTATTGGAGTGAATGATGGAATGTATCAGAATCAGTATCATGTTATCATAATGATATATAGTTATTATTTACACCATTATACCCATCCATGTAGGGTGGTGGTGGAAAACAGTTTACACCACTACGTGGAAACGGAATTCCGTATGTACGCACGTGTGGTGATTTCATTTTCTGTAGGATGGATAGAAGGTGAAATAGGGTTATTAAATATTTATAATAACATATCAGTATATGAGTGATACTGATGTTATTAACTTATGATGAAACAAATAAAGAAGAATTAGTAGAAGAATAAATAAATTGGAAAGGATCGGTAAAGGATATTACCTCTTCTTTGATTCGCCACTTCTTAACCTCCTCTTAGGGCACTAAAGATAGTCTTTGAAGAAGATGAGGAACTCAAATATGTTTATTTGGAAGCGGAGGATAGATATTGGTAGGGGTTGGCCGAGTTTGAAGGCTCAGTTTGGTGTGAAGTGGAGAGGGAGTAGGTTCCCTTTTATAAGAGATGAGAGGGGCACCTTAGGAAAAACTTAAAATATTATTTTATAATAAAGTCATATTCGGTTTATAATGGCTCCAAAGTGACTTATTTCGAGGATAGGGTGGGGATGGGTCAACCTCCTCTCAACAAATAGGTTTTATACAAGTTTAGGTTACCATTTTAACCTTATCAATAATATTTAAATCTAAGTTAAATAACTTAACTTTTACAGGGTCTTCTTGTATTATTACACTATATGGTTAATAAAATTATTATAAACTGCCAATAGTACCCCAATTGGTTCATTAATGTCATATATATTATTATATAAGTCTTTTGGAAGATACTTAGATTTTAAGGAATAGAATATCAATTAATAATTTAATATTTGTTTTAAAAACTCTTTTATGTCAATTTTGACACTATTTGGTATTTTGTTTTGGCTAAATTCATAACAACATTTTTACTTAGAACAAAATTCATCCAACCAACCCTAATATGTTATATTAACCGAGAAAATTAGTATAATTCATAAAAATTCTCAAATTATATTTATTTGGCTATTTATAATATCAATTATGTAGGGAATCTTTTTAGATTTCTAATGAATATTTATAGTCAAATTCATCATATATATAACCCAATATTAAAAATGTTTTACTTATAAAATATTGATTTTAATTCATTTAACTCTTCTTTGAATTACATAATAATAAATGTCCTAATCCATTCAATGTGGACCTAAATGTTCATATATTTATCCTAAGGTATTTTTGGTCAAATTACACTTATCTAATAGAGATAAGATATGTGTTAGGGTAATAATAATATCATTTTTACCCTTAATCACCCTATTTACTATTAACCGTGGTAAATAAAAGTAAAAAGTTACTATTCACAAAAAAAATTATTTTTAATTTATTCAACAGCATTTTACTTACTGATATCAAGAGTGTCTCTTGAATTTCTAAAATTTCACTCACAGAATTGGTAAAAATATGTTTTATTTAAATTGGAAAATTCTCCTAGGAGGTAGTTAAAAGATGTTAAAAAGATCAATAAATTTTTTATATATCTAAAATTATTATAAGATGACTCCAATGAATTACATTGAACTAATATAGGTATTATGTATTTATTTTGACCTAATAAATATTTAAATAAAATAAATAATTATTTAAATAAAAATTCTGTTTTAAACTATAACTCAGGGTTTTCACTATTCATCATGAATTGAATGTTTCCAAAAAAATACCAAAAATTCACCCCAAGATTTTTTCGATATTCCGAATCCAAAAACGAAGCCCATTTTGAATGATAAATTTTATTAAATATCAAAAAGTTGGTATTATTATTCATAATGGCTAGTTCATAATAATTTTAAAATAATATCTCATTTAGTGAAACTCGGTATTTCGAACTACACACGCTATCGAGGAATGTTGCTCTAGAGTGAAACATAATCCTATAATTGTGCTTGCGTAAAATGAAAACTAATACAGTGTTTTATATAGTGCAAGCTAATCTTGGTGTAGAGAACAACACAAGACATCAATAAAATTAAAAATAATATTTCTCATAAAATCTCGGAGTGTTACATTGGGTAACCAAAATAGTGGGACAGTGAATTTTCATATCACGGTGTAGCATTTTCGAAATTATTACTGATCAATTTTTAGTAAACTATAATATTATAATAAGATATATATTTAATGGTATGAGTTTTCAGCATCATTATTTGGAGTTTTAGACACCAAAATAATTTTTACAATTTTAAAATGTATGGTAAGATGGTCACCCAGAGGTGGAACATTTATAGGTTTGTGTGATACATTATCCATTAACAATGTAATCACACCCCCTAGGGATATTTTAGATTCATAGGAAAATTCTAATATATATATATATATAAACATATAATCTTAAAATTATAAATAAAAAATATTATTATTATATAGTTTATTATTATGTGAATGGGAAGCCTCTAGATAATTCAAATTCATAAAATTATTTACTAAATGAGGTGATAACCACATCAGAGAAGGTGTAATATTTCTGAAAATCCATGAAAAAATCTATTAGCCTTAGTATTACAGGGATAATGTCCAATACAGCAATGTATGAAGCTGTCTCTAATCTATCCAATTTTCCCTACCCCCACTACTCTTGTGGATTAACATTCAATGAGTGTAGAGGTTATACATTCTTGGTATCCTGATATTTTCAAGTCTATAATAATTGGGTGGGAATCTAAATCCAATAAAAATGAATTAGTGTGAATTAGCGAATATATATTAATATATAAATGTGAAAATAAAATACATCCATATTGATCCTGTGAATTTGATGATTTAAAATAACTTCACATTCATCTACTAATTGATTAATCCAAGAGTAATATATGTACTATGATTTTTTAATGGTGGAACAATAAGTATATTTTGTGTAGAAAAGAGAACCACTAACACATACTACATCATTATGGGGTATCCTTTCACCGCAATTACATCTGAATTAGCATTATGGCAGAATGTTGGTTCTCTAATAAAAGCTTATACAGATTAAAATCATTTGAGAAACTTTATGTAGTAAAATTTAAAAAAATATATGAAAAGAAACAAAATTGGTAATTTATATAATAACTTCCAATAATGTTATTTAACAATCCCCTGAAATTCATAATGGATCCTGCATTCAAACTGATAGGAGGTGAATTAGGTGTGAATTATTTAATTGACTTTTTCCATATATTAATTAAAACAAATGTATCATTTTAAGATTAGTTGATCATGGATACAATGAAAAATGTAAAAAACACAACACACATCCTTTTATCAAGGTTCGGTTCTAAGACATATTCCATACCATGTTAATTAGAAACCCCAACATTGATTCTCCACTATAATATTTTAAGAAATTAGATTTGATTATGAAGCTATAGGTTATACATCCCTAGATTCAATTCTTCTATTGAGTCTAGTTATACCACCATGTGATCCCCTATTCCACCCATGATGGTTAGACTCCCCAAAAATTGACTCAATTGATACCTAGTCCCACAAGACTCTTCAAGAATATGTTTCACCCTAGTCACATGATCCCACTAATAATTTTGAAAACCTATCATCCAATATTGGATGATCTGCTTCTCTCACTTCCTGATATCTCTAAATAATAAATTCTACTGTCATACTCTATGTAACTTGAACGGTTGATGATAAAGTTTTTTAGTCTTATTCAATTAATTATATTAACATATATATGTTTAATTAACTCATTGAAACTCTTAGAAGTATATACATATTTTTTATGTTTATATCACAACATTAATAAAAATTCATTAATCTCATATCACACAACTAATGAAAATAAACTGAATAACAGAAATATTAATTTCTACTGAAATAATTCACCATATTCACCCTAAACAGAGTACACAGTGATAATGAAATGTATATTTCATGTGAATTAATGAAACATATATTCATGAATCAAAATTCATGGATGTACCTCTCCTCATGCTTGTTAAAAAAATTGATGTTTTTAAAAAATTTATGAAGAATTTTCTTGTTCATGTGAAATTCCCCTTTACTTCTTCGCTCTTTCAATTCTTGACACACATTGATAATATTTTTTTAAATGACAACATAATGCTGACATAGTAAAAACCTATATTGTTCTCATATATATATATATATTTATATATATCATAGGACACTTATTCTTCATCTTAACTCATTCTTTTGAAACTTACTTAATGATTGAATAGAATTTAATGAATTATACTAATTTTTTTCCAACAATAGAATATAATATACCTCTATATTCTTCATGCAACATTATACATGGGTTTATTTAATTCCCATCATGTAACATGGTGTGTATAAATAACTATTTTATAGAATCAGTACTCCATCATGTGATCATGATAGATTGGGAAAGAACTAAATTATCTCATGGATCTCTTATGTGAATACTGAGCTTATTCAATCCATTATTTCATTGTCATGTTCTCTCTACAATGTGCATTGTATATTTAATAAAAATGAGATTTTCCAAATTTATTTATAGGAAATCCTCTAAAATAACACTATACATAATGAATTATCTCACACCAACATATATTGTGTGCACTAAATCACTTATTTTATGAAGCATCGAAAATCACTATCTTCATAAAAGTCAAATTTCCCATGAACTTAATCTACTCAGTGTGAAATGAATTTTATTCTAGAAAATTATTTTTCATTTTTACTTGATCATTTTTTTATTTCTATGATTATCAAATGCTACTCAATTTGAGGGATGGATAATTTAGGAAATGCTTCAGGAAGAACTCATGATACACAACATTTCTTAATGTACTCTAGGTAAATTAAAATAATGCTAAAATTATCAAATAGTGTAGATTGTGTGGAAAATATGGTCATAACTAAATCAATATCCATTAATATTGAAGAAATTATTCCATCTATATTGTACCTGACATCATATATTCAATAGGTAGATATATCCTTTTTATTAAAATTCATTCCTCATTAAAAATATATGAGATTATGGGGTATAATCCTATTAACTACATCCACAGACCCATCTTGATAAGCAACTACACTGCCAATTTTCTATTTATAGTTGTGCAACTTTATTCCTATGTTCCACTACATAGGTGTTGTAGAGTTCTGTGTTTTTGAACCTTACCAAAATCCAACGGGTTGGGAACATTTTCATCTACTGTTCTTATTGAATTAAACAAAACACCATAATTCCACATCGTTAGTTATAACACATTAATTTGATATTTTTGGAATTGTTTAAATGAAAAAAAAGTATCCTAGGATTCTTAGTGAGTTTCTGGAGTTCCATAAATTGAACAGAAAAGTTTTTAAGGGTGTGTACTATGAGCATTTTTTTTCAAAACCCATGTGGCTCAAAATAGGTAACTGTGCAGACATAAATAGTTGGTTGTAATATAACTCATCTTTTAATTTTGTTGATTCTCAAAATTTTGTATAGGGTCTTCCAATTTCATCAGGATCCCTTTATTGAATTTATATGACATGACTATAATCAACTAACATATATGGTTATGAACATTCAAAATCTGTAATTAATTCATAGTGGTTATACCCAAAATTACATCCATCCCATGTTGGATTTTTTTACATTTTTTTCATTTTTGTTTTATAACACGATTGATCCAACATTCGAGTGGTCCTTGGCTTGAACTTTCTAAGGTAATTATATTTATTGTTAAATGGTTTGATTTAGATTTTGAATTTCATATTGACAATAGCATGTATTCTCACCACTTGACCCACTTATGTAATGTTCTTCAATTTGATCATTAAATGTGAAATGGAAAATGGAGACTATAATATAAATATGAATTGGCCTTTTATGTGAAATTTAATAATTGGTTTCTTGTCTATAAAACCATGTACCATGTTAATGGAAGGTATCATAGTGAACCTTGATTTATGAAATTACATTAAATGGAATTTAAGAATGGTTTCCTTCTATATGGCCTTGTCAGAATAATTAAAGAAATGTCTTTAAGAAAACTAATATATTGATTAATAATTACTTGATTAAATGGTTTCATGCTACATGGATTTGTGAAACTAATGAAAGGTAACACTTGAACAAAACAAACTTATTGATTAATTATGACTTTTTAAATCGTTCCATTCCCAATAATCATTTTCACACCAATTAATTGTAATGGATTGATCTAGATGAAATATTACAAGAATTTGTTATCAAATATGAGGTTCTTGACTCCAAAGGGAATTCCTTGTCCACTATGGATCCCTATTATGATTTATAAATCTAGCTTCCTTTGGTTGAGAGCCACTTAGAACATAACTCTTGTCTATTCATTGATGCCATGTATTACACCATAGGGTCCCATAAAAATTACTAAAGGATTCCTTACATATAGTCCTTGGAAATATAATTGCCAAGAAGGTTCCATGGTTAATGGAAATTATTCCCATTCATTAGATAACCCAATTTTTACTTGGATAAAATCCTTGGACTTAGTAGGAATCCTATTGTGGAATCACATAGACAATGCTCCATGGATTACACTTGTACCCATATCCTGGTTACAGTTATTACTGAGTTAGAGAACCTGGATAACAATGTTTACTTGGTTATTACCTTATACCTTCACTAGTAGATATTATTACATGCTGCCATGTGTATATTGGAACCTTCAATACTGCTAACATGTATCTTGACTATAAACTGGTAATAATAAAATAATTAAGTGGTTACATGTTCAGACACCAGCCGATGGAGGAATCATGTATTTTTCATTGAGTTACATTGTACTACTATATCTATTTATACATTCATGGAGAATGTATTTTTATATTGTAATATTAGGATTGGGCAAGACTTCATGGGTGATAGGCTACTAAGATTTATATCTCACACCCTAATCATGTACCCTTGGTACCCGAGTACACCTTATATTATAGGATCTAAGTTGTTTTCAATATTACTTGTACCTTGGAGACTGGAGTAATGGACCAATATGGATCTTGGGATGCTCATGGAGATCACCTGTGGGGATTTTCTATCATTAATTTATTTTTTTAATGTACTGAAAATAATATTGTACTATTTAGTGCAATCAGTTTGGTATCAGCACTCTGTCATGCATTCAACTATTTTATAAATTATAATTGTCCAATTTATTGAATTTGTATTATGTTTCTTCCACTGCTATTTTACTATTTCTATTTACTACTTCTATTGTTTCTATTATTTTTGATTGTATTATTAAAATACAATACTCTTATATGAGGGTATAGTCTCTCCACTATCTCCTATTGATACCCTTAGTTCTATTCGGTAACCATGGGAATACAGGGAGATGTGCTTTGGGGCTTGTTACACCTACTTTGGCTACCAGGTCAATAGTAATCCAGGACCGGACATTACAAAGTGGTACCATAGGTTTTTTGTTTTTCTTACTGTTTTGGTTTGATAGATATAATAATAGGAATGTTCTTTCACATAGTTAATATTTTATCATAGGACTAATCACCCCACATATGGGAAATGATCATGTGTCTAGGGATGGATTTAATGTTCCGAATAGTTTCTGTTACAATTGATATTATTCCATCTATACTGATTAATGTACTTTAAGCTTCTTATGGATGTATAAAATTTCATGTATTTTCACCACTGTCCTGGTACAAAATTGATGTTTCATTCCATGCATTATATTAAGCACATAAGATTTTACATTCCATGTATAGTTTTATGCCATGCAGTTTCATTCTAGTATGTTTTTCTTTCTATTTATTTTGAATGTCCTATTTCTTAATACGTAAAGCTTAAGTGTTTACATAATGTTTAATTTTATTTAATATATGTTATAAAGTTATAGTTCTATTTTGATATATGTAAATATAGTTATGGACTATGTTTATTGGTTTTAGTTATGAAGTGAGCTATTTTTTATGTTTTTATACGTATAGGCGCCTTATAGCTAGGAAAAGGAAAAATTGTATTTCAACCATTTTAAAATGAAGATTAGATAAAAATGATATCGTAATTTGGTTATGATTAAAGGGATCCATGTTCCAAACTGTAAATTGTTTGGGTTCTCTACATATTGGTATGTTTCCATCCATATCACCATACAATTTTCTTAGCTTGATAGATTTTCAAATTTAAGATTTCTCATAAATTCGAGACAATTTTAAATTTATAGAGTGTATGGGAACATCATGAATCGAAAAATGGAATCCCATATTAAATTTAATAACAATATAATGATGGAAATATTTATAAATGTAAGATATGATTAGTTTTAATCATAAATGAATTGGTTAATTCCTAAAAGCAATTGGACCCACATAGGTTGGTTGGGAAATGATTGTATGAGACGACTATATTTGCGTGTCCGATGTTTTAATGATATGAAAATTGTTATTTGGTTGAATTTTAAAGAACGTAGGTTTGTTAACATGGGATCATTGTAGGGATACATATTTTTTAAAAAGGAATTTATATTCTAAATGACATATTTATGGTGGGATGTTATAAATTTTTAAGGATTAAAAAGGGTGTTTTATGAAACTTCCATGTTTTTACCAAGGGACATTGGTTTAAATAAAATACCTTTTCTATGTTATTAATAATCATACATTATTTTATAATTAAATATTGTGATGATTAATGTTTAAATTTGTTTAAATTTAATGGTATGGGAAATGGAACCACTTCTGGTGTCATCTATTTAAGACCCTCATGTAAGGGTACATAATGATTCTTTGAGATGATTTGGAATAAAATCATTTTTATCTTTTATAAGATTTCTTATTTTCAATAATTTCTTGATGTAAATCTTTTGTACCTCGAGTCTTCACTTATTCTGAACTGATTTTCGGGCTGATTATTTGTTTTTGTATGGCTTTAGACAATGGTTGGTACCCTCCTTTACATTAAATTCATTTTTATATCCCATGAAATTTATTAATTTTCATGTCATTCAGAGGTTGTTTTCCCTTGTAGCATACCTACCATTTTAATAAAACACTAATTGGGATGGGAGTACACTGTGTATTCAGCCTCTGATATGGGTGTGGGGATCGATTTATGCTCAAGTTTAGCAGGTTAGACATGCCTCAAACATTGTCAATTTCATCATTGGTGGTTTTACCCATCACTATTCTTTGGTAGTGGGTGACATGGTATGTTTTTTTCTATGTGAATGGTAGAATAAGTCAATACAACATTGAGATAAATCTCTTGTGATGTTTTGTCTGGTCTTTGGTCATCTACTACTAGATGGACCTGTTCCATAATGAATCATGTTTCATCTAATTCTGTGGATGATGTTTCTAAAGGGTCGAGTGTTATGACTTGAAACTCATTTTTGTTTCGGTTTCAACAAGATTTTGGATTTCTTTGTATGCCTTGACATACAAGAAAACTACATGGAGGTGTGACACATGTACTTCCAAGGTGGTTTTGATCGAGCATTCTTATGACCACCTAGTTATCATTGCCTTGTAATCTATAACACTCCTATAGTGGGAATAATCACTTTTTTAATAGTAATTTTTTTTACTCCAAGTAGAAAGAACTCATCCATTGAATACTATTTTTCAATAGTCATTTTTCTTAAAATCCATTAGGGGTTATGGGTTTTTAAAAGCTGGTGCATTCATGGTGTCATGACAATGTTCTAGTTTGCAGTGTATAAAATCCTTTTAAGAAACCATCACTCTGGAATAGACTACTCGTTTAGAAGGATACTTGGAGGACGACATGTTGTTCTATTGAAATACAATGCTCGTTTATGAAATGAATTTTTTAGAATTGTATGTCAATCAAAGTGTCTCAACTCATTATCACTCTTTCCAAGTAGTACAGTTTGCGAATGACCATATGTGGAATTTATTCAGGTGGTGGGGACTGTGGTTTGCATCGTCATGTTCTTTACATGAACAACCAACTCGACATGGGATTTGAGTTCAATGGGGATCAAACATTTTTCCTATTTCGGAAATCAAACGGGATATGTCATTAGAGTTCCAAAAGGCGTTATTGTAAGGGAATTCCAATGGTGGAAGGTGTTATGGTTTGGAATTGGTAGTATTATGTTCATGCCTATGGTCGGAAGTTAATTTGGAAATATTTTAAACATGAAAAGAAAATGATTACATCTATTTCTAAATGGAAATTTGAATGATATGAATTAGTGTTTCAGTTGGATAATAAGCATTTACAAGGGTTGTAATGGTATAAGTGTGGAATATATAGGAAATTCACAAAGGATCTTTGGGCGTTGTAAATGAAAAGAAACATTTTGATCAAAACAACATGAACTTTATAGGTCAGGTGATATTTTCATTATTATAGAAGGCTTCATGAAGATGAAAATATTTACACTGGGGAGATTGTACTGTTCTATGTTTTTTAACTAGAAACAAATCAAAAAGGTTTTGAACATTTTATTTCACTGGACATGTCAAATTTAAAACTGAGCATAAGAAATCAATTGTGTGAAATAGAACTCATTAATATGATGTTTTTGGAATTCAATAAATTCAAATGTTATTTCACGGGTGTCTCATTCTCATTTTGGAGCATCAGATCGGAAACAAAAATGATTTAAAGGGTCCACATTAGGCGCACTATTTTTTAGAATTTGTGTGGAAAATTGTTGGAAATTGTTCATCCTTGAATATGTGGGTTATCTATAACTAATCGATTATTTTTTCTGTTTTGTAAATAACATTTGTGAACCATCGATTTCATCATGTTATCTTTTTTGAATTTATATACCATGATTTTAATCATTTGAACCATGTAGTTTGGACTTTCCAAATATGTGATTTTTTGATAGTGTTTATTCCAATAACTACATCCATTCCTTATAGGATTTTTTCTGTATTTGTAATTTTAGTATTTTGAAACCTATGAGATTTGGTATAGGTTTGCCTTATCTTGACCATTTTAAGTGTAATCTGTTATATATTAAAAGGCTTGATTTAAATTGTGAATTTCATAGTTGAAACTACCATGTATGGTTACTACATGACTCAAATAAGTCATGTTATTCAATATGAATGTTAATAGTGAAATAGAAATAGGAATGTATAGTAATTATATGACTTGGACATTCTAAATGTAATTGAAAAATAGGATAAATATTTGTAGCACCCCTAACCATGTTAATAGAAGAAAGAATAATGGATCATGATATATGAAAAAAAAACATAAATGGATTAAATAAATGGATTCATTATAATTGGATTTTTCATGCTAATTATGTCAAGGGTTGATCTAAATAGAATTATTGATGAATCATCACTTGAATAAATAGTTTCATGCTACTTGGACTTATCACCATAATTAAAGGCCACACCTATTCCAAATGTATTTATTGATTAATTTTGAATTCAATGAATCATTTCATGGCCAATTTTACTTGTAACACTAATAAAAGGGAATTATTTTACCTTATGAAATATTAAATGACGTCATTATCAAATTGGAGTGGCCTAAGTTGATAACACCCTAGATTCCAAAGTGAATTCCTTGAGAACTCAGGAACCACATTCTTATTCCTGGATGTGGCTTTCATGGGTTGATACCCACCTAGAACCAAATTCATTTCTATATTTTGATGAATATTACTACACCATTGGATACCTCTAATAATAATATAGGATTCCTTGGATACACTCCTTGGATAAATCATTGATAAATAGGTTCCATGATTAAATCCCATCAGGCCCAATCATTATTTAGCCATATTTTACCAAGGGTGAACTCTTTGGACTCATTAGGTATCTTATTTTGGAATTCTATTTACGATTATCTATGGATTAAACTAATTCCATTTCCCATGCTACGGTTATTAAAATGTTGGATACCCTTAAGGTCTATGTTTCCTTAATTATTACCATTCAACTTCCCTTGTAGATATCATTATAGGTTTCCTTGTATATCTTGGAACATTTTTTATTACTAATATATGGGTTAACAATAATATTCTAATAAAAAAATCAACAGTCTACATGTTAAAACAGTATCTAAGGGATGATTCGGATACTTGGAATTTAGTTACATTATATGACTTCTGTTATTTATTCGCTCCTTTACAATACTCAAAAATTTTATTTAAATATTGGGATTGGGGTAGACATTGTGGGTTCTAGTCTACTGATATTTATATCTCACAACTTATTTGAGTACCCTTGGTACTTGATTAGATCATATATTTATAGTATTTAGGTTTTTTTCATTATTTCATGTACTTAGGAGTTAGGAGAAATGGGTTGAGATGGAGCTCAAGATGCTCATGGAGATAGCCCATGAGGATTTACTGTCTCTTCATTATTTTTGTATTGTACTGAAAATCATGTTTTCCTATGTACTATTTTCAATTAGTAATCATCACCATGACATGAATTCCACTATTTTATAAATTTCCATCGGTCACATTTTTAAAATTGGTATTATTTATATCGCATTTACCATTTCATTTTACCACTCCTGTTATTTCTATTATTATTTTTCCTATTCAATAGCTGTGAAACACTTTTATGATATAATATTCTCCCCAGTATCACCTCGTGAGAACCGAAATTCTAGTTTCCATACTATGGTGTACTGGGAGAAATGTTTGAGTCCATGTGACCTACCAGTTCTACTACAGGTTCGATTATAAGCCGAGTCGGCATATTAGAGGTGCACTATTCTCCTACACTCCAACTATCTATTTTCTAGATATCTAGATGATTATTTCAAAGATATGTAGTGGTTTTTATCCCTTTGTATGTCTAGGTCTGTTGGAATATTTTTTACTAAGTCTAAAAAAACATTCACCAATAATATCATTATAAAATCCCAAAATATATATTCAACAATGATTATTTAAATACAGATAATGAAAATTATAATTTTTCATAGCCTTCAATGATTCCTCAATTTCTTAACCATCATATAATTAGTTTTTCCCTACTAACACAAATCACATAAAAGTATGCCAATTTAGAAATTTTCACATTTAATAATCATTGTCTTTTTATCTTCACATCCTATTGAAAAAAAATTTCAACTTCAATAAATTATAAATTAAAATTATTTGTTCAATAATTTACACCTACTGATTTTTCTTTGAAAACCGATTTCATTTCATAGATCAATATTAGCTTCTCCCCCTTAATGACACTGAAAATAATGATATAATTATGAGAAGGTATCATTTCCCATAAATTAAAATTTCATAAAAAAAATTATCTCATATAAAAATTATAGTATATTTACTCCAGAGAATGATGAAATTAGAAGTGTAATTACCATGATCTAACATTAAAAAACTCTAAGACATCATGAGCTATGATATGTGTAGAAAAAGGGTAATAAAATTATAAATTAATGATATTAATAAATTTTAAGCTTGTGAAACAAGCACTAAAACATTCTACAAGGGTTCTTTAAAAATATTTTCACCCTATATCAAGAATTAATATTAGAAAATATAATTAAAAAATTTATGTGTATGGATTTAAACACTTTTCATCTTAAATTTATTATTTTAATCATGTAATCAATATCTCTCTTTATAAATGATTTTTCAAAATAAAAATAAAAGAATTTTTCAAACATCACTCACATATGAAAAGATTCAATATCTAGTTTTTAATAGTTATAATTATTTAATGCTAACCCCACCAGATCATTATATATTTAAGAGATATCAACTAATATAGATATATCAGGTGGTTATTCTTATAGTTACCACATAAATTTCAATATTCATTATAATTTTTAAGAATGCCATATCTGATTATTGATAGGAAAATTATGTTTCTATGAGTTATTATTCTATTTTATAGGATTCATATTTTCATTAGAATTTCATCATAATTTTTTTTTCATTATTTTGTTTTATAAAATAAAACAAAATTCCGAAAATGTATTTTTGTTTTTTCAAACATAAAAAATACTATTAGAAAATACTTGTTTTAGTCATATTTTAGGCCACATTCTGGCTATCTTGGAAATTTTATACTATTATGTAGAAAATGTATTATTTTTTTATTTTTTGGGGGAAAATAATAATTGTCCTTATTTCCATTCATCATTGAATATGTAGTGGATTTTTTATAAATTTTATTCACCCATCTTGGTATATATTTTATTATTTAAAAAATTATTATTAAATAAACAACATTTGTAAACATAGAATTATAAGGATAAAGGGTTTCCTTCTTTAATGATCCTTTAATTTATTTATCCATCAATATCTCAATATTTTTTTCCTATAAATTGAGTGTTTAAAAAAAATTGGAATCCAATTAGGTGAATTCATGGAAGTGATTCTTTTCTAAAATTCATTGGATGTATCATTTGTGTCTCATCCACAATATTCAATTTTATATCTAATTTAATAGAAATTATATTGTTTTAAATAAATTCATATTCAGTTGATTTCATTATTTCTTCTTATTAAGTCTTAATATTATTAATCATATCTTTATGAAAATTATTTTTCATTTTTAATAATTTGTCAGGATACTTAATTTTTTATATAACATCTTGGTGAGATGTTTTAAAATCCATAGATGTATTATACCACTTTTATAAAATGTGTATACATTATTTAAATACCATTTCATGAAAATAATTCTTAAAATATTAATTTAAAATTCATTAATAGATTCCACATATAATTAATTGAATTGATATATTGTTTCTTCCTTTTAATTAAAAAAGTTTGTAAATGTATTTGATATGGAATTTTTTTTACCAATTATTCATAATTAGTATTAGTCTCCTCATTCAATTTTCCATTTTAATGTCCCCTGAAAAACATTTATCAGGAATATGAATAGTTCTTAGAGAACATCCTTTAGATTATCTATTATTTCTGAATTGAATATATCAACATCATCATAGCATGAACCTAACTCATAATAATTATATTAAACTAATATCAATGAACAATTGCCACTTTGAATTCCTTCATCTATTAGTTGATCAAATTTTATCTTCGTGTTCTTATTTATATTATTTTCCCAATGTTTTATTCTTGTTTTCCAAGTCATAGTTGAGATGTGAAAATTTCTAACATTTGATGTGGAGATAAATTTTTTTATCTGAATATCATATGAATTTTCATCAAAATAAATTATTCATATCATATAAGTAAAATATAAACAATATGGAAAGTAATGTAGACTCTAAGAGACAGATCATTTTCTATGATACCAATTGAATTTTCCAATGGTTTGGGTAGTTACACTACGAGGGTGGTAAATTTTGTGTGACATATTTTATTTAATTAAATTTCATATTTGGATTAAACCCTTAATCACCAACTATTAATGGTGGATCATGTATGCAATGATAAAATTAAATGAATCATAAGAGAAATTATTTTTACACGGATAAATACTAGGAACTAATCCTTCACATGATAGTTTCACCCCCCCCAATGGATTATATTCAATAATATTGTTATTAATTAAAATGGGTTAGGAAGGAAATATATGTACAACATGGTATTCGATCATCCTGTAGATCCTGTTTATACACCCAATGATCAATCTCCTCTATCTCCATTGTTTATGCTCCCCAACTGTTCAACTAGATAGACCACCTAGTCTCTTGACCAACATTAATAACTGGTCAAACCCCCTCCCCCCTCATGTCAGGATCTCCTTCTTAATTGTTTTAGAATATTTAATCAACTATATGATGATATGTTGATCTTCCTCGACATTCTCATTAATCCCCCTGTTTTATTTAAAACTCCATGTACCATCAACCGAAATTGATCAAGTATATATGTATTTATCAAGTAATCCAGAGCACCTATGTATAAACAAATTTAATGTTCAAATTATACTAAATATATTTTTATATATGATGTTTGTGTCCACGCCTCCCTATCTATTCACAACTATGAAATCAATGACCTAATAAAAATATACTAAATAATATTGATATGAATGTCTTTATAAATAATCCACTGACATCAATCTAAATACACTACATACTGACCATGAAATGTATATTTCATGTGCATTCATACATCATTCATTCATAAACACAAATTCTTGAATTTCTCATTATTCATGAATATTTAAAACAATGTCACGTATTCTCTAATTATGCATAAATTATCATTTACATTTTAAATACACCATATAATTGTTTTCTTTTTTTATTCACGACACACACTCACTGTATTTATTTTAAAATCACGTCCTGAAAAATACATAGTTATCACCTCTGATTATTCACCTAATTACACATCACATGCTACTTATACATATTTCTTAATCATTCATATAAAATTCCCATCATGCATGTATAACATTTCACGTATTATCCATAACATCATTATGAAACTGAATATTCTCTACATCGGTCTTCTTCACAACAATATATATTTGGGTTCCCTTTATTCTTCATCACATTACATTGTGTGGATAGCTACACATCTTCACAGAATCAATACACCCTCATGCAAATTTTATGTCATCAGATAGAACTACACTAGGAAATTTTTATCTTATGATCATAAAATTATTATTAATGCTTTTTTCAGTCTTTAGTTCTCTATCAAATTGGAATTATATATATAATGAAAATTACAGGGTCCAAGTTTAGTTATACCAAAATCCAACACATTATCTTCATATGCACTGACCGTACTGACACCGATAATTCTCTTATACAGTAACACACTCATTTTTATGACATCAAAAATCTACATTATCTCTAATATCACATTTCATACACACCGTATCATATCATTTTGAAATTTGTTTAATTTGAGAAATGATGTGTGAAAAAAGGTTCCATCATATTCCAATATCGAAGATGATCAAAGATGCTCTAATGTGTTGATTGATCATTCAGAAGATGTTTTATAAATAAAACTCGACACCCAACATCCCTAAACAATCTGATGTAGAATAAGATGTCACATTCATGATCGAATGGTGTAGATCCATAAGATATTTTGGAAAGTATTATATATACATATTTTAATTTGAAGTAATATTGTCTATTGTTTTCGAGTCCCACATCATATATTCATTCAGTAGATCACTCCATAAATTTAAAATGCACTCTATATAACCATATGACATGACTGTGGGGACTACTCCAATTACCCTCTAATATTAAACTATTTTGTAATACTTCTCTACCACTGTTTCACGACACAGTAAGTAAAAACTATGATCCCATTAATCTCTACATCGACACACTATTCTCCAACAGTCATAATTCTATTATAAAAGATGTCTAGCGGTTCATATCCCACCTAATTAGTGGCTATAGTTAGAATGAATAGCTAGGTGTTTTGTTAAAGTTTTTATTAAAGATAAAAAAATATCCAATATTCTCAATATCAAATGACAAGCCAACATGCTAATAAAATATTCGTTAAATATATATTATAAAAAATAAATTTTATGCGGCTTCAATTAGTCATCTATTTCCTCACCATGATTTATACAATGTGTCCCCACTTATATAATTCGTAGAATATAAGACCAGTTAAACAATCATCACATCAAAAACTTGTTAAATTTTTTTCCTCGCAACATATTGAAAACAAGTTCAAATTCCAAAAAAAAAAATAAACCATTTTGATTATTCAACCCAGAGTTCCTTTCATGTGATTTATATAGTACTCTAATTCTCACATCATTCATCAATTTAACCCTCTTGAGGTCTCATTATTTCAAACATCATGTCTATACTGATGGTTCTACCTTTAACTGGAATGATTATATTCATGTGGTCCAGAAGATGGGATTGAAATTATTATTTTTCATTTTATTCTTGAAAATAATCTATTTGTGAATAAATGCACTCAATCCCTAATAAGATTACATCTGCAACTTTCAGAAATCCCTAGAACACTTCTATTAGCAATGTGATTGTCCATGAATCTGATTCCCTCCCAACTCTAGAAATGTATCTTTATATGGTGTAGATGGTTGGGGAGCTTCCACATT
Source organism: Viscum album (assembly GCA_963277665.1). Classification (NCBI taxonomy): domain Eukaryota; kingdom Viridiplantae; phylum Streptophyta; class Magnoliopsida; order Santalales; family Viscaceae; genus Viscum; species Viscum album. The sequence goes on from OY728121.1 coordinate 463,168,191, forward strand.
TTTCAAGGTAATAGTATGGTGAAACATTATTTATGTTTCTAGAATTTAGGATATTGAATGTTTTTTAGGGATGAAAACATATTAGTAATTCTAGCCTCTTCTAATGTATCATATTTATAATTGGATTTATTTATAATAATTCCTTTAATTTTAGGAAATAGATCTCCCAATTATTCATTATGGTATGTATTGTCATGACCCGACCCTACCCGGGCTCGAGCTGCAACTACCCCAGGCCCGCCTCTATAGGCCAGGGGCTGGCAACCAGCGCCGAAGGCACAAAAACTCGGGGAGGCCTTTGCCTATGCACATGTACACCCACACACACGTAGCACACTCAATGCAAAAGTGGAGAGTAAAAGAAAAAGGCAAGCAAAGAAAAAGGGCGACTTCTATAAATAAAACACAGAGTGCATCGACCTCTACATGTACAAAGTACAAACTGAAAAGAAAAGGGGAAAAACATGCGCCCAACCAAAAAGTGCCACAACCCGACAACAGGTAAACAAAAGGGAAATAGCCGAGGGGTCTCCCACCTGGAACCCAGCCATGACCACCGCATGCGGTCTAAGCTCCCAAGCTCCTACGCTCCACTGAAGTCACGCTCCACCTGTCCTTCGTCTGCAAGGGCACACCAAGTGCGGGTAAAGCCCAAGTAGGTGTGAGTATAAAAATACTCAGTAGGATACCCCGAAGGCTCTAGGGAGCATCAAAAGAGGTACCGAAGGGTGAGCAGTAGAGCGAACATGAAAAGTAGAGGAGTACAACTGAAAGTGCAGTAAGAGTCCAGCTCAACCCAACAAAAGAAAGGAAGTAGACTCGTCCAGGAACAAGGAGCTGGAAATGGTGAGAAGATGAACTTCTCGTCGAGTCTTCGCTGCCTATAGAAGGAGAGTAGACTCGTCCAACCACGAGAAGCTAGTCACGGAAAGCATGTGGCATACCCCGCGCATCTTCGCCTCGCCTGGAAGGAGTGTAACGAAACCCAAGAAGTGGGTACCAGAAACAACGTATATACATATCCTTATGCTCTGCCAAGAATCCCGAACAAACTGGTAAGGGGATCTCTATCCCGTAGCTCAGCCCAAGAAAGGTTTGGCCAACAGTCCCAGAAGAAACTCCATCGATGCCTAGCATCCCGCATGTCTGCCCTGAACCTCAAGCCAAGGGGCTGAATCACCGCACTTCGATACTATCCGATTTGGGAGGCACTAACTCACCCGCACGGTTTTAGATCGTGTCACGAGGATGCGTCTCAGTGGGGAAAGCGCCCCTCGAACTTGAGAGTTCTAGGGAAAGTCAAACCACACCTCATCACTGCCCTGAATAAGAGAGGTCTCCTCAAAGTCAAAGTCGTTCCATCACCGACCCGTACAACCAAGGGTCCTGCTCCGGTAAACACTGAGGAAAAACCACAGACTAGCCTGGTAGAAAGGACTGAGTCTGGAATGCTGACAGGTGTCCCACTGCCCAGCCCCGCTGGAGGGTAATTCATAACCAAATGTCGGGTGACCCACTGCCCAGCCCTGCTGGAGGGTAAACCCTAATACATCGTCAGGCGACCCACTACCCATCTCCGCTAGAGGGTAAACCATATTCAGATATCGGGTGACCCACTGCCCTGCCCTGCTGGAGGGTAAACCCTAATACATCATCAGGCGACCCACTGCCCAGCCCCGCTGGAGGGTAGACCTGGAATAAGTCAACAGGAGACCCACTACCCAGCCTTGCTGGAGGGTAGAACTGGAACTAGACGATGGATGACCCACTGCCCAGCCCTGCTGGAGGGTAGACCCTAAGAGGTCGTCGGGCGACCTACTGCCTAGTCTCTGCTGGAGGGTAGGCCCTAAAAGTGTCGGGTGACCCACTGCCCAGTCTCTGCCGGAGGGTAGACCCTAGAATCCGATGAGTAACCCACTGCCCAGCCCCGCTGGAGGGTAAAACTCATAACTGCTCTGGCCACATACACTGGAGGGTACAACACTGGCCGACCGAACACAGACTCGGTGTCGCGCAACCACCCAACTCCAGAACAGCTCTCCCAAAAGAGGTGCAGCGTCTACCCCATCACTGGGTGTCTAGCACCACTACCGGCCAATCCATCAAGGACGAAACCAGGGGGAGACCACTTAACCCTGCTGGTCAAACCAACACACAAAGCCAGGGGAAATAAAATCTACCCTGCTAGCCAAACAAAAGAGCACAAAGGGACCCTCTACGCTGCGAGAGGTCCAAGTACGCCAAGCAGAACACAACACGCACGTGGGACCCACACGACATGTGGCCCCAAGTCAACCCCAACTGAGCGCACAAACGTCTGAGGTACAAACCACACGTACCTCCAAACGCTTCCGTATACTCCCAGAGTATACCTCGTTCCAGCCCATAGGCTATCGTGCACCCGGCACCCAACGTCAACGCGAAGGCGTGACGTAACAACTCCACCTCAAAGTCCCAGGCACGACCAACAGCGTCACCTCAAGCATTTACATCACTCACACATGAGTGCACGCGATCACTCTCCAAAGGTCCGCTACAAGAAAAGTAGGGCGAACCACCACATAAGCACCTTCTGTGCTTCCACATTTCTCAAGATCGCGCAAGATACCCCGTACAGCCAAACAGATCACACCGTTGTGATCCTTGCGAAAAAACACGCGAGTTAGACTACTCACTCGCCCAAAACCGTCAACAGGTGGAAAAGGTACTATTCACTCTGACCAACCCGCGTGGGGGCCCACCCCAAAATCCTGAAACTGAACCAACGGATCATGCCATTGCGATCCCCTCGGAAAAACACACGGGATTGACTACTCAATCACCGAAAACGGCCACCCGGTGAAAAAGGTACTATTCACCGTAGCCCGGTCGGGTGGGACCCACACCACATCTCCGAAAGAGGTCGGGCGGACTGCGCCATCGCAATGCTCTCGGAAAACACGTTGAAAGCACTACTCGCTTGAGTAGAACAGGTATCCAGAGAAAAAGATGTGTTCTGGCACACCGCACACGAGCGGCTCCACATGGGACCCACAACCCGGTCCCGAAACCCCACGAACAGATCGCACCGTTGCGATCCTCTCGAAAAATCACACAAGATGGACTACTCATTCGTCCAAAATGGTCGCCCGGTGATAAAACTGGAAATCACCGTCAACTCCCGGAACGGCCCCCGTGGGCCCCGCACCATCGTACCGAATTTTAGCGGGCGGATTGCACCATTGCAATCCCCTCGGAAAAACACACAACATCGACTTCTCACACGCCCCAAAAAGACATCCGAGGAAAAGTCGCTAAAAGCTGCACGCAACTCAAAAGACGGGTCGTGGGGCCCACGCCTCAACTCCAGCCTCAACGCATGGAACCGCACTGGAAACCTCAGCCTCAGTGCCATGGTCACAACGCCGCTGACGACGGTTGAATCGGACGCCAGACGCGTCCGCGCCGTCCAAAACAAGAATCCCGGGAAAAGCGCTCGTCCACTTAAGGACGTGTTGCGCCTCCGAGGCCCATCGTTTCGAGAATTAAAAATTCCCGAAACCATCTCAAAAACTTCATCTTGACGCAAGCTCTGCGCTGCCGCAGACGGTGCGCAAAATGGATGCCCGTAGCCCGAAATACAGGCGTCCGAAAATTTAAAAGGAAGAGAGGGGCACCCTCTTCGGCCGGTCCGCCCCGCTCGAGCCGGCCCGGTCCGGCCGGCCCGCCGGGACGACGACCCAACCACCTCCCGCGGGTCACACCGCCCGCGCCGCGCGGGCGGTTCCTTCACCGACCGGCCGACAGGCCGGTCGGCCATTCCACGCGGAGAACCGCGTCGCGCGGGTCTCTGCCCAACCGCGGGGTCGCACAGCGCGACCCCGGCTCTCCTCTCGCCGGCTCCCGCAGCCGGCGCCCACGGGCGGTGCCATGGTCGGCTTCTGACGGCTGCCGCCGAAGGCCGCCGCCGCCTCCCGGAAGCGTCGCAATGCTGCGCCGCGCTCCGCCCCGCGCCGCCGCCGCGCCACCTCGCCGGACCGCCCTGCCGACCGCCGGAAACCGCAAAACCGCCCCCAACTTCGCCGGGCCGCTGCGGACGTCTCGGAGCTCCGATTTCACATCCGAAAGGTGCGTCAGAAAGCTTGGATCGATCTCTACTAATCTATGGGATTTTTTCGAAGATCGGGCGGTAATTCGATGGTATAAATCGGGCTCAAATAATGCGGGAAATTAAAAACGAAAACGAAATAACTCCTACCTCGTGGGGCTTTGCCCGACGCTTCCCGCGCGATCTGCCCCGTGCCGTTGCCTCGCCGGAGTTGGCTCTCCAGAGCTCTCCTCACCGGAGCTCGCCGGAATGGATGAGGGAAGAGGTGAGGGGTGTGAGGAAGAAGAATAAGAGGAAGGAGGGGGGTGCGTGTTTAAATAAAAACACTTAAACACCCCGCCCGGCACGCCCCCGACTCCGCTCCTGAAGCAGACAAAAAGGAAGGTGTCCTTGGGGTAAACATGACCTCTCGAGCACAATTGTGGTCTCGGAATTTTAATCTGAGACCGCATTCAAAAGTTATTAAACTTAGCGCCCGAGGCCACCAAATTACGAAAACGCCCCTGGGACCATTTTTCACAAATGGCACGCGCCCGCGAAACATATACCCCTCCTAGGGTAAACGGCATGCTCCGAACTCAACGGTGCCCTTAGTTTTCTAATCCGAGCAACTGTTTAAGAGATACAAGCGTTTCACCATTAAACAAATAAATTAATTAATTCATTTATCCTTTTAACATTCCGAGAGCGGGCGAGGGGTCCAAACATCCCGCGCCGACAAGTTTTATGTCGTTCCTAGGGTAAACACCCTATTCTGGACCCATCCGTACACTCGGATCTCTGATCCGGAACTCCCTTTAGGAGTTATATCATTTATTTAGTGTTTCTAGTTTGAACGCACTGAAAATTTAATTCCGGCCACTCCGGGGCTCGGAATCGCACGCCGTCTGAAGGAGCTGCTCTGGAATATTATCAAGAATATTCCAAAGTCTTTCACAGCAAAAACCGGGTTCTTACATCATTCCCTCCTTCAATATTTTCATCCATAAAAAGAAAAACTAGGGAGCAACACAGGGTACTAAGCCCACACTTGGCATTCCCATACCCAGAAGAACCCACGCACAGCTCTGTGCCACGCACACAGACCAAAGGATTGATCTGTTCACGCGAGGTCGACCCTTGCCGATGTCGTGCACCCACTCCAGACTTTGGGGCTAGGGCAAGGCGGTAGGGTACCTCGCCATCCCTTTGCACGGTCTCAAATGACCCGAAGGCCCTCGGGGGTAGCTCAATTCCCCGGTCAAACCTCTACGTCGCACGCCGCCACTAGAATCACCGCCCGCGCCGGAAACAAGTCCCGAAGATTCCATCCTTCAGAATATCCATATAGTGAAACACCCAAGGATATCTGGTCACGCAAGATTCCACAGTCTATACTCTCTTACACGCTCAAAAGGCGAAGGATTCAACACCATCGACTAAAGGAAAATGTCTCACGCCTTTTTCCTCACCAACACAGGGTTACACCCGACGCCCTGCGTCATCCTGGTAACACCTCAAACAAGGAGCAGGGAGAAAATCCTTTCACATGCAGAGCCTAACAATTCTACTGCAAAAAGTAGAAGAGTCTCAAGGGTTGCCTCTCACCACCCCATGCTCTGCAGGATCGTAGACATCCAAAGCTCGCGGCTACCATCGGTCCCAACCGTCAGCTCTCAGAGCCTGACTTGGACCGCCTAGTGGTGATGGGGAGATCTCGTAAAGTCATCCCCCGCTACCAGCTACTCCTGCTCCTCTACTAGAACCTCCTCTCTGGGTACTACTTCGACCACGGAGCTGCCTCTGCCGTGGTGGTGCGCCTGCTGCCTGCCCGAATCTCTCAGCAACTCGGGTCAGAAGTCTCGTGCCAAGTGACCTCGCCCATCACAAGCATAGCACCGGCGCTCTCTGGGCTACCCTGTTGCCCTCCGGCGACACTGTGGTGTCCGACCACGGCCCGGGATCCACTCACGGAAGGGAATCCTCGGTTGAGGCCCTGCGCCTTTTCACCATAGTGGTATACAACCACGTCACCAAAACCGGCATTGGGAAGGCCACCTGCATCGAGGATCTTTCCTCCAGCGCCTGCTAGCTACGGCAGACGTCCCAGCTCCGTCGCGCCCACTGCCACTACCAACCGCAAAACATGACAGGAATCCCTCTGTCACCAGTGCCTACTCTAGCACCCCAGCATATGTGGAAATGCCCAAGGGTACTCTGACAGAATGAATCTCTCAGCGGAGACCCTGATCAAAATTCTGCGCTCAGAGGTTATCTTCACGGACTAAGTCTGGGTAAAAGCGTGCACGGTCTGCAAAACTAGCCGCGTACTCGGCCACCGTCATCCCTCCCTTCTAAAACTGCAGGAGCTCCTGAATCCGAACGGAGTGCAAGCAGGAGGGGAAAAACTCCTCACGGAGCAACAACTGAAAGTCGTCCAACAAAAATGATGACTCTTCAGGAACTGAGTCACCAGACTCCACCAACGCCAAGATGCTCCACGAAAAGGGGTGGCTTCCAAAGCCACTCTCTGATTTGTCGGTGTCTGCACGAGCCTGAAAAGGCTAACCACTGCCTCTAGCCAACCCTCTGCTGCCTGAGGGTCTGGCTCACCACTGAACCTCAGCAGTCTCTGCCGTTGGAACTCACGGAGCGCGTTGAACCTGCGCTCACGCTCAGCCTACTCTGCTGAAACTGTCTGCTGCTCAACAGGTGGGGGTGCCTCCACCAGTCCACCTGGAGAAAGTTCTCACACAATGGGTCCTGGACTGTGGCCTCGTAGCTCATAGGGTCATCGTCACAAACCAAAGCTGGTATCCTGGCTGGCTGTCCTCGCGGAGACATCCTGAATATTATCAAGGAGTGACGCGATCAGATGAGCATATATGTATATACCAATACAACAACAACGATGGGGAGCTGACTCAAGAAGGACGGTCAAAGACTCGATCCTATGTGATGCACAAACAAATTTCCCTACAATAAGTGTCTCAGTATGCCGAGTCGACAAGAGGGTTATCAAGGTCCTGGTGAATGGATACGTCGGCCGCCGCACCATCACTAGACTCCCTAGCCTGAGAGCCGCTCTCGAGACACGTTAACACTATTGCCCTATATCCCAACCAATTCCTCTTTTATGGACGTCCGCACAACGTCCCAAGGAACAAACCACCTTTGATACCACTTTGTCACGACCCGACCCTACCAGGGCTCGAGCCACAACTACCCCAGGCCCGTCTCCATAGGCCAGGGGCTGGCGACCAGCGCCGAAGGCACAAAAACTCAGGGAGGCCTTTTCCTAAGCACCTGTACACCCACACACACACAGCACACTCAATGAAAAAGTGCAGAGTAAAAGAAAAAGGCAAGCAAAGAAAAAGGGTGACTGCTATAAATAAACCACAGAGTGCATCGACCTCTACAAGTACAAAGTAGAAACTGAAAAGAAAAGGGGAAAAACACGCACCCAACCAAAAAGTGCCACAACCCGGCAATAGGTAAACAAAAGGGAAATAGATGACGGGTCTCCCACCTGGAACCCAGCCACGACCACCGCACGCGGTCCAAGCTCCCAAGCTCCTACGCTCCACCGAAGTCACGCTCCACCTGTCCGTCGTCTGCAAGGGCACACCAAGTGCAGGCAATGCCCAAGCTGGGGTGAGTATAAAAATACTCAGTAGGATACCCCGATGGCTCGGGGGAGCAACAAAAGAGGTACCGAACTGTGAGCAGTAGAGCGAATAGGAAAAGAAGAGGAGTACAACTGAAAGTGCAGTAAGAGTCCAGCACAACCCAACAAAAGAAAGGAAGTAGACTCGTCCAGGCACAAGGAGCTGGAAACGGTGAGAAGATGAACTTCCCGTCGAGTATTCGCTGCCTATAGCAGGAGAGTAGACTCATCCAACTACGAGAAGCTAGACATGGAATGAACGTGGCATACCCCGCGCGTCTTTGCCTCGCCTGGAAGGAGAGTAACCAAACCAAAGAAGTGGGTAACAGAAACAAGGTATATACAAATCCTTATGCACTGCCAAGAAGCCCGAACAAACTCGTAAGGGTATCTCTATCCCATAGCTCAGCCCAAGAAAGGTATCGCCAACAGTCCCAGAAGAAACTCCATAGATGCCCAGCATCCCGCATGTCTGCCCCGAACCGCAGGCCAAGGGGCTCAATCACCGCACTTCGATACTATCCGCTTTGGGTGGCACTGACTCGCCCGCACAGTTTTAGATCGCATCACAAGGGAGCTTCTCGGTGGGGAAAGTGCCCCTCAAACTTGAGAGTTCTGGGGAAAGTCAAACCACACCTCATCACTGCCCTGCAGTCGAGAGGTCTCCTCAAAGCCAAAGTCGTTCCATCACCGACCCGTACAACAAAGGGTCTCGCTCCGGTAAACACTGAGGAAAAGCCACAGACTAGCCTGGTAGAAAAGACTGAGTCTGGAATGCAAACAGGTGTCCCACAGCCCAGCCCCGCTGGAGGGTAATTCATAACCAAATGTCGGGTGACCCACTGCCCAGCCCTGCTGGAGGGTAAACCCTAATACATCGTCAGGCGACCAACTACCCAGCCCCGCTGGAGGGTAAACCATATTCAGATATCGGGTGACCCACTGCCTAGCCCTGCTGGAGGGTAAACCCTAATACATCATTAGGAGACCCACTACCCAGCCCCGCTGGAGGGTAGACCTGGAATAAGTCAACAGGCGACCCACTTCCCAGCCTTGTTGGGGGGTAGACCTCTAACTAGACGACGGGCGACCCACTGCCCAGCCCTGCTGGAGGGTAGGCCCTAAGAGGTCGTCGGGTGACCCACTTCCCAATCTCTGCTAGAGGGTAGACCCTAAGTGCATCGGGCGACCCACTGCCCAGTCTCTGCCGGAGGGTAGACCCTAAAAGTGTCGGGTGACCCACTGCCCAGTCTCTGCCGGAGGGTAGACCCTAGAATCCAATGAGTAACCCACTGCCCGGCTTCGCTGGAGGGTAAAACTCATAACTGCTCTGGCCACATCCACTGGAGGGTACAACACTGGAAGACTGAACACGGAGTGGGTGTCGCGCAACCACCCAACTCCAAAACAGATCTCCCAAAAGAGGTGCAGTGTCTGCCCCAGCACTGGGTGGCTAGCACCGCTACCGGCCAATCCATCGAGGACGAAACCAGGGTGAGACCACTCAACCCTACTGGTCAAACCAACGTACAAAGCTAGGGTAAATAAACTCCACCCTGCTAGCCAAACAAAAGAGCACAAAGGGACCCTCTACGCCGCGAGAGGTCCAAGTACGCCAAGCAGAACACGACACGCACGTGGGACCCACACGACGTGTGGCCCAAAGTCAACCCCTACTGAGCGCACAAACGTCTCAGGTACAAACCACACGTACCTCCAAGCGCTTCCGTATACTCCCAGAGTATACCTCGTTCCAACCCATAGGCTATCGTGCACCTGACACCCAACGTCAACGCGAAGGCGTGACGTAACAACTCCACCTCAAAGGTCCAGGCACGGCCAACTGCGTCACCTCAAGCATTTACATCACTCACACAGGAGTGCACGCGATCACTCGCCAAAGGTCCGCTACAAGCAATGTAGGGCGAACCACCACTAGAGCACCTTTCATGCTTCTACATTTCTCAAGATCGTGCAAGAGGCTCCGTACAGCCAAACGGATCAAACCGTTGTGATCCTTGCGAAAAAACACGCGAGTTAGACTGCTCACTCGCCCGAAATGGTCAACAGGTGGAAAAGGTACTATTCACTGTGACCAACCCGCGTGGGGGCCCACCTCAGAATCCCGAAACTGAACCAACGGATCATGCCACTGCGATCCCCTCGAAAAAACACACGAGATTGACTACTCAATCACCCAAAACGGCCACCCGGTGAAAAAGGTACTATTCACCGTAGCCCGGTCGGGTGGGACCCACACCACATCTCCGAAAGAGGTCGGTCAGACTGCGCCATCGCAATGCTCTCGGAAAACACGTCGAAAGCACTACTTGCTTGAGTAGAACGGGTATCCGGAGAAAAAGATGCGTTCCGGCACACCGCACACGAGCGGCTCCACGTGGGACCCGCAACCCGGTCCTGAAACCCCACGAACAGATCGCACCGTTGCGATCCTCTCGAAAAGCACACAAGATGGACTACTCATTCATCCAAAACGGTCGCCCGGTGATAAAACTGGAAATCACCGTCAAATCCCGGAATGGCCCCCGTGGGCCCCGCACCATCGTGCCGAATTTGAGCGGGCGGATTGCACCATTGCAATCCCCTCGGAAAAACACACAACATCGACTGCTCGCACGCCCCGAACGGACATCCGAGGAAAAGTCTCTAAAAGCTGCATGCAACTCAAAATATGAGCCATGGGTCCCACGCCTCAACGCCTGGAACCGCACTGGAAACCTCCGCCTCAGTGCCAGGGTCACAACGACGCTGACGGCGCTTGAATCGGACGTCGGACGCGTCCGCACCGTCCAAAACAAGAATCCCGTGAAATGCGCTCGTCCAATTAAGGACGCGTGGAGCCTCCGAGGCCCCTTGTTTGGGGAACTAAAAATTCCCAAAACCATCTCAAAAACTTCATCTCGACGCAAGCTCCGCGCTGCCACAGACGGCGCGCAAAACGGACGCCCGTAGCCCGAAATACATGCGTCCGAAAATTTAAAAGGAAGAGAGGGGGGACCCTCTTCGGTCGGACCGGCCTGGTGCGGCCGGTCCGCCCCGCTCGAGCCGGCCCGCTCCGGCCGGCCCGCAGGGATGGCGGCCCAACTGCCTCCCACGGGTCACACCGCCCGCGCCGCGCGGGCGGTTCCTCCACCGACCGGCAGACAGGCCGGTCGGCCTTTCCACGCGGAGACCCGCGTCGCGCGGGTCTCTTCCCAGCCGCGGGGTCGCACAGCGCGACCCCGGCTCTACTCTCGCCGGCTCCCGCAGCCGGCGCCCGCGGCCGGGGCCGTAGCCGGCTTCCGACAGCCTTCGTCGACGGCCGCCGCCACCTCCCGGAAGTGCCGCCCTGCTGCGCCGTGCTCCGCCCCGCGCCGCCGCCGCGCCACCTCGCCGGACCGCCCTGCCGACCGCCGGAAACCGCCAAACCACCCCCAACTTCGCTGTGCTGCTGCGGACGCCTCGGAGCTCCGATTTCACATTCGAAGGGTGCGTCGGAAAGCTCGGATCGATCTCTACTAATCTATGGGCTTTGTTCGAAGATCGGGCGGCAATTCAATGGTATAAATCGGGCTCAAAGAATGCGAGAAATTAAAAACGAAAATGAAATAACTCACACCTCGTGGGGCTTTGCCCGACGCTTCCCGCGCGATCCGCCCTGCGCCATTGCATCGCCGGAGTTGGCTCTCCGGAGCTCGCCTCGCCGGAGCTCACCGGAATGGAGGAGGGAAGAGGTGAGGGTTGTGAGGAAGAAGAAGAAGAGGAAGGAGGGGGGTGCGTGTTTAAATAAAAACACTTAAACACCCCGCCCGACACGCCCCTGACTCCGCTCCCGAAGCAGACAAAAAGGAGGGCGTACTTGGTGTAAGAATGACCTCTCGATCACAACGGTGGTCTCGGAATTTTAATCCGAGACCGCGTTCAAAAGTTATTAAACTTAGCGCCCGAGGCCACCAAATTTCGAAAACGCCCCTAGGACCATTTTTCACAAACGGCCCGTGCCTGCGAAACTTATACCCCTCCTAGGGTAAACAGCACACTACGAACTCAACGGTGCCCTCGGTTTTCCAATCTGAGCCACTGTTTAAGAGATACTAGTGTTTCGCCATTAAACGAATAAATTAATTACTTCATTTATCCGTTTAACGTTCCGGGAGCGGACGAGGGGTCCAAACATCCCGCGCCGACAAGTTTTATGTCGTTCCTAGGGTAAAAAACCTATTCCGGACCCATCCGTACACTCGGATCTCTGATATGGAACTCCGTTTAGGAGTTATCTCATTTATTTAGCGTTTCAAGTGTGAACGCAATGAAAATTTAATTCCGGCCACTCCAGGGCTCAGAATCGCACGTCGTCTGAAGGCACTGCTCTGGAATATTATCAAGAATATTCCAAAGCCTTTCACAGCAAAAACCGGGTTCTAACATGTATAAATTAAATAAATAAATAATTTTCCAAAATACATATGGTGGAATCGTATAGTGGGAGAATAATATATATTATAATCGCATCCAATGTAAAAATCATCCAAAAATGACATGAAAACACAAGATACTAGTTGGTTCACATAATATGAGGGGGAGTGAAAAATCACTTCTATAGAGAATGAAATTGTTGACTGAATATATAAGATGAGTATCACTAAAAAATAAAATTTCATTTATCAATGGTTTCAAATACACCCTTCACCTGGGAAAATTAATTTATCTTATCATCAATACTACTAGCTACAATATCTATAAAACACATGTTGGTGTTGAGTATAGTGAGAAATGTTTAATTTATCTTAGTTCCACATGTCAATTCATCAAAATCAATCAACATGTATGAATCTTTATCCACCTAAACACTAGAGACATCGTTCAAAGTCAATCATAAATCCTTAATTGGTAATTTTTAATTACAAAATTCCTTTATTGAATTTAAAATAGTTATAAATATAATTCCAAATTTAATGATGGGACCCCATCATAAAAATCCCACCTCTCAATTTGATTTACAACTCTCAAATCAATAGTACATATTATATATGGAACATCACATGGAATTTAATAAGATGGATTAACATGTGAATTTTTGGGACAACTTCAAAACTGCATATAGTGGAAAATCCTTATACGAATATCATCAAAAAGAAACAAGAATCTTGTTGGTCCTACAGGTTTAAAATTCATAGTTCTCCTCACATATTTCTCTTTATCATATTCCATGATAAAAATTTTATCATAGATACTTAATATAATATCTATTATTTGGGGAATGTTCAATCCCATGGAATTAAAATCCATCATAAACAAATCAAATATTAGTTAATGTGTAATTTCATTAATTTCCAATAAATATGAATGATGAATAACTAATCATACATATCATCTATTTAACTAAATTACACTGATCATGTTAAAATTCTAATGAATTATTCCAACCACTCAATACATGCATTAAAAACAATTATCTAAACACTAATGGATAATTAGATTACATAAGATATGTTTGATTTAATGGAAATAGAAAAATGAATCATAAACTACATCATGATACAAAATAATTTTGAGATATTTCCCAATTTCCATACAACCATGATTCACCAATAATTTCCATCCCTAGTCCCTGATAAGATATCCCATAAATACAAGATCCAAGATAAATAATTATCCCATATATTGACCATGTATAGATTTCTTCAAAATTAATATATAAATATACTTATTTAGTTATTTATTATGTCTTCCTAGTGTTTATATCAACATTTTTTTCATAATACATCACAATTTACACGATAAGCCCCTCGGATAAAATTCTTCACTGTTCAGATTTAATCTGTGGATCATTATTTGTAGAAAAAAATTTAATAGTTCTACATTTTCTAAGGGAATATTATGGTGATTATCAAATAATTAAAGAATCCAAACTTATATATAATGAATCAATTTTATTATGATTAAAATTTAAATCACACTCCCATTATCTCCTAGAGAAGATGATATTAGTCAAATACAATATGATGCTATATAACTTTAAAAAATCAGTGATCTATTTCCCCTATAACAAATATCCCATTAAATATATTTTTAATTCATTTTAATAAATAATTAATCAATGAAGTTTTTGATAAATATAAAAGGAAATATAATTCTAGAAAGTGATGAAATATTATATTTCATGTATCAAATATGTGATTTTCATATGTACAATTATTTCATATGTATTTCACTTAAGATTTGTTTTGTGAAGATAAAGAGTTTGTTTCCATGACCAGTTTTAGTAATCACTATAATTCATTAAGATAGCTCAAGATTGATATAATTTTGGGAGGTTAGTTTCAAAATGTATTGTTTCATGAGAAAATATAAATTTCTGGACAATTATTCAGAGTCCATCATTGAAAAAATGAGGGCCTGAACATTATATTTATAGGTTAATCATGCAATTATCCCATTAATTCCACAATTACCATTTTAAATATTTAGAAGCACATTGAATTCTTAATGATAATATCCAATTACAATGGGGGAATTTTTTATCCCTTTGAAATCATGGATTATTTTCTATTGGATATCAAGTTTAAAAATCAAATCAAATATTTCCATAATGTAATCTATTGGACAATTGATAATCAATAAGTTTTTTGTACATTCCTTTTATTTGAATATATTTAATAAAATGACATCAAACATAGACATAAAAATTTATCAAGAAAAACATATTAACTTTATAATAGGATACAAATAATTATTTCTAATTTTTTTGACACTTGATCTACCAATTCAGGAATTATTCCCCAATTATTTATTTTATAGACTAATTGTTGACAACAACTCAATGTAACTCCAAATATATTATATCTATTGAATAATTGTTTTCCAAATTTCAAAAGTAATATAAATTTATACAAAAATAATTCGACCCATGTGATATTAATTTTGGTCCACTTATCATTTCTCAATCCATTTATACATACAAAAAATGTATCATTACAATCAATGTAGATTCTAGGGGTAACATACCTTAAAATCACCTTAATTTGAGAGATACAAATAACCCCTCCACAAAATATTTAATCGGGATTTATAACCAAATAAATATTAAAAAGGAAAATGATAAAGGCGTTTTCATATAGACTATTTGACAAAACATGAATAGTGTATGTGAAATAGATAATTCCTTTTGGTGATGGTAAAATAAATCTATTGTTTTAAAATATATTAAAAATGTAATAAAAAAGAGTTACATTGAATATTTCTAAGCACATAAAACCCATAAAAATGAGCATTAATGACTAAGGGACCATTTCTAGAAGATTCTCTAATAAAATTAGGGGTTATATTATTTATAATTTTAAATATTGAGAAAAATATCAAAAATAATACATTTAATGAAAAATGAAAATCCACTTAATGTAGTTCTTTATAATGTTGTTTTTGAGAGAAATGAAATAAAAAATCATCACTATATATATAGATATAACCACTTTATTAATCAGGTACTATAAAATAAAATGATTCAAATAAAAAACAATAATCAATCAAATAATTATAAATCTAAAAAATAACTTTTTTATAATTGTAAGAAGTTTTGTTTTTTTACCCGTGATAGAAAAAAATATGCATAGAAATATATAATTGCATATTTTCTTTCAAAACATGTGTACTGGCCTCAAAATAATTCTACTGAAATATATTTAATATATAATTACAAAAATTATAAATTCCATGTGTTTATATATATGAATGTATATGTATGGTAATAAAATAATTTTTTAATGCTATAAAAAGCATCATCACATGGGATACATTGAGGTACCAAATAAGATGAACTAGGGGTAACATTATCCATTCTACGTAGTGTAAATGTCACATATTAATCATGATTACTGACATGAATTGGTAGTTAGGGATGAAAACATGGTGATGGGAGATGAGAGTAGAGGTTAATGTGAGAAACCCCGCCCAAGAAAAAATAAAACCTACCCAAACGGTCCTCTAGGTCATAATAAATAGACACACCCAACCATAGAACAATATTTTTTTATTTTCATGACTTATTATAACCACCACTAATACAAATTTATGTTTTGAGTGACTTCTAAATTTAATTTATAATAAACATAGGATAAAATTTTCTACAACAATGTATCATAAAGATCATTTATCCTTTTTATTTTCTTTCATAAGACATTAAACATGTGAAATTAACAATAAAATAATCTACAAAAAATAATCCAATTTTTTTTTTAGAAATATGGTTTTCAAAAACCCTATAAAAATTTATATTATCATCCGCAAGAATATTCATAGATTTCTGTTGGGATAAAAAATCTATCATATGAATTTATTTTAACATATTTTTTCATAATATATTATAGAATATCCACTGAGAAATCTATGCACTCATACCTAAAACAAAGATATTTTCTATTTCTAATTACTTATTAAGTAATATAATATATTTCCCATATCATATTATTTATAAAAAAATATTCCTTAATTTGGGACCTCAATGAAATATCATTAAGTTTCACCCACCATAATATACCTCTTTTTTAGACATAAATAGCCAAATTATACTCACCCCATGAGTTCTATATCCTCATGAAATTGATATTTTTTAGTTGATTGTCTATTTTGACTATAAAAAAAATTAATGATCAAGATGATAGATTGAAACAAAAAAAATTAAATATACCGAGGAAAATAAACTATAGACGATATATGTAATTATCTTCCTAATATATATATATATAACTTATTAGTTCCCATAGGTATCTCATCTTAATACCCATATCTATAAAATTAATAATAGATTAAGAAATGTAATTTTAAAATAATATCACACAATTGTGTAATGTTGACTGAAAAAATGACTAATTAATTCATCACCCAAATAAAAACATTTTACCTTAGTTTTATGGTCATTTATTGAGTCTAAAATAAGGGTGATATTCATTCAACCTTATAGAATTTATAAATCAATACTACCCATGATGTTTCAATCATTAAGATAGTAATACAATAAAGATAATATTAATACCAAAAAATGGACCATTTACTAAAATGTGATCATAGTGTAATAACATTCACATTATTTCATCATTTTATAAACTACTCCACATTCATAAAAATCATAAAACACATCGGAATTTATAAAATTTCATAACTCATTTAATTAAACCCAATATAATCACATATAATTAATATAATAAAAATAATTTTCATAAATTTTAAATTCTTTTTGAAATAATATTCTTATTTAAATATATATTTTTATTTTTATTTTGGTTTCTTATATATTTTAATACAATAGATTTAATTTTATCATATAACATAACATGTAAATATTACTTGGTAACACTTGAAATGATGATCATATATAATTATTCATATAATATTAACAACAAATATTAATTTTCATTATTTTAAATTCATATTAAATATAAAATATCATAATTATAAATAACGAAACATGATTAGATCACATTTAAACATTCTATGTCTATTTAATATGCTATAAGAAACTCTACCTTTATTTTTGGAAACAAATTATTTTAATTGAAATGAATTCTATTCAATGACCTTCTTACATTTACTCATACCATAATTTACATTACCATTATCATTATAACTTAATTAAATAGTTTATACTTCTATTTTAACATGTATTTTAATCATTTCCATTTTTGTATAATATAAAATAATTATTTCATAATCAACTAACATTTTATATTCATATTAATTTCAATAGTGGAATTTTATTATTTTAAATTCAATATCATATTGATGTATCATAATAATATACTCAGTATAAAAAACACAACACTTATGAACATTTTTAATGATCAGTAAATTTAATTTCAAATACCCAAAAACATTATCTACAATAGGATAAGTGTTTACATCCTATGAAATTATCAATATATCCTTCATCATGGTTTTCCCTCATTTACCTACTTTAAAAACTAATATGGACTTGATATTAAATACCTAAAATACATATATCTATTTCCCAATGTTTCATAATCCGTATAATTAAAAAAATTATAATTTCAACAATATTTTCAAACATGAATATCCATGTCAAAAAAGTAATTGTTTATTTATTTCTGCCAAAAAAAATAGAATGAAACTATTATTCAAAAACATTTTGATTCAAATTTCTCATCAATCTAAATTATATTTTCTTCCATATTCAATCATTTTAAAATTTAATTCATAAAACTAATTTATACCAATTTTCATCATAACATAAAACAAGATTCATTACCTCATGGTTTTCCATCCAATCCCATGGTTTATGAAATATGGTATTTTAAATAATATTCTAATTTTATTGGATAAAAAAATAAATGTATCTTACATAGATGTAATATATATAATAACCCAGATAAAAATTCTTTATAAGACCCAAATATATCACTAGGTATTTAGTTTACATAGTTAAATCCACTAACTAGTTAATGGAATAATTCATCCAAAGCATTAAACATAATATTTGAGGTATTAATGGTGTATTTTGAAAACAAAATCACTTTTCATTGGGTTTCCATAAATTTATATTCATAAACCTATATGATAGTTCTAATATATCATTATATGAATAAATAAACCATTAATATTTAATGTAATGTTTTTTAAGAAGAAAATATAATTTCATAAGGAAAATAAATAATTTAAGAGGTAGACCATTGTAAAAAGCCTAGATACCACTATGTACAGGACATAAAATTATGAATAATGTGATACAAATTATATGGGTCACTATCTATAATTTTGTACCCTCCATTACTCAAAAAAATTTAACATAAAAATACATAAAAAAAATTAATTGGTAATGGGGGATGTGTCATGTTTCCCACACTATTGAATGCTATTTTACATAGCCAAAACTGGCAGGGTAGAATACTTATATGGTTGTAAGAACTATTCATGTGATACATTACATATTGGTTGACGTGATCTATGTTCATGTACACAAAAAATCACAACATTATCAATACTATAACATTAATAAGGGATTACCCATAGATAAGAATTTTTAAATTGAGTATTCAATTGTGACTAATCAATATGTGAATTTTTATGATGTTGTCCATGTGAAAATGAATAGGTTACTATAGAGTGATTGATTGAGTACTCAACATGTACTACTCAATATAGAATGATTTTAATTGAGTAACCATTATTTACTCCTCCATAAACACAATACCACATTTACTAGATCGAGCAAGATATCACTTACAAAATAACTATTGCAACCGATATCATTAATTGAGAAAACATCAGAGTGGAATATGATTTCATATACCTCATTTATAGAAAAAACCTTAAATAAAAAACATTATCAACACATAAATCATTTAATTTTTCTATTATAATTCATAATTTCGTATAAAACACTATAAAACGCCTAAAATATATACCCAAAGTCCAATGACTCTTACTTAAACCTTTTGTTTTGAAAATTTAATTTATGAATAAATTTCATTCATATATTTGTATTGATATTTCATTACAAAATTCAGAATATCATGAAATTTTATATAAATTATAAAAAAATAATTTAAAAAATAATATCATATCATTATATCATTAATCATTTCTTAATTCAAATAATATTTATTTAATGAAGTATCTTTGTATGGAATGTTGTTTTATATTTTACTACAATCAAAGAAAATTAATATAAGTAATAAAACACTAAATCAATTTCAGAATAGGGTCATGGATTATTTCACCCCAATTATTTGTATTAATGTTAATTAAATCATAGGTCATCTTGTTTATTCCCAAATAATTTATTATATCAAATTTCAATTAAATTTCTTAATCCACATAAATTCTATAAATTAATATTTTCAAAAAAATTATCAAATTAAATAAATAGATTAAATTTGAATTTCATTCTAGAAAAATACACCAAATTATATCTATGAAATCCAATTAATGAAATATAATTTTGAAAACTAGACATGGAATTAAATTCATGTTTATCATATTCTAAGAAATACATATTATATTGTTTTCATATCTATAGATTAATTAATAAAATCAAATTTCTATATTTCTAATTTGTAAAAATATTTATATTTATATCCCCTTAATTAAAATAAATATATTTCATTTCAGTTCATAAAATAATTCATAGAAGTTATAAATTTGAATCACATACCAAACTTAAATAAAATTCTGTTAAAAATATTTTAAGTCATAATGAGATAACACACCCTATATAACCGCCAATATCTCCCATAACTCATGTCTTACATTACGAAACACTCAGTTTAGTCATTTTAATTTTGTTCTAATGATATTAGTCTTGGTGTAGAATTCTATTAGTTCTTTGATAATATACCTTTGGATTTGTGGATTGGGATTACAATGCATGTTTGTGAGGATCGTCATTCAACCCATCCTTAAGAGGATTTTTTTGTGTAATAGAATAATTTTAAGAGATTGTTTTAGTTTCAGTGTTGGTTATTTGGATGGTGTTTTTTAGTATTTATGTACAATGATTATTTTTACCAAGTCCTTATTTTCTTTTTATTGTCCGCCTTAAAATTTAATCCCAATATAAAGATTTCAAAATCCATTTTTTATAATATTTCATGTTAATCTTTAAGTGTATCATTATCCATCATTTTAATGGTACTCACTAAAATAGTTACATTGAATAAATAAATTTTTTCAAAATTTGTAATCAATGAAATCAAAAAATTCGATGTTTTTATTCAAATCATAATATCATAAGATACATTCGTACAAATTTATAAAAACTAAAAAAATATTAAATTTCCACAAGTGGAAATCAAAAATAAAATCACACCATAATTCCAAGGAAAACATAATAAATAATATATATATATATTTCAATTAAAAACTACTTATAACTATGTGATTGACAAAAAATGACTATATTTCCCCTATATTGTTCAATAAACCGATACAATGAAAAAAACAGGTATACCATACATCGTCAAAAAAATAAATTCTTCTGTACCCACATAGTATGTTGGGTATTACTATAATTATTTTTTTTATTTTTATATAAAAACTTTTATGTTTTTGAAATCATATTTACACACCTTTCATAGACTAAATTCCCAATAAATACATCAGATTCCATTTTGTAGTGAGAAATCTGGACTCCAACTGTACTACCCAATCAATAGTTCCCCAATAAACATTTTTCCTTCCATTATCCCCTGAGTATGATATGTAGTATCAAGGGTTAACAAAAAATCATTGAGTATCAAATTATCCAAAAATACAATAGAAAAAATTAAATATTATATAATAATATTAAATAACGTTCATATAAATGTAAAATAAAAAGGGGAAAATTTATTGTCTATATGTCATTTATATAAAGCATATATCTGGATTAATATCCACGAGTCAATCATATAGAATGATACATTAATTAATAAAAATATGAATACCAATGGGGATTATCATGATTCATTATTAATCTCTTAGTAATTTAAGACTACATCTAATATATCATTGATCAATAGAATTTACCAACACTTAACTATGTTCCCCTTACAAATATTATTAAAAATATAATAAAATATTAATGTTCAATAAGGTATTCATGAAGGGTGTGAGTAAGATGTCTCCATAGAATTTTATCATATAGCCTCATGTATAATCTATAATACAAATAGAATACATGAGTATATATATAAATATATGAGCACATTATATCCAAATATACCATGTTCATTGACATAAAATTAAGAAAAATGATTTAAAATCATTATATATCACTGTTTGATAACCAATGAACCATGGTAATCATATATTCATGAATACATTATTAGGAATCCATATGATCATATTTTAATAAAAATTATCTCAATAAATATTATAAAAATGTCTTTATTATATCTATATCTGAGTTAACTATTCCTCAGAAATCATATTGATCCTATATCAATGGGTAACATCATATGGATATCTTTTATTATTATAGAATTGTGGAAAAAATGTACGAATTATTAGAATATTTATCTTATGGGTTGTATCATGTCATAAAATTCCCATATGGTTCCTATTATAGTTTTTCGTTTAGAATTATATGGTTCTAGTGTCTTGAATGGATCCTATAGATTCTTTCGAAGAGTTACATATTCTCATGTTATGTCACCCAAATTATAAATGAATTAATTTTTTTTATCCATCAATATCAATAAATTACACAATATCACACCAGAAGAAGGATTTTAAGCCCAGAAAAAAATAATGAATAAAGTTAGTAAAGACATAAAAATCATCAAAAACATAAATTATAAGTATGTGAGTACACTAAAATATAATCATAACATTAGTTGAAAGTAACACTTTTATACAATGAAAAAATTATATAAATATGAGCATAACATAAAAATCATTCATTGATATCTAATTTCACAATATCATATATTAATATGAATATCATATCAAAAATAGATATTAATGAAAAATATAGATTAAATTATCTTTAGTCATCTTAATACACAAAACTAAAAATATATCCCTTGAAAATATCAATACATACCATAAAATAGCTCCACTGTCATTACATTATGTTCATTCCACCAATTATTTGTAGAAATTAGTTCATTATATACTAAATTTTTACCCCTACAGACCTGATGCTAAAATTGAGTGACTACATCACCAGCGGTTCCAACTACCATTCATCATTAGGAAAAATATACATCATAATTAAAAAAAATGATTTTTTTCTTGATAGTTTAACTAATCATTCAGACAGAATTCCACAAAAAATATTCATATAGACCAAAGGGATACAATATTAATTGGTGACACAATGATATTTATATTTCGGAATAATTTTTTTTCAAATAATAATAATTTATATAAATATATAATTATGTATTTGGAAAAATATGTTAATCATTATGTTTTAATTTTCATATTTCTCAATCATAGGATTTACATCCACACACAAATGAGTATAGAAACTATTGGTATATTTTTATATGACTAACATGACATATACCACTTCATAAATGAGAATATAACTAACAAAATCATCATATTATTAGAGGTCCATATAATCCTATATATGCTCCAAAAAAAGAATATAAAAATATAACATAATGAATTTGTCACTAAGATTTACAATAAGGATTACCATAGCCTCATTACCCATATTAAGCTATGATCACATGAAATAAGATTCTATTTTTTGAACGATATTTTATTGTATAATTAGGTGATAATGAGATATAAGTGTAAATAAGAGAGTAATAGTGGAGACCTTCCCCCATCTGCATTACATCCCAATACAAATCACCCTTTTAACATAATAGAAACAACCATAGTATAATTATTATAATATTCATATAAAAATACATAATAAAAATTTTGATGCACAATCAAAAAAAACCTAAGATATATAAAGTAAACAACGACACAAAAAAATTAAACCCATCGATTTTGAATCAATATTTATTGAGAAGAAAACATTAAGATCTAAATATGAAGTGGGATTTTGGATATAAACAATTTCATATTTCATATCATGAAAAGTATGAGAACTGAATATTGAAAAATGATTTATTTTAAGTAAATACTATTGTTTCATATTTAAGGGAAGATCATGAATAATCAAGAGTTCTAAAATGAAAACATCAATTATTTTTTTTAAATAGTTATATAAACAACTTTTATTGGTATAGACACATTTTTATTTACTATTTTTCTTTAAATACCTCAATGCATCATCTTGGTATGTTTTGGGAGTGGTTTTTTTGTTGAAAAATCCAGATAATTTCAAGTGAGTATGGTTGGTGTTTTCCAATGATAGGTTTTTAAGGTGTCATAGTTTCCTAGTGTTTTCCAATTTTTGGTGCCTAGAAATATAGAACTTGTGTGAATAATGGAGAAGGAAATATTTAAAGGATGAGGAATGAGGATCCCCTGACATGGATCATGTACCATGTCCGAGAACGGTACGCAACTAGGTACCAGACAATGGGAATGGTAAATGGATGAGGTTCACCAATCTGAAAACAGTTCACGACTGAGTGACAGTGTAGTTTGCAGATGGGCTGAGTTCAGAAGAGTAATTCGAAGATTTAGGAGAAATGGTGGAACACAAATCACGTAGGAAGACGGTTCGTGGACGACTTGATGTTCGCGGTGGCTTGAGATTCAAAACGCGGTGGGGGTTGTATTGAATCATGATTTGGTAAATCTCGATTCTGTGGATTAATCAAGTATCTTTTCATATATATGAAATGTCAATCCCACTGATTGCTATGGAAATTGAACATCATTAGAAAATATATTTTCATTATGGATTTTAGCATGGAATAAAGGTAGTTCGCGAAGGGAGAATCTCGATGGAAAATGTGGTTCGTACTGAAGGTGATTCGAATGTTTCATAACCCAGAAAGTATATGCGGTGCATAGAGGAGGAAGTCTGATACCCTGAAGGTGTAGTATTGGTACACAGAGAAGTAATCTCGAGTATGCGAGATGGAGAATTCCACAAGCAGTATACATAGGGGGAGATCCAGTACACGAAAGTGAAGGAAACCCGAGAACAATAATCAATTCGTGGACAAAGAGTGATTTCACAGAGAAGGTTCGCTGAGTCGGTATGTGGCATCAGTACATGATCATGAATGCGGAGGCAGTCCATAGATGAATTGCAGCTCATGGAAGTGGCATAATTACATAAACAAGGTTTCATGCGTACCAAACCCGGTACTCAGTACTCTAGATGATCAGGTGGTTTGATATTTTCACAAGAAAGCTTTCAAAATCTTCAAATCAGTTTGAGAAATTATTTTCTGATACCTAGAAGTACCTGAGAAGGTGGAATTCATCTGCGTGTGAAAAAGGAACTTCAACAGAGCATATACCTATAGTTGAGGATGCATGAGTTCATGAAAATTTGGTCATCTAAAAGCCTATAAACTATGATTGACCTATAAGTCGATAAACTGTGAGTGTATTCTATTCAAAGAGAATTTAGTGAAGGAAGTGAGAAATGAAGACCCTTTCCACTAGAAGTGAGCCAGTGAAATAGGCATAGGGATTGACCCATAATAATACACAGAGCAGACTCTAATCCATGTAAAGGCAGTGATCCTGGTTATATTAGATCTCGACCGAACATTGTACTCATTATTGGTCATGGTCCTTAGTGAATTTGGTAAATTAGCACATTGTCATTGTATGCTCCATGGATGTAGCCCAGTGAGGGTGAACAAGTAAAAATCACTTTTTCTAGTTTATGATTTCATATATGTGTTTATATTGCTACAACAGTAAGAGAGAATTGATTTTTGTGTAAAAACCAAACAAGATCCCAAAAGGGGAAAGGTTTATTGTATCATACCCATATTCACCAACCCTCTATGTGTATTTGACCTAGTGGACACAACACTCTTTTTTTAGAGTGAATTTGTCTTCAATTTTGGTCTTTACTATTTGAATTTAGTGCATTTTTTTCTATAATGACAAAAGGGAAATAATTTGAAGTTAATGGGACAAAATTCAGGTAACATAATGGAGTATTTATAGACAATGAATATATTTTGTTGATAATATAATATTGTGTTGCAATATATACTTTTCATAATATTGAGAGGCTTTATATCTAATAAATATTATTTTATTTATGTTTAATCAGGTAAAGTTTTTATTTTATATATTATATGGTATTTTTAAGTGTATTTTTATGATTAATCTTGAATATTTTTATTGTTTTCTATAAATTGTTAACATGAACCACTTTTAAGACATCAGATGGAAGTGAGTACATGATAACCTCATACCCAAAACCATTTTTCCTAGTTTAGTGCACTTTATTTCTAGTTAATCATGCTTTTTTATAAAATTCTGGTATTAAATTAAAAAATCTGTTAAATTTCATGTCAGGATTTGGAAATAGTGTTGGGGTACAATATATATGAACAAGGATTAGTTATTTATTATTAATGTATTAAAAAAATATTTTAAATTTTTTGAAAAAAAATGAAAAATTTGTATTTATTTTTGTATCCCATATGACTGATATTTACAAATAAAATCTATATGGAAATAGGTTTAAATTTATTTTTATTAATTCGTTTACTATATATCATTATTTGATTAAAAATAATAAATATATTTATTTTAATTTAGATCCCTTTATTTAATGTTCATAAAATAGTTTTATATATTAATAATTATAAATGATTATTAAAGGATTGGAAAAGTTAAATGAGTATTTTAAATTATAAAATTTTATTATTAGGGTATTTTTTACCAATAATAATTATATCCAAATTCATATAACTAAATATTAGTGTAATGAAATTTTTTATAGTGAACCTATTTTTCAAATCAAAAGAAAATTAGATCATCCTGTTTAAATATCATCTACCTAATAAATTTGTCATTTTATTTTGATATAAAAAAAGATATATTTTTTACATAAACACTCAATGAATTTGCAACCAACATTTATGGAAATTATCATTCCCCGTGTAATTTTTAGCATAAATATTTTTGAATGAATTCAGCACCTGAAACATCATTTTTTCTTTATACCTTCACAACTTATTTTCATTAGAATAAAATTAAACCTAACCATTATAATGATTAGCAGAATTTTATATAATATCATTCATGTGTAATAAAATCTATTTAAATTCCTCTATAAAATCATTGGACACCAAAATTGATGCTACCTTGACAATTTTATTCATTTTGTACAAAACCATAATTTTTCTATAAGCTACCACAATGATAGAAGATTTATTCATGTATATATACTTCCCACCAAGACCATGATGAACTCTATCTTCACATGTAAAAAATCCTATACTATATATTTATAAGATTTATTATTTACTCCTCAAAAATAAAAATATATTTATTTATTTCAATTATCCTCTGGTGTTTATCCACCCAACCTCTATTTTTTCATACAGTTTTTTCATTTTTTAAAAATAAATTATATATTCTATCTTAATATCTTTTTAATATTTTGAATGAAAATATATCTATAATATAATCTTGGATTTAAAATTTGAATAATCATCAATTCTAATTTTATACAATCATCGTTTCAATGATCCTCGTCTCCACCATCATTTGATAAATTATAATTAGCTATATTATCCTTGACTACACCTTCAAAAAATATACATCTTCACTGGATATCTATGTTAATACAAAAACCCCATTTTTACTCTAATGGAAGTCATAACATAAAATATATATTTAAACCACGAATTTTTCTTCATATCTTTATAACAATCATATGTGATCGAAAGCATGACTTTTCTATAAATTTAAATTCGTTTTGAGACTAGAGTTATTAGAAATGGACTTACAAACACTAGGAGAAAAACTATTTTTTTAATTTATACTCCACCGGATAGATTTATAATTATATTAAAATTTATAATATTATAAAAATATATCATATTGATCATATATTTAATCTCTAAATGTATCTCCTGACATTAATACAAATTGTTCCTCTTACCAGAATGAACATTCTAACATCATCACGTGATAAATTAAATTAACATGGATCATTTTTATTCATTCATTATTATACCTATAATATTAATAATAAGTGTAGTATGTCTTGGGAAACAATATTCATATTGTGGAATCAATATCTCTTTATATTTTATACTTGGAACTTTTTCCTAATTATCAATGATTTATTTTCAATCGTCGATACCCCCCACACAATAATAATCTATATATATTATGTAATATAAGGGTTGAATAACACATTGTTATAATCCCCATATCATGTACATATTAAGGAAAATAATCTGGAAATTTTGAATCCTAGTGTATCAATTACATAGATTCATAAATTACAATATCTAAAATAAATATAATATCTACATCTTCTTTCAAATTTCATCTCATGTCTCCCCCACTCTCCCTTTTTTTAAACCCACCTATCATTTTTTACAAAGGATAAGAACCCTATTCTATGAAAAAAAATTATTTTTAATAGTATAATCTGTTTTATATTAATCTTTTAATCTATATTTATTTATGATGTATTTTAATTTTATTATAAAAAGTTTCATAATGTATTATATAAAACAAAGATTTCAGTTATACATTTAAAAATATTTTTCCCAAAAATCTGAAAAATGTGAAGGATAAATATATTTCTCAAAGATGAATTATATTTTTACCTACATAAATATATACTTAGTTATTTATTATTATACAAATTTATATGTTTTTTAATCTATGTATTTATATTGAAACTTTATATCATTAATTTAACACTTTTATGAAACATGAATTTGGTTTTTCATTTTGAAAAGATATATGTTTTATTCTATAAATTATTTTTTTCTATTTATTATAAAGATTTATTGAAAAAGAAAATTTTAAAATTTTAAAATTTTAATTTTATCAAATGAACCTCAATTTTGGGTTCATTAAGTCAAAATTACCTTCGGGTTAATTTTTTTTGTTTTTTAAGAATGTTTATTTTTTACTGAAAAGTAAAAAATAATCATCTGAATATATTATATATTATGTTATTTGTATTGTGTAGAAATGAATCCAATTGAAAAATTATTACATGAAAATGTACATACAATTTCATATAAAAACTATATAATTAATATAAATGATTTTTTATGTAATGATAAATTTGGAAATTTTTATTTTTGCTGATGAAATGATTGTCCAACAATTGGAAAGTCTTCAATTCTATTTATACCACCATATTTAAGAGTATAATTTTTCATAACCATAAATCATACTAGTTAATTATTATATTTTTTTAATGTTTTTATGAATATATGAATTATATAACAAATATGATATTAAGGAAAATGTTGGCCGCCACAGTAATAGTTGGAATTATATAAAGTGTTAAATCAAATGATAATACATTAAATATAAAAATATCATATCTAAAAGTTTTTTATAAAGGGATTATTGACCTATCCTTTTATGATATTCAATAGTTTTGAAAATTATTTTTTTAAATAACTATTTATTTATTTTAAATTAAGAATTTTTACAAATAAGAGACTCTCTCAATATTAATTTTTCAATAATAATTTCAATATAATGAAAAGGATAAAAATAAATCTTGAATTTATTGAGATAATAATTTTTATAATGAATAAAAAAGTATAATATTTAATTTAATTATAAGTTTAAAACTAGTACTATTATATTAAACACTATCATTGACACTATCCTTGTGCATGGTTTAGAAAAGCCAATGTATTCAGCTTTTAATGTATTTGAAGTGATAAGGCTGGATAAATTATGTTTTTTAGGAATTTTATGATTTTATATTATCCTTATTTAATTAATTGAAAGATAAAATTTTAATTTCATAGTTATCCATATATTTATTAATGAAAAATTATTTGAATAGTCGTGGAATTGATTTTAAGGGTATGGTGTGATAATAATATATTTTTAATTGATTTTAAGAAAGTAAAATTATTATAAAAATAAGTGTGGGGTTGTAAATAAAATAAAATTTCATACATGATCCATTTGTGAGCCACATTTCATCTTAAAATTATAATGATTCCCCTAGAAACTAAATATTTTGGAAGAAACCATAGAATTGTTTCTTCAAAAGTGACTAAATATTAATTTTCCAAACACAAATATGAGTTAATGTTTCATAAATATTATAAAAAGATCCAACTATATACGTAAATTATAAAATATCTAGTCCAATGGTGTTATAAAAAATCTCTTCATCAAAGGCCATATGAACAATCAAACAGTGGATACTCAATGATTAGGGTATGGGTTTCCAATCAACTCTCACATTTAAAAATTGTTATTCATTATCCTAAAACCATATTAAATATCCACTTAATTTTAATTATATACTCCAATAATATGATATTGAAATATAATTGATCATTTTATGATGGGTTTTCATTTGTTTAGTCTCACCAAACACTTTCCTTTAAATATTTACTATATCAAAATATGGTTTTTTATAACATTAATTTCAATTATATTTTATGAATACTCTTTATCTTTTGTATATAATACTCAAAATTTCAACTAAATTTTTTTTGTAATATATATTTTTTTATAAATAAAATGACTACTATTTTTCTTTTCATTTAAATACTTTTGAAAAACATCACCCACTCAAGTTGTTTTACATAGCTTACCTAAACCTGAAATTTTCATGAATTAAATATTCATATGGATATTCATAAAAATTTAATTTATGATTTAAAATAAAATAATTTTTATTACTATCATTCTAAATTATTATATTATCTAATATAACAAATGAAATTAAATATAGATAATAATATTCATTTTACATAATAGAACCATGATTATTGAGGTTAGTTTTAATGTTTCTAATAAGTCGATGAATTGATAAACATACATAATTATAGAATGATATGGAGTTTATAAGATTAAACATTAAGAAAAATTGATAACATTGGAAAATGATCTTTTATCATTACAAATATACCAATCATATTGTGAGATTATGAACATATTAACTCCACAAAAAGATGGGTGAATTATACAAGAATTAGTAAATAAATGAAATAAAAGTGATAATATTTAGGGATAAAAAATGAAATGAATATGAAGAAATTATAAAAAAAATATAAAATTATTATTCATGATTGTAGAGAATGTACAAAAAAATTCCAAAACCACAGGGTATGTAGATTCATAACTCAATATTCTTTCTCTAGGTTATATCACATCTTCATTGAAAATGTTATACCATGAATTTTTGTTTTGTAACTTTTTATATTTTAATATTTTGTTTCCAAATATTTTATTAGTATTAATATTTATCACATAAACTTTGAATCAAATTAATATCACTAATGTTTTTGATATATTTCAGGGTTTCTCTTTCTCGGTCCGGATTTAATGAGACATATTCAATATTGAGCACAATTTATTTTTTTTATATGGTATACCTCTTGACCCATGAATTTATTTTTAAATATTATATCATGGAATTAATTGGATTTGTAACTTCATGTATTTAATTAATTATAAATTTTTATTATTCATGTATAATTGATGTTTTAATTGTTTTTATATGAATTTCACTTAATTAAGACATGTTTCTAGTTAAAACCTGATTTTATATTATAAAGTGTATAAAGTACTTAAAAAATATTATATCATGGATCTCGTTATACTAAAGGTAAATTATGTTATTTCTTATGTTCTAAATTTCAATGGGGGTTTTATTTTAAAATCCATTGGGGGTTTATTTTGAATCATTGAATTAGTTGTCTCAATAATATTATATTTTTCAAATTAAAATATTTGTTATCGATTATTTATAAGGGCTATGAAATTCTGATAAAAGGTTCTATAAGAGAAATTCTTTACATTTTTTGCTTGGGTAACTATTAACTATCTTTAAAAAAGTAAAATATATTTTTTTCATTTACTAATTAATTGATCATTGCCATAACCAAGTCCTTTAATTATTATTATTATTCTTTAATTAAATTGTTTTAGAATTATTCAATTGAAATAAATTTCACATTTCACTAGTAAATTTTCACTTCCCAAAATGGATATTTCTTCTGGATTTTAAAAAATATTTATCATTCAATAAGAAATTTAGTTTTCATACATGTAAACATCCATTAATTATTATTATTTAATAATGGTGTTTTCTATTTATACCATCCATGTTCATTCTATTGATGTATTATTATGATGTTTAATGAAACTGTTAGCAGCCTTATTTCATTCAAATAGGTTAATCAAGATACAAAATAGTGATTCACTTTTTTGGTGGGTTTATTTTATATTAAATGATAATATTTATTTTATTCAGGTTATGGTTTGTGTAAATTATATATAATGACTGTAGGGATTATAATATCCCCTAATAAATTGAGTAATGATTTATTCTCTATTGAAGACATATTAAAATTGAGCAATTATGTTAATAAGAAGTATTTGTTGTTATAATAATTTTATTAAGATAATTTCCTAATGTACATTAATTATTTATCTATGAATTCTATGTGAATTTTATATCTATTTTGAAACATTTTTTTACATGGGTGATAATAATTTTTTCATATAAATCTTACTTTATGATATTCCAATTATTTATTCCACAATATATGAATAATGACTTATGAAATAATGCATATGAATTTCATATTTTATGACCAAGAACCATACTTTTTTCTCATATAAAAATAATCATCCGATGATAACAAATTATCTAAGATTTTTATCATTTTTATTTTCCCAAACTAAGAATCTTGATCCCATAGTTATTATGTTTCCATTTATCTAATTTATAATGATGTATATTACATGGAAATTTTTTTATAGACAATCCAATATGGATAATATTATGGAAGATGTTTATGGCCTTATATAAAATAATAAATTCTCGATATAGTGTGAAAAAAATCCAATTTAAAATGAAATGCATTTGTTTTTCTTTAAAATCGTTATCCCCAATTTTCTAAATATTTAACCTAAAATGAATTCCATTAAATTAGTTAATATGTATTTTTTTATTTTAATAATGAGATAATAGGATTTCCTTTCATTAGTTGGTATCATATCTAGAATATAGAGTACTATTTCAACCATTGATCAAAGCATATAGGTATGGGCATTATAGTTTGTATCAATATTGGGTGAAGATTAATTTATAGAATTATATGTATCATTTTGATTATATTTAAATGTTTTTTGGAATCCATCACTCATTACTATTTCAAAATATGATCATATGTGCAAAGGAAAATACACCATATTTTATTTTATATGATGAGATATTATGGTGGTTAAAATTAATTTGAGAGGTGACTATTGGATTTTGGTGGATGACGGAGGTATATGTAAATAATAGGATTAATATGTCATATTTTATCCTGGGTTATTATGGGTGTAATTTAATTATAATATTTTTGGGATATAATTTGAAACGTATAGATATCCTCTAACTTTTAAGATGTTATTTTATGTTTTGATAATTATAATAACAGTTCAGGAAACTTTTGGGAACGTTATATGATTTTGATGAATGGAAGGTAATTTATATTATAGTATTTTATATCAATGTGATTGATATTATTTTAAGAATAAATTTTGAGGTATCTTTGGGAGGACGATTTGATTTATATGCATTTTTAAGGTTAGGTTAATTCATTTTATTTTATGATGATATAATTATATTTAGGAAAATATAAAATTTTGGTATATAATTTTTGGATAGGGATTTTATTGTTGATATATGTTGATTATAGATATATTTTATGTTGAACATGTGATTAAATATTTATAAATATTGGGTATAACACAATTCCCTGAATAATTTGAAATGTTTTTATTATCTTTATATGTGGATTAATTTTTGATGAATTTTATGTGTTATTTTCAATTTTTAGAGAAAAATGTATTATTTCGTATATGATGGTATAACAATCCAAACATCTAGGAAAATTCCTTTTTGTGATATGGGTATAGAGGGTTCATAGAGTAGGCTTAAGTGAATTTGGGTTGATTTTTTAGATAGAATTATGTAGAATAATAGATTTATGAAATAAATGTTTTATTAATTATATGGGGCTTGGTTTGTGTCATGAATTATTTAATTCACACCTTCATTCATTTATTTGATGATGTAGTGAAATTCAAGGTTATGAATATTCATGGTGTAATGATATATTCTTGGTGTTAATGAATCAGAGGATTCATTGAAGAATGAACCTTCATTTTCCAAAAATTTTAGACTAAAACCATTCATGTTTTTATGGAAAAATTCATGAAATTATTTTTTGATTGCTCAAATATATTACTGTGTGAAAATTCATTTCTTATGTTTAATGGGTATTTTCCAAAATTCTCTATAAATAACAAATCCAATACAAATTCCAATATTTCTAATTATTTCTCCTAAAACACAAGTGAACTAGTGTGACGTTTTAGATTTCCTTATTACCAAATTTGTCTTATCATATCATGATTAATTTAGATATATAATACTTGATATTATGGGGGGTTAATAAATTATTTTTTTGTGTTTTTCAGAACATATATTTCATGAAAACTCTTTTTGGTATTTTTGATTCAAGTTGATAATCTATTTTTATAATGTAGTAATTCTGGATATTTTATTTAGGGTTCCTCTCATATGGACTAAATCTTATAACTTTCATCATCATAATCTTCTAATTCTAACCAACCCCATAATATTTGGGAAACATTGGTTGAGGTAGGGGTTATCTAAATATCCCATTAATAATTTGGAATAATATGTTCAATTAAACATGTTTTATCCCATATAACAATGTTATTATAATCTCATCATCAAATATTACCATCATTTTTTTATTTATAGGAAATGTTACATTGAAAGAATAGTAACAATAAATTGTAAAAATGAGAAATTTATGTTCATATTTATTGTAACATCCTACTACCGATCTGAAAGGTTTGTCTTTAACATTATCTTATTTTCTCTTTTTTGTTGACTATATAGGGATGAGAATGAATTTACAAGATACCTATAATGCTGAAGTCATATATTTTTTGGTTTCTCACCATTATACATCCTTTTCTACAATATTCTATAGGGTTTCACATCATGTAACAATTGTATAGGTTGTGTGTTGTTTTTATGATACAAGTCATGAAGGGATTCATGCTGTGAAGGATACAAATCATGAATTTACTTTAAATGCTTTGAATTATTTAGAGACCATTTTTGACCCATATCATTGGTTCTTAAATTATATTTGATATATTTTTTTGGAGGTTACAATATATAATTGTTTCACGGTGTTTATTAGTATTACAAGTCGTGTAATTCACCGATTTTTTTTAAAAATAATGTGTGGGTAGTTTTTTAATTATGGACCCCCTATAGTTTCATCTCCCTCTATATAAGCGCTACACCAAGTGATCCTAGAACCTTCAAACCCTTCTAGATCCTATCATTTGGCATTCTCTCATTTTACTGCTTATAGTGTGATTCACAGGTATGCATTCACTCTCTCCCACTTTGTCTCTCCCATTGTCTTCTCCTTAGTATTTCAATATGTCATCCTAAAATCAATGTACCTATATCACTTTTTTATGATTTCATATCTAGGTTTTTTTGAGGTATTTTTCACCTACCTTCTCATTGATAGGTTTTGTTTGAGTGTTTTAGGTAATATGTATGTGGTTCTGTCATATTTTTCTAAATTGATTAACCATGAATTTCTTTACATATTTCAATTTTCAATTTAAATTCCATTTCTAAAACATTAAATCAATTGGTTTTTTAAAAACCCATTTCTAGTGAATTGAGATATTTTAACTCGTATTGGAATGGAAATTGGGAAAAAAAACCCCAATTCCATTGGATTTGGGTTGGTTTATTGAAATTCGTTTATTTAAATTTAATGAAATGATTTCAATTAAATTGTTGATTTTTATTGTTGATATTAATTTGGAAAATTGATTTAATTTGTTTTTAATGGATTTAAAACATGTTAAAATATATTAAAATAGTTTTTATCAAAACATAGTGTTTTTTCTTTTTAATGAGGCATGTTTTTGATAAATAATAGTTTTGGTTTTAAATGAACAAAATGGAATTTGAAATGAAATAATGGGATTTAATTATATTTTATGTAGTCATAAAGTAAAATTCACATAATTTATAATGTATGAAAAAATAAAATCCTTAGGGAGTTGGGGAGTTATTTGGGCACACTCAATGAATTAAAATATTCTAAAGCAAAAATACAGCAGGACACATCCCTAATGGGTTGGTGACGAGTAAAATTTTTCCACTGTTACAAGGGTCATGTGTGTAAAAATATTTTTCGGATCACATAGAGAGTGCATAATCCTATAGCTGGAAATGATATCGTACCTATTTGATAGATGACCATGTTTCTCACAAAATATATATTTGAGATATAAATGCATGATAATGTTGATTAAACAAAATTTATTTCCTTCTCAAGTTATATAAACTATTTTATATAAATGATTTATTTGTTCCGCTGATTTAGAAATATTCAACCCCCTATAATTACCTTTCATTAAATAATTTTTACATTATTTGAACTTTTTATCATGATTTTTTTTAAAATGATTTGAAAATTTAAAACCAATTTTTTTTTAAAAAATTGAAATCATTCCATTGGTTAATCTATTATTGGAATCAATTATGGAATCCATGGTGAGACTCTATGGTTTTTTTAACTCTCACCATCATATTTCCTTCAAGTGTTTGTAGAAAATTTCCATCCATGTTCTGGAATGGGAAATTGATCTCATGGAGGTTGATCTAGTTGTTGATCATTGGACATGGTCAGTCGGGTCCTAAGGGACGTGGGATATTTTCATGTTTATTAGTTCTTGAGTTTTAGTACATTGGGATTTAAATCCCTATTTAATTCAGGTGCATTTCTACTAGTGGGGATTCTTATGTTATACATACGATGTAGTTTCATCTTATTCGGTTATTATTGGACAAAAATTTGATACCATGTGCATGTTTTATGATGCGAGCTGTCATTATCCAACCTGTGGTGATAACAAATTCCCTTCGGGATATGTCAGGACTGTATTAGGTATCAGGTTACTAGGGTATATAGGCTGGTTCATGACAAACAAGTGTCAGAGGAAGCGGTTGATATTTTTCTTCTAAATTAGTATACATTTGAGTAATCTTATCAGTACATAGGAGGAAGATACAATTTTCCATGAGGACATATCTCACCGTAATGTACTTTTTATATTTAGGGGTGGTTAGGGAATTACTTCTTGTGGATTTATTATTTACATTCCAAATTCTATTTTTGATAAACTGGAATCCAAATATTATTTTCCAATATGGTGGGAATAATGTCTATTATATCTCAGTTTCAGTGTTAATATAATTTTTATATTGTTGTCTGCTGATGTTGTGTAGCATCATGCATCTTAGAAGACATTCAAATAAGATTCAAGAGGAAGCTACGACTAGAATACATTGATTTAATCCACCAGTAGTCCAAAATCCTGGTGTGGTGATTGTGCACAATGTATAAACACAAGGATAGAAAGCAACTCCAGTACCAATTCAGGATCAAGCTATGCCTCCATTGGGGGATACTTGGAAAAATCATTCTCAGGATTTCCATTACTTTTACCCACCTTTTATCAAAGGCTCCACTGATCTTCATTGTGATGATTAATGTTTTGGAATGATATAACATCTATTTGAATTCATGGAGACACCATACATGATCAAGGTAATGTGATCCAACATAGTGTTTGTGGGACCGAGAAGGAGATGGTGGTACATGATGGTAATAGAAAATAAGTATGAGAACATAGAGTGAAAATCCTTCAAGTTTCATTTCACTGACAAGTATTATATAGATTCATTGGTGTTTGATAAGGTTGTGGTTTTTTCCAGCTTTATTAGGATGAAATAATTGTGATTGAGTTATAAAATCACTGTTTAGAGCTGGAGTTGATTGTCACTGAGATTGTATTAAATGAGAAGATGATGTATTGACAGCTACACTTGGGACTTTGATAAGATATTTGTTATCAATTTTTCATTCAAAACATATCCAATTATTTTTATGTAATGGATATAGTTATGATGTATTAAATAGACTAGGTTGGGAATTCAATGTTGATCAGATTTCCTTTTTCTCTGACAGACACTATCAGTTCTCTCATGGGAAAGTGGAGTAATGAAAATTCTCACAACAATTCCAGATTGAAGGGTCATTCTAGACCTTCTATAGGGCTAGGAGGAAGTCCTTCA
This sequence comes from Viscum album, assembly GCA_963277665.1. Classification (NCBI taxonomy): domain Eukaryota; kingdom Viridiplantae; phylum Streptophyta; class Magnoliopsida; order Santalales; family Viscaceae; genus Viscum; species Viscum album. Next base: position 463,205,694 of record OY728121.1, read on the forward strand.
ATTTTATATCTTTTTGGAATTCTAGGACATTTAATGAGGTTTTTCACTGAGGTACCCATGACTGGTAGCACCTGTCATCATTTTGGAATCTTATGAAAATTATTCTAAAACATTATGACTTTAGAAAGTGGGACAAGATCATCCGCTCCTCCAAAAATTGTTGGGGTGATCAGATGCATCATTTTTAAAATGTATCCAACTGTAATAATCTAGAAAGAATCAAATTCACAAAGTGGAAGAGTCTATAGGGGAAGCATGTCTGGGTGTAGTGACTGTGAGAGGTACCATTACTATAGATTTTTGATTTGTGACTCCTCTATTTGATACTGATGCACCTAACTCACTTATTTCAAACCATATTTTTAATCAACTTAATCTTTCTATGGATCTTTTATATTATGTAATGGATATTACTACACCCATTGGTATGAAGATAGATAATGGTCATTATAGTATTTCTTGTGTCTTATCGTTATCAGATGTCGATATTGGTTAGATTTTTATTGTCCTTGAAAAGAAATATCTTCATGATGTATTTGGGATGGATGGGCTAATTTCTATTAAATCATAGATTTATTATTACCTTATGAGGTTCTACATTAATTCATCTAGATGTTTTTCTCCTATATTTCATGGATATTGGGACCCAATGTTCATGTAGGTCCAAATCGTCTTAACAGAGTTTGGGAATGTGATATCATTTTTTCTTTTTGATCAAGGAGAGGAATCCATGATTGGTGATCTTACTACATTTTTCATTGAGTTTCTCGATGTGTTTCCTACATATTTCACTTGTATACCAATGGTAAGGGATGTTATGTTTTCCATTAACATAGTTCATGGTACTAAACCAGTTTCAATTCCCTCTTACTAAATATTTACAAATGAAATAAAACTGTTGAAACCCCTTTTGGACGATCTTCATGAGAAATTTATTATATCCTCAAGTGTGTAACTATAGGTAGTTGTTGTTCTCCTTGAAAAAGGTTGACGGTTCTATTTTCCTATTTGTTGATTACAAAAATCTCAATTGAGTTATGGAAAAGAAAAATTATATATTTCCACTGATTTGAGGTATGTTTGATCAGTTGACAGGGTCCAAGTGGTTTTCAAAGACCGACCTCAAATTAGGTTACCATCAATTGGGGATAAAGGAATAAAAAATTTTGAATTTTTTTTAAGAAGGTACATTCATTGGGAGGTCCTATTTATGCCATTTTTTTGTGATTTATGCACCTATAGTTTTCGTGGATTTGACAAACATGATTTCCCATGAGTCTTTGTATACCTTTGTTATAGTTTTTCGGGATGACATAATTGTTTTTTTACAACTTTGAGGAGGGTCATGTGCAGTATTTGAGAATAGTTTTGAGTCTTCTACACATTTAAAAACAAAATTCTAAACATTCAAACTGTGATTTATGGATTCGGGAAGTTAAATTCATTTGACACTTGGTTTCTAAACATGGTATATTATTTTATCCTAAAAACGTGAAGGTTGGTATGGGTTTGGAACAACTACCAAATGTATTAAATAATTGAAGCATCTTGGGATTAACATGATAATATCATCAAGTCTTGAATGACTTTTCAATGTTCTATTCTTTGGTGATTTCTCTTACTCAAAATGGGGTGAATTTTACAAGGAATGATAAATTTCAGACTATATTGTTGAGATGAAATTTATATTGAAAAATTCACTAGTGTTGACTCATCAAAATACTTGGATGAGCTATTTTGTCTTTTGTGATGCATTAGGTTCATGATTGGGTTGTTTTCATATATAAAGCGATTAGGTATTTGATTGTTGATATTGATATATTAGGCCACAAAAGAAGAATTACCCTACACATGACCTTGAACACGTAGTTTTGATGCATGTGCTTAAGGGTGGAGGCAGTAACTTTTTGGAGAAAAGGATTACTTGTGTTTAGAACAAAAAATAATCAGATATATTTTCTCAAAAAATATTTCAATCTTCATCAAATGTGTTGGGTGGAGTATATGAAATCTTTCAACTATGAAATTTCCTATAACTTGGGGAAAGAGAATATTTTTATAGATGTGTTGAGTAAGAAACATCCAACCTATATTGTGAATGAATCTTTAGATGAGTGTAATTTGATGGCTCTCTTTTCGTATATGAATATTGGAGTTCTAGAGAAAGGGGATAAAGTTTCATAATCCATAGTTTAGTTTAAGTCTTATCTTCTCAAGAGGATTTTTTATAATCAAGAGCATGATGAAGAATATTTTTGCATTAGAGACCCTCTTTATGGTGGGTAGATAGTTTTAATGTGGTAGTTCACTGAAGGGGGTATTTTGTGATATCAAAAACACTTGGTTTCTCCATTTTTTTAAAGTAAGGTTTTGATGGGGGATCATCAAAATTCCCTATGGAATGTGAACCCAGGAACAACTAATATGTTATACGACATGTGACAACAATATGGGTGGCCTGGTATGAGACAAGTAATTTCTCTGTTTGTTTATCATTATTATACTTGCTATCAGGTGAAGGTTGATAACCAAAATACTTCAGGATTGTTGAAACCACTTCACGTCACTACATGGAAGTGGGATGAAATCTCTATGGGATTTGTGGTTGGGTTGTCTCATCCCTAGAAAAAGAATATATTGTTATGGGTTGTGATGGGTAGGTTGACCAAGTCCACTCACATCAAACCCATTCAAGATTCATCCAATTATTATGAGTTGTGAAATCTCTATGTGAAAGAGATTGTTCATTCTCATGGTGTTCCATCTCCTATAGTATCTGATCGGGATCATTAGTTAATTTATTGATTTTAGATAGGCCTCTAGGATGCATAGGGATCTTATTTCGATTAATACACAACCAACCATCCACAATCAAATGTCCGAATAGAGAGAGTTATATATATTATTGAGGATATGCTTCATTCTTCTGTTATTGAATTCGATTGGTCCTGGGAAGATCATTTGTTGCAGGTTGAGTTTTCATATAACAATAGTTACCAGTATTAAATCATAATAAAACCATTTCATACTTTGTATGGATGGCCATGAAATATTCACTCTATTGCTTCGAGATTTGGGAATGTACATTGGTATGACTAGGTTTGGTGCAAGAGATGAAAACATTTATTTACTCCATATGTCATATAATGTTTACATCCCATAGTTGATATATGAATTTTACTGATCGACACATTAGACAATTGGAGTTTTTAATTGGTGACTAGGTTTTCTGGAAAGTTTCTCCAAAGTTGGTTCATTGATGACTAGGGAGGAATGGAAATCATGCTCCTTGTTTTGTGGGACCTTTTAGGTTGTTCAGAAAGAGGGATAGTTTCATATCATTTAGTAGTACCACAACATAAGACGTTAATAAATAATGTATTCCATGTATTGTAGCTAAGAACATACCATTCTAATCTATATCATGTCTTTATCTTTAATGATCTTGAAACTTCTCCTAATTTATTTAGGACTGAAAGTCTAGTCATGATAGTTGATTCTAAGACCAAGGTACTTATTAGGAGGATGATATCGTCACTTCGGGTTATATGGATTGATAGTTATGATAATCATGATATATGGGAAGACATGTCACTAATGGGAGAGAAGTGGCATCAACTTATTATCATGGAAGATTCCTCATAGGATTTATAGGGACAAAAAGGTTTTATGTTTGGGAGGTTGTAACATCCCATTACTGATATGACATGAATGTCCTTAACCCTTTCATGGTTTCTCCTATATGTTGAATGTTTAGGGTAGAGAATGAATTTATAGGATAACTATAATGGTGATGTCAAAGAGTTTTTGGATTCTCAACTTTTACCAACCATTTCTCAGTGCTATTGGAGGGTCACATGATGTGTAAGAAGGTTACACCACATATACTATTTTCCGGATACAAGTCGTGAAAGGATTCAGGTTGTGAATTCAACACATCAGGAATTTATTTTACACATTTTTAATTATTTACATATCATCTTTTAACGTTGAAATTTGGATTTTTAATTAGAGATGAATTTTTTTGGTTGTTATGAAATGTAATGGTTTCATAATGTGTATTTGTATTACACATTGTGAAATAACCAAATTATGTTTTTTAAATAGGTAGTATGGATGGTTTGTTCTTTTTGGATCCTCTCTATTTTCATCTCTCTCAATCTATGGTCTAATCCAAGAAATTTTGGAGCCTTCCAACCCTTATGTATCCTCTCATTTGGCATTCAATACTCATGGATCTTACATTTTGATTCCAGGTTAAGAATTCTCAATCACTCTCCATATTCCTTTTTTATCCTCATTATTTATTTTAATAGATCATACTTAAATTTTTGGATTTATTCACTATTTTTTTAGATCTTGAATTTAGTTTTTTCTTTGAGGTCTTCTAAACCTTCATTCTCATTTACTACTACCATTTCAAGAGTAGTTTTTGAGGAAAAAAGCAATGTGGTTACATGTTGTTTACCCAAATCGAATAAAGATAAGTTTTTTCTTATTTCAATTATTGATTCAAATTAAATATCTAAAACTTGTTTTAAATTGATTTATTAAAAACATGAATCTTGATAATTGTGATATTTGAAATTTTTTGTCATGGAAATTGTGAAAACCCACCCAATTCTATTGTACAGGGGTTTGTTTATGAAAATTGGTTGATTTAAACTGAATGAAATGATTTCAATTATATTTTTGAATTTAATTGTTGATATTTTTTTGATAACTGAATTAATTTTGTATTAATTTATTGAATAATTGCAAAAATGGATTAAAAAGTTTTGATAGAAACCTTGCTGTTTTATCTTGTTAAAGATGCATGTTTTGATTAAGAAAAGTTTTTATTTTAAATGACAAATTTGGATTTTGAAATAGAATAGTTGTATTTAATTTTATTTTATGTTTTCTTAATATAAATTTACAATAATTTATTGTGTATGAGCTCATGAAATCCTTAAGTAGTTTGTGAGTTATTTGGACACACTCTACTCTATTAAAATATTGTAAAACATACATGAAGTGGGTCACATATCTATTGGGATTTGGATGAGTTTCCTTTGGATAGTGTTAGGGGGTGTGTATATACACATATTGCGGAGAACACATAGAGAGTGCCAATTCACATAGCCCAAAATACTATCGAACTTACTTCTTATATTACCATGTTTCTTTCTTATTTTATAAATGATATATAAAAGTATGACAATGTTGTTTGAAATAATTAAATTCCTTACAAATTTATATAAAATGTTTTATACGAATATTTTATTTATACCATTGTGTTTGAAATATTTCATCACATTTAAAGCCTTTTCATAAAGTAATGTTACCATTACATAAACTGTTTAGAATGATTTGATTAAATATTCTTTGAAAATGTAAAACCTGTAAATGTTAAAAATTGAAAGCATTCCATTGGTTAATATATAATAGGAATCTATTATGGAATCCATATTGACATCATACTTGGATATTTATCTCACACTCAATTTTTTTTATTTTGGGTGTTTGTAGACGTTCTCTATCCAGGTTTGAGCAAGGTTAATTGATAACATAGAGGTGGATCTAGTTGTGGAACATTGGACTTGGTGAGTAGTGTCCATATGTACTTGGTCTGTTTTCTTATGTTTTGGTACTTGATTTGTAGTACATTTGGTTTTAAAAAAAATATTGAATTCTATTAGGGTTCTCCTAGATGATCTTCCTTTGACATTCATATAATCTGATTACTTTTTCATCGTCTATGTTTTGTGAAAAAATTACTACCACTACCATGTTGCATGATGCCAGGTGCCAGATTCTAATCCATGGGGATTAGGAATTATCATCAGGATATGATAGGATTTTATGGTATTCGTGTTACCAGGTTACCTAGGATGGTTCATGACATTTATCAGAATTTTATGTAGTATTGATTTCCTCAATATTATTATCGTTCTTTAATGAATGGGACTTCATAATTATTGTGATTCATATACCATTATTTCGGTGAACTATTCTTTTATGTGAGTACAAGATTGATAATAACCATTAAATTATTAATCATATAGATTTTTAAAACTAAATAAAATATGTGCACCGATTAGGGGCCTGATTCTTATGTCGATTGGGGTCTTTGGAATGTTTTTTCAGGACCACATTGGTTGTGTTGGACATTTGCCTAGTAATAATTAGATTAATTGGCCTATACATCATTAACATTAAATTGAATGAAATTATATATATGGGAAATGATTAATATATTAATAAATATGTGAAAATCTAATTAACTAGGATAATGAAAATGATTTGTGTGGTATGGTTGTAAAAGGAATTTTTGGCCCACATAGTTTTTCATTTGTGCAAAAACCTGATGGTTTGTTGTAAAAAACCTTGGGTGATAGTGGCATTATCATACTACCCCAAATGTGTGGGCTTGTGTGAAACTATTATATAGAAATATTGGATTTTTTTTTAATTTTTAACCCACCTGATCTATGTCAGAGTACCTTACTTACACTCATTTATATTGAGCTGTGTTTTTCTTAACATCTGTTGTGGGGACGATATGAACAAATTACTACCCCTTCTCCATCACTCACCATTTATAGTGTCTCATGATGATACATGTGGTATATTTTTGGGGGTGATAACTAATGGTATACATTTTGACTTGTACTGGGTGTCATGTGTTATTGGAAGAGGGACAAATGTTGATGTCCTTCACATTCATGATACCCTATTGCCTTGGTTTTTAGTTGGGTAGCTAGTGTTGTGAGATTGGATATTTAGATTGATCCACTATATGTGATCATTGGTTGGTTCCTTCGTATGTGATTTGTGGTTTCTTTTTAGTGATTTTATTTGTCATTAATTCTATGCTATATTATATATAGTTGCTTTAGTAATTGGTCAATATGGATGGGATGAGAGAGAATAAAATCTCATAATTGAGAATAGTAGAAAACAAAAAATGGATAGTGCTCTGTGTTTCCATGACATGTATTATTCATGATTATACATTACTATAGTCTGATCATGGTCCGTGATGATTTTATCAATGAATATATAAGTTTCTAATTATACATTTAGTTATGTAATGTTTATGTCCACTAATATGCTTGTTGATTTTTATACTAAATTTTTAGTCTTGTATGTTACTACACATAGACATTTACCTTTTTAGAAGGTTTATCAAAATTATTACTCCCTATGATCTCACTCTTCTATTGTTTGGTAGTGTTGGAATGATATATTTATAGGGTTTGGATATGTTATCAAGTATGTTTTGTTAGAATTTAGAGGAAATTGGCATTTTTTTTCTTTTCCAATATAATTTTAAGATTGTTAAATGACATCAACAATAATTTTTTATTATTTGAATTATTATGATAGATTCATGGTTCCATTTTACTTTTATGGAGTTGTATTGGTGGGTTTTTGTATCTTCAATCATGGTAATTAAGAGGGTAATTACTATAATTTGATCTTTTTTGCATCCATAGTGTTAGTCGACAACTTGAGTCCTATTAGATGGGGTACTCATGCTTCAATTTTTATTTTCACTATTATCTATGTGGGGTAGCAATAGGGTGGGTTTTGGAAGATGGTTTATTCATATTGGGTGTTATCTAATATTTTTCTTACTAATTTGGTTTTCGTATATAGTATATTTTACTTTTCATTAATAGATTATACATATTTATGGATGAATACTCATTAAATAAAAATTTTATCCATCCCATAATAGTACATGAATAATATAAATGGAAAATTCAAAACAAATATAATTGGTTCGTAAAATATCTCCATAGCCTCCCAATTATTTCTTCGTTAAAGAAAAAATATTAAACAAAAATTAGATAATGCATTTATACGTATCATGGGGAAATGGAACATAAAAAATAGTGATCACAAATGCCCAGTGATGGTATTCAACAGAGATATCAATGATCACATAATAATTACATGAGTATAATGATATAATAACATGATGTTAATGTATGAAAACCATATACAATATATAAAATATCATTATCAAAATATATTTAATAAATTATGGTAGTTTATAATATATGAATCACAATGTCATTAAAGAACATGATCAATGATATCTTAATATACACGTATGGAATTTAATTTTTTCATACACATAAGAATAGAAAAAAATTGATAGTTTACTAGGATCATATTATAGGATATCAAACCCGAATGTGTTCACTTTCTAACCCATTATATTGGTCACATTTCACTCCCAAAACTATCATAGTGCATATAATCCAATACTAATCCTAGATCAATCCCCATTCATGTCATGTTTACCTCATGAGATGTATATATTTAACGAATATATTTGATTGATATATTGGTCTCACCCATCACATAATAAAAATAATACAAATGTGTGATGAATGATGAAAAAGAATTCATTACATATGAACCTAAGAAATGATATAGGATTCATAACCATTTAATCATAATATATCCCAAGGAAAAGAAATTGATTTCATATATATTTAATCCTTTCATAATAAACATTTACCATCCATAGAAAGAATAAAATGATATCCTTGGATTATGTCCCCATTAAAACAATATTAACATTAAATAATTTTATCTTATAAGGAAAATTATTTTTAATGATCACTTTGACTAATTATAGTGTAAAATAACTTTCCTATTAAAAAATAATTACTTTTTAAATGGTTATGAAATTATAAAGCGAAAATTTTATTTTAAAATAACCTTGTAAATGTATAATATATTTTTAAACAAGAAACATAGACATTATGATGGGGAAAAATATTAATGGAGTATAAGTTAAAACCCATTTGTTCCATATTTTTTCAAAAACATCACAATGTATCTCCATTGGAAAATGGAAAAAAATTCCTTTCAATCAACTTTGTAAATAGTGAAGTAAGGGGAAAAATAAATTTAAAAAACCATAGGGGAATTTTATGAATTTTTTTAAACCACATATATGGAACTGAAATATACCCCAGCTGAGGCGTAAATATAAACAATCCCAAATATTGATGATATTGTGAAATAAATCCCTAACTAGAGTTTTAATTTCCTCAAATCATTATAAAATCCTAATTAATAATTTTTTTATTATACATTTATATTAGAGTAAATTGTTTGTTTATAAAATCATATAGTCTCCCTTTATGAAATTTACACAATGTAGAGACCCTAAGATTGACGTACATGGACATTACATTACTTTGGAGGAATACTTAATACATAACAAAAACCAACACTCAAGGAACGTAATGGTCTAGTGTCTTTGGAAACTCGGAACAAAATCTTCTAATCGTTGTGAAAGATCTTCCCCATCTCTCATAAAGATCTTCCCCTTTTGTTTTCTTACCTAAAACCTTTCTTTATAGCCTGGGGAAAATAAAACATATAGAGGGTGAGCTCAAATGCTCAGTAATGGTAAGCATGGATAAAATAAAACAAATCATAAACATCTGAACTTAAAAACATGAACATAATGTTTAAACAACAAAATCTTGAGAAATGACATAAAACATGGAAGAACATAAGTCATAGATCATAAAGAAACATTAATCATGATAAAATAGCATGGGAATAAAACATGTGATTATGGAAACCATTAAGCACATGATATGATTTCCATATTATCCAAGACATTGCTGCCAAGACCATCTTAGTGGACAAAGTCCCTTTCTGAATCGAGTTCACTCCTTATTCCAGTCCTGTATTACTGAACCAGTTTAACTTTCCATTCCAGCCATGTCTATCTCATGAGATATAAATATTTACCCAATTCATTGGAAGGAGATATAGGTCCCACCCATCTCATAATTAAATCATTCTTACTTGTGCCACAAAACAAACTTGAAACATTCATCATAACCCAAAGAATAAAATGGGTTTCATAAACATCATCCCATCATCACATAATCCATATAAAACAAATGGATATATCAACATAAGAAAATTTAAACCATGTAAATAATTGGGATATTATACTTGAAACATACACATGTAAAATAATGTCATCTTAGATGGAAAAATTGTTTTCATAAAACACTTGAAATGAATTATTGAGGAAAATATCCTTCTTCTTCAAAATCAATTTTTTTTCATGAAACGTCATGAAATTTTAAAAAAAAGAGATTTTTCTGAAAATAGACATGAAATATTTTGGAGGAAGCATCTTGAAAATGAGGAGTTATGAAACCATAAAAATCTGTTCACGCCGTATAAGTTAAAAATAGCATTCTCCTCATACTTTTGTCGGAAAAGTCAAAAAGTACCTTATATGGTAACCAAAGGAAAGATTACCTTCATAAAATGTGGTAAAAAGTAAATAAACTATAAAAATGACTTTTAACATTAATGGAAGAGTAATTAACATTTTATGAAAACATTTTTCGTAAATATGGTCATTGATGATAAACGTAACCCCAGTAAATACTTACAAACAAGCAATCTCGGATAAAAATGAGATTGAAAATTTATCCCTTACCTTAGGTCTGATATGCTTCGTACATTTCTGAAACTCCTATATAATGATTTAAATAATTTCATTGACTTGTTACAGAATCATATTCATTGTTATAATATCATATATGTTTCACTTATGACTTTATATTACCCGTTTTTTGGTAAGTTCAATGTTAAAGCAGCGTTGTAGGTTAAATCGTTTTATTTATCGTACATGTTTGGACTTGTTGTTCTTGATATTATTACATATATCCTGATTTGAAAAATTCCAGAATATAAAACATGATTCACATATAATATATATTTCATAATATACATATATATATATATATGATATATCGATTAAATGAAATGAAATACACCGTTCATGGAGAAGGTAGGCCATACGTACGCATGAACACTGTTTTCATTTCCTTATTGAATTGAATGAAATTAAGTTGATGTCATACATATATATACAAATAAATCCAGTATCATTATTATGTCAAATATTTCATGATTACTTATTATATGTACTTTATAATCATTCATGAATGGTTAACATGGAGAATGAATCTCATCGCGTCGTAGAGACGGTAGTCCATACGTACGCACGAGCGATGATATCATTCCCATGATCATGGAATTTTATTGGAGTGTATGTATACTAATTCATAATCATTACCACATTACAATAATCATATATAGTTATTATTTACACCATTATACCCATCCTAGTAAGGTGGTGGTGGAAAATAGATTACACCGCGGCGTGGAGACGGTATTCCGTACATACGCACGCGCGGTGATTTCGTTTTCCGTAGGATGGATAAATGGTGAAATATGGTTGTTTCATACTTATAATAACATATCAGTATATGAGTGATACTAATTTTATTACTTCATAATTAAACGACTAAAGAAGAAGGAGTGGAAGAAGAAATAATGTTGAAAGAATCGGTAACAGACATTACCTCTTCTTTAAAGTGCCTCTTTGAGACCTCCTCTTAGGGCACCATAATTAGTCTTTGATGAAGACCATGACCTCTAGGATGTTTCTAGGGAAGTGGAGAATAGAATTTGGCAGGGGTTGTCCGAGCATGAATGCTCAATGTGGTGTGAGGAAGAGAGGGAGGAGGGGCCCTTTTATAAGGGAGGAGAGGGGCACCTTTGTAATAACTAAAAATATTATTTTATTATAAAGTCATATTTGGTTTTTAATAGCTCCAAATTGAGTTATTTTGAAGCTAAGGTGGGTATGGGTAGAAATACTATCATACAATAGAATTTATACAAGTTTAGGTTTCTATTTTAACCTTATCATTTAGATTTAACTTTAAGTTAAATAATATTTCTTTTACCGTGTCTTCTTTTTTTCTTACACTATAAGGTTAATAAACTTACTATAACAAGCCAAAATAACCTCGAGATTTTAATTAGTAATATATATAACCTTATCTATGTCATTTGGCCGAAAGATAGATTTTTAGGAATAAAATAACAATTAATAATATAATATTTGTTTTAAAAACTATTTGATGTCAATTTTGACACTATTTAGTAATTGATTTTTTGTGAAAATAATAAAAGAATTATTAGTTCTAACAACTTTAACTAAATCAATAATAACATGTCATATTAGCCTAGAAAATTAGTTTAATTCTTAAAAAGTCTAAAATTACATTTATTTGGGTATTTATAACATCAATTATGTCAATATTTCATTAATAAGATTATTACTGCATCATCTTTGTGTCATAAATAAATTACATTATTTAATGTATAAAAATTATAAATAAAATACCATTATGTAGGAAATATCTTTATATTTCTAATTAATATTTATAGTTTAATTTATATTATGTATAACCATATATTAAAATGATTTACTTATTAAACGTTGATTTTAGCTATTTTAACCCTTCTTTAAATAAATTAATATTAAATGTCCTAATCTAACCCAAGTGGGCCTAAATGGTCATATTTTATTTCTAATGATGTTTTTGGTCGAATTAAACTTATCCAATATAATTAGGACATGTTTTAGGGTAATAATAATATCATTTTTACCCTTAATTACCATATTTGCGTTTAACCGTGGTAAATAAGAGTGAAAAAGTTAATATTCACCAAAAATTATTTTCATCTCATTGAACCAAATTTTACATACTGACATCAACCGTGTCTCTCGGATTTTTGAAATTCCATTCACAAAAGCGGTAAAATTATGTTTTATGTAAATTTGCAAATTCTCCTAGGAGGTGGGTAAAAGACGGTCAAAAGTTCAATAAAATTTTTATATATCAAAAAATTATTATAAAATGACTCCAATGAATTAAATTTAACTTATATACATATTACGTATCAATTTTGACCTAAAATAAATTTAAATAAAATAAATAATTATTTAAATAAAAAGTTGGTTTTTAAATAGTAACCCAGTGTTTTCACTATTCATCAAAATTTGAAAGTTTTCAGAAAAATACCAAAATTTCACCATAGTGTAATTTCGATATTCCGAATCCAAAAATGATGTCCATTTTGAAAGGTGAAATTTACAAAATTTCAAAAAGTGGTTATTACTATTCATAACGGCTAGTTTTAATAATATTTTAATAGCATATCGTTGTTTATTGAAACTCAGTATTGCGTACAACACATGCTATCAAGGAAGGTCACAATTGCATGTAATGCAGCCAAGTTAGGGTTGCGTGTTATGCAAGACTCCATTGTAATAATGTACAACACAAGAAATCAATAAAATTATAAAGAATATTTTTCATAAAATCTCAGGGTGTCACATTCTACCCCCCTTAAAATGAATTTCACCCTCGAAATTCGTCAGGGTTATAAATGGTTTACTAATCAAAAGTTTCTTTAATAGAAACCCACATCGTAAAAAGGAATACCAAAACCAATCTTTAAAAAATAATGTATGAAACAGAATGGTTACCCAAATTAACTGATCACTGGGTTTCCACATAGGAGAACATATGTGAAAATATGGATATAGAAGAGAAATCTAACCGTCATGTTCTGATGGAGAGTGGTAGAGAACATGGCTATGAAAAATCCAACAATCACAAAGCCAGAAATTTGTGATGATCCAGGGTACCATCTGATTTATCGGATATAAGTGCACTTGGACAACATTTTTGGTTTTAATGATTATTTCCTTAAAGTTGATGAATTAAAAGAAATACATACATGATTTTGGTACAATCTCACTGTTGTTCATGAATTGAACAATTTCTGCTTCATCCCTTAAATAAATGAAGTTGAATTTGTTATGCGTGATGTGTTAGCAGATCATGTGATAGAATGATTGGTCATTCCATCTGTTTCAAACAAAAGGTTATCAAAAGTTATAAGTCCATCATATGGTTCGATTAATCGTATATGGTTCCAAAAATGAACTTATACTTCATATATCATACCACTTAATGAAATAAAACTAGTTTCTACTAACCAGGGACTTCCTGTAGGCCAGTGGTAGGTGATAAAGGCCAGTCGCACTTCAGTTGTGGGTTCGATTCCCACAGCCTAGTCCGACGCGATGGGTTGTCGCCCGTCCTGCAAGTTTTCCTTTTTCTAAAACTACAGTACTATAACATTCCATCAATAATATTGAAAAAACTTCTATCCTTAAACAATACTAACTTATGTCCAACACAACCCATTCCAATCTTTAGGCTTATCCATAATACTGGAGTCCACTCTCTTAATATAGTGAAAACGATTACTAGAGATTTCAAGAATTTTAATACACTCGTTGATCCTCATATATCATATGATTTGTCATGTTGGTCACATTTCAAACATTTGAAGGCCTTAATCATGTATTCTCCTGAAAAATGAATACCCATTGAATCTTAGTGAAAACATGAGTGTTGTCAAAAGCTAACTCTTTTCACATACCAAAACCTCAAACCATGATATAACTATTTCCTTATATCAGTCATAGGATCATGAATACTTTCAAACATTTCATTTTCTCCATATCCCTTCATTATGCGCATATAATCTTATTTCCAAAAATGTCTCAATCACTTTCCTTGGTTACCGGTACCATAAAATTATTGAAAACCACAATAGACCAATACATATATATTCCAATATTCCACAATACTATGTACAACATTATTTTGGAATCCCATTACATAAACACTTAATCATTCCACCACATCGTTGTCATATTCAACATTTCCAATAGTGATCGCATTTGACTTCCCTTTTTCCATTTCCTTAAGTGGTTGCTCATGTCGATCATCGCTAACCCTTGGATTAGGGAATTTATTAGCATAATGCCCCATTTCGTTGCACTTGAAGCATTGAAGTGTTGGTGGTGCTTCCTTTGTAGTGTTTTCTTTATTCACATCATTAAAAACCCTTTTTCCATTACTTCGACACTCACCTGCTCAATGAACTTCTTTTCCACACTTAAAACATTTTCTAGTCCCTTAAAGACAATCTCCACCATGCTTCATTCCACACTTTGAGCATAAGGAAACATTCATCTTCTTTTCACCATTATTCTGAGATTTCTCCTTGAACTCCATCTTTCGTTTCTTGTCAAAACTATGAGATGTATATGTTACAACAACTTCCAGTTCTACCATGATAGCACAACGCACAATTTCTTCATAGCTACTGATGTCTCTTATAGATAATTCCCTTCGAAGACTTGGTTTTAAGCCACTAAAAAATCGATCAACTTTACTTTCAGGTTGGATGATAAAGCCATATGCATACCTTGGAAGTCTTGTAAAATTCGCTTCATATATACCAACAGATTCATCATCCTTCTTCTTATTCTCAAGAAACTCCTTTTCCATCTTTGTTCGAAGAATACGTGGGAAGTACTTACTAAAAAACAAGTTCTTGAACTCTTCCCATTCCATGGACTCAATTTCATCTCTTTGCCTCATATTCTTGATAAGATTCCACCATTGATCAGCATCACCTTCAAATGATATACTGCTAAGATGACTTTATCATTCTCAAAACATTGTAGAACTAAAAATATCTTTTCAGTAGTACAGATCCATTGTTCAGCCACTAGGGGATCAGAAGACCCACTGAATGAAGGTGGATGATGCCTCGTGAAGGATTCAACATAATGTTGCTCCTTTCTCTGCTCATTTTGAAATCCAGAATGATTCATAGCTAGTATAAGTATAGAAATAAGATTGTGCACTCCATCTCCCATGACATTGGTTTGGTCAGGAGGACAATCATTGCATTGTCCATTACATTTATCAACACGGTTCCTTCGGGTTCCAGCCATCGTGTAAAAACCAAAAATAATAGTGTGAGGGGCAAATACCATGCTAGGGAAAAAACATAATAAAGGGGGAGTACATTCAATATCTAACATCGTATGATCAATTCTAAGATCGTTAGCGCAATTCTAGGACTATAACCTATACGTATACATAACCTTAGGGACATCCCTAGACATACCTTAGAAATATCTCTAGGGACCTCACTGAAGTTTTCGCATCCTAGTTTCCAAAGGTTGAATAAACCATTCCTCTGATACCAACTGTAGAAACCCTAAGCTTGACGTACATGGACATTAAATTAATTTTTTGGAATACTTAATACATAAAAAAACCAACACTCAAGGATCGTAATGGTTTAGTGTCTTTGGAAACTCGGAACAAAATCTTCTAATCGTTGTGAAAGATCTTCAACATCTCCCATAAAGATCTTCCCCTTTTGTTTTCTTAACTAAAATCTTTCTTTATATCCTGGGGAAAAGAAAACATATAAAGGGTGAGCTCAAATGTTCAGTAAGGGTAAGCATGGATAAAATAAAACAAATCATAAAAAATTGAACTTAAAAACATGAACATAATGTTTAAACAACAAAACCTTGAGCAATGACATAAAACATGAAAGAAAAAAAGACATTGATCATAAAGAAACATTAATCATGATAAAATATCATGGGAATAAAACATGTGATTGTGGAAACCACTAACCACATGATATGATTTCCATATTAGCCAAGGCATTGCTTCCAAGACCATCTTAGTGGACAAAGTCCCTTTCTGAATCGAGTTCACTACTCGTTCCAGTCCTATATTACTGAACCGGTTTAACTTTCCATTCCAGCCATGTCTATCTCATGAGATATAAATATTTACCCAGTGCATTGGAGGGAGATATAGGTCCCACCCATCTCATAATGAAATCATTCGTACTTTTGCCACAAAATAAACTTGAAACATTCACCATAACCCAAATAATAAAATGGGTTTCATAAACATCATCCCATAATCACATAATCCATATAAAACAAATGGATATATCAACATAAGAAAAGTGAAACCATGTAAATCATAAAGATATTATACTTTAAACATACACATATAAAATAATGTCATCTTAGATGGAAAAATGGTTTTTGATAAAACACTTCAAATGAATTCTTGAGAAAAATATCCTTTCTTCTTCAAAATCAATTTCTATTAACAAAATGTCATGCAATTTTAAAAGAAAGTGATTTTTTTGAAAATAGTCATGAAATATTTTGGAGGAAGCTTCTTGAAAATGAGGTGTTATGAAACCGTAAAAATCTGTTCACGCTGTATAAGTTAATAATAACATTCTCCTCGTACTTTTTTCGGAAAATTCAAAAAGTACATTATATGGTAACCAAAGGAAAGATTCCATTCATACAATGTGGTAAAATGTCAATAAAGGGTAAAAATGACTTCAAAAATTCAAGGAAGAATAGATAAAATTTTATGAAAACATTTTTAGAAAACATGGTCATGGGTGATAAGCGTAACCCCAGTAAATACTTACGTACAAGCAATCTCGGATAAAAATGAGATGAAAATTTATCCCTTACCTTAGGTCGGATATGCTTTGTACATTTCCAAACCTCCTGTATAATGATTTAAATAATGTCATTGACTTGTTACAGAATCATATTCATTGTTATGATATCATATATAGTTCACTTATTACTTTATATTACCCGTTTTTTTGTAAGTTCCATGTTAAAGCAGCGTTTTAGGTTAAATCGTTTTATTTATCGTACGTGTTTGGACTTGTTTTTCTTGATATTATTAATTATATCCTGATTTAATTAATTCCAGAATGTAAAACATGATTCACATATAATATATATTTCAGAATATACATATATATATATATATGATAGATCGATTAATTGAAATGAAATACACCATTCATGGAGACGGTAGGCCGTACGTACGCATGAACGCTGTTTTATTTTCATTATTGAATTGAATGAAATTATGTAGATTTCAAACATATATATACACATAAATCCAGTATCATTATTATGTCATATATTTCATTATTACTTATTATATATACTTTATAATCATTCATGAATGGTTAACATGGAGAATGAATCTCATCACGTCATCGAGACTGTAGTCCGTACGTACGCACGAGCGATGATATCATTCCCATGATCGTGGAAGTATATTGGAGTATATGTATACTAATTAATTATCAATAGAACTTTACAATAATCATATATAGTTATTATTTACACCATTATACCCATCCAAGTAAGGTGGTGGTGGAAAATAGATTACACCAAGGCATGGAGACGATATTACATACGCACACACGCGCGGTGATTTCATTTTCCGTAGGATGGATAAATGGTGAAATAAGGTTGTTTCATACTTATAATCACATATCATTATATGATTGATACTGATGTTATTACTTCATAATGAAAAAACTAAATAAGAAGAAGTGGAAGAAGAAATAAAGTTGAAAGAATCGGCAATAGACATTACCTCTTCTTTGAAGCGCCTATTTGAGACCTCCTCTTAGGGCACCAAAATTTGACTTTCAAGAAGACCAGGACCTCTAGGATGTTTCTAGGGAAGTGGAAAAAAGTATTTTTCAGGGTTTGGACGATCGTGAAGGCTCAAAGTGGTGTGAGGAAGAGAGGGAGGAGGTTCCCTTTTATAAGGGAGGAGAGGGGCACCATTGGAATAACTAAAAATATTATTTTATTATAAAGTCATATTCGGTTTTTAATATCCATAAATTGAGTTATTTCTAAGCTAAGGTGGGGATGGGTCTAAACCTCTCATCCAATATAATTTAGACAAGTTTAGATTTCTATTTTAACCTTATCATTTAGATTTAACATTAAGTTAAATAATTTTTCTTTTACCGTGTCTTCATGTTTTCTTACACTATAGGGTCAATAAACGTACTATAACAAGCCAAACTAACCCAAAAGTGTTTATTATTAATTTATATAACCTTATAGAAGTAATTTGGCCAAACCATAGATTTTAAGGAATACAATAACAATTAATAATATAATATTGTTTTTAAAAAACTATTTGATGTCAATTTTGAATCTATTTAGTAATTGATTTTTGTAAAAATCATAAAAGAATTATTAGTTCTAAAAAAGTTAACTAAATCAATACAAACATGTCATATTAACCTAGAAAATTAGTTTAATTCATAAAAAGTCTCAAATTACATTTATTTGGGTATTTATAACATCAATTATGTCAATATTTCATTAATAAGATAATTACTGCATCATCTTTGTGTCAAACATAAATTACATTATTTAACGTTCAAAATTTATAAATAAAATACCATTATGTAAGAAATATTTTGAGCTTTCTAATGAATATTTATAGTCGAATTTATCTTATGTATAACCCTATATTAAAAATTATTTACTTATTAAAAATGGATTTTAACTATTTTAACCCTTCATTAAATAAATTAATATTAAATGTCCTAATCTAACCCAAGTGGGCCTAAATGGTCATATTTTATTCCTAAGGTTAGTTTTCGTCGAATTACACTTATAAAATAGGATTAGGACATGTTTTAGGGTAATAATAATATCGTTTTTACCATTAATTACCCTATTTACTTTTAACCGTGGTAAATAAAAGTAAAAAGTTACTATTCACAAAAAATTATTTTCATCTCATTGAACCACATTTTACTTACTGAAATCAACCGTGTCTCTCGGATTTTTGAAATTCCATTCAAAAAAGTGGTAACATTATGTTTTATGTAAATTTGAAAATTCTCCTAGGAGGTGGGTAAAAGACGGTCAAAAGTTCAAAAAAAAATTTATATATCTAAAATTATTATAAAATGACTCCAATGAATTACATTCAACTTATATAGCTGTTAAGTATCAATTTTGACCTAAAATAAATTTAAATAAAATAAATAATTATTAAAATAAAAAGTCAGTTTTTAAATAGTAACCTAGTGTTTTCACTATTCATCAAAATTTGAAAGTTGTCATAAAAATACCAAAATTTCACCCTAGGCTAATTTCGATATTACGAATCCAAAAATGAAGTCAATTTTGAAAGATGAAATTTACAAAATTTCAAAAAGTGGTTATTACAATTCATGACGGCAAGTTTTAATAATATTTTAATAGCATATCGTGGTTTAGTGAAACTCAGTATTGCGTACAACACACGCTATCGAGGATGATCACAATTGTGTGTAATGCAGCCAAGTTAGTGTTACGTGTTGTGCAAGCCTCCTTTTTCATAACGTACAACACAATAAATCAATAAAATTATAAAGAATATTTTTCATAAAATCTCGGGGTGTTACACACAACCCCTTTTTCAATAATTCCTTGTTAAAATTGTTATTTATGGGAGCTAACTGTTTCTTTTATTATGAATATATTTGTTTCATTGTTCCTGTATTTGTAAATTTTTATTTTTCCATAAAATAAAGAATATTTATAAGTTTTAGGATTTCATATATATATATATATATCCAACCATTATATATAATGATTGAAAATTTAATTGTGATCTTCATTGAGATGGTAGGTCTTACATAAGCATGAACGTTCATTTCATTATTCAATGGATAGAATGAAAGAATGTTTAATATTAAATAAACCTTAAAAGAACATTATTATATCATATATTTCATTTCTCTCACCTATATTAATCAAATTCATCCTCATTGGGATATATGAAAAATATAAATGATAAAAATTACATCATTTCATTGTGGTGGTAGTCCACATGTATGCATGGGTGACATTATCTTTTCTTAATGAATTGGATAGTAAGATCCTATATATTTTATTATTATTTCACAAGTATATATTTTTCAGTATTATCATATATAATCATTAAACCCATCATAATAACTATTTATAAAAGGTAATGATGACAAATGAATTGTATCTGTACCTAGAGATGATAAGTCATACATATGCATGAGGGATGCTTTCACATACATTTTTAGGATATATGGTGTATAGTAGCGTTTTTATAACCCTAATAAAATTTTCCAACATTGGGTATAATTAATTTATAAATTTATGATAAATTACCTAGATTTATAGATGGAAATAATGGTTATAAAAGAATGTGATCGAGAGGTGATCACATGTTCCTTGAAAAGACTACATTAGATCTCCTTTAAAGGGTTATAGGGTTGAAATTTTCATTAGAAAAACCATTAGAATGGGTATGTGTAATTTGAAAATAAAAATTAGTAGAGTTTTTTCAAGATATAAGGATCTATGTGGTGTGATGAAGTGGGGGAGGAGGTTTTGTTTTATATTTTAGGAGAGGGGAACTTTTTGAATTTCATAAAATATTAAATTCTAAAAAAATAAATTTACAATATAAATACCTATAATTGGAACTTTATTTGATGATAATTTAATATAAGGTTGTAATTCTATAAAAAATAGATTTTATAAATTTTTTGGAGTAATTTGTATCCTTATCATTTTGATTGAACATTACATAACCAATTTAAATTTTTATTATGTTAACACGTTTTCCAATATTAATTGTTTATATTTTTTACTTATATAAAGAAAACATGACCATAAATTGTAATTTTATGACATTTTCGGACCCTATCATATAAACATTTTCTTATTTAATTATTTTTATGATTTTTAAATAATTGAATAAATAAATTTCTTGATACAATATCATTATTGTCAATTTTGACGCTACTTATTCAATTTGTCTTTAAATACATCATGATGTAGGTCTAATTAAAATATTATTCTTTCAAAACAACATAATATATTGTATATATATCATATCTATGACTGAAATTAAATCAATCATATTATATCACATATTAATATTTTAATACAATTTAGTTTATTTTATTATTAAATATAGACATTCTACATCTATGTTTCATAAGTAATAAAGGGAATTGTATAATTAATAATATTTAAAAATATTATACCTAGAAAAATAATTTTATGAAGCAAAAAATATAAACATATATTCATTAATAACATATTTTTTTTCCAATGCGGTCAGATAAAGGATATTAAAAATGAATATATTTACATTGTTGTAATGTTCATTGATTTAAATAATATATTAGTCATTCTCAGGGAATACTTTCCATAAAAAACCATTTTGGTCATAATGTGCTAGGGATTAAATTAATTTCCTATAATAAGAATTTGGATGTTGAAATAGTGCCTTATCACTTATTTATAATCTCCTTTAACCCAACATACCATTTACAAAGGTGATAAATTATACTAAAGTTACTATTAAAATTTAAAAATTACTAGTAGCCAATTTAAAAAATTTGACCCTCCATATTATAAATATTTTATTCGTTTTTTCTAATTAGGTAATGATAAATAGAAGAAATTTTTTTATGTTAAGTTTGAAAATGTGTCAAAAACTACCTTTTATGAAAATATAAATTTTTATGAATAAAACTACATTTCTTAAAATAATATTCCTATAGAAATATTTATTCGTTGTCTAAATCATTTGATCAAAAAATAATATTTAACTTCCATAAAAATAAATCAACAATATGGTTTAATTTAATGTATTATGATTAAAATATTTTATGATCATACAAATTATTTTTTATAGAAAATTTTATTTTCATTTTAAATGAAATTTTTTTCTATTATAATTAATTGATCCACAATGATTTAATTAAATACAAATATAACCAAAGATTGTTTATAATTTAGTTATTACAATACATACCATCCAATCTATGGGATATGCAATAAAATCCATTTTATATAATAATATTTTAGTAGAATAGTTTGTCTTGTTTAAACTCAGTGATTCATGAATAGTAGTCTATTAATGAAATAAATTTATTAATCAAAACAATTTCAGAAAAATTTTAAGAGTTACATTCTACCCTTGTAAGTATGAATTTATACCTTTAAATTATTCAATGTAATGAAAATAGATGTAGATTCTTATACATCATCACATCCTTAGTTTCCCACGATTCTTCATCAAATTGGAGTGTTTTCCTCAAAACCTAGACCAAGTGGGTGGCCATGTTTTATAGAACCTTATCCCTATGATCCACGATATCTATTTTTTTATATTATGTACAATAATTATCTTGTGGTATCAAAAATATGTTCATTACATGTGAATGATTGTTATATACATTATCATGACTGAAACATGGAAAACATCATCAGAAATAGATATATTTATTTGATGTCCAAATCAATAAGTTACCATCCTGATATGATAAGAAAATTTAAAAGGACAAATATTCCTAGAAGTTAGGTAAACATTCATTCCAAATACCATCACCCTCTTCGAAGTAGATATTCTTAGGAATATGTTATCACTAACTTTATACTCTAGACCACTAAAACAATTTTTAGAAAAACATTTTGGAAATTGAGATTCTCTTATGTTATGTTGAATTTTTCTGAACTTCTATTCAATTTACTCAACTGGATTAGGTCCCATTACCATTTTTTCTACTACATTAGTTTACCATTTTGTACTTTTTCACTTAATACCATAGTGGATTTCATAAGGATCCATCTGAATGATGGAGTGAAATATATTGTTGTAAGAAAATTCTACCAATG
Source organism: Viscum album (assembly GCA_963277665.1). NCBI lineage: Eukaryota > Viridiplantae > Streptophyta > Magnoliopsida > Santalales > Viscaceae > Viscum > Viscum album. Next base: position 463,229,014 of record OY728121.1, read on the forward strand.
TAACGTGTTAATTACAACCACTTTTGAAATATATAATGAAATATATATAACATGAATTATATTGTTTTAATGGTCCTATCCTTATAAAATTATAAAGGAGGATATTATGTATTGAATAAAAATAAGATTATATACTATTCGTATATAAAAGTTATCAAAAATAGAAAGTAAGACCTATGATTCTAATGAGAATAAAATATATAGTGCTTCCTTGAAATATTAAAACATACATACTATATAACAATGTTATTATATCATGTATAAAATCCACTACAATGGTAGTTATGAGTGATGACATCTTAAGGTGATTGAATACAACCCAAAATTCCTTCCCATTAAATGTTTTGGGGACTCTGATGAAAAACATTTGTGGCAATGATTTCACATTTCCATTTTGGTGTGGTAATGGCTATAACATCCCCAAATATATCCATCTCTTAGCCTTAACACTATGAAATACCATGAATCACAAATCATACTATATGATATCTCTCAATATGTAATCCCACTATAAATACTCTTTCAAATATAAATATATCTTGATACATCTAAAATATTTAGAGAATAAAGAAAAATGCAGTTCATCGAAAAATTCCCAATTCAAATATTATACCCAAGGGACACATAACGGTTCCTAAAAATTATTATTCCCTCATAATTAAGGTTGTACTCATAAACATTTATCATTTTATTTTTTATCCAAACATCATGATATTATTATTATTTAATCTTTACTTGGATATATATTTGAAGAAAAATTTGAGAGGGATATCAGTTCTTATGTTACATTAATATTCAATGGTCCATCTTTTAAAAGTCTAGAAGTATCGAATCATTTTTTATCCACATCATTGAAAACTCAGATGATGATTTCAACACAGAATATCAAAAATATTGTTCCATATTCAAGTGTATTAATGTATGGAGAAGCCATAATAATTAATCATCTCGAACCATGTTCTTTGGATCATGTACCACTATATTTTAGAAAAAGTATACATTAAAATGTTTTCAATGGTATATATGTAATACATTTTTTTATAGAGATAATTTCTCGATATATTTTTTGAATAATGTTGGGTAGATAACTCTGAATCATTAGTTGGGTAATATATATAATATAAATCCAATTTTTAGAGTAATAAGTTATAACCATATCATTCCACATGAGAAAACATCCAGGTCCTTTATTAGATACATCATTATACATTAAAAACCCTTATCCATTGTAGGAAGTTTTACTAATATAAGTTCAAACTAACTTTCCAATGATATCAGTAAAACATTCCTGACATTCATCCATAAAAATGAACATGGATCTATTATAAGTTATCATCTTTCCAGTTTTATATAGTCAGGATAATATAACAATAATATTCGAATAATATCTATCTATACTAAGAAAACTATGGACCTCATTCATAATGTTTGGTCTAGGGAAATTCTTAATAACTTATATCATTTAAGGATATATATATATACCCCCAATTAAGATAATATAACCAAATTATTAAACATTTGAAATCCAAAATTCACACTTTGTATATATTTCCTAAATATTTTCCTTACATAGGGGCTTCATTATATTTCTCAAATGGTCTTCTTGGTCTACCATTATCATACAAAAAATAATAATATGATATAAAAATACTACCAAAAAATAATTAATGGAATATATATAGAATTGATTAATTAAAAAAATTAGATTATGGGGCAGTTGGTTTGGGAAATGGAATCACTATAATTGATATTTTACATAATATGTATAGAATTTTATCATGGGTATATCCTCATTCTTGACGCTCAATTGATGATGTATAGAATGAAGATAAATATTTTAAAAGTTTATATCTCTATGTAATTGATCAGACATGTCATTAATTTTTGTAAAAGATAAATCATGTGGATAATGATATTGTTATATTTTTTATAATCAATGTAGAGTTTCATTGATCCAACATTATTCTTAACAAATAAAATACATACACTAGAAGGTGAAATACATGGAAAAATTAATCCATATTGAAAATTATAATGGATTTTTTTAATCAATTACTAAAATTAAATCCTTGATATTCTATGCGGAGTATTTAGAATATGTGTATCACTTGGAATATGGTATATTGAATAATATACTTAATTAAGACTAATGTGAATTCGGGGGCTCTCCGCTTGGGAGCATGGGATTTCACCCCTAGGATTCCTCTTCATATTTGTGATGGGTTGGGAGAATTGAAGTGATTTTAAGTAGGATATCAATGTTGATGGTGGACCTTAGGGTAGATCCGGATTTGATGGATCTAGATGCGTTGGGATGTTTTATAGTGATTAGTTTGGGTGACTGTAGCGGTGAAGTCCTAATGCCAATGCATTGGGAAGACAGAGGTGAGCTGACATTTGACGGTGAATATTTCTTATCTGGTCCAGCTCTGGACAGATCTGGTTTGATTTAGTCACAGATTTCATTCCTCAGGATTTTGGTGATCTGCGAATTCCGGGATCCGAAGGGGGTGGCTCAGTAGAGATATGCTTAGTGTAAGATCTACGTCCAATGATGAATGCAACAACATAACATTCTCATTCATTCGATTGATGATGATGGTAGTGTAGTAGATATCCAAAGGAAGCTTCCACAATGGGATCTAGATATGGCGGTGTAGCGATGCTATTTGTAGTGCAGAATTTGGGTAAAGGATTGGATATGATCATGTTTTTGGTTATATTTAGGATATGTGTTGTTGCGGGTCTAGATTTGGTGATTAATGGTGATGGGAATCCGGTTGCAGTGGGATCATGTTTGTTGTGGTTGTGGACGAAAGCTCGGTCATTTTCATGGCATTGGGATTTTGTTAATAGTTTTTCATGTGTATTTTAACATTGTGACCTCTTTTTGTAATGGATTTGTGCCATTGGGATTTCAGAATAATATATTTTTTGGTCGTTGGGCATTGGGGGTTCTGTTTTTGGTCGGGTTCTCCCTTTTCTCACAAAAAGGGGTATATGGGTATTTCTTTTTTACTAAATGTCATTTCTCGAAACATTCCTAGTTATTATAATGAAATTTTTGAATACCAAGAAACACTTTTGTATATACATTAACATACTAATGCACAATTGGAATATCATTAATGTTGAGGTTCTTCTTAACTATATAAGATAAAATCCACAATAGATTAGAAATCATGAACCACAGTATTGATGTAATTTACATTGGAATATCAATTTTTCATCACACTAATATTCAATAAAATGTTAGTTCATAATATTAATCATATATTCTCTTCCTTTGATATCCTTTTGAGTTTTATATAATTAAATCCAATCCATTCACATTATAAAATAAAACTCAACTAGATGTATAATGTCCTAATTTTCAAGAAAAACATCCTCATAAAAATCAAACATAGTGGGATCATAGATTTGGGATATGATCACAATACCATTAGGGGATTTTAATGCTATCTCAATATCTAATATATTTTGATATAGTGAAACCATTATAAATTTAATTTGATAAAAAAGTGAGGTATATCTAGAATAAAATAAGGAATTATAGTTCTACAGTGGATTCTAGGATTACCTTTCAAAATGTCATTATCATGACCCTCATCCAAAATAGTCATTACAAGGAATTTTACTTTATATATGTGTTAAATAGGTTATTAATTTCAATATTAATGATTGAATATTTTATTTGGGAACTGATTAAAATAATACCCATAATCCTTGTATTTAAAACTCTAGAGAGTGGGAGGTTTATTTTGATGAGTATTATTACTAGTAGAATCATATTCTAACTTGTTCTTATCACATTAGTTTATTATTTCTTAACGTCCTTCATTTCCAGACATGAAACATTTCCCAGTTCACCGAATACAATTTCCCCATGTTTCGTTGCACTTTTTGGGCATAATATAGAAGATATCTTGTTTTCTCCATGGTTTTTAGAATTTACTTTTAATTAAAATTTTCATTTATTTTGAAAAACATTAGATTGATGGGTAAAACCAATATCAATCTTTACCAAGATACCACAACTAATGATTTCATCATACTATTTGAAGTCCATTTTGAATAACTCTCTTTAAAGAATTGGTTTTACAAAATTTAAAAATCAATTGACCTTACGTTCCAGTTGGATGATAATTCAAAAAGTGTACCTTATATGTCTAGTGAAATTTTATTTATATGAACCAAAATATTCATCATGATTTTATATTAAATCATGGAAATATTTATCAATTTTCTTATAAATATTATGTGAAAATTATTTTTTGAAAATTATTTTTTTAAATTTGTCCCACTCAATATATTCAATTTATTATCGTTCTATCATGTTATTTATAAGACTCCATAGCTAATCTAATTTTCCTTCTATATGATAAATAGAAAAATAATAATATTCATTTTCTAAACACTAGATAATAAAAAATCTATTTTTAGTGATACTGATCTATTTCTATGCAACTAGTGGATCAACAAACCCATGAAAAGGTGGTTGTTACCTCATTAAGGACTCAACAGAACATTGATAACACATTTTTTTATTTTTATTCTTATCAGTATTCTTATATTTATATACTATTTTTATCATATAAATATATTTTCCAATCCATATCCTATAATATTTGGTCTATCATGGGGAAATCATTTCATTTTCTACCACATTTGTCATTAACATGATTTCGTTAGGTTTGATCTATCCTCTACAACAAAAAATCATAGTTTGAGAAGTAATAAGCATTCTAAGAAACCATATACTCATGAAATATCATTAATATGGAGTATAATTCCTAAAAAATTCATCCATGACACCATAGGTTTGACGGTATTCATTCATGACCATTACCAAAACATTAGGATTTTATATTATAATTAATCTTATACCTAGCGTTTTTACTAATGTATTTAATCCCAGTTTCCAATGGTTAACTAACACTTTCTTAGATAAAAACTATAATGAAACATTATTTTTACATCTACATATTAAACCTAAATAGGTGAATATTAATTACAAAGCATTTCAATAAATTTCAAAATCATTTAGGTCTAGTATCCTTGGAAACCAGGAAACAAAAAAAATTCATAAAATATTTATATCATCCCCCATTTATTTATTCATAATAATATACCTTTATATATATATATAAATTAATACCTTCTTTAATAAACATGAGAAATGAATCTTAGGAAAAGTGTGAGACTATATTCTCATTAGTGGTAAACAAGGGAGATATTGATTATCACACAATCATAACCTATGATTAAGGGTAAAATATCTGGATCATAACATTTAAAAACCATACACTTTAATTAAAATATAAATATCCTCTATCAATGAATAAATTATAGTTGTATATAATATATGTACAAAAATAAAATCAAGGAACATGATCCATGAGATTATGATAAAATCATAAGACATCAAATTACGAAATACACAGAAGCATATAAAATCATTTACCTTCATTAACACAATTCAATCCCAATTCTAGTCCTATTTAGGTCATGGTATATCAATCAATACCCAATATATTCTATATAGATATAGGTCCCAACTATCACATAATAAGAATAATTTATTTGGGTTCAATAAGAATATAAGTAATTCATCATATCATATCCCTTGAAAATAAACAAGTTTTGTAAAAAAATTATCAAAATAGATACCATAAAATATAAATGGGTTTAATAAAAATTCCTCCCACTTATCATAAACATAAACCATCCATTGAAATAATATGGATAGTATCTTTGGATCATATCAAAATAAATTAGTATTAACACAAATATTAACATCATCGATTGAAATGAATTTTAAATATTACTACAGATAATTTTCAAGGAAAATAACAATTCCATTTCAAAATAATTTATTTTGAAAATAATTTTTATTTTAAAGGAAAATAATTTGTTGGAAAATTAATTTCTATGATTATAAAGTTAGGTTTAATGAATAATTCCATCACCATAGAGGTAAATTCCATTCATGTAATTTACGTAAAAAAGAAAACATATAAACTTATTTTAGTTGAAAAGGTCACAATGTATCTCATTTGAAAAATGAAAAAAAGTTTCATTCCCAACCATTGTGTAAAAAATCAAATATAAGAACCCGGATCTTAATTTTAGTTATGGATCTTGTGTTATGGTTATTTTTTAGAAAAAAGGAAGAAATTGGAATTTTCATTGTACACACCGTGTACTCCATAGTAGAATTCATGTACCCGGATGCCACATACATCCACATTCTAGCCGTATAATAGTTGAGTACATGGAATTGTTGTGAAAGGGTAGACTGCTTAAGGGAGAGGCTAGTTAAGGCCACTACACAGTGTTTACGTTGAATGATCATTCCTTGTATATTTATTTTTAATTGATATATTGATGCAGTGTCACATCTCATGTCCAGAACCATATTCGTCTTCCCATGTTTCATTCATGATTTCTCAGGAAGGAGGAAGAATGATAAAGGCACTATTTCTCAATCAAACATTAAATTTAGAGGCCATCGTGTGCATTATAATCCCAGTGGTGAGTTCAAAATTCCTATGGAGCCCTTCTTTCGAATTCTTCCCCTCTTGAGAGATATTCGAGATTGAATGATTCTCCCATTTTTATAGATCTAAGCCAATATAGGATGATTCAATGGACAATGTTCAGGAGTATTGATCGTACAATATTTAGGTAGGTGGTTTGTTACTTTTTTTGTATTTGGATTTCTTGTGTTAAAATTATCTCATACCCATGTTGGGGGTACTGTGTGTTTTTGAATTAAACCATGTTTATAAACTGTTATATTTTATTTAACTCATAAAGGGTAGTTTATTATGTGTAAGGTTATATACCTCTGTTATGGGACACTATGGGTTAATTTTCAATGTTTTATTGTTTATGATTTCTTGTTCAGGGCTACCTATTAGGTTCCCATTTTTTTCCATGCCTTTCTTTGTTATAATGGAATTAATTATTTTGAGATATTCTTGAGGTATTCATTGCTATGTTTGAATGAGGTGAATTTGGAAATGATAGAATCCTCAAGTAGGGTCATTAATGTATTATTTACTATTTTGTTGACCTAGGGGTATTGATTGTGACAGCATCGAGGTGGTCTTCAAATAGGGGGTTTAAACATTGAGAGATATTCATGTGGTCATTTATAATTTATGGATTCTGTGTTGACCCATGGGTATTGACCATGAGCTCTACCTAGGTTGTTGTTTTTAAATGATTAGTTCTATGTCAGAACAAAGGGGTTATACTGTGAGATTTTCCTAGAGGATCATTACAATAGGAATTGTTGTTATGTTAGGCTAGGGGGATTATACTATGTGAACATTCCCAAAGAGTTGTTATTGCATAATTGAATGATTGTGATGAGTCTTCCAAGCCAACTTACACACTTGGTCTTGGTCTTACATTATTTTTCATACAGTCTTTTTAGACTTCTGTTTTGATAATTACATTGGGGATATAGAGAATAGGCTAGATCCCAATTTTTACATGATTCCACAGATTGAATAATAAATGTGAATTAATATAATTGAAAAATATTGGATTGTTTACTTTTGTGTCATTCCTAGTTTACTGCCTCATTAAATCTTATTTCCTATTATATATAATCATTGACAGATAGGCATAGATCTTTTAGTGGTTTCCTACTGGAATTCATCTCCCACCCAAATTTGGGTCATGGTTTTGGACCCAATCCTATTGTATGGTTACATGAATAAATAAGGGAAGCCCCCTTCTTAATCAGGTAATTGATTAATGTTATAGGAGGAGAGCGTGTGACCAAGATGAGTCTTGCGATGTTATTTGAGATTACATGGTTTCTGTACATTGGTTTCTATATTGTATTTCTAGATATATGAATTGTTTGGATACTTTCCAAGACACATTTGATATTCAACATTTATATACCTGATCCTGTTATTTTATTACTATCCATCTTCAAATGTTTACTTCCTTTGTATGGTATTACTGCTTCTGTTATTGTTTGATTGTTGTTTTCCACTATGTATACTCTGCCAATGATTGAATAGTTTTCCCATTATCACAACATGGTCCTTGTTTTTATTTTATAGACTCTTGCATTTGGAGAAACGCACTTGAGGTTATGTTACCAATTGTGTTCGGGGCACATTTCGGTGGAACCTGGATCTGAGACATTACATTAGAAATGATTAAAAAAGACATAAAAAATAAGATAACAATAATAGTATTTTTATAAATCATGGATATTGAAGATAAATATTCCCCAATGTAAACATTAACATTAATTATAATAAATACTGATGATATTTGGAAATAATCCATTACCATGAGAAACATTACATCGAATGACCTATAAACAACTATATAATAAATTTAGATTTGTTATAATTCACTATTAGAGTGAATTTAGAGAATATAAAATCTTATATCATTCACTTAGAAAATTTTACCATTCCCTTGTTAATTTATTCAATATTAACATTTTTTATCTGGGTATTAGCTGTTTTTTATAATTAGTATATAACTTCAGTTTTTTGGGTCCATATATAGATATCATGGTTTCACAATATCCAGATAATTTAAAATTATTTAAATATCATATATATTTATTATATATATATATATTTAGTTCCATCCATAAAATTTATATAAATAGATGACTTTCACCATTTATGGAGATGGTAGGAAATATGTACACATAAATGATGATTTTATTTTTCAATGGTTGGAATGAAATAAAGGTAAATATTAAGTCACCTTTGAAATATAATTTAAAATATCGCATAAGAAAAAAAATTATATACACTATTCAAAATATATCATCATTTTCAACCATGTAATATATTACCAGAAAATGAATCGTATATCTTATTAGGGGTGGAAGTCCACATGTATGCACAAGTTACGTTATCATTTCACACATGATAGGATAGTAAAACAGCTAAAATGATATTTTTATTCTAAATGTTTAATTATTTCATTTATATAATATATATAAATAAATCCCATAATAATACGCTTACATAATATATGGTGATGATAATTTAATTATTTCACTACATGGGAATGGTATGTCATATATTTGCACGAGTGATACATTAACTTCTAGGATGATGGGAAAGTGGGTGTAAAGGGTTATTTTCGTAATGGTGATAAAATAAATGAATAGTGAGGATATTTATGTTATTATTTTTCGATACCCAATTAAAATTTATAGGAGGTAAATAATAGTATAAATTAGTGTGATTTGGTAAGGCAACTATCACATCTTTGAAACAAATCCTTTATATCACCTATAAATGGCTCTAGGGTTGCTATTTTGGGAATACCAGAACATCAATATTATGTTTACAGATTTTTATAAGGGATATTTTCTAAGGTTTTTGTGATTAAAGGATAAATGTGGTGTTTAGATGTGATGTAAGAGGATCCATTTTGTTTTTTAGGTGAGGGGATTTTATTGAATTTCCAAAAAGGATAAATAATAATAAATTATTTCTCAATCCCAATTCCAAAAAATGGAGTTGTATTCAATGATAATGTAGTATATGTTTTTAATACTATAAAAATATATTTATACTTAATTTAATGTAATTTTAAACCTTATCATTTTTACTAACTCTTAGTTAATGAATTTTAAATTTAATAATGGTATCACCAATTTCAATATTAATTTGATGTAATTTATTACATAAAAGGTAAAAATTCAAATATTAATTGTAAATTTTTATTTATTTCATACCATATAATAACAAAATTTTCTTCTCTCAGGGTTTTTATGGTAATTAAATAATTTAATATTAAATGTTTTTGATAAAATATAATTACTTTCAAATTAGTACACTATTTATTTAATTTGAAATAAAATTCATCATTACAATATGGGATTTTGTTTACAATTCATTCATGCCACGATAATATGTTATATTTATCTATAAAATTCATGGATAACATTATTTCACGAAGAATATATAACTATTAATACTTTATTAAAGTAATTTAATATATTTTTTTAAAATGGATACATAGTGCATTAATGATGCCATAGAAATTATGGTCGTTATAAAATAACTAAAAATTAAAAAAATTATATCATGAATATAATTTTATTATGTTCAAAATAAAAACCTATATTAATTCATAACATACATTTTTCATATCTATACACAAAATGATATTTTAAACAAATAGTGTGATATTTTGTTACATTCATTATTTTAAATAATAAATACATCATTTTCAATGAAAAGATTATATTAAAAAAATAAATTTATAGCCTAATTTTTAAAGAGTCTAATTAAATACATCCAATAATAATTTTAATGAATAATATTTTCCACATCAATTGTTTTTAATCTTGATGTACTTGATTTACCTCTTACCGATGTGGTAAATTTTATGATGGTGATTATTAATATTTACCAAAAAATGGAAATATATATTAAAAGTGAAACTCTTAATTCTAAATACTTAATTCATTTTATCTTATTATATACCTATAATTATTAACGGTTAATTTTGATATTTGTTCCAAATTTGTTATAAAAATTTGTTTTTTGATAAAATTTTATCTTAAGCATAAATATGAATTTATTCTTATATTATGCCTATAAAAAATTTATTTATTAAATAATTTTATACTGTAAATAATAAATAAATTTCATCTTTATCAAAAATAAATTGGGATTAAATTTATTTATTTTAATTAAAATAAATTACGTGCATAAAAAATGTTTTCCCAAAAAATGTTCCCTTTTTATTCAAATTATTTTATTTTTAATATATAATGAATTGATTACAAATGAATTAATTATATACATACATAATAATAATTTTTTTGTAATTTAGTTTTTTTATTCATACCTTCCAATCCAACAGCTAGGCAACAACATTCATTTCAATCATTAATATTTTGATTGTATATTATGGTTCGTTTAAACATGGTGTGGTGTGTAATTGAAGATGTTTAATAAATAAAAATATTTAATGACAAATATTTTATTCAAGTAAAGGGTGTTACATGGTAAATTATTAGAAATAGTTGGAATAATTTCTTCTTTTTATGGATCTCAAGATCTATTTGATGTTTATTTTGTAGCCTTAGGAATAAATCATTATCTTTTTCATTCATCATGTGAGATGATATGGGGGGAACTAATCAAAAAACATATCCAATGGATGAAATCATAACTGTATAATATATTTAAATCACATTTCTATATTTTCCGATGTTTTATGACTCTGTAAAAAAAATTAATGTCAAGAATAAGGAAGATAATTATATTGGGTACTATATAGAAAATATTATATCATTATCTATGTATGCCTTACAATATCATTCACATGTATAAACCATATAATATTACACACATTGATTAAAACAACCTATATGGTATTTCATGCAACATATATTTGTTCTTCATTCTTTCACTGCACATATTTTATCATTTCCTTTATTTCATCTTAATGACTAATATTGGGGATTTAATTTAAAATGATTTTTTTGTAAGGATCCAGAATTTCTATGTAATTTATTTTTAAATATATGAGAAATTTACAAGTCTGCAAAAAATTGACGGCATGTGATTCTGAGGCCCAAAATACTCAGAATTAATTTCAAAAGTATTGTTCGGGTATATTCAGTAAACGTGTGAGCAGGGTTTTCTAACTTTATGAACCTGTTCTCGAAATTGAAATCTAGGGGCACCGTTGAACTCACTGCACCGATTTTTTCTTATGGAGAATTTCAACTTGATGATAGTTGGTCGAGGGTGACAGTTAGTTTTTGTGATTTTTAATATAAATAATAAAATAAAATAAACACACTATTTACTTTATTTTTTTTGTTGCCAACTTCCTTGTGGAAGTTGGTGGTGGGGACCACTACACATTAACCTCCATTGAGAGGTTATGGTGGTGACCACACGATCCAAACCTCCCATGAGAGGTTTTGGTGGTGGGGATCACCCAGGATTAAACCCCAATGAAACCCCCCCTTTTAATTGGGATAAAAATCTCAACTCCCTCATAAATGTAGGGAAACCTCTTCAACTCCCTCATTCATGTTGAGGAGCCTCTTGAGATTCCTCCACATTAATTTTTCCAACCCAATCCCATTTTATTATACCAACACACCACTTAATTAAGCCAATTTAATAATTCCAATTTGAATTGTGCCAAAAATTGAATTGGATAAACACCTTTTATAATATTGAATATCTCTTTTCATTTGGTGGGTTCATTACATGAGAACATTCATTGGAATAGGAAGGAGAGCTCTTAGTGGGAGATAACTCTCCAATGAACAATGCGTTTTTCCACGAAGAACACTCCACTGACAAAGGACGTTGACCGGAACATCAAGATTATTTATCGAGACTTTTTTCGATGTGGGATGTCTTCATCTACGACGAATCGAAGACCATATAACTTCCTTACGCGAATGTCTACAAGTGAACGATGTAGGGGTTTATTTCTAAATGTTTATCTATTTCCAAGTACTCACTTCTTTTCATGTGCGGGTTGGGAACAATCATTGTGGAAGATTATTGTTTTATGTTCAGGCATCATTCTTCATGAACCATTTTCTACCATTCTAAATGTGGAGGGTGTGGTCCAGACAAACACGGCCTGACTTCTACACTGTTATTATTTTATGTATTCTTCTAAATTGAGGAAGGATATGAAGATGACACTCGGAACGGCACTACCGCCCAGGCTGACCTGCAGCCTCGTCGTGCCGCCCCGGCTGATAAGCGGCCTCGTCACGCTGACCCGGATGACCCGCGACCTCCCTGTGCCGCCGTCTGAGCTGAGTCGTGCTGCCATCTGAGTCGTTCCATTCTACTATCTGAGTCGAGCCATGCTTACATCAGATAAGCTACGCCGCAGTCCGAGCTGAGCCACGCCACCATCCGTCGAGCCGTACGGATGTCCAAGCTGAGCTATGCCACTATTCACTGTGTCGCACCGCCACCCGAGCTGAGTCGTGCCACTATCTCATCCAAGCCATGCCTCCATCCGAGCCGAGCCTCACCTCCATATGAGACGATCTGAGCTGCCATTCACTGAGCCGCACCACCGTCAGAGCCGAGCCATGTCACGGCGGAGCCAAGCCACGCTGCCGAGCTAAGCCACTCTGTTCACCTAACCGATCCACCACAGAACCGCGAACGGTCCACACCCTCATGGATGTTCCACTCCTTAGCCGTTGGACTGCTCCCCTGCAGCCAGTCCGCGCCATCGCTGTACCCTTTAGTCCGGGACGGGTCGGTCCAACCAGGTTGGACCAGACCCGGGCCCACTACGCCCATTTACTAATTTAGGCCATAACTCTGGCATTAGACATCCATTTGATGAACCTTCAACAGCATTGGAAATCATGGAGTGTGACAGTCCCTTTGAGTGAAACCCCACTGTTTGTTTGTATTAAGATGTGGAATGGTAAGGTTGGATTGAGCAAAAATCCAACCGGGCCCCAAGGACTAAAAGGCTAATAACTTACTGACCTGGTGTCTGATTGAGGCGTTGTCTATTACGTTGATAATCCTTTGATGTGGCAGACCATTAACATACTTCTTTGTGGGACTTCATGGTAGTAGGGGTATCGACCAGAAGCTTGTGGAGAAGATCCTTTTAGAGATGAGAAAGCATACTATGGAGACCAAGTAGTTGGATGAGACCTAACTACTAATAACCGATTTGACTCGAAGTGACTCAACTAGCCCAGTGGGGAGCGCATTGGTGTCATGTGATACCCAAAGTAAAGAGAAGCTTTGTGTAACGGATGACCCACAGTACTCAACCAGAGGAGCACCTCAGCAGGCTATGAGGGGGACCGCCTTGGTGACGTGGAAGACCCATGGGGGGGGGGAGTGCCTTGGTGATGCAGTAGACCCATGGTACTGGATAGGAGAAGTACCTCAGTAGTCCAAGGTTAGTTGCAAGGGCCTTGGTGTCATGGTAGGGATACTGTAGTCAATAGAGTATGAGTTCTCAAGCAGTTCCGGTTTCGACAAAGTGACTGGGGATGTTACATGATTGTACCCCTAAAATAAAATCCTGGTTTCAGCAGAGTAAGTATTTATGTGTTTTCCTCTTAATTAAGATGGATTACTTTATAACATAGGTATATGTATGGTAATATACATATGTAGGGTAATATATACATTTCACAATTTGTGGTTTATCATTGGTGGATTTTTGTGAGACCTTGAGGGTCTCGGGGTCCCTACTGAGTATCGTTATACTCACCCTTGAACGGTATATGCCCATAACTTTTTGTGTTGGATGTAGATGATGGACATCGCTGACTGAGGTAGAGAGTATCAGGACTTGACAATGCCTGGAGTTGGACCATACTGAGTGTCGATAAGCAGAGGATACAGAGAGACGTGGTGTGCTGAGGTGGTGATCTGTACATATGCTTTTGGTAGTATCCTCTAAGGAAAACCCAGCAACTAACATTCCAATTCGTTAGTTGTTTTCTATTTCAGTTGTACGTGTTCTTTTTCTATTGGGTTTTTATTCGAACCCCCTTTACATTCAGCACTCACTTTTGGTATACAGTTTACTTGTGTTCGTATCTTGTTCTGTGTTTTATTGTGTGTGTTGATAGGTTATAATGGTAATACCTTCCCAGTTTTAGGGAATACACCTTTGCTGCTATTCTCCTGCCCCTTTCCTTTGGAAGGCAGGCTTGCGGTAGTCACGACATGGGCCCCGAGGGACTGGTCAAGAAAAATTGGTATCAGAGGTGTCTCTTCTACAACATAACAAAAGACTATGATCATTAATTTTTATGGCAATATTGTCAAGTTTAGTGAGTGTGGTTATCAGTTTAGGGAGTCCAGTTTTGGTGCAGTGGCCGAAGTATCCATACACCATGACCCTAAATTCTGATTTTTGACTCAATGCATGAAAACAGTGTTTGCGTTTTTGTTTTCAAAAGTTTTATTTATGATCTTTTGAGTTAGACCAATAGGTATAAATTTTAGCACACCATGTATAATCATTGACCGTGTTGAAACTATTTCTTTTCAAGATTACCCCATGAAGAAAACCATTTAGAGTTTTGAGTGTTGTACACACTGATATCCCACCGTGTGATGAGGCCACAGTGCAGGGCACTTTTACAGCAGAGGCACCAGTAGTACCACTTCTTCTTGGGACACCGATACCACTAGCCCTAGAAGAAGATGATTCATGCTGCTTGAGTGTGTTTCAAGAGTTCCAACGCCAGATTCCACCTCAGTTCATGGGAGAGACGGAACCACAGGCAACTGAGGATTGGCTGGAGGTCGCGGTGAAAGTTTTCCATTTGGTAGGGAAACCAGGTGATCTAATGGTGATACATGCCTCTAGCCTTCAACAACCAGTAGCAGTAAGATGGTGGAGATTGATGCTCCAGGTTCATTATGAGGTGACACTTCTCTAGGCAGACTTCGGGAGACTGTGTTGGGCAAGGTTTGTCCCAGTGACTCTTCTCCCAATTCACACACACAAGCTAGTTTGTCTGAAGTCGCGTTGCATGAATGTAGAAAAGTACTCAGCGAGGTTCACTAACCTCTCATGCTACTCCACTTATATGGTGAATTAACCATTCTTTAGGGCTTTGACCTTCAATCATGTACTCCAGCTGGAGATTATTTCGTGGATTGTCTCACTCAGCATCCTGACGCAGGTGTGGGAGTTAGAGAGAGCCCTCTTGGTAGAGAGATTTCATGATAAGTAGTCACTTGCTGCGAGACCCACCACCAGTCATCATGTAGCAGATTATTCTATAGCTAGAAGTAGATAGACATCGCAGAGGTCCAAGAGGACAAGACCTACAGTTGGATGAACGCATGATTCAGAGTCGGTTGTGCGGGGCACCCGAGGTAGAGACAGATATGTCAGGAGCAGGTAGTGTTTCTCATTCTGTGGGCTGGGTCACATGGCTTGTGACTATCCAAATCGTTGTACAGATGATCAATAGATAGTCAAAAGACCGCCATGGCATAAACAGCGGTTTGACCGTGTAGGTCCACAGGGAGTTGGCAGACATGGAAGAAGAGCAAGCCATGTAGCTGGTGGTGGGGGACGATTCGATATGTTACCGCCACCACCACCAGGAGGTCCACCCCGACTGCCAGGTGCAGGTGGACATGGGAGATCTCAGCTCCAGGTAGATGAGGCAAACGATCATGGTGCTTTGGTGATGATACGAGGTACGATCTGTGTCTACTCGACCATAGATATAGTGCTTGTAGACATAGGTTCCAGTCACTCTTTAATTCCACTGCCCTTATTCAGAGCTCGGACATTCCGATGGAGCCATTGGCTCAATATTTATGGCTAGAGACCTCTATGGGAGCTGAATCGATGATTATTCACTAATGCCGGTAGTACGATCACACTCTAGGAGGTGTGATCTTCATCTTGGATATCTTAGTAGTGGTGTCGAGGCCTTACGATGTCTTCTTGGGTATGGACTGTTTATCTATAGTCAATGCTTAGATAGACTATATTAGGTGCAAAGTGCATTGTTTTTTATGGATGGGACCAGGTTTACCTTCACCAGAGAGAAGGGATCCTTTTCAGAACATGATGGACTTTTCCAAAGGAGAGTGCAGCTGATCACTCATCAGTTGGCTAGTCTTTCCCTCGATGCGGTTGATGTGGAGTGTCTAAATTATCCTGTAGTGGTGGACCAGTATGCGGCTGTTTTCCCTAGTGATTTCCCATGTATAACTCTTCATAGAGATGTGGACTTTTAAATTGAATTGTACCCCAGGACGACACCGATAACTACACCGGCATATTAGATGGCTCTTGTGGAGCTTTATGAGTTGCGGGTATAACTAGATGACTTGTAGGGGAAGGGATTCATCTGGCCTAGTGTTTCTCCATGGGTAGCCCTGATTAGATTCTCCAAGAAGGTGGATGGGAGATTGAGGCTTTTTGTTGACTATCTGCGCCTGAACCAAGTGACCAAAAATAACAAGTACCCACTCCCTAGGATTGACGACCTCTTTGATCTGTTAAAGGTATCACGGTGGTTCTTGAAGATAGACCTCAGATCAGGTTGTCACTAGCTCCGAGTATAAGATAATTATGTTCAGAAGATGGCATTCAGGTGTTGGTATGGCCATTATGAGTTCTTGGTTATGCAATTCGGCATAACAAATGCTCCAGTAGTGTTCATGGGACTCATGAACATGATCTTTCATTCATACCATAATCGCTTCATAGTAGTCTTCATCGATGACGTTATGATCTATTCACCTATGGATGTGGAGTATGTCTATCAATTGTGGGTAGTACATGACACACTCCAAGAGCACCAGATCATTTGTAAGCTCTCGATTTGCATGTTTTGGATCCAAGAGTTTCACTTTTTTGGAACAAGTCATATCGGAGGCTAGAGTGGTAGTTGATCCAGCAATTATTGAGGTGGTACATGCTTGGGAGCCATCCAGGAGTGTGATAGAGGTACGTAGTTTCCTGAGTTTGAATGGATACTACAAGAGATTTTTTCTAGATTTCACCAGATTTTCCGCACCACTATCATCCATGATGAAAAATGGGTAACCCTTTGTGTGGTTGGATAGATTCCTATAGAGAATTCAGGATCTGAGGCAGAGGATGACTAGTGCCCCCAAATTGAGTCCTAAAGAGGAAGTCGTATGGTACATAGTTTACTAAAATGTATCAGGGACTAGGCTCTGATGTGTCCTTAGGCAGGAGAAGGTAGTGATCGCATATGGTTCTCAGCAACTAAGACAACACGTGAAAAACTACGCTACCCATGACTAAGAGTTAGTAACAGTGGTCTTTGTCTGGAAGATGTGGTGACACTATCTGATGGGCTAGTGTTTTACTATGTACAATTATCACAAGAGTCTCAAGTATATCTTCTCTCAGAAGGATCTGAACCCGAGCCAGGTATGTTTGCTTCAGATCCTCCTGGACTATAACTTTGAGATAGTATATACTCCTAGGAAGGGGAACGTTGTTGCAGATGCACTCCAAAAAAGGTCTGGTATATTGCTTCTAGGAAAGGTGATGTGGTAGCTGGCTACTTTGCAAATATGTATTGTGGGATGGGATGGAGAAATTTTTCTTCAGTCTCTTATAGTCACATCCCATCTTCATCAACGAGATAAGGAGGTGCAGTGTGGGGACGCTGACTACAAGACATGACGTGTTTAGATATCCACAGGATATGCACCTGATGGATATTCTGAAGGTGGGGAGCATGTCATCCTCTTCAGAGGACATACCATAATACCAGTGTCACATCAAGAGGATGTATTGAAAGAGTTACACACATCCCCACTAGAGGTACATCCAAGAATGGTGAAGATGTACCGAGATCTCCGACGACATTACTAGTGGCCAGGAATGAAGAAAGCAGTTGCAGATCTTGATTCTCAATGCCTCACTTTTCAACAAGTGAAGGCAGATTATCTGATACTACCAGGCTTGGTTCAGTCATTAGAGGTCCCTGAGTGGAAGTTGGATGAGATATCCATGGACTTCATGACATGACATCCACGTACATCTAGGTTTCATGACTCTATTTGGGTGATCGTCGACAGACTCACCATGTCGGCCCAGTTACTACTGATCAGAGAGCAGGATTCAGTAAAGAGTTTTAGACACCTCTATGTGCAAGAGATTGTGTGTCTACCTAGACTACCTTTAATGAATTTTTCCAATCATGACGGATGATTTACTTCCCTGATATGGAAGGGGTTTTAGGAGATTTTCGGGACGCATCTTCTTTCTGCACCACCTTCCATCCGCAGACAGATGGTCAAGATGAGTGGACCATTCAGTCCCTCGATGAAATATTGCATGCTTGCGTAATCAAATTCAGTCACTGTAGAAAGGATCAATTTCCTTTATGGAGTTTGTGCACAACAACAACTATCACACCACCATTGGGATGTCACCATTTCAAGAGTTATACATAGGACCTTGAAGATAACCTCTGTGCTGGACTAACCCTGGGGAGTCATCACTCATGCGACCAGAGATGGTTCGGGCTACAACAGAGAAGGTGCAGATCATCCAGGAGTAGATAAAGACTACACATAGTAGACAAAAGTCATATACTGATCGGAGACAGAGACCTCTAGAGTTTGAGGATGGCGACCACGTCTTTCTATGTGTCTCGATGATTCTTGTGGAGATTTGGATGAGGTGGCTGGTTATCTCCGAGGTTCATTGTACCTTTTTAGGTCCTCAGCCGAGTTGGCGAGGTGGCATACCTCATAGCTCTTATACCTCAATTGCACTGGGTAAACGACATCTTCCATGTATCCCAGCTAAAGAGATATGTGCACGAACCGTCCCACATCATCAACCGAGGCGAGATGGAAATTGAAGATGGGGTGACTTTTACAGAGGTTCCATTAGAAATTAAGGATCGGCAGGATTCGATCTTTCATAGATAGTCAATACCTCTAGTGCGCATTCACTGGCTGTAGGGGAACCTCCAATAGAGAACATGGGATGGGAGGCTCTGATTCAAGCTCAGTACCCCCACTTTTTCTGTTAGTTTGAGTTTTAGCTTAGAGGGATGTAAATCCCTCAATTGCAGATAATTTAAAGACCCTTAATTTTCATTGAATTTTTTAAAAATATATTGTAATTTTTCGAGTCTTTGAAAATTAATAGAGCGTGATTCCAAGGACTGGAGTGCCTGGAATGAATTTCTGAAGTTTTGTTCAGGTACGTTGAGTAAACTTGCGAGTAAGATTTTCAAACTTTTTTAACCGATGCTCAAAATTAAAATATGAGGGCACCGTTGAAATCACAGCGCCGATTTTCACTTAATATGACTTTCACCTCGACGGCAGTTGGTCGAGGGTGAATGTTTGTTTTTGGTTTTTTTGGAAATAATAAAATAAAATAAACACATGTTTTATTCTATTTTTTTGTAACCAACCTCCATGTGGAAGTTAGTGGTGGGGCCACCAGACCATAACCTCCCAGGAAAGGTTATGGTGGTGGGGACCACCCGATCCTAACCACCCATTATATATTATGGTGGTGAGAACCACCTAAGATTAAACCCCCTTGAAACCCCCCTTTAATTGGGTGAGAAACCTCAACTATTTCATAAATGTAGGGAAACCTCTTCAACTACCTCATTTATGTGGAGGAGCCTCTTGAGCCTCCTCCACATTAATCGTGCCAACCATCCACCACATAATTATACCAACACACAACTTAATTTAGCCAATTTAATTAATCCAATTTTAATTGTGCCAACAATAAAATTGGGGAAACACTTTTTTATATTGGATATGTCTTTTATTTTGGTGGGTTCTTTTTTGGGGATCATTCTTTGGGAGTGGAGGGAGAGCTCTTGGTGGGAGAAAACACTCCAATGAAGAATGTGTTCTTTCACCATGAACACTCCGCCGACGAAGAATGTCGACCTCAACTTTGAGCTCCTTCCTTAGGACTTCTTCTGAGGTGGGATGTCTTCATCTATGTCGAATAGACAACCGTAATACCTCCTTGTTCCAATGTCAACAATCGAATGAGGTAATGGTTTATTCATAAATGTTTATCACCTTATATCTACTCCCTTATTTTCTTGTGTGGGTCAGGAAGAAACATTGTGGAAGATTATGGTTTCACGTTCATGGTTCATTCTTTGTGAACCACTTTATACAACTCTAAACGTGGAGGGTGCAGGACAAACATACGCAGCCTGACCCCTCCACCATTATTCTTTGGTGTATTATTCTAAATGAAGAATAATGAAAATGATGAAGAAGGTAACAGCGCCGCCACATGCAGCCTCACCGTGCCACCTTGGTCGACCCACAGCCTCGTCATACCGCCGTCCGAGCCAAGCTGCGCCACCATCCGAGCCAAGCTGTGTCGCCATCCAAGCTGAGCCATGCTAGAGTTCGCCGAGCCGCGCTGCCATTCGATCCGAGCCGCATCGGAGTTCATCGAGCCATGTGGTCATTCGAGGAAAGCGACATTTTCATTCAAGCCTAACCGCACCACCATCCTCCAAGCCATGTCGTCACCCGAGCCGAGCCACGTCGCTGCTGAGCTGAGCCGTGCCGCCTAGCCGAGCCGCTCCGCCCTAATGACAGAACGACCTATGAACCGCGACCGGTGCATGCCCTCGAGGTACCCTTCAGGTTGGGACACACTACGGGCCAGGCTAGAACCGACGGGTTAGGCCGGGTCGACCCTAATCAGCTCTGCCCGGGCCGGGTCGTTCCGACCAAGCGGACCGAACACGGGCCCACTATGACCAATTTACTTCTTTTTGCCATAACATTGACACCGGAGGTCCGTTTGATGAACCATTAGTAGCCCTCGAAATCTTGGGGCATGATGGTACCTTTGAGTGATACCACATTGTGTTTTCGATTAAGATGAGGAATGGTCATGTTGGATAGAGCATGAATCCAACTGGGCCCCTGCGACTAAAAGGCCAATAACTTACAGACCGAGCGTCTGATTGATGCGCCGTCTACTATGTTGAGACCCCATTGATGTGGAATAACTTTAATATACTTTTTTAAGGACTTATTGAATGATGGAGTATTTACCAGTATCGTGTGGAGCCGATCGTCGTGGAGACGGGCGAGCATAGTGTAGAGACCTAGTAGCTAGATGAGACCTGATGACTGTTGACCCATTCAACTCAGAGTAACTCAACAAGCCTAGTGGGGAGATCCTTGGTGTCATGGTATAACCACAGTGGGGAGAGCCTTGGTTTCATGGTAGACACATGGTACTCATCAGGAGGATTACCTGAGCAGCCTACAAGGGGGAGCACCTTGGTGATGCGGGAGACCCACGATGGGGAGTGCCTTGGTGACACCACAGAACCACAGTACTTGAAAGAAAAAGTACCACAGCAGTCCAAGGTTAGTGGGATGCGTATTGGTGTCATGGAAGGACCACTTTATTCGCTAGATGAGGAGTTCTCCAGCAGAAGAGGTTTCAAAAATTTGACTAAGGATGATACTTGATAATACCCCTAGAATAAAATCTTGGTTTGAGCTGAGTCAGTTTTTCTTTGTATTCCACATTATTGAGAGATATTACTTGATAACTTCGGTATATGTATGGACATATACCTATGTAGGGTTATCTATTGATTTAAAACTTTGTGGTTTATCCTTGGTGGATTCTTTTAAGACCTTGAGGGTCTCGGGGTCCCTACGGAGTATCGTTATACTCACCCCTACACGGGCTATGCATGCTCCTTGATGTGTTGGATGCAGACGAAGGATATCATTGACTGAGGCTTAATGTTTCAGCACTAGATAGTGCCCTTAGCTGTTCCATACATCGTGTCAATACATGGAAGAGATAGATGAGTGTGGTGTACTGAGGAGGTGATCTTTACCTACCGTTCAAGTTAGATCCTTGGAGGATGACCCAACATCTTACGTTCCCTTTCATCTTTTGTTCTGTATTTCAGTTGTACATGTAATTTTTCTATTGGGATTGTATTCCGGTCCCCATTACTTTTATCACTCTTATTTGATATATAGTTGGCTTGAATTCGTATCTTGTCATTTTTTTGTTGCATGTGTTTACAGGTTAAAAAAGCAATGCCTTCCTAGTTTTAGAGAATATGACTTTGGTGCTAGTCACCAGCCCCTAGCCTATGGAAGGTGGGCTTGGGGTAGTCACACCATGGGCCTTGGGGGATGGTTCGTGACAAATTGGTATCAGAGGTGTCGGCTGTACTGCAGAATATAAGTCTATCATCATTTTTTTCACGGAAATAGTGTTAGGTGTAGTGAGTGTGGTTATTAGTTCAAGGAGTCTAGTATTAGTGCGGAGGCCAACATATCCATACACCAGGACCCTGAAATCTAATTTCCAACTTAGTGCACAAAAACGCTATTTCCATGTGTGTTTTGCAATGTTTTATTTGTGATATTTTGAGTCCACTCCCTAGGTATAATTTTCAGCTGACCAGGTATAAACATTGACCATGGAACATCTTTTTCGTTTTAGGATACCTCCACGAAGATAGATATCTAGAGTTTCGATAGTTGTAAGCATTGATAGCCCACCGAGCGACGAGGCCTTGGTGCCCGGACGTTTTCCAGCGGAGGCACCCACATTTCCACTTCTCGTTGGGAAACCGATGCTACCAACCCCAGCAGTAGACAGTGCATGCCACTTGATAATGTTGGATTAGTTGTAGTATGAGAGGCCACCGAGGTTTATGGGAGAGAAAGAGCCACAGGAGGTTGAGGATTGGCTAGAGGTCATGCTGAGAGTTTTCTATTTGTTAGAGACACCAGCTGGTCTCATGGTGATCCTTGCTGCCAGCCTTCTATAGGAAGCAGTAGGAAGATGGAGGAGCTTGATGCTCTAGGTTCACAATGAGGTGACGCTTCTCTGGGATGACTTTGAGAACCTATTTCGGACAGAGTTTGTCCCAGTGAATCTTTGAACAGTGCGCATTGAATAGCTACTTCGTCTACAGTAGGGCAGAACAAATATAGCTCAGTAGTCAGTGAGGTTCACTGACCACTCACGCAACTCTACTGATATTGTGTGGGACCCATTATTTAGGTCCTCAACCATTGACCAGGGACTCGGGCTAGAGATTAGAGCATCGATGGTCTCACTTAGCATCCTGACGCAAGAGGGGGTGTTTGAGAGATCCCTATTGGTATAGTGTTTTTTTTTGTTGAGTTGTCACTAGCAGTGAAACCCACCACCAGTCATCATGTAGCAGAGTCTTCTAAAGTTGTTAGCAGACAGATGTCACAGTGGTCTAAGAGGACTAGAACAATAGGGGGATGATCGCATGATTCAGAGTCGGTTGTGTGGGGAACCCTAGGTGTAGATGGACATGCCAGGAGAGGGTAGTGTTTCTCATGGAGTGGGCAGGGTCACATGGCTTGTGACTGTCTGACCCGTCATACGGATGATCTTCAGATGATCGAAGGACTACCCATGCAGAGTTAGAGGTTCGACTGAGGAGGTCTGCAGGGAGCAGGAAGACATGGGAGAGGAGTTGATCATGGAGATGAATTTGGGAGACTATTCGAGATGTTACTGCCACCACCACCAAGAGGTCCACACCAACAGCAGTGAGCCGGTGAACAGGGGAGAGCATAGATCTAGGAAGCTAAGTCCAATGATCACGGAACTCCAGAGATGATACGAGGTATAATCTGTGTCTAATCCATCATAGTTGCAGTGCTTATAGAAACATGTTCCAGTGATTCTTTTATTTCGACTTCCCTCGTTCGGATCTTGGAGATTCTGATGGAGCCGTTGGATTGATACATACATCTAGAGAATCCTACATATGAAGATTCAATGATTACGCACTAGTTCCAGCAGTGTTAGGTTTCTCTAGGAGGTGAGAGATTCGTCTAGGATATCCTAGTAGCGGCTTCAAGGCCTTACAACGTCATCTTGGGTATGAACTAGTTATCTACAGTCCATGACTAGATATACTGTTTTAGGCACAAAGTGCAGTGTGTCCGCATGGATGGGACCAGGATTACCTTATCCAGCGATAAGGGATCCATTACAGTAGATGATGGACTTATCTGGAGGAGAGTGTAGTCAATCACTCATAAGTTTCCTATCCTCACCCTCGGAGCGGTTGATGTGGAGAGTCAAAATTATCCTATAGTGGTGGACTAGTACACATATGTTTTCCCTGATTATGTCTCATGTATACCTCCGCACAGAGAGGTGGACTTTTACATTAACTTGTACCCCGGTACAACATCGATATCTAAACCAGAATATCGAATGGCCCCCACGAAGCTTCTTGAGATGAGGGTACTACTAGAGGTCTTGTAGGGGAATGGATTTATTAGGCCTAGTGTTTCTCCCTCGGTAGCCTCGATTCTATTCTCCAAGAAGGCGGATGGGAGTTTGAGGCTTTGGGTTGACAATCGGCCCCTAAACCAGGTGACCGTGAAAACAAGTACCCACTCCCGAGGATTGACGAACTCTTTGATTAGCTGAAGGGAGCATGGTGGTTCTGGATGATGTACCTCAAATTTGGCTATTACCAGCTCTAAGTACGAGACAAGGATTTGCAGAAGATGGACTTCAGGAGTCAGTATGACCATTACAAGGTTTTGGTTATGCCATTTGGAATAACCAATGATCCAGTAGTGTTCATGGGACTCATGGACATGATCTTTCAATCGTACATTGATTGCTTCATAGAATTCTTCATCGATGACATTTTGAACTATTCACCTTGTGGGTAGGAGAATTCCTATCACATTTAGGTTGTACTGGACACACTCTGAGACCACCAGTGTAATTGTACTCTCTCTATGTTCTAGTTCTAGATCCGAGAGGTTCACATTCTTGAATTTTCATATTAGAGGCTAGAGTTGCAGTAGATCCAGCGAAGATTATGGCGGTACTTTCATGGGATCCACCTAGGAGTGTGACAGAAGTATGGTGTTTATTGGGTGTGGATGGATAATATATGAGATTTGTGACAGATTTTTCAATAGTTACAGCACCACTATCATCATTGATGAATAAGGGGAAACACTTTGTTTGGTCGGAGAGATGCCAATAGAGAATCCATGAGCATAGGAAGAGGCCGAATAACTCCCCCATCTTGAGGATTCTTGAGGAAGCCGTAGGGTATGTAGTTTACTACGACGCTTTAGGGACTAGGGTTGGAAGTGCCCTAATTCATGAGCGAGTAGTGATCACTTATGGTTCTCGATATCTGAGACAACATGAGAAGAATTATGCTACCTATGACCTGGAGTTAGCAGTAGTGGTATTCGCTTTGAAGATGTGGAAACACTATCTGATGGGCGACCATTTTACCATGTACTCTGATCACCACATTCTCAGGTATATATTCTCTCGGAAGGACCATTACCTGAGACAATGACATTTTCTTGGGTTCCTCTAGGACTATGACATTGAGATAGTCTATATTTCATGGAAGGAGAATGTTATTGCATATGCACTCACCAGGAGGTATAATATACAACTTCTAGGCAATGCGACAGAGTAGCTAGGCACTTTCCAGATATCCTTTGTGGATTGGGATAGAGAATTTATTTCTTCAGCCTCTTATAGTCACTCCCCCACTTATTTAGTGAGTCTGGGAGGCACAGTGTGGGGATGTTGACTGCGATACATGATGTGCTCAAATATCCATAGGATATTCACCTGATGGATTTTATGATGGTGGGGATCACGCCATCCTCTTCGGAGGACATACCAGGGTACTAGTGTCACTTCAGGAGGAACTGTTGAGGGATTTCCACACATCCCCTCTAGCAGTACATCCTAGTGTGGTGAAGATGTACCAGGTCATCCAATGAGAGAACTGGTTGCTGAGAATGAAGAAAGCAGTTGCAGAGTTTGTTTCTCGATTCCTCACTTGTCATCAAGTGAAGGCAGAGCAACATGTACCAGTAGGCTTCATTTAGTCTTTAATGTTCCCAGAGTGGAAGTGGGATTAGATATCCATAGAAATCATGAAAGGACATCCACTTACATCCAGGGGTCATGATTCTATTTGGGTGATCTTCAACCGACTCACCAAGTCGGCCCACTTCCTACCGATCAGAGAGAGGGGTTTAGTAGATAGATTGGGAGTCCTCTATGTTCAAGATATTTTGTAACTACATGGAGTACATTTTAAGATTGTCTCTGATCTTGATGCATGATTTACTTCTGATCTATGAAAGGGGTTCTCAGAGGATTTAGGGACAAAGCTTCTTTTGAGCACCGCCTTCAATCTTTAGACGGATGGTCGGACTGAGAAAACCATTCAAACCCTCGAGGACATGTTGTGTGCTTCATTCCTTGACATTGGTCACACCTAGGAGGATCACTTGCCTTTAGTGTAGTTTGCATACAACAACAGCCATCACTCCACCGTTAGGATGGAACCTCTCGAGGCCTTGTATGGGTGACCTTTCAGATCACCTTTGTGCCAAACTGACCCAGGAGAGTCAGAACTTGTGGGACCATAGATAGTTTGGGATACCACCGAGAAGGTGCAGATCATCCAGAAATGGATGAAGACTTCCCAGAGCAGATAGAATTCATATGCAGATAGGAGATGGAGACCTATTTAGTTTGAGGATTGTTTCCATTTCTTTATACAGGTCTCG
This sequence comes from Viscum album, assembly GCA_963277665.1. Lineage (NCBI taxonomy): Eukaryota > Viridiplantae > Streptophyta > Magnoliopsida > Santalales > Viscaceae > Viscum > Viscum album. The sequence continues at coordinate 463,256,133 of OY728121.1, forward strand.
CCTTGACGAGGTTTGTAGAGATTTGGCCGAGGTGGTGAGATATCTACGAGGTTCATCGGAATTTTCAGGTTCTCAGCAGAGTTGGTGAGTTGGCATACCGATTAGATCATCCACCTCAGTTGCACCGGGTGCACGACATCTTCCATGTATCCCAGCTGAGGAGATTCATGCATAACACTTCCCATGTAATCGACCATGGAGGGTTGGATGTCGATTATGTGGTGACATTTATGGAAGTTCCAATAGACATTGAGGATTGACAAGAATGGGTCCTTCATGGATAGATGATACCTCTGGTGCATGTTCACTGGCATCATGTGAACCATCTGGAGAGAACATGGGAGCGGGAGGCTCAGATGTGTGCTCAGAACCCCCACTTGTTCACTTAGTTTGAGTTTTAGATGATGGGGATTTAAAGCCCTGAGGTGGGGAGAATGTAAACACCGAAAATTTCAATGTTATTTTTTTAAAAAATTATATGGTAATTTAAAAAGTCTATGAAAATTGATGACGCATGATTCTGATCCCTGAGTGCACGGAATGATTTTATGAAGTTTAGTTCAGGTACATTTTGTAAATGTTTGAGAAGGCTTTTCTATCTTTTTGAACCAATGCTCAGAATTGAAATATGAAGGCATTTTTGAACTCGCAGCACTGATTTTTGTTTAATGAAACTTTCACCTCGACGACATTTGGTCATGGATGAAAGTTAGTGTTGGGGTTTTTAGTGGACATAATAAAATAAAATAAACAAAGTTTTTAAATTCTTTTGTTGTAACCAACCTCCTTGTGGATGTTGGTGGTGGGGACCACCCGAGATTAACCTCTTTTGAGAGGTTATGGTGGTGGGTACCACCCAAGCCTAACCTCTTATGAAACATTATAGTGGTGGGGACCACCCAAGATGAAACCCCCTTGAGACACCCCTTAAATTGGGTGAATACATAAACACCCTAATAAATATAGAGAAACCTCTTCCACTTACTCATTAATGTGTAGGAGATTCTTGAGTTTCCTCCACATTAATTGTGCCAACCCTCCCCCACTTTATTATTCCAACACACCACTTAATTGAGCCAATTCAATTAATCCAATTTGAGTTGGGCCAAAAATGAAATTGCGGAAACACATTGTATTATATTTGTTATCTCTTTTATTTTGGTCATTTTTTTAGAACATTCATTGGTAGAGGAGGAAGAGCTCTTGGTGGGAGAAAAAACTCCAATGAAGAACATGTTCTTCCATGAAGAACGCTCCGTCGACAAAGAACGTCGACCTCAACTTCGAGCTTTTTTCTCAGGACTTCTTCCGTCGTGGGACATATTCATCTATGACGAATCGACGACTGTACTAACTCCTTGCACCAAAGTCAACTAGGAAATGTTTTAGGGGTTTATTCAAAAAAAAAATTCACTTTCCATGTACTCCGTTCTTTTCTTGTTAGGGTTGGGAACAAACATTGCTGAATATTATGGTTTCACTTTCATGATTCATTCGTCATGAACCACATGCTACAACTCAAAACATGGACGGTGCGGGCCAAAAAAACCTATCCCGACCCCTACTTCATTCTTCTTGGGAGATTTTTTCAAAATGGAGTAAGGCGATGAAGACGATGGAGGAAACATCGCCGCCTCTTGTGGCCTCACTGTTCCACCCCGGCCATCCCGCGGCCTCGCCACACTACAGTCCGAGCCAAGCCGTGCCGCCGTCTGAGTCGATTCGCTCCGCTGTTTGAGCCAAGTCATGCAACCATCCACTGAGCTACACTATCATCCGTGCTGAGTCGTGCCCTCATCTGATGTGCCACGCCACCATATGGGCCGATTTGCACCGCCGTCTTCTGTGTCGCGCCACCATTCGAGCTGAGCAGCGTCGCCACTGAACAGAGTCGTGTTGTCATGACGAGTTGTTCCTACCTCTTGAATGAACCGTAGCCGGTCCGTTCACTCATAACAGGACCATGCCCTTGTGGTTGGTTCGTGCCCTAATAGTACCCTTTGGGCCAGGCCGCACTGCGTGTCGGGAACACTATGACCCATTTACTACTTTTGGCCATAAATTTGGCACCATATATCAGTTTGACGAACCATCAGTGGTGCTGGAAATCTTGGAGCATGATAGTCCCTTTGAGTGTTACCAAACTGAGTTTTGGATTAATATGGGGAATGGTTAGGTTGTATCGAGCACGAATCCAACCGAGCCCCCGCGACTAGAAGTCTAATAACTTACAGACCAGACATCTGATTGACACGTCGTCTGTTACATTGAGACCACATTGACATGGTGGACCATTGAGATACTTCTTCATGGGACTTTGTGATAGTTTGAGTGTGGACCAGTAGATCGTGAAACATATCCTCCTAGAGATGAGCGTGTATAGTGTGCAGACCTAGTAGCTGGCTGAGACCTGATGACTGTTGACCAATTCGACTCAGAGTGACTCGACTAGCCTAGTGGGGAGCACCTAGGTGGCACGGTAGACTAATAGTGGGGAGATCCTTGGTGTCGTAGAAGACCCATGGTACTCGACGGGAGGACTACCTTAGCAGGCTATGAGGGGGAGCACCTTGGTGACGTGGAAAACCCATGATGGGGAGCACATTGTTGATGTGGTAGACCCATAGTAACATTTAGGAGGAGTACCTCAGCAATCCAAGGTTAGTGGGAAGAACCTTGGTGTCACAAAAGGCCCACTGTACTCAATAGAGGAAGTGTTCTCCAGCATCCGAGGTTTCAACAATGTGACTAGGGATGTTACTTGATACTACACCTAGAATAAAATCCTGGTGTGAGTTGAGCCAGTTTTTCTGTGTTTTCTTCATGATTGAGATTGATTGCTTGATAAATTAGGTACATGTATGTCCATATACCTATGTAGAGTTATCTGTTGATTTCATAAATTTTGGTTTATCCTTGGTGGATTTTTGTGATACCTTGAGGGTCTTGGGTTCCCTACTGAGTATCTTTATACACAACCCTAAATGGGTATTCTAGCACCTTGTTGTGTTGGATGTAGACGACGAACAATGCTGACTGAGGCTCAAAGTATCAGCACTAGATGGTGCCTAGAGGTGGACCATACATCATGTCGATACATAGAGGAGACGGACAGACGTGGTGTGCTGAGGAGTTGATCTTTACCTAACCTTCAGGTTGGATCATTGGAGGACGATCCAATAGCTGACTTTCTTTTTACTTAGATGTTTTGTATTTCAGTTGTACTTGTACATTTTCTATGGGGCTTGTATTCTGTCCTGCTTTACATTCAACACTCTCTTTTGGTATATAGTTGACTTGCATTCTTATCATATTTTGTGTTTAGTTGCCTGTGTTTATAGGTTATAAAGGAAATGCCATCTTAGTTTTAGGGAATACCCCGTTGGTGCTAGTCTCCAGCCCCTGGCTTATAGAAGGTGGGATTGGGGTAGTCATAGCACAATCCCTAGCGGATGGTTTGTGAAAATTTTATTATTTATTTCTCTTTTGGAATGGATTTGGCCATTTTATTTTTTATTTATTCATAAATTCCATTTAATTCAACTCAAAATAAAATAGTGAGGGTGTAATATTATTATTTTGTGGAGAATGTGACAACCCATGTATTTTTAAGAATATAACATGTTCAATATTCAATTTAGGAATGTAAATTTATTTAAGAAATTTTTATATTTGATTATTAATTTCATTCATTATATTATATAATAAAATATGTTTCCATTTGACATTTAAATTATTATTTTTTAAAATAAGATTATTGAAAAGGTTAAATATATTCCTTTAACATGATAGATATTTTTTATCCTCAAATAAAACTATAAAATTACTTAATATTATTTAAATTAATAAGTATTTTGAAAATATTGATTTATATTGATAATTTTTTTAAATTATATTATCGCATTCTGAAACATGAATAAGGATTTCCATTTTGAAAGGATATAGTTATTATTCTATATATAGTGTTGTACATGTATTATTTGTATTGATTTTAAAGTTATGTTTCCAAATTTTAAGATTATAAATAGATAAATTTGCAGTCATGTTTGGATTTATCCTGCCAAAATTATATTATTGTTTTTTTGGATTTTCATAATTAATTTTATTTTTTAATGAATACTAAGAAAATTATGTTTAACAAAAACGATATATTTTATAGAATCATTTGATAAAAATATGGAATAAAAACTTATTTGAACTATTTATGATATATTACAATAAAATATACATAATATTTCATATAAATAAATTCTAATTAATATAAATTACTGTTTAGTTATAGATAAATTTGACACTGAATATGGGTATAAACACATCACTTATAAAACATCAGAAATGTCATGATTAGTTGATTTTACATAATATTTATCATTATATAAGTTTATTCTCAACCATAACAGATTCTTATGATAAATACTCAATTATTTTGAAATATATTTACAAATTATAGAATTATAAAATGAATATGTATTCAAAGTTAAAGTTGTTCACCATTATAAATGTAGGATTAAGTAGAAGTGTTAAATCAAATGACATTTCCTTAAATATCATATAACCATATGCCGAAATTGGTGGATAAGGTAATTATAGACTACCTTAGATTTATATTCATTAATTTTTATTATTTTTCTCACTTTTCACTAAGAATTTAACATAATTTAATATTAATTTATGAGTATTTATTAAACATTTCACTTTCCCAAACGTAATATTAAAATAAATTTATCACGATATTTATCAGTATAAATATAAATTACTAAATTTTATAAACAATAATATTGATCACGAAAACAATATATATTTTTTAAAATTTATTTTTATTTATATATAATTTTAATTTTATTTAAAACCCTTACATTTTGTTGACATAATGCTTTTACATGTCCTAAAATTGTCAATATAAATGTTATTAAAAATCCTAGAAGCTGTTGATTTTGATTATATTTGTATTTTAAATTAATTTATTAGAATAATATTACATTAATTTAATGATTTAAATTCGTAAAATTATATTCCATATTCATATTGATAGTTATAAATTTAAAATTATATGAGAAGTCGTCATAATGAATGTAGAGGTATTTTCTGTTAAAAATATTTTCTTAATTAATTGATTAATAATATAAATATTAACTTTGGAAAATTGGGGTGTAATGTGGTGGAAAATTTCATCATTGTTTTATTTTTTAATTACTTTCTATATCAGAAGTACATTTATGGACCTTAAATACTAAATATTATTGAAAATTTCATTCTATTTTAACAATAAAAATTGACATAATTAACCCCTCCCAATGAAACAATTGATTATGGTTTTCCATTAAAACTAAACCAAAATACCTCAATAAAATTCAATTATAATTTCCTTTATCACATATTTTGATCAAAATTCTAATCACTAAATGCCTTATGTTTAATCTATAGGTTCTAACACCATGATTGGTGTATATGTCTCTAAGCAGCTTTCACCTTTCTTAATTATGATTCATTATCATGAAACCAAAAAAACAATTGATTTATTTATAATCTATTATTTCATTAATATTTTATTAGAATCCAATAGATCAATATATTATGATGTATCACTTGTTAACACTCAGTAAATTCTTTTCTATAAGTCTCTCTTATGCATAAAATAAAGATTTTAAAAGACAGACATTCAATTTAAATTATCCTCTTAATCATATTTTAATTATTGTAAGGATTAATTAGTTTTCATAAATAAAATATTTATTTATTCTTGAATTTAATTAATAAAAATCATATATTTACTAATATTTCACAAATTTTAATAATTGTTTTAAAATGTCACTCACTGTTGACATTTCACACAGCCTATATAAACATTTCTTTTTTCATGAATTTTTTATTCAAAAATGACTTCTCCAAAATTATTTTTATACATAGATAAAATTATAATTTTAGTATTATCATTATGTAGTATTAATGTATCCTATGTAATAGTGAAATTGAATGTCAATAATCATCTTGACTTTTAACCACCGAAAATATGATTTTATAGGAAGGTTATTTGGTTGGTTTTAATTTGATGAAGCATTGAATTATATTATTTATGAAATTATATGGGAAAAATATTTTGAAAAGCCATGATCTTGACAAACGTTTGTAAATGTACCTTTGATAGTAACAAATAAACTGGCCATGTCAGGAGATTACAAATTGAATGACTCTAAAATGATCGTTGTGAACTATAATTATATCATAAATAAATGAAACATGATAATAATTAAAATATGAGGGGTAAAAATAATAGAGTGAAAAGTTATTTTTTTTATGAATATAGATTAGTAATAAAAATTTTATTTTCGAAGGTACAGATTGTACAAAGTGAGTTTGTACTCAATGTGGGGGGATTCAAAAATAAATTTACATTAATTTGGTTATATAACTTATTCATTAATAACGTTATGACAAAATTTTGTTTATTATGAATATTGATTATTTTATATAATATTTTAACTTATTTTATTTTAATTTTTTTTTTCACCTATTCACTTTATTGATGAAATATCCTTTCAAATTTACTGATCATTGTATGGGATTCGATAATTCAATCTGAATCCCTTAAGATATGTTACAAATTTTTCATCAAGATTAATATTATGTAGTTTACATTCATATTAGTTGTGTTATTTTGGGATATTATTTAATGAAATTATTAGGATACACATTACCATATACTACTCTATTTTTTAATATCACTAAAATCCAGCATTAATAAATATAAAAGGTTTTGGGTCATAATTTGACTTTATTGAGACATGTTTTATGTTATACAACTATATTAATTTATATAGTTTACACACATCATATTTTATGTATTATATCATTACTCACATTACATGTATGGAATTTATTTTTTCATTTAATGTATATAAATTCAAATTGGTCTTATTTTAATATTTGGAACAGGGATTTATTTACAATAATTTATTGTATCATTTTGAAGACAATGACACAAACTCTTTATCATATATTCCCATGTTCATTATCATTTTTCATGAATATTATTATATATATAGTAATGATTCTTAAATTATTTTCACTGGTCATTGACTTGCTTTTAAAATTCATTAAAAGGAATATTCTTAACATTTTCTATATGAGATACTTTTTACTATTATAACAAATGTATAATATAATTGTTTCTATAATTTATTGATTGATTGGTTTTTACTACAGGTATTAACATTCTTAATTATCAATATTCCTCAACATGTTTATTTTTTTCCAATGAAAATATTTTTTAAAATTTTCTATTATTTGTTTGCTAAAAATGATATATATTTTTGTTTTTACAAACATAATTATAATGTTTTCATTAAATTATTTATCATTTATATTTAGATATTTATGAATTATTATGCTTCACTGGATTTATGATATTTTGATAGTATGGGAATTATTTTTCAAGATGAATTATGATGATGCTTAAATAATTATTCATTAAACATGATTCATTACCAAGGGTTAACAAATCTGTAAATAAATTATGATTCTTTTGAGGAGTTTATTATAAGAGTGAAATATCTTTTCATTTTTAATAATTTTATGGTTCATGGACATTATCGATGAAGATATGTGGTTTTTTATGTCCTTCAAATTAATTGATTAATGATTTATTTTTTGGGGGAATATTTATTAGAAAGAACATGGTAGGTTATTCCATTTTAAGGGCACATGTAAGGATGATAAGAATATAATTTCCCTAAGTACTGATATTTTTTAATATGATTCATTGTTCTAAATGGTTATCCTTAGATATGGATTACTTGTCTGATATCATGATTATTAACTCCTTTGAAATTTAGCATAATATATTTGAAAATATTTATGTCATCACTCAATATTAATGATTTATATCATCTTGGATATGAATTTACATACCATGAACATATAAGATTATTCTATCCATATTCCCATATTCATATCTTATGATCATATTTGATCTTCTTTTTTTATCTTCCATATTTACCACTATTTAGAATTTAATCTCTCCCATCATATATTTCTATTTACTATGGCTATAAAAATGATCTAACATAATAATTTTTTTTCACAGTATCATGTTTGAAGAATATTATGTGAGATTTTGAATATGTTCTCCAAAATAAAACATTCTCAGTATAATGGTAAAAATTACAATTGGAATGAACATATTGTTCTACCTATCTCTATCCCAGTTCGTTAATGACAACTGAAACTCCCCTATAATTATAAATATTTTAATTTATTTATGTTAATTATTTAAATTTAATATAATTTAGTGGAATTAAATGAAATATTAAAAATCCATTAAATCCTGGATAATGGATTGGTCACATCTCTCTACAAACATCACATATGTTGAATCTTGGTCAATTTTATTTTGAATATGTTAGATTAAAGTGATGTATATCGCTCTTAATGTTGAATGAGTGTATGAAGAACCTGCTAGAAGGTTCATGGCATAGGCATTCTAGTTCTATGGTGGAAGAAACACTATTTTTCCAAAATATCCACAGGCTAGCCAGAACAGTTCCATATGCATCCCAGTGCTAAATAGACTTTCTCCAACTTTTCTAGTAGGTTATCTTTCATCCAATGGAGATGTGTATTCTAGCCTCTAAAAGTATTCTAGTAGATCTATTTGGTAATTATCCCATCGGCTCCATATTGTTGTCTACTGGGTATATATTGATATCAAAGCAGCATCATTGAGAATGCATTTATTTCGGTCAAAAGAATATTATTGTGGTTTTCCTTGGATTCAGTTCAATAGATGAGTTTTAGAATAATCCATCATATCTTGTATACTATAAATGGATTCATTTTCCCTTTTTGATGAAAATATATAAAACTCTTTCTCCAATTTATTATATCAAGATAATATCAAGGAAAAATTGGTAGATCTCCCAAAAATCCATGTCAAATACAACACCAACATATAAATAACTCAAGTATATCATCATTTATCCCAAATAAGTAACCCATTTTTTATTCATCTTTAAATTATATTTTTTAGAGTAATTGTAATGGAAATTCATCATTAAATCCTCTCTCCTCTAATAAACATTTACTGACATATTCTCACTCAAAAATTGAGGTAAGGTTTTTTATCTACTATTGAAGCTCATGTGGGTTTCCATAAGCTAAATTTTATAGGGAAATGATTCTTGATCACCAATAATATAACTATATTTAAACTATTTACATCTTAATTTTAGGGGATTCGAAATTGGTTCTCACAATGAACTATTCTTTATTTCCCATGATATTATGTTTTCTCTCTCTTTAAAATATCAAAATAAAATATTCATCATCATTTTTTATTCTTTCATAAATGTTATTTGATCACATCCACAGTTTATTTAATTAGATAATATCACTAATAACTAAGATCAAATGTGTCATCTATCACTTAATTAATTTCATTCATTATTAATTGTTATAGTAATACATTTTAATGGGGGAAAGTCCCCCCCTCGTACCATATATCTTTAACAAAAAATTGGAATTAGAGGTGTTCCTTGTGTAGTTATAATAATTAATGATTGAAAATGTTATAATTAAATGATATGGTAAAAAATGTATTCAAAGATATATAATGAATTTGGAACATAATATCAATGAAATGAATGCCTTATATTATAGCCATGATTGAAATGAATTCAATAGTGGTTCATCATGGAAAACTAGTTATGAAATATGAAATTTTTTATAGGTTACACATGGTGGGAAAAAATAATGAAATCGAAACTATATTTTCTATGTATTTTAAATATTATTAATATTACACTATGCATTTTAATGACACTATTACAATTTTTTTATGATATTTAAAAACATTTTTAGGTATAAAGACCCTTAATGATGATTTAACCATATAAATAAAATCTCATCGGTATTAGTTTGATCATGGGCTTCCACTATCACATACAATCATTAAGAAAAAGATCTAATAATGATACTGTTTATGGGACTCAACCGATACCTAATTAAATAAATAATAATTTATATTTAAGAAGTGGATAATAATGAATTAAAGCACAAAAATGATAATAGACAATATGCTTCTATGATACAATTGTAGAAATATCCATAGGGGAATCTCTTGACTTTGAAAAACATGATAGGAATAGGAACAATTACTTAAAATATAATAAAATTCCAAACAAATCCTAGAGGTTAAGTCAATATGACAATTTAGAAGTTACATGATATGAACTTAAGAAGAAAGGTCACGTCAAGATGTAGTCTTCCATATATAATAAAGCACAAAGAAAAGAAACAAGTTAAAAATCATATACAATAAAAATTTTAGAGTTCATGTGTTGACTCGAAGGAAAAAAATTAATCATTCACATTATCTAACTGAATTCCCATTTTACTTGTTGAAAATGTTGATGAATATACTGAGGTTAATACCGCTATTTTTATTTTACACTCTTTTACTCCTTATCATAAAATATCTACTAATTTTTATTGTTATTCTATGTCATATATTATTATTAATTATGATAATCTATAACACACATCTGATAATATAGAAAATGTATTTCATCAAATATCATCATAATACTGATATCATTAAATGATATATAAGAAACTGGTTTAGGTAAATTAAAATACTCAAAAATAAAAGGATATTCTATTCATGGAAAAAATATCTATCCATCAAAGTCATGAATCAGCTATATATGAATAAAATCTAACAAGACATTAATGTCCAAAAAATTCACCTTCCAACTTCACCAAAAGAGAAAAAAATTTCAATAATATTTTTGATCTTCAAATACATGTGTATCATCATATTTTCCTTGGTGTCTCAAATAATTAATTCTCCACATGGAATCTAATAAAACCCACTTTTGACAAATTTTACTCACTAGATGAATTCTATAATAATTTTTAAATAATTTGTAGCTTAATTTAAGTATGTGATTTCAATACTTATTTATATAAGATTCTAAAGTTAAACCAATTTTGTTCAATGTTTCTGAAATGAAAATTTTAGTCCAATTAATTATATGTTCTTAAATATTTATTAGATAACATAAGTGGAACAAAGTTTCATTTTTACACAATCTATTTCTCATTTTATCTTTTTTAAAACGTGTATAATAAAAAAATGCATATAAGAATATGATATACAAGAATAATTTTTGAAAACATTACAATATTCACAAGGGATTATTCACTATCTCAAAAGATGTGAACCCTTAAAATACTTCATCATGTTTTCAAAAATGGTTAAAAATTAAAATTATTTTAATATTAATTAAACATTTTGAGATCATGTATTATATTAAAAAAATTTTATTTTATTATTTATGTTCTTCTTGAGTATAAAATAACACTTTTTCATCTCTTTAATCCCCCAAACAATGTTGTGTATTTTGGAAGAAATTTGAACTATCAAAGAAATATTTCTTACTTTTCATATGAATTAAACATTCCAAAATGTTATAGGGTTTTGGGAGTAAATATATCATGATATAAAATTATTGACATTTTCATTGGAACTTTTCTTTAAAAAATTTCTTAGGGAAATTTTCTTTATGAGAAACCTATACATGTATTTTGCAATGTTTTTTAAATTTTTTTATTATTTTTAACATGTCACAACCCGTCATCAGGGCCCGTGTCGTGACTACCCCAAGCCCGCCTTCCATAGGCCAGGAGATGGCGACTAGCACCAAGGCGTAAATCCCGGTAAAAAGGGAAGGCATTTCCTTTGTAAAGTAAACAAGCACCACAGAGTAAGCAAGCAGAAAAAGTAAACACTAAGTAAAAACTGGTACAACAGTAAATGTGGAAAAGTAAGTGGGCCATCATACAAACCCAAAAAAAAAGTAAAGTACAACTTGAAAGGGGAAAACAGCAACTGAAAAGTAAAATCTACTACGCCGATCTGTCCACTGGAAATCCCACCTGAAGGGTGGGTACAGATAGCTCCACTGCTCCTCGGGTTCTTCCGTCCGCTCCGAGTACGTCCCGCCCAGTGGTCCACCTCCAGATACCGTCCTGCTCTGCCAGCCCCAACCACGATCAATGCTATCCGGCATCTGCAACCATCACAATGTAGTGCGGGAATAGCCCGTGCAGGGGTGAGTATAAGCTACTCAGTAGGGAACCCGAGACCCCTGAAGGTCTCCCAAAATCCACAAAGGATAAACCACAAAGGAAAGATACAATCACGAAGTAACAACCGACACTACTTAGGCTTATGCCCATACATATATCTAAGTCATAAATTCCAATATTCTCCAACCTCTGAGCCCAAGTACAACCCATTCCACACAGGAAAGCATACATATTCCACACAGGAAAGCAAAACGTATTCCACACAGGATAACACAACACAATCCACACAGGAAAGCAAACTGGTTTCAGCTCACAATGGTATACTTTTTTGATGGTGATAGAGATGATCACAGATACATCTAAGTCATCGTACCCACAAAGTATCGATAGGTACTAACCCCCGCAAAGACCCACATAGGATCGGTAGAAAACTAACCCCCGCAAAGACCCACACAGGATCGGACCCACACAAGATCTGTAGGCGCTGGCTCACATAGAACCGCAGAGCGCTGACCCACAAAGGATCGGACCCACACAAGAGCGGTAGAACTGATCCACATAGGATCGGTGAGTGCTGTAGTCATCACCGTAGAATCCACTGAGGATCTCTGTACAGTCATCGTCGTAGTCAGAGTAGCAGTCGCAGTCATAGTAGTAGTCGCAGCCAGCAATAGGGTTCCTGCACACATCAAGATCGTTCAGGAGGGTCCGCTCCACGAGCCGAGAGGCTGATACATCAACTGACACATAGTCCAGAGTTGATGTATCCAAAAGTTCCGTATCATCAACAGGAACTCAACGTCGCAGACGGTGCGTCGATCGGATGCCCGGTCTGAGAGTTATTGGCTTTTCCGTCCCAGGGGCCCGGTTGGTTTTTAAGGAAAAACTATCCGACCATAATCCACCTGCATCCAAACCATGGGAGGAGTAATCCAAATTATCCGTCTCACTAAGAGGAAACCAACAAAGTCGACGGCACATCAATCGGACGTCCGTAGCTCAAGATATGAGTGTTTCTGCTCCGAGGGCCCGGTTGGTTTCGTGTACGAACCAAACCGGTCGAACTCAATGTAATCCAAAACCTTAAGTGTGATATACTGAAACGATCATCTCGTTCCAAGGATCGTGTCGCTGCTGACGGTGCGTCGATCGGAGGTCTGTAGCCCGAGTTATGGGAAATTGAACACAAACGGTCCGAAAATGGGGGTTTCGGGCCTGGACCGACCCGGCCCGAGACCCCCTGGGTCGGCCCGAACCGGGTCGGCCCGGCGGCCGGCCCGACTGTTCACAGCGCACCCGGCGCACAGCCAGCTTGGCCGAAGGCCGAGATGTTGGCAAAAGGGGGGGTAGCCTGCCCCTCTTGGGTAACCCCCCCCCCCCCCCCCCAATTAAGGGCGTCGTTTTGAAGTCCAGCCGGGGGAATTAATTCCCCCAGCTCCTCCCTGTCCAGCCGGCCCGACCTGGCCAGCCAGTTCCTGCTCAACGGGACCAGCGATGGCCGGTCCCATTCCAGCTCCAATGCCGGCGGCCCAGTCCGGCCGCTGGTCACCTTGCTCCGCCGCGGCCCGGAACCGGCCGCGGCCCTTGTTGTTCGGTGCGGCCCGACAACGCCGCGCCCCTCTGCCGTGGCCCCGAAACCGGCCGCGGTATTTTTGGGTGTCTCTGACGTGGCGCGATGGAATTGCATCCTTGGGTTAATTCGCGGTGCAGCACGACGGCGTCACGTCCTTGATCTTCTTTCCACGGCGTGGCGCGACGACGCCTCACATTTCCTTTCGCTTGATTCCGCGTGGTGTGACGACACCACTCCTTCCCATAACAAACCACAAAGGAATCAACATGAAATTAGGAGGAGTGTCGGCCATGTTTTGTGCAGTCCGGCCCCCTCGCGTTATTCGATAACAAATGGTTTTAATCCACGAAGATCGTCAGGTTGGTATTCACGAAGAAAATAAATAAATAAAACCCCTACCTCGGTTTCAAGAATGGTGCACGTCAACGAGCCGCGGAAGACGAGCGTCGCGGAGGTCGGGCGTCTCGGAAAACGAACGTTGATTTCATTTTCCTCGAGGTGCGTCCGAAGAGGAAACATCGCGGAAGAAGAATGTCGTGGAACAAGTTCTCCGCATTCTTCGGCGGAGATGTTCTTCGTTGATGAACGATGTTCTTCGTCGGAGTCTGAGGTGATCATCACGTTCTTCATTGAAGAAGAAGATGTTCTTCCCAAAACCTCTCAACGAAAAACTCTAACAACAAAATAAAATTTGTTCCTTTCTTATTTTATTAACACAACAAGCCTTATGAAAATTCAAGGGTTTGAATTTTAAAAAACATACATTTAACTCACCACATTAAAACCATAAGTTTAATAAACTTAAGTTATCAAAATTTAAGTGGGAGTTAAGAGGGGTTAGAGGATATGAATAGGTGGGGTTCGTGTGGGACCCACCACCCTCATAACCTCCCAAGGGAGGTTGGGTGGTTACCCAACTTCCATCAAGAACTAAACACTTAGAGTAAAAATAATAAAAATTGTAGAGTAATTATAAAATAAACTTCCACAATTTTTATCATCAACACTCGTGAAAACGCAACTCCGGAACAGGAGTTCCTAAGCAATTATCGACGCTGTGGTTCCATCGGTGCCCTCGAAATACGATTCTGTGAACCGGTTCAAAAGTAAGAAATTCCCACTCGTTCATTCACTGAACGTACCCGAGCTAAACTTTGGATAGAAATTCCGGGCACACCGGGCCTCGGAATCAGGTGCCGTCTGAAACTGCATTCTTGTAAAATTCAAAAGAAAATTAAAAAAAATTCCCTTGAATTTTACGGGTCTTTACATTACTCCCACCTCAGGGCTTTACGTCCCCGTAAAGATACATCGAAAACTAGGGAAAAAAATGGGGGTACTGAGCATGCATCTGAGCCTCCCGCTCCAATGTGCTCTCCTGGAGGTTCACGTGCTGCCATCTGATGCGCACTAGAGGAATCGACCATCCACATAGGACCCGCTCCTGTTGATCCTCGATCTCCACTGGGACCTCCGCAAAAGTCGCCCCATCATCAACGTCAAGCTCCCCATAGTCAATGATGTGCGTCGGGTCGTGATCGTATCTCCTCAGCTGAGATACGTGGAAGACGTTGTGCACCCGGTGCAACAGAGGTGGTAGAGCCAGATGATAAGCCACCTCGCCAATCCTGCTGAGGACCTGTAATGGTCCGATGAAGCGTGGAGACAACTTGCCGCCTCGGCCAAATCTCTGTAATCCTCGTCAAGGTGAGACATGCAAGAAGACGTGGTCGCCATCCTTGAACTCTAGTGGCCTCCGCCTCCTATCAGCATAAGACTTCTGCCGGCTCTGAGCTGTCCTCATCCGCTCCGGGATGACCTAGACCTTTTCTGTCGTGGCCTGGACCATCTCTGGTCCCAGAAGTGCTGACTCCCCAGGGTCTATCCAGCACAAAGGAGATCTACAAGGGCGGCCGTATAACGCCTCGTATGGTGCCATACCGATGGTGGAGTGGTAGCTGTTGTTGGACGCGAACTCCACCAAGGGTAGGTGGTCCTCCCAGCTGTGACCAAAGTCGAGGACAAATGCGCAGAGCATGTCCTCAAGAGTCTGAATGGTCCTCTGCATCAGACCATCTGTCTGAGGGTGAAAGGCTGTGCTCAGACATAGCTGCGTCCCGAATGCCTTCTGCAACCCCTTCCAAAGCCGGGAAGTAAAGCGAGCATCTTGATCGGAGACGATAGATGATGGCACACCGTGAAGCCGCACAATCTCTTGAACGTAAAGTCATCCCAAGCTCCCCACTGAGCCCTACTCTCTGATGGGTAGGAAGTGAGCCGACTTGGTGAGTCAGTCGACAACCACCCAAATGGAGTCATGACCTCTGGAAGTGTGTGGAAGTCCAGTCATGAAGTCCATAGATATCCCGTCCCACTTCCACTCCGGGTCCTCCAAGGGTTGTACCATGCCTCCTGGTACCTGGTGCTCAGCCTTCACCTGCTGGCAGGTGAGACATCATGAAACAAACTCTGCCACAACCTTTTCATGCCCGGCCACCAGTGCTGTCGTCTGAGGTCCTGGTACATCTTCTCCACTCAAGGATGTACCACCAAAGGAGAAGTGTGAAACTCTCTCAGCATCTCCTCTCATAAAGAGACTGGTACCAAGGTACGTCCTTTGAAAAGGATGTTGTGCTCTTCTTCAAAGGAGAAACCATCAAGTGCCTGTCTTGAGGATATCTGTGCACGCCGCGTCTCACAATCAGTGTCCCCACGTCGTGCCTCTTTGACCCGCTGCAGTAGCATAGGAGTGACTGTGATAGACTGAAGGAAGGCTGATCCATCTCTATCCACGAAGGATATCTGTAAAGAGGATAGCTACTTTGTCGCCTCCTCAAGTAGCTGAATGCATGTCCTCCTGCTGAGGGCATTGGCTACCACGTTCCCCTTTCCAGGAGTACAGACTATTTCAAAGTCATTGCCCTGGAGGAACTCGAGCCATCGCCGCTGTCTCAGATTCATATCCTTCTGAGAGGATATGTATCTGAGACTCTGTTGTTCAGAAAAGACTGTGAAGTGCTCAATCTTCAGATAGTTTCGACATGTCATCAGAGAGAAGACCACTACTGCTAAATCTAGGTCATGGGTAGCGTAGTTCTGCTCATGAGGCCTCATCTGACGTGATCGATAGGCGATCACTGCCCACTCCTGCATCAGGACACATTCGAGCCCGGTCCCTGATGCATCGCAGTAGACTACGTACCCTACTACCTCCTCATGAAACCTCAAGATAGGGGCGCTGGTCAATCTTTGTCTCAGCTCCTGGAAGCTCTGATGACATCTGACTGACCACATGAAGGGTTTCCCCTTCCTCCTTAACGTTCTGCAAAGCTGCAAAGATTTCTCCTTTTCCAAAAAGTGAAATCTGGTCTCATCCCCTGGATGAACCACGTTCCTTGCCTAATACAGTCAATCCCATCATGATTAGTTAATTAATGGCATGGATGACGTCGTAAGGCCTCGACGCTGCTACCAAGAGATCCAACCGTTACTCTCACCTCCAAGGGTTGAGTCACACTGTTGACATCAGTGTGGGGTCACTGGGTCTCGTCCAGTAATAATCTTGCAAGTGAGGGTCAAGTCAACTGTTTTCAACCGGCACCTCTTAGTAAAAACAAACAAAAGACAAGAAAGCAAATGTCACCAATGCAAGTGTATTTTATTACTTCAACTCAAAGTACAAGGACACAAGGCAACACAAACTATGAATCTAGAGGCATTATGGGCAAAGGCCTCTATGCCTGGAGCTAGTCCCGCACTAGTCCACCCGCTTCCAGAGCTCCATGATCATAGGTTTCAGCTGCCTGAAGTTGTGCTCTCCCCTGAGGTCGGGGTGGACCTCCTGGTGGTAGTGTTGGTAGAGCCTCAAAGCGTCGCCCACCAACTGCTGCTCGGTCATCTCCTCTGCCTCATCCGCCTACTCCATGCGGACCACCACGGTCGAACCTCTGCCTCTACCTAGGTGTTTCCTCACCCGTCTGCTGCTCCTCTGCATGGCAGGTCGGGTAGTCACGAGCCATGTGGCCCTACCCGCCGCATGCATAGCACTGTCTTCCACTCGTAAGACTGGTTCAGTTGCGTGTGCCCCGCACCTCCGACACTAGTGCAGAAAACGTTTTTTACATCAGTTATTATTAATTTTTTACGTCGGTTTCTAGCCGACGTTAATACGTGCGACGTTATAAATAAGGTTTTTGACGTCGGTTATTTAAAAACTGACTTCAAAAACATAAAATCTCGATGTTTATCACGTCGGTTATTTTAGAACCGATGTGATAACGGGCCTGGAGAATGGTTTATCACGTCAGTTATTTTAGAACCGACGTGATAAAGGGCATGGAGAATGGTTTATCACGTCGTTTATTGAATAACTAACGTGTTAAACGGCCTGGAAAATGGTTTATCACGTCGGTTCATATAGAACTGACCTGATCAACTGGGGTGAGGGCGGTTTATCACGTCCGTTCTATAAGAACCGACGTGATAAACCGGGATGAGCGTGGTTTATCATGTCGGTTCATATAAAACCGACGTGAAAAACCGGGGGAGGGGGGTTTATCACGTCGGTTATTATATAACAGCCGTGATAAACCGGAGGGAGGCGGTTTATCACGTCGGTTATTCAATTACTGACGTGATAAACCATTTTCCAGGCAGTTTAGCACGTCGGTTATTCAATAACCGACGTGATAAACCATTCTCAAGGCCCTTTATCACATCAGTTATTGAATAACCGATGTGATAAACCATTCTCCAGGCCCTTTATCACGTCGGTTATTAAATAACCGTTGTGATAAACCATTCTCTAGGCCTTTTATCATGTCGTTTATTAAATAACAGACTTGATAAACCATTCTGGAGACCTTTTTTCACGTCGGTTATTTCATAACCGACGTGATAAACTATTTTCCAGGAATTTTATCACGTCGGTTATTAAATAACCGACGTGATCAACACAATTTTTTTTAAACAGAATGCAGTGATCTTCTCTCCACCTGAATCAACCAGAAAAAAATCAAGAAATCGTACCAAAAAAATAAAAGTACATCAAAATTAAGCATGTACATCGATAACATATAAAACATACCCACTAGACAGCATCCACCCTCATTTATACCCCATGGACAGCCCTCCCCCACCCCGTTGGAGCCCTCACCCTCATGTATACCCCCTGGACAGCCCTCCCCCACCCCATTGGAGCTCCCACCCTCATGTATACCCCTTGGACAACCCTCCCCCACCCCATTGGAGCCCCCACCACACTCCTGGACTGCCCCTGACCCCAGGACACCCACAAACACCCCTCGACAACCCCCCACCCGCCTGAACAGCACCTCCTTACCCCCTCACCCCACTTGACAGCCCCCACCACACCCCTGGATAGCCCCAAACAGCCCTGGACAACCCCCCCCCCCCCCCACACCCTTGAATAACACTCCCACACCCCTGGACCGGCTTCCCACACCCCTGGACATCCCTGCCACCCCCTAGGATGGTCCCCCACCCCACCGGACAGCCCTCCCAGACCGCTGGACACCCCCAACCCCACTGAACACACCCCCACACCCTTGGAACCCCTCCCCCACAGACCCAAATCCATACCAGAAGAACCATCAAAAGTAGACCAAAACAAGAAGTAGAGAAAAATTAAACATTCACTTATATAACATTCAAAACTTACACTGTCAACTTCAAAAAAACTAAATCAAACCCAAACAACTACCAAATACACAATTAAAATGATAATATGCAAAATTACATTTTACATTACAAACAACAAAAATTCAATCAATTCTGTAAAATAATTTGACCACTCCACTTGTACATGTTTGATGTCTTCAGCAGTATAGGGTTGAGGGTCATCAAAAAGCTACAAATGAAAA
Organism: Viscum album; assembly: GCA_963277665.1. Classification (NCBI taxonomy): domain Eukaryota; kingdom Viridiplantae; phylum Streptophyta; class Magnoliopsida; order Santalales; family Viscaceae; genus Viscum; species Viscum album. The sequence goes on from OY728121.1 coordinate 463,275,675, forward strand.
AGAAGATAGTTAATATGTATAATGAATAAATCAAATTGAAATATTATAGCAAAGTTTAAGAGGAAATCGTACCAGGTCAAAATTCACAATTGTCCTAGTTGTTATTATTTCATACATAAATCTTAACATATAATATCCGCATTCGATGAGGCCTTGTTGTTCATGACAATTCTGTTTTGAATGAGTGTAAATTCAATATATTATTTTTATGTAATAAATCAAAAATTATAGATTATAAATGGAAATTTACCTTGGCATTTACATATTTGATCTTTGCATTTCTTTTCATTGTGTTTTTTTGAAAGTAGACCCATGCACTGTTAGAAAATAATACGAATGGGGTAAATTTAAAATTCATTATAATATATAAAACTATTGAGAAAATGAAACTTACTTTTCAAATTTATTCGTAAAACTTTCCCGCACATCACCATGAACAGAGCATATCCAATAAAGAGCTTTCTCCCTTGGGAAAAAAATCCCTAACATCCAATGATCACTGATAAAAGGAAATTTAATGTTAGTAGTTTTTTATGTTAAAAGATAATTAACTCTTTGAGAGAAATGTGTTTCATACCTCTCACAAAAAGGCATCATCCAACATTTTCTGATTATATTCTTTTCAAATCTTTTATCTATATAAACCATTCTTTGTTCCTCAGTCAATTCACATGCTTCAGGGGAAATCAATTGTGGGTCCATGAATCCATATACTTCTGTCAGATCATTCCTCTCACAAATTTTATAAATATACCTAATACAAAACATATATAAGTATACATTTTTAATACATATAACGTAGGGAAAAGGTGTTAAGACTTACATGGAAAAAATTTGCACCACGTTGATGCCCAACTTATCTCCAGTAACAAGCTCCATGATATCAGATTTTATAATCCCCACACTTATTTCACGTCTACAAACTTGAGATTCCATTGGAAACTCATAAAAACCCAACAACAAATGCGAATATCTTGACAATCTGTCAAGACCACTGGAATCTGTATCTGATGTCATAGCTTGTTGTCTTTGTTGTTGTCTATACAGTATTTCTTTACCTTTGAAGTATTCCTGTGAAAAAAAATTGAGAAATATAGTTGTTTTCAAATGATAAAACCACTTTAATAAAATAAAATAAAATAAAAGATATAGCATTCATACCTCTATGGTAATGAGTCGAAGAAGTCTGGATGGCCAAACTAAAAAATGGCCGATACTCTGTCCAACTGTCACCACCTCATCTGTAGGTATTGGTACCCTAGCTGATCTATCTATAATATCCTGTACAATGCCCCTCTGATTCTCTACCTCTAATTGTTGATGATGAACTATATCTTCTATACAATATACCAACCCGTATGCTACTATATGATGTTGAGAATCATCAACATACAACTCGCCATATGTAGGAAGCTGCGGCGGAGGCGTAGGATAAAAAATGGGGTCTGCAGGCTGAGGTGGGGGAGTGGGAGCTACTGGCGGAGGTGGAGGATAAATAATGGGGTCTGCAGGGGGAGGTTGAGGAGTGGGAGCTGCAGTCTGAAATTGTCTTTACATTTCTGCAAACATAGACTGCACCGACTCTCTAATCTTGTCTTCCATCGTCGCATTAATATTTTGAACTTCAGCCTCCAAGGATTCTATTTTTTTTATAAACCCCCTCAATGTTAGAAGTTGAAGAACGTGGAAACACTTTTCTTACTGATACACCTGCCGGATATCCTCTTACACGACCAGGATGTTCGGGCCTTCCCAATGTTGCAAATAAAATATCTTCCCTCCTAGTAGCTGTAAATGTCCCCTCTGAACTCTTCTCCTCAAGAGAGTCATGTATTAATTAATTGAACATTTCTGTAATGATTGAAACTTATATGAAGAAAAAAGTTAACTTAAATAAATTAAATAGATATCTTACAATCCTCTCAGCTACGATTCTCGATTCTTCCGAAAGATATTGCCCTTTTTTTCCCTTCCGAGATCTCTTCCATTTTTCATTTCTAGATGGAGGGGATGGAGGGGCCACCTCTCCAGAGCTTGAAGACTCAGCTCTTAGTTGTTGAAATTTTTCGGCCATCATTTTTTCTTCCAATAATGTATACCCTCCCCGAGATAAACTATGTGGGTATACATTTTTAGATTGGATATCCTGATGAGATTTCCTTGTTTGCTGTAATTTAAGAATAAGAAATCATTAAAAAACATTAATAAAATCATTTATATAAGAAAGTTTATAAAAGTTTACATTTCCCTTACCAGAAATGACTTTTTTTTCTACTTTCAAAAAATTGTCTCCATGTGTCTTCATCTATAAAAGGATATATACGACATGGATTGTCATGAATCTTATGACCATAAATGAACTCAGATGAGAGGGTTGATTTGAAATCCCTCCATCTCCAGGCAGCCAACGATAAGAATTTCTTCCTGTCTCCTCCAGTGTCAGGAATATCAAATGTCATCTGATAAGGAAGAGGTTAAACATATATATATACTAGAAACATTAAAAGAATGGTCAGACAATGACAAAAGATCTTACCAAAATCGCTACCCACAAATGAGAGATAATCGATTTATCCACACCTCTCCAATCATCATAATGAATGCTTACTTTGGTCTTAGCCTGAGTTGCAACAAAACTCTTAAAATCTTTGGCATTCGGACCTCTAGGAATATCATCATCATCAAACACAACTACTATCCTCTGATCCTGCGTACGGGAAAGTGATAATTTTGGTAAACGTGTGCACCCACATTTACCAACCTTTGAACTCTTTGTCGTAATAGGAGCATGTGAATGTTCATCCCCAGAGGTATGACCAGCAATATGCTCCTCTCCAGAATTATGTGGTTGATCATCTGAATGATCTGTCATTATCCTTCAAATCAAAAAAACAAATGTCAGTTCACAAATATACAAATTCAAATATTTTAATACTACTGTAATCAGAAAATAGAAAAGTGTACTAAGTTACATAATAGTAAACATTGGTAATATGGTAAGCATGTTAAACAATGGTAAAGATGGCAAAGATGGTCAATATGGTCAAGATGGTAAAAATGGTAAAAATGGTAAACCTGGTAAACATTGTAAACATGGTAAAGTAATTGTCAGTGAACAAATATACATATTCAAATATTTTAATACTACTGTAATCAGAAAATAGAAAAGTGAACTAAGTTAAATAATAGTAAACATTGGTAATATGGTAAGCATGTTAAATAATGGTAAAGATGGCAAAGATGGTCAAGATGGTCAAGATGGTAAAAATGGTTAAAATGGTAAACCTGGTAAACATTGTAAACATGGTAAAGTAATTGTCATTGAACAAAAATAATCATTTTAAAATTCATGTAATGGTTATAAACATGATAACGTAAACTAGACAAACTTAAAACAAACAAAAACATATACTTATATTATTTTAAAACATGTTTTAATAAATGAAAAACTTACAATATGTAACATTTATGGAAAAAATAAATGTAAACAAGAAATAAAAATATGTTACCTGTAATTTTAGGAATGTCCAGATGGATTGTTTTCCCAAATTCCTTCGTCGTGATCGTTCCTTATGGCACAAACTATGTCTTCAACATGATCGTCATTATGTTCTGTTAATATTTCCATGGAAGTAGGGATCTCACATAAATCAGCATATTAATCAAGTTCATCCTCACCAACATATTGTTTTTTCCCTTGTAAAACAACAGCCCACTGCATATCTGATTGATCTACTACATAAAAAATTTGTTTTGCATGTGTTGCCATTATAAAAGAATCAGTTGTGTCTTCCAATCTATTCAGATTAACAAGTGTCATTCCAAATTCATCGTGTCTGACACTGTTGTTACCGTTAAACCACATACAGTTAAAAACAAGAACTTTAATTTTAAAGTAATCAACCTCCCATATGTCTTCAATCACTCCATAATATGAATTTGATGCAAAAATTGGGTTTTGGTCCTTACCACTCGAAAAATGCATTGTTTCTGCAAACACCAATACACCACTATTCTGAACTGCACTTCTGTTGTCCTGAGATTTTGTATGAAATGTATAACCATTAATGTCATAACCAGACCATGTTATCACATTTAAACATGGACCACCCACTATCCATTTTAATGTCTCTAATACATCTGATCTACCAAGCAAAGTCTTTTTAATCCATGACAAAAAAGTTTTTTTGTGCTCATTAAAAATCCACATTTCATTCTTCTTTGGATGACATTGTTTCAACTCATTAATATGCACAGTGATATACGGTTGAGCATCAGATATGTTATTCAAGATGTATGATTCTAACTTTTTCATCTGGTCAGCTGACAATGATTTGACTTTCAAGCCATGAATCCCCTTTCCCTCATTATTAACTCATTCATGGCATGATGGAGGCAAACCTATGTGTTGCGCCGCAGCCAAGTAGCTCATACAAAACTCTGCTACCTCCTCAAAAATATAATTTTCAATAATGGAGGCTTCAGGTCGATATAGATTTTTAACATACCCCTTTAATATTTTCATATACCTTTCAAAAGGATACATCCAACGAAGATATACAGGTCCACAAATCAGTATTTCTCGAACCAGATGAATCATTAAATGCACCATTATATCAAAAAAAGTTGGAGGAAAATAAATTTCCAATTGACAAAGTATAAAAATTGCATCCTTTTCCAAAATTTTCAAAGCATTCACATCAATCGCCTTGTTACAAATTGAATTGAAAAAATAACACAACTTCATTATAGTCTTTCTGACACGAATGGGCAATATTCCACGCAATGCAACTTGTAGAATTTGTTGCATCATGATGTGACAATCATGTGATTTCATACCTATCAACTTCAAGTCCATCAATGAGACAAAATTTTTTACATTAGAAGAATAACCTTGAGGCACTTTGGTATCATGAAGACACTGACAGAAGCTAATTTTCTCCCTCTTCGATAATGTATGACAAGCCGGGGGAAGAAATGTTCATCTTCCTTTAGGAGTGGGAGCTAACTCCAAACGTATTACCATTGATAGTAAGTCTAATCTTGCATTCAACCCATCTTTAGTCTTTTCATTTAATATCTAACAATGTTCCAATCAATGAATCACATATATTCTTCTCCACGTGCATGACATCAATATTATGTTTAACTTCATGATACCTCCAATATGGTAGCTTAAAACAAATTTACCTTTTCTTCCAAATGTGTCTATCATTACCAGATTTCTGTGTCTTTCCCAATGTCACGTAAAGGTTTTTCACCCTCTCAAAATACAGATCAGGGGATAATGGTTTTGGAGCAGTATCAAATTCTCGTGAGCCATTGAATGCCTTTTTTAGTCTTCTATATGGGTGTTCCATTAGCAAAAACTTCCAATGACCCATGTACACAGTTTTCCTCTCATGATACAATTGACAATAGGACATCTGTTGTTCGCAAATTGGACATGCTTTATGCCCTTTAACACTGTATCCAGACAAATTTCCATATGCTGGGAAGTCATTTATAGTGAACAGAAGCACTGCATGTAGTTGAAAATATTCCATTTTATAAGAATCATACACCCTAACACCATCAGCCCATAACAGTTTCAAATCATCAATCAATGGTGTCAAGTAAACATCAATATCATTACCGGGTTGCTTTGGACCAGAGATCATTGTACTCAACATGACATATTTGCGCTTCACACAAACTTCAGAAGAGAGGTTGTAAATTACCAATAAAACAGGCCATGAACTATGTGTTCTACTGAGTGTTTGGTATGGATTCATTCCATCTGTGCACAACCCTAGTCTTAGATTTCTAATTTCATTTCCAAATGTAGAATACTGCGCATCAATTTTCTTCCATTGTGGAAAATCAGCTGGATGACATATTTTTCCATCACATACCCACTCTTCAGCATGCCATCTTAACCTTTTTGCATCATGTGAATTAGCAAATAAACGTTTGAAATGATTAATTATAGGAAGATACCAAAATACCTTTAAAGGGAGCTTTGTAATCTCTACATCACCCTGTGATTTTTCTTTCACCTTATACCGTGATGTCCCACATTTTGGACACTCTGATAGAAATTCATATTCCTTCCTATATATAATGCAGTCATTTGGAAAGGCATGTATTTTATTGTATCCCAATCCAATCAGGCATAATATTTTCTTGGCTTTGTAATGTGAATCTGGAAGATCGTTATCTTTTAGAAGAATGTCTTTCATCAGTTGTAGCAGCTCTGTAAAACTTCTGTCACTCCATCCATGCTTCTCCTTCAGGTTAATCAATCTTAACACCGCCGACAAAACCGTAGAATCTGTACAACCGGGATATAATGGTTTTTCAATATCACCATATAGACGCGCAACTGTCGGTTCTATCTCAATTTGTTCTGCTACAATATCGCGAATTATTTCTTCAATTCCATCGGAGTTACCATCTTGCGAATCATCATCATCAGTGACATTCCATCCAGTTTCACCATGCCAAATCCAAGGGTTGTAACTTGGATTAAAACCATGACATATCCGATGATCTTTTATCTCTCTACTTTTCAACTTCTTCATATTCAAACATTTCAGGCATGGACAGAAAAAAATATCACTACTTGGAAGATTTCGTTTTGCAAATTCCAAAAAGGCATCAACACCTTCCTCAAATTCATTTCTCATTCGATGTGCCGTAATCCAACTTCGACTCATTATTACCTATAACAAATATCAACAAAAAATATATATTTTTAAGATAAGACAAATACATGTTTATATGAAAAAAATCATAATTTGAATGTAAATCAATTTAAAATATAAAGCAAATCTATAGGTATTTAAAAAAATAAGCTGGAATATTTTTTCTAAAACAAAATATAGTTAGATATAACAGTTTTAAATTTCATTGAATCAAATAAAACCATGACGCCTACATAGATTAATATTGATTGCGGTTTTGATGTTTTAATATATTAGATAAACAACCTATTTTAAATGGCATGCAGACCTTGATATTGGTCTTCATCACCCTTCAGTGTGACTGGCAAAAAGAGGTCTACCAGCATGTTATTATTTTATCACCAATTCACTCATTCTTGTTTCTGATGATCGTTAATTTCATTGGCAGGCTGAGAGGCCCGCCCAGCGCGTCCAACACTGGTCTTCTCATAATAACAATAGTCCCACTAATTCGGTTTAATCCTTTATTTTTGCTTTTTAATCCCATGTAACATATCTTGTGGGGATTTGATTTTGTACTTGGCCTTCAGCTTTAACAGTTATCAATCAAAATAAAACTCGACTAAAAACTCTGTTTATTTTAGGTTTTCAAAATCCAAAAACGAAAACAAAACAACCATGGACAAAAACTGAATTCCAATTACAGGAAACATGTTCAGAAATTCTAAACACCAAGAATTAACAAATATCAACAACAATAGTGAAGAACCTGGAAATTACAAGAGTAATTTTGTATATGTATATGATTAACAATAATAATGTGTTTTATATTATCAAGTGAATGTTCTAAATGATATGGTAATTCATGTGGTTTAATATCATTGGTAAAATGTTTTCGATTCCAATGAGACATAGGTGTGAGAGCCATTGATAATGGAGTAGTGGCCTAATATCAATCTAGATCCAACATCCTCAACATATTCTTCTAGGGGTAGAATTTAGTATGGTTTTTGTTATTTTAACACCTATATATTTATTATAGGTTATTAAATCAAATTATTTTGATTAACTTTTTTTATTCATCCTTGTATTATTATTTTTTGACTTTTTAGGATATTATAGTTTATATTCTTATTCATGGTTGGAACGTGGTTAGTGAATACTATGAGGTTCTACCTAGGAAACATTTTACATTTGTTTACAAATATAATGAAGGAAATATATTTTGTACAAACCATACTTATTTATCATGAAATCACACAGCATAATGCATATGCATTTTTTAGGGTTGGTTCTAGGTTTTCCATACTGTGTGGTTAAACCATGGTAATCCTCCAATATCATATAATGGGGATCACATTTATTGGTTTAATTTATAAAAAAACCAATCCAAAATATGATATAAAAAGTAATTATTATTTATTTTCCTTTAAAGTAATGATGCACGTCTTTTTTATCTCATTATTCATCTAGTTTAATGTTCCCTCAACATAGTCTGTTATATCAACAAAATAGTCTGTTATATCAAAAACAAATTCCACGAGATTCAAATAACCCTTTCCAATAACAAAATACAAATAACCATTTGCAATACAAATAACCATTTGCAATAACAAAATACAAATAACCATTTGAAAATAACCATTTGCAATAACAAAAAATTCCACGAGATTCAAAAACGAACGAAAAGCACATCAAGAATCGAAACAAAAACGAACAAAATAAATTTGTGGAAGGCTTACTTGAATGTTGCGAGTTGAGATGATGGATCCGAGAGGAGTGAAGAAGATAAAAAATGAAGTCAAATTGAGTTTAACGTAGGTCGGTCGATGAGCCGATTAGGGTTTACCACGCAAGAGAGACGAGCCGGCGGACTGTCAATCGAAATCGTAAATGACAGTCCACGGGCTTTAATTTTTTTAAAAGTTTTATAACATCGGTTATTATATAACCGACGTTATAAACTATTTTTTAAATTTATAACGTCGGTTATTTTAAAACCAACGTAAAAAAACTCCCGCGCTTTGGTTTTTTAAGTCGGTTATTTTATAACCGACGTAAAAAACGAGATATCTACGCATTTTTTACGTCGGTTATTTTCTAAACGATGTAAAAAACCCAATATTGACGTGTTTTTTACGTCGGTTATCTAATAACCGACGTAAAAAACCAATGCCCGGACGCGTTTTTACCTCGGTTATAAAATAACCGACGTAAATAACCCCACACTTTGTTTTTTACGTCGGTTATTTGATAACCGACGTAAAAAATGTGTCGATATCGGGTTTTTTACGTCGATTTCCAAATAACCAACGTAAAAAACCCCCCACGCATTGGTTTTTTACGTCGGTTATAAGATAAACGCCGTAATAACCCAACAGGCGTGATTTGTAACATCGGATATTTTAATTATCGACGTTAAAAATCTACTCGCCGCATTTTTACGTCTGTTATATATAACCGACGTAAAAAATGGTGACGTAAAAAATGATTTCTGCACTAGTGAGGATATATCCTGTGGTCATCTGCCAAATAGTCTGGCCCGCTTGGACCCATGTGTCATCTGTCAACTGCCTGCTGCAGAAGACTCTGCTACGTGCCGCCCTGCGGTGGGTCTCGACGCTGTTGTAGACTCAACAAGAAATCTCTTGATCAAAAGGGCTCGCTCCAGTACTCCTTTCTGAGTCGGAATGCTGAGGGAGATCAGCGATGCCCTGATCTCGTGTCTCAATCCCTGCTCAATGGTCCAGGCCCGGAAGAATGAGTCATGTACCATGTCTGTCAAGTAGCGCGAGAGATCGGTAAATCTCACCTAGTACATGGTGAACGTCAAACTGCCCTGCCGCAGCTGAAGAAGCTCCTGAATGCGCACTGCGTGGAGGGTGGCTGGGACGAACTCTGAGCAGAAGAGGCTCTCAAAGCCCGTCCAGAGAATAGATGCCTCATCGTGCTCCTGGAGCATCAAGCACCACCATCGTCCCACTGCTGCGTGCAGTAGGCTCGCTGCAAGGATCACCATGAGGTCTGATGGTGTCCTCACTAGCCTGAAAACTCGTACTACTGCCTCCAGCCCGTCCTCGGCTGCCTGGGGGTCCGTCTACCCGCGGAACCGAGGCAGTCGCTAGCACTATAACTCATGCAGTTCACTAAGGCGACGTGCATCGTCAACGGCTGGGGCTGGAAGCATCGGTGGCTCGGCAGGTAGGGCTACCGCCGGTGCCACTGCTGACAAAGGGACCAGCACCGAGGCCTCATCGCTCGGTGGGCTGTCGTCACGCTCGACTCTCGGAACCCTAGCTGGCTTCCGTCGTGGGGCCATCCTGAAAGGAAACAGGTGCGCCATGGTCAGAACAGTTTACCTGGTGAGCTGATATAATGTAATCACAAAGAAAACTTGAAACACACATGCAATCAATGTTTTCGTGCATTAAGTCGGAAATCAGAAGTCAGGGTCCTGGTGTACGGATACGTCGGCCTCCGCACCAACACTGGACTCCCTGGACTGATAACCACAATCAATACGCTAAACACTATTGCTTCACATAGAAAAGATCAGAGTCCCATGTTCTAAGGTAGATCCAAACTCCTTTGATACCAATTTGTCACGACCCGTCCTCGGGGCCCGTGCCGTGAGTACCCCAAGCCCGCCTTCCATAGGCCAGGGGTTGGTGAATTGCACCAAGGTGTAAATCCCGATAAAAAGGGAAGACATTGCCTTTGTAATGTAAACAAGCACCACAGAGTAATAAAGCGGAAAAAGTAAACACTAAGTAAAAACTGGTACAAACGTAAGTGAGGAAAAGTAAGTGGGTCAGCATACAAACCCAAACTGAAAGTAAAGTACAAATCGAAAGGGGAAAACAGCAACTGAAAAGTAAAAGCCGCTACGCCGAGCTGTCCACTGGAAATCCCACGTGAAGGGTGGGTACAGATAGCTCCACTGCTCCTCGGGTTCCGCCATCCGCTCCGAGTACGTCCTGCCCAGTGGTCCACCTCCAGGTACCGTCCTGCTCTGCAAGCCTCAAACACGATCAACACTGTCCTTCATCTGCAAACAACACAACGTAGTGTGGGCATAGCCCGTGCAGGTGTGAGTATAAACTACTCAGTAGGGACCCCGAGACCCCCGAAGGTCTCCCAAAATCCACAAAGGATAAACCACAAAGGAAAGATACTATCACGAAGTAACAACCGACACTGCTTAGGTATATGCCCATACATATACCTAAGTCATTAATTCCAATATGCTCCAAACTCTGAGCCCAAGTACAACCCAGTCCACACAGGAAAGAATACGTATTCCATACAGGAAAGCAAAATGTAATCCACACAGGATAGCACGACACAATCCACACTGGAAAGCAAACAGGTTTCAGCTCACACAGGTATACTTATTCAAAGATGATAGAGATGATCAATGATCCATCTAAGTCGTCAGACCCACAAAGGATGGATAGGTACTAACCCCCGCAAAGACCCACACAAGATCGGTAGGAAACTAACCCCCGCAAAGACCCACACAGGATCTGACCCACACAGGATCTGTAGGCGCTGGCTCACACAGAACCGCGGAACGCTGACCCACATAGGATCAGACCCACACAGGATTGGTAGCCCTGATCCACATAGGATCGCTGACTGCTATAGTCATCGCCGTCAAATCCACTGAGGATCTCTGTACAGTCATCGTCGCAGTCACAGTAGCAGTCGCAGTTACAGTAGTAGTCGCAGCCAGCACTAGGGTTTCCGCACACAACAAGCTCGTTCGGGAGGGTCCGCTCCACGAGCCGAGAGGCTGATACATCAACTGAAACATAGTCCAGAGTTGATGTATCCAAACTTTCCGTATCACCAACAGGAACTCAACGTCGCAGACGGCACGTCGATCGGACGCCCGGTCTGAGAGTTATTGACTTTTTCGTCCCAGGGGACCTGTTGGTTTTTAAGGAAAAACCAACCCGACCGTACTCCACCTGCGTCCAAACCTCAGGCGGAGTAAGCCAAAAGATCCTTCTCACTAATAGGAAACCAAAAAGTCGACGACACGTCAATCCGATGTCCGTAGCTCTAGATATGAGCGTTTCTGCTCCGAGGGCCCGGTTGGTTTCGTGTACGAACCAACCCGGACGAACTCAAAGTAATCCTAATCCTTGAGTGCGATATACCAAAACGGCCGACTCGTTCTAGGGATCGTGTCGATGCTGACGGAGCGTCGATCGGAGGTCCGTAGGCCGAGTTATGGGCAATTGAACCAAATGGTCCGAAAACGGGGGTTTCGGGCCCAGACCGACCCGGCCTGAGACCCCTTGGGTCGGCCCGAACTGGGTCGAACCTCCCCGGTCCGGGTCGGCCCAGCCCGTTGCGGCCCGACCCCGCCCGGCCTGGACGCGGCCTGGCCTGGCGGTCCGGCCAGGCGGCCGGCCCGGCTGGGCACAGCGCGCAGGGCGCGGTGCCAGCTCGGCCAAAGGCCGAGCTGTTGGCAAAAGGGGGGGGGGGCTGCCCCCTGTTGTAACCGTGCCCCCCCCCCCTAATTCAGGGGTCCGTTTTGAAGTATGGCTGGGGGAATTAATTCCCCCGGCTCCTCCCTGTCCGGTCGGCCGGACCTGTCTGGCCGGCCCGACCTGGCCGACCGGTTCCTGCTCAACGGGACTGGCGATGGCCGGTCCCCTTCCAGCTCCAACGTCGGCGGCCCGGTCCGGCCTCCGGTCACCATGCTCCGCCATGGCCCAGAACCGGCCGTGAACCTTATCGTTCGGCGCGGCACGACGATGCTGCACCCCTCCGCTGCGGCCCCGGAACCAGCCGCGGTATTTTCGGGTGTCTCTGACGCGGCGTGATGGCGTCACGTCCTTGGATTAATTCGCGGCGCGGCGCGATGGCGTCACGTCCTTGATCTTCTTTCCACGGCGCGGCGCGACGACGCCGCACATTTTCTTTCGCTTGATTCCGCGTGGTGAGACGGCACCACGCCTTCCCATACGAAACCAGAAAGGAATCAACATGAAATAAGGAGGAGGGTCGGCCGTGTTTTGTGCGGTCCGGCCCCCTCACGTTATTCGATAACAATTGGTTTTAATCCACGAATATCGTAAAGTTGGTATTCACGAAATAAATAAATAAATAAAACCCCTACCTCGGTTTCAAGAACGGTGCATGTTAACGAGCCGCGGAAGACGAGCATCGCGGAGGTCGGGCGGTGCGGAAAACGAACGTCGATTCCGTTTTCGTCGAGGTGCGTCCGAAGAGGAAACGTCACGGAAGAAGAACGTCATGGAAGAAGTTCTCCGCATTCTTTGGCAGAGATGTTCTTCGTTGAAGAACGGTGTTCTTCGTCGGAGTCCGAGGTGTTCTTCACATTCTTCATTCATGAAGAAGTTGTTCTTCCCAAAACCTCTCAACGAAAAACTCTAACAACAAAATAAAATAATTTCCTTTCTTATTTTGTTAACACAACAAGCCTTATGAAAATTCCATGGTTTGAATTTTAAAATTTTACATTTAACTCACCACATTAAAACCATAAGTTTAATAAACTTTTGTTATCAACATTTAAGTGGGAGTTGAGAGGGGTTATAGGATATGGAGGGGTGGGGTTCGTGTGGGCCCCACCACCCTCATAATCTCCCAAGGGAGGTTGGGTGGTTACCCAACTTCCATCAAGAACTAAACACTTAGAGTAAAAATAATAAAAATTGTAGAGTAATTATAAAATAAACATCCAAAATTTTTATAATCAACACTCGTGAAAATGCAACTCAAGAATAGGAGTTCCTAAGCAATTACCGGCGCTGCAGTTCCATCAGTGCCCTCAGAATTTGATTTCGGGCACCGGTTCAAATGTTAGAAATTAGTGCTCATTCGTTCATTGAACATACCTGAGCTAGACTTTGGATAGAAATTTCGGGCACACCGGGCCTCAGAATCAAGTGCCGTCTAAAACTGCGTTCTTGTAAAATTCCAAAGAAAATTAAAAAAAATTCCCTTGAATTTTACGGGTCTTTACATAACATCAAATAAAATTTTGTAAAATTTGACTCTAGATTTGGTAGAGGATTTTTTTCAAAAGTAATCCAACATAATAAAAAAATATAATATATTTTTCAAAAGAACTACAATTTAGAAGAATCATTCAATGTGGTTTCTATGAGAAAATTTCAAAATATATTTCATAAAATGTTAAAGAGAATAATATTTAAAAAAATTTCAAACTAAGGTTGTTAAAAAAGAATAACAATATCCTTATAATTCGTTTCATAAATCTTTAAAAAGAATAAATAATACTATTTTAAATAATTTATTGGATATTCAAAATATTAAACCCATACTCGTCGATTAGTCCAAATTGAGGTTGAAAATATTTCCATTTTCTTCAACATTAAACCCCAAAACCTTACTAAAACCCCTAGAATAAAATTATGGTCTTTACATCCAATTAAATCTAAATAAATTCACTCAAAATGATATGTGGACCCTCTTGTTAGGAACTAATGATATTACATTTAATCGATCAAAAAGGGTTTTTATATATAAACTAGATGACTCTAGTAATCTCACTGGAAATAAATATTCTCTAGTAATAAAATTGAATAACAAAAAAATGGAATAACCTATGCTAAAAAAATTTCAATAGTAACTTGGTGAAAATCCAAAAATATCATTTTTTTTGTCACCTCTTATATTAATTTCAAACACATTCAAATTTTTGTTAAAAATGCCTTTATAAATGTTTTTCTTTCTAAAAAAACATTCTCGAATAACCACCTAGTTTTGAGAATCTTGTTTTCAAAATTCATTTTCCAATGTCAAAATTTCACGTTGGGAATAAAAAAATATCCCTAGACTTTATATGTAAATATTTCAAATTATATTTGTGAAAATAGTTTTAAAATATAAAATCATATTGAACTCCTTTTTAACACACATCTCAAATTATTTTTTAATGGATTACATTCTATTAAAGATTGGATTTTCATCTCTATAGAATAAATACCTCTATTATGAATTGTATAATTTAATGAAAATTGAATTTTAAATGAGTTTTATGAGTGAACTAAAATTATTTATTATTTTTATAACTTTACAAATAAATTATTTTCTCCCATTAAACTAAGGAAAATACACCAATGAACTCTTAAAATGATTTATAATGGATTGTGATAAGGAAATTTGTACTCCAATGAGTGTGCCATGTATGATTACATATAATGGATATAGTAATATTGAAATGAACATGATTTATATAATTATTATTTGATGTATAGTTTACCTTTATATGACAATGACTTATATAATATTTATGGTTTCCCTTTGTTAAATTTTTAAATCAAATTCAACATAATATCATTTCATATATATCATAAATATTTTGTTTATTTAAATTGATCGAAAGATCATGTATTATTTAATAAAAGACAGTATTTATTTTAAATAACTTAATTTAAGTACATTTATTTTAGAGGATTTCAAAAGAATACAAAATATAAAAGTTAGAATTACCACCTACTTGGAAAATCAGTAATTTCAAGGAGTAATATGAAGAAGAACATAATTATATTGGTATAATAATGAAGTTACATCATATCCCTTGTATTGTGGTTGTGATGGTCTCAAATACCCTTCATATATTAATGAATATTTTTTTTGTTAATTTATTTCTGAAAGTCATAATATAAATATAGTTCATTTTAATGAAGTATGCAATTTCTAGATGTTTGGAGATAATTTAATTATGTATGAAAAATTTTCTATGTGAAGAACATATCTACGTTGATAAATGGATACAACTATCAATATTATACATCAATTTTCTATGTGATATAAATTCTTATATAAAATGGTTTTTTCATGGAATTGGCTGTTTGAAAATATCCTAGATCGATAAATCACCAATAAGAAAAATTCACTACATATTTTAAAAGTCTATTTGAATCCTCTATAGTAGGTAAGTATATTTTTTATTCATATGTGTGCATAAAAACTATACCTGGTTCCAAATTTCTATGTAATTCATTATTTTAAATCCAAATTAGATACATGAATAATAATGATATTTAATGAAATTTAGCCATGTGATGAAAACCAACACCATTAGGCTATTTGGATCAATTCAAAAACATGAATACAAATTTGTAAAACTCTACTACATGATGATTCATATCATATTTATGGTATTAAAACCTTTTATTTGTTACCATTTCTATACTTTTTGTAGAAATAAATTATTATACCTATGCATTGATGGTTTTTATGTTTTTATGTAAAAATGAAAAAAAAAGTTATGATGTTCGAGGAAATGACAAAAGTACATTGATATTTTTTGGTCATTACTATTTCCAAGGTATTTTCCATGGAATGGATATGAGAGATTCAATTCCATTCGAATATTTTATGGATCTTATTATCTGATAAAATGACTTGTTTTTCAACTTGTTCATGTGTGTGAAAGATGATAATATACCAGATCATATGTTCTTTCACTATAACCATTGAACCCTATCTTGATTAAATCATCATTATTCTCTATTTTACATGAAAATTAAGAAGAAAATTCAACTATGTAATTGAGCTATATATATTATCATTGTTTTTAGTTATAAAACTCTCTTCAATAATTTTTTCATTCTCATCATCACTCCTAGAGAATTATTCTTTTATGTTAGTTGTATATTATAACCATGAGCATTGTTTTTATATATTCTTTTTATTCTCAAGATCTCTTTAATGGTGTCTGGTTAAATAAATTTAAATGATGGTGGTTTTAAAACCATTTTATAACCAGATTAAATGATCATAATTTTATACCAAATGTTGACTAGTTTCACTCAATTTTTTGAATCCACAAGAAATTGAATAGTTTTCCCTAAAAATGGAATAGACTATTGAAAGTATCCAGACTCACAATGTTCATAACTGGGTTAGTGGACTAGAGAATTTATATAATATAAAAAACAATAAATATTTGGTGTATGATTTATCTTATTTAATAATTTTTCAGCTAAATGTTTAGGTCAAGGAAACATTATGTGAAATTATATCATTAAAGTGGTTGGGTTTCTAAGTGAAGATATTTTCAACTACTCAGTTCACCCCCCCACTGAGTATTAATTCAGTCAGTCTCTATTCAATAATTGGTGTTATTGATTTTGAATTTTGATTTCTAGTAATTCAATGATTGAAAACTGATGATCATACTGATAATGGATACTAACATAAAAGGTATTTAAAATGTTATATCACACTAAATTAATGGTAAAAATTTTATTTTTTATAATGGAATTTATGATTATTTATTTAAAAACACATGGTCTCATGATTTTTCAAAAATTAAAAAATATTTATGATATTCTCAACAAAAATCATAGAACATGGGATGATATAACTAAAGCTTTTTATAATTGTATCACCAATGTAGTGAATGGTATAATATGTGGAATAGGTATGGAGAATATTAATTAGGTTTTATAATGTGAATCCACTCATGAAATTTTGACTACTATATTAGTATCTTAAACATGAATAAACAATGAGGGTGGTCTTCAATATAATACTACCTTGATTAAGATTTATAAATTTAGAATTATAGAAGGATATATAATCACCCTACTAAATTCAAGGCCAGTTTATGTTGTTAGTAATGATACCATTTTTGGAAAACCCATTTATAAATTAGATTATTCATTGAAAATCCTATGAATTATACCATAAAAATCAAGGTGAATCATAGATGACATTATTATATCTACAGATATTATGAATTATAAAATTAAACATCATATTATAAATCTTATGATTTATAATGGTGATATAGAATATTATTTTGAAGAAAACATACTATTGAAGAAGGAACGTGTTAATACAAATATATCAAATTACATTGATAAAAAGAAAAAAAAAAGAAATACAATAGGTTGAGCCATTTTACAAAGATACCTCATGTATTTTTTTCATTGGTCAATAAAGATTCCCCTTTTTCAATAATAAAAAAAATTACACTTCTATATATGAGGTTTCATGAAAAACATTAATATATATAAAAATAAATAGGTAAATATTTAAGAAGTTAGATGTTCTTACTATAGGAAACTCAAAAACAACAAGATAGACTACCTTAGGTTTCAAATAATAAAGAAATATTAAAAATGTATTTTAAAAATATTTTATATAATAATGAAGATAATAAATCCATGAGAAAAACTATATTTTTTATAAATATTCATGTGACGACACATCATCAAATTTAGAAGCTGAATTTCCAATCAAAAGGATAATATATACTTTATGGCACACATAGATGAACTACATTTCTATTATTCATCGGATCATGCATCTGAATCAAATTGTAAAAAATACTCTTATAATTAAATAAATTAATATTGTACCATTTTTTTATAATGTTTCCATTCAGGAGGTTGAAAAAAAAATTCCTCAAAAAATAATTTATTGATTTTCTAATTGAAAATGTGGAATTAAATAAAAATATTTCAAAATTAAAAAGAAGATGGAGTTTTTTGTTATTTATTATTCTAAACAAGATAATATGATTAAAATATTGGAAAAAATAATTAAATTACATTGAATATGTTTCATGTGTTGTAGAAATATTGTGAAAATTACTTGAATATTAATCTAATCGACACAATGTATTAGAAAAAAAATTATTTGTAATCTGTGGTGAAAACCATTGTGTTAGAAAAATAATAATTCAATGTTTAAAGAAAACAAATTCTAAAGATATGTATTTTATCTATTGAAAATTAGGGAACTATGCTAATATTTGTGATAGGAAACCCACAATTTAATAGATTGAAAATTTATTTTATTTTTATTTTTTTCCCAAATTTAGTGCTACATTTTTATGTACCTCAAATAGATTTGGGTTCCCAATACAATATTTGATAGAATTTTTATACCCAATAGAATATGGGTGCCAACCAAAATCAATGTTTTCCATGTTTTTATAGGGAATGTAGTCTAATAGCGTCAATGAGAAATGGTACATGGATAGTAGATACTAATTAAATATGTGTAGATTTATATATAACATCCATTCTAAAAAATGATGAAGGATATGCCACTTTTTTTAAAATAAAATACATCTTTATATCTATGATTGATCATTTGATATTTGAAACTAGAGCATCATTAACAATTCTCTTCATATGGAAGGATTTATTCAGAAAATGATAAGTATAATAAAACCTTATGATGATGGTTATTTTTTATATTTTTTAAATAAAACATATACTATTTTTAGTGTAAAAATTATTAAATATTATGTTCTAAGAACAAATAATTTCAATACACTAGATCTTTATTCATTGAGTATAAAATATTAAAACGTATAAATGCTGATCCAAATAAATCATGGATTTGGAATATAAGAATGGGACATTGTAATTTCTATTCATTGATAAAACAATATAAATGAATTTAAGAATTAAAATTACCATAAAATAAATATATGAAAAATAAACTATTTGATTATTGATAAATAGGAAATTAACAAAATTCAACGTAAAATCTAATTAAATAGGTTGATACTTATAAACACATTTAAAATATCCTAATAGACTTGATTTGGACATCAAGAAATGATTTTCAAAAAAGGAAAAAAAAATTACATGTTAATTAAGGGGTTTTCTATTTTATAAGGGTTTTTTGTAAATATCTTGACTAAAGGATGTTATTTTTATATAAATGTTTCTATATTTGATCAAACATAGAAAGATTAAAATCATTATTTGTGAAGTGTCCAAGGAAGAGAATTTTTAAATAGTTGTTTCAATTATAATGGTTCCAAACATGTTATAAAAATCATTATCTTCCCCTGATGAACCTTTACATAATGGTGTTTTTAAAAATTAAAATATGAGATTTCATGAAATTCCTACATCAATTTTATGTGAATATATCTTTCCCAATAATTGTTTCTCTAAATCTATAAATACACTATGTTATTTCATATATATAGTTTATATTATGCATATCTTGAAGAAAATACCCAGTGATATTCATATTAATAGACTTCGACATGTTAGATACATCAATTTTTTTGGATTAAAAGTTGTCATTTTGTACACCAAGGATGATCATATGAAATTTGATCCAAACTATGCATAATTAATAATCCATTTTCTATCCTACCACATCCTAGGCCTATAGTGCTTTCAAGAAAAGTTCAAGCATTATTAATGAATCATATCCTGGGAATTTTTATGAAATTGATCGGTTTGATCAATAAATGACTCAAGTTGATGTGGTACCAAATTATTTTTCAAACATAAGACTTTAACATATATTTCCTAAAAAAATGCTCAAATATTAGAATATTATTTTAATGAACCAAAATATAAGAGAATATATACCACTGTACCAAAAAGTGTGTAGCCTAGATAGCCAATAACCCTTAAGAACAATCCATTATAACTAGAATAAAAATTTTAGATAATGATATTAGGACTATATGGATTGTATTAAACAATTTATAATATTCTTCCTTTCTTTCTCAATTTGAAACTAATCAATTGGAGAATAATTAGTTGATTATATATGGATTTTAGAATTTCATATAGTTTTAAACCATTTCAATTGGAACCCGGTTTTTGGGATTAATGAATAATACTTCCGACTATTTATTAAAGGAAGAAAAATGTGTTTCTAGGAATATATTGGATTATCATTATATGAAAACTATGAATAAGGATAGAATAATACCTAATGTTTATTCCCAAGATGAATCCATAGTGATGAAGATAACATTGCACCTATAACAAGACTAAAAGTTGTTAGTATTATTCTATAATATAAATCACATAAGAAATTAATGTTATATCATATGGATGAAAAGTATATTTTTTATTTGGATTTCCTATAGAGGATGTATGTCTTGAAAAACCTCATGTTTTTTAAAATCCCAATTTTCGAAATTCCATTTGGAAACATACCAACGATCATTATGAACAAAATTAAGTATCTAGATCATCGTATAAATTTTTATGTTCATTTCCATTATCTAGAGGATTTTTATTACAATTAGAAAAGTCATATCATTTCATGAAAAAAAACCGAAATATGTTTTGTTAGTTCATATATATTTTGATGATGTGTTTAATTATTCTATAAAAAATTCTATTGATTTTCAAAAACTCGTGAAAAATGAATTTTAAAACATCATGATGGGTGAGTTAAATTATATTATAGGATTTCAGATTTATAAAATAGAATTTTGGAATGTTCTAAATAAAATAAAATACATAAATTAATTACCTAAAATATTGTTGCTTTGAAATTGTTAACTACATATAGCACCTATTGGTTATAATGAAATCATTATATCGATAAAATGGTGAAACTAGTTGACATAATGTTATATAATGGGATAATTTTAGATCCCTTATCTTTAGTTAATAGGAAACCAAAAGTAATATTTTAAATATATTTATTTTCTATATATTCAGAAAAAATCAAATGTAATCAGATTATAAATTTGATAAAATAATTTTAGAAAATGTAAAAGGGACTATATACCATTCATTCATTATCTAAAAATCATGATTAAAATAAGACAACTAATTTGGATATTGGATATGGTGGTTATATGCTAAATAGTATGATTAATTAAGTATCCTTTATGAGTATGAAAAAACACTCAATTTCATTATCTACCATTGATGTGTAATATATATATATATATAAGTAGTTATTGTGCAAAAATGTTATGGATGAAACCCAACATAATGGATTTTTCATCCTATTATAATTGATTATCGATAAACTTTTATAATAAATGTTTTTCCAAAATTTCATTTATTCTTGTAAATAAGTCAAGAATAAATCATATATATCTGAGATATCATTTATTGAGATTTCACACTCCAAAAGGTCATATTACTCTTGAACTGAACTCTACCGAGAACCAGTTAATTTATATTTTTAGAAATCTATATCTAACAATAAAGTTTTACTTTATAAAAAGGAGAATTGATATTATTTTAATTTATATGAATTTATTTTATCTTAATTTATTTATTGTTTCTATTTATTTTGAATTATAAAAATTAAGTTATTTTATTTTAATTTAATTCTTATTGAAAATTTATTCAGCCGTTATACATAAATTTGATATGATGTGTTTTTAGAAAATAAATTTCATTCCTTTAGTTTCTATTATATTTTATTTATTTTTTATGTTATAATTGAAAAAACTCTTAAATATGGATCCTGACCCTTCTTCAGATTGTTTATATAACCAAAAATCCAATTGAACCATGACCCATTCTCTATTAGACTATTATCCATCATTTGAATGCTAAATTGTCACCCCTTTTCATCCCTAGTTACTCAGGATTCCAGATCAAATTTTTACCAAGAGTTTTTATGGGAAAATAAAATTTACTATATATTAAAAGATCCTAGTCTTCCAATATAAGAAATTTTCGTGGTGAATAACGTAGATTACCCGGTTGAAAAGATTTTGATATGGGTTGATTATTATTACTAAGACTCTACTTAAGAAGGTGATTCAGTTTCTAGAATGGGAGAAAAATTTAAATGAAAATAAATCCTAATTTAATTATGAAGAATAAGTTAATTAGATAGATGAATATATAATTTGTGTTTGTGGACGTTTTTTACAATTTTTCATCAAATTTCAATTTGAATGTTTTTCTTTAATCATCAGTATAAATGGAAGGAATATTTCATCTTCTCCATGTGGTGAAGTTATAAATTATCCAGATTATGATTGCTAAAGATGTAGTGGGACCAACATAGGCTTTAATGTTCATTTTTGGAATATATTATTCAATGAATTATATTATAAAGGATATAAAAGTTGAATATAAAGTCATTTAAATGTTTATCCAGACTAGACATTTCTAAAGAGCCAGTGAAATGGAGGTGGAGTTTTTTTAGGACATTGTTTCAAATATATATCATAAAAAATATCTAATGATTAATCTTACATGGTATATTCTGTCATTTATAATTCACTCTTGTATAGGTGAATGAAATATAACATATTATCTTTTAGGAAGTCTCATACACTAGCACTAATAACGAAATAGGGGTCTCAATGAGGGAGAGGCTTTGATATTTCAAAAAATTAATATCCATCTATCAATTCATCTTTAATACTATTGGATTTGTTTGGGATACATCAATAAATTTTATAAAATCAGTTGTATAGTATCTTTTAAACCAGGGGAATCTCAAGCTTCACCACATAGGGATGTATCACCTAGTGAGTTGTTTCCTTCTGTTGTGGTGTTAGAGTTAGTGGTTGTTACATTAGAGCCTCAGTTTCCAAAAGTCAAACATACTATAGAGGAGCTTGTAAAAATATCGTAAAATGACATTTCAAGATATTTGGAATTAATTTAGAGTTTTGACTAGATATTGTGACCAAAAATATATTTCATGAATTTTTTTTAGTTTAAATGATGAAATATGTGCCTGTTTTAGTGGATATAGATGATCCTAAAGAGAATCACATAAAATTTGGTCAAATTATTCGTGGATCACCTTTTGATCGATATGGAGATAAGGATGTTCTTATGGAGTCTTCTAACATTTCTCGTATTCTTTACCTATTCCATCATATCTATCATTTTTTGAGGATACACATTCTGTAATTAAATGTTATGAATATTCTAATATGAGAAACAAATTCCTCAGTAAACATGCATATGATGGAAAATCACATAGGTTACATTATTATGTTAAACAATGAGTTTATACCTTTTATGGATGAGATAAAATAGCTCAAATAAAATTCAATTTCCAATAATTATAATCAAAAAAATTGGAAAATGAAAGAAAAAATAACGTGACCAAATTCAACACGTAGTACATCATATACACTCTATTACATATGTATTAAAGGACATGTAACTAGATATAATGGGATATAAAGTGAGTGATATAAAAGAAGTTTGTATACTAGATATATGATCAATTATCTTGTTATTATTTTTTTAGTTAAAGGAGAATGATTCAAAATTTTCTTATGGTTCAATATAATATGTATGAGGATGCAGCTGATGTTATTTAATGTTTTAAGTCTATATTTTTGAAAATCACAGATACCCTAAAGAGTTTAGTGGTTTGTTTTTTAGAGGATTCAAAAAACAAACAAAACTACCTCGTCAAAACCTTTTTAATATATTGATCACATATATCAATTTAATCAGGTGTTTTCAATTCTCTGGTCTTTGATTTCCTTTAATAATAAAATGAGGCTTCACCCCAAACTTTTAAAAAAAATTATACAACAATGAGTTTGAACTAACATGTATCTAAACAGAATGATAAAGTTTTTGGAAGTACATATACATGGAATAATTAAGTAGATCTTAGATGTATCATATAATGACCGTCATATGATTTCTAGTTTAATTGGGTGACTAACAACGAATCATAAATGAGTTATATACTTATTAATAATGGATTGTTAGAAAGTTTAAGGGATATACTTCTACCCCTCCAAAATGGATTCCAGTTACTCAAAATCTAAAGAAAAAAATATCTTTTCCAATTTCATCTTTAGAAAGAGATCTTATTGTCTAAAATCCTATATATATTACTCTTTCAATGAAATATTCTGATGAAGCTAATGATGCAAATAATATTTATATTTTATAATCTACAATTGTTACCTATAAATCAATAACTAGAATACATTTATTTTGGAGTTATCTCATGTTTTAGTATATTTGGAAGATACCATGTAGACGATGTTATACATTATGAATGAATATCCAATAAGTGTGTAAGGATCTATCGAGAAAACTCTATAATAGGTGTTTTTATAGATTCTGGTTACATAATTTATATCATATCCAACTCTAGTGTTTTTTATTCATTATATAATTACAAATATTCAAATCCAATCCTTAAAAGAGAAGTTATATTGTGGTTCATAATTAGTTTAATATATGCAAATATGAACATGAAAGTTTACTTTGGAGTTCATCATGTTAGATATCATCAAAATGATTCACATTATCAAGATGGTCTATTTTATCTATAATATATATGGACTCCTGAAAAAGCCCCAATATATAAAATTAATTGAATGAAATAGAGATTAAATATTCTATATGATCCATGAAACAATTATAGGAATGGTAAATTCAAGGTCAATGATTCCATAATTTCCAAATAGTCTAGTGAAGAACCTTCCCCTTCAGAAACATAATGAAGTTAAATTTTCTTCCTAAAGGACCCAATTATTTTATAATTTCCTCAAGAAATTATAAAGGTGTGTTTATCATATTTTCTTTACATACATTAAATAAATATTTATTTTGATCAAGACCTTATGGTACTATAAAGATTAGGAATTCAATGTTCCCTCTAATGATGGAAACACTTATTACCAGTAAACCCCATAAATTATTAATATATATCATCCAAAACCACAATCACATTTTGACGCCATCCATAAGTCTGAGTCTTCTGAATATATTGTTATATATTTAATTTTTTGGGTGTTGTGTGGAAGTGGTTTTGACACAATAAAAATAATAAATTATATTCTTTCTCATCATTTTCATTTTTGATTCATAGACATTATTATATTTTAATTTTTTATATTTATATATTCCTAAATGTTTTATTTTATAAACATTTTTAAGTCTCATTATTACAATAATGTTTCTTTCCTTTTAAATATTACATATAAATATTGCAGCACTCTAATTACTAAGATAATTTTTTTATATTATCTTTACCCTTACCCTCCCTTTGAAATGAAAAAAAATGTGAGATAAGTCTCATAAAATTTTTATAAGTCCAATAATGTGTAATAATTTTTAAAATAAATTGATAATAATTTGATAAAAATAACATTTAAGAAAAATTTAAGCTGTTTATCTTTCTTTCAAATATGTTCAAATATTTTACTTTTTTTTGTTTTAATTTGGTTTTATCATATTTTGTTTCACTCCATTGAAAACTTAATTTTTAATGTTTTTTGAAAAATTACCTATGTATGTAAAAAGGGTAACATTAGGCCTTCCAAAACATCGATAAATTTCTATATTGAGGGATTGACATTGTGAAGGAAATGAATATTTGAAATTACACTGTCATGAAATAATCTATGTCAAAATCACATATGTTGATAAATTTACTAAGTGGGGATTTGGATACATAATTAAAATTATTACATGAATAGACTACATCGAGTAATCAACTAAATGATTCAAAAAAATGATCAAAAGGGTTACGTGGTTTTGAATAGCTATGTAATTCATTAAGCTATGTCAAAATAGTCTAAATGATAAAGAAGTATACGTAAATAGAATATTATATGCATGGTATTCCAATGAAATTGGTTACATTGATCACGTAAAATATGTGAATTCATTATAGTAAAATAAATCTTCAATATTTTCCAAATTTGGCTATGTGGTTATCCAACATCCTATTTATTATCATTGTGGTAATTTCCGTGGAATGTAATAATTTTATACATGAAATGAATGTTGGAAAACCTCTGTATAGTAAATATTATTATAAAAAGCGTCAAGGGAAATGGAAATGTATAATTCCCGGGAACAGTTTGTAATATTAAAGAGTCATTTTCTAAGAAAATGGAATATTTACTTTAATTTTGAAACTAGATTTTATGAATATGTTGTTGGGTATTAAAGGAAGTATTTTTTTCATGTTTTTTCTCTATTTGTTGAAGAAGAGAATCTTCATGAATAAAATTTCATTCACCATAAATATTGAATATTCCCTCAAATATCTTTTCATACTGGTATCATTTATATGAAAAAGATGAAGAAGATATGAAACTATAGTTGCATTTTCAGGATCATTTATATCTTTCATTAAAATACACAAATAGAAATTCATTTTATTTTATAATACAAGATGTATATTTCTTCATTATTTTAGTTTCATATTAGATTAAGAAGCCTTACTTTTAAATCATATATTAATTTTCTATCTTGTTGCGATGGTTCATAGAAAAAGAACATTGAGGCGGGTGTGTATAAATCTATTTGGGATACATTATAAGAGCTTGGGATATTGTACCATGTGTCAAATTATTTAAATCAACCATGAAGTTTCATGGATTATGAGAAGAAGTACATGAAACATTTAATTTTGTAGTGAAAACTACAATCCTATTAAAGTAGAGTATTAGTGAACTAGATGAGGTGATTTTTCTTCCCTAAACAACTAAAAATCTCCTAGGTATGACTTATTTTTTTCATTTCATTAATTATTTACGTTATATAGAAAGTAATAATATATTTAAAGTGTGTGTATTTCAATGTTAAGAAAATTTTAGGGACTAAAGTCACCCCCTCTTAATACTCAGTGCAATCAAGTTTCTAACAAAGAATTTTCTCTTTTTACTGGTTATGTGTAATACAATATAACGATGAAATGTTGTTCCCAAATGTTATTTATGAAATATAATTTCATAAAATTAAATATTTTAATTTATTATATCCATATTATATGGAATAATACCACTTACATCAATATCTCTAAAAAATACTATCTAGAACTCTCACACAAAATACATAAACCAGAGACCCAATTTCTAAGAGATCACTTCATCAAGGGTGATATCTTATTATATTAACTTATAATGTAAAACTAAATTAATAATACTTTCATTACTATTTGATACCATTATTATATTAATTTCATTAATGGTGAATTATGAATGTTTTTATTGTGACATCATATCATATCATCTATTGTTATCTTTTTTTATCTCTCTAAAATATTTTTAAAATCATAATACTACTTGAAAATATTTGGTAGTCATGAAATTAATATTTTTTAGAATCCTCTTATTTCATGGATATGAACCCTTTATTTTGGGGGTGTTATCAATTGAGGGGGTGTATAAACTATTTAATTGAAAAAAATTACTTTCAATAAATGTTTTTTATTTCAAAACTAATTAATTTTTACCTTTCAAAATATGTTTCTTTACATTCTGGTTTTCAAAATACTATTTCCAAAAAAAAAATTATAATATTTATATTTATTTTATATATTATTTTTGGTACCATTAATTTTAAAATATATTTTAAAATTTTTTTTTAACTTATATAAGATACATTATATTGGATCACTTATTTTAAAAAAACATATTTTTCATAAATGATGATTAATGATGAGTAAAAATGTATCATATATTCATGTATCTGTGTTTTAGAATAACTTTCCATTGATATACATAAAGTCAAAGAAATCATATAATATATTCATTATATCAAAAGATTTTTTTGATAATTTTCTTTTTGAATGTATATGTCAATCAATAGATGTAAAACCAATCCATTATGAAAGAAGTTTCATAGAAAAGGTATGTTTAAAATTCAATTTTTCTTTTATCATTTTTTTCTTATGTCTTATTATTTATCCTTCATTATTTTCCCTTTCCCTTTTTACAATTATCTTTTCCTTTGATAGATTTATTACCTTCATCTTTTTTAACATTCATCTATCTATCTCTAACAATCTTTTTATTTGATATATTATAAGATAAAAGGTGTTTATAAAATAATTTTTTATTTTTAAATTATTTTTCCCACATAAAAATTATTTCCTAATTTCAATTAATTTTTTAAAATATCCCATTATTGTTTCACAAATTATTTCCTCATGTTTCTCTGTTGGTCCCTATATTATTTTTAATAATCACAATGGGGACAAAAATTTTGTACTTATTTTAAATATTTCTTCTCCTAGAGTGGTTAGTTATTTTAATATGTGCTGTCATTCAAAATAAATTACTTATTTCTTACACTTCATTTCTTTATTTGTTTACATTATGAACGTATTGAATAACATTTTAATATCTTGTGTTTAATTTAATTGTCTTTAAATCTAGATTTATGATGAATTTATAATTTTATGGTATATGTATATTTTCATCAAAAATGGGTATAATATTTTAACTCTCTCACTCACATGGTGTTTTCATCATAAAAAACAATGGCATTATGTTTCTAATGATTTCATTTAAGTGAGTATCATTATTTTCTTTGAATATTATGTAGTTGAATTCAATTATTTCATAATGATCCTTTAATGTTTGATATATCCTTGGTAAAATATCTCATTATGAATAATGTACATGGTATCATGGAAAATGATGTAAGGAAGTCATTAAATGGAAAGGGAGGATCTCCCTAATGACTATAGTGGAGTACATAAGAACTCTATAGCCAATAAAATGGTGGAAATATTAATTCAAAATTTAAATCACTCATATGATGATGAAGGGAGTAGCTATAGTTTTCATAGACTTTCATTGTCTCTCAGATTGTTGTGTATAAGAATGCAACTAAAATTCATATAGTAACTCAGTGATTCAGGAAACATACTGGATACCCAATTTCGTCTACTATGTTTTTGGTAGAAATTTAATAGTTGCTTTAGGAAATTTTTTATTATAGTGCAAAATAATATAATAATGGTCTTTAATGGATTTATTAGACCAAATGAATTACAAAAATATCATGTTCCTCTTAGAGCCTATAAAAGGAGTCACACGGCCTCTTGGAAGCTATTGGTCATAACTCTTTCTCCAAACAACGTTCTAATGTTTAAATAAACAATTATTTCTTAAATTTCTAAAAACCTCAATGATCTAATATCATATTCTCAATCATTTGTACCACTAATTCATTATCTATAATATCTAAACTCATCTATAATTCATCCAACTAAAATATTTGTCAAATTATTTTAATGGATTTTTTCTCAATAAACAAATTTCCTCCTACCACCATTATTAATTGGGTTCTGACTCCACAAATGTGTGGGATGAATTCAATGGATTTTTCTTAAGATATAGAGGGATCTCATAGACCACTATTTTGAGGGAAGTGTTTCTTGATCACATCTATGATAAATAGATTTATAATATCAACTTCATGAGATGAGGGGTAAAGCCATTGGGCCTCACATAATGCTCTTGATTAACTCCTTATACGTTTCCCTCCCTCTTTACTTTGCATTACATCATCCATCATCAATTCAAATACATTTTGAAATTCAATTATGTTAATTCCACACATAATTTACATCGAAATAAACTTTATAAACTGTGTTTGAATATATTAATTACCCCTTAAAAGACTTCTGTATTTATTTATTGATTCAAATTAAAATTTTATATTATTTATTCATCCACCCCACATCTATTTATATATACGACCTATAATGACAATGTTCATTTATAGAAAGGTTTTTTTTAGTTTCGAAAATATATAAACATGAAATGGTGGTATGTATGTTTGTGACATAACATTTTTGTTATATTTTAATTATGGTAGATTATTTTTTGGGTTTCTTCAGTTAGTATCTACACCGTTGTATAATTAGTATGATTTTAGAATCTGATCCAGGTGTCTGTTTCTATTGATTCACAATTTATCTATATCCCTCTTGTTAAAACAAAAAATGAAAAACAATAATTATAAACTTGTTTTGAATCATGTATACCAAATTTTAGTGGAACACAATTTCTTATCATTCTTATTTAATGATATAAAATTTAAATAATATTAAAAGGGTTATTTGATATATATTTCCTTATATTTCATTTTTGATTTATTAAAAAACATAAATTAATGAAAATATCAACTAATATGTTTAATAAAAGAAATCATCTTCATCCTAACACTCTATCAGGAACCAAAATTTTTCTATAATTAGTAACGATGATTTTTATATCACCGAACATGTGAAAATGTTAGAAACATTCAATGGTCACTCATTAGATATAAGAGTTGACAACTATCAATCCACAACATGGAATAAGTTTGAAAAATAAAATAAATACTTAATAGATAATTTATTAATAAATAAATAATAATAATTATACAGTAATTCCATTAATCATGGAAAATCACCAAACATATATCCTCTAGAAATAATAAATAAAATGAATAAACTGTATAAAATTCAAGAATATTAAAATTTTAAAATGGCATCTACTTGGTCATGTGTAAATTTCATGATCATACACTCCATTGATGACATAAGTTTCATTTAAATAAAAATATAATTTATAATAATAAGGTATATTTATTTTAATTATCAAAATATAAATAATAATTTTTTTAAAATATGGTTTAAATAATATTCCACATTTAGAACACTTGTAGATATATTATCATGACTTCATCTGTTTATATTATAATCATTCATATTATCATTATTATAATTGAAAATTCTTAGTCATTGGATAAGAAATCATTGATATGAATTGATATGAACTGTGGATTATATATTTATTAGAATAAAAAAAATGAGCCATATACCATGAGTGAACATGTAAATCCCACAAAAATGATGTCGTCCAAGCCTATGATTCTTTTACCTATTTATAAAATGGGTATAAATGGTATATTATTTTCAAAATCATAACCATAAAGATACATGATGAACCATAAGTTTATAAATTTTCATTATATACCATTATATTATAATTTTTTACACTGGATATTTTTATTTTATTCTTTATCTTATTTTAGGAAATATGTGATCCTTACATAGTTCATAATATAGGAATTAACATAAAAATATACTAAAGCTACAAAATAAATAGGGTAAACATTTAAATAGATAATTTCATGTCTG
Source organism: Viscum album (assembly GCA_963277665.1). Lineage (NCBI taxonomy): Eukaryota > Viridiplantae > Streptophyta > Magnoliopsida > Santalales > Viscaceae > Viscum > Viscum album. The sequence continues at coordinate 463,306,967 of OY728121.1, forward strand.
TTATCAAATTATAAGAACGACTCATCGATCATATTACATATTTACTACGTCCATAAATAATATTTACAAAAAATATTTGAATATATATATATTTGAAAATATTATAAATATAACAATTCAATATGACCTCTCATAACCCATACTAAAATGGTTATTTATAATCATAATTTACCAAATAGAAATGGATAAAAAGAAACCATACCCAAAATGACCATTGTCTAATACTGGCACTGATCTTTTAAACATATTTCACCCATTTTAAATGTCTATAGTGAAATGTTGTTTTTGTTTGTGTGATTGGGTGTGTGTCTAGGAAAATTTATAGATTTCAATGTAACAAAGTTATGATATATTGGGAACTCAAATGAATAAATGGTCGTGAACTAAACCACCATAAAATAAAATATTATCATGAAAAATATATCGAAATAAAACACATCAAGAACAAAAATAAAACACGTAAAAATCCATAGATGGTTTGGTATCTAAAGTGATAATGAAGAAGATACATCGAGTCATGTACATTGGAATATTCCTCTTCTATTCACCACAAGAATTGTGATATTTTCACCATGTGTCTTTGTCCTCCCAAACCCATATTCACCTATAGAAAAACCCATCATCCTAATATATGATCACCAAAGACCATAAACACAATACCCCTAAGACTGTATCCATAAAACAATCATCACATATAGTCTCATAATTAGAAATCTCATTCCATTAAAATCACGAGTTTAAAACAATATATTATAAAAATAGAATATTCTAGGAAAAAGCTTCCATAGATATTGATAAAAAAGATTGCACTGATGTTATTATGTCATAGCACAAGAGAAAAAATAATGTCACCAAATATTATCAATTACTATATAGGGATAAAAAATTATTTAGGAATGAATAACACAAGAATATATAATGATAATATATCCAATAATCAATTGAAAAACCAAAACATAGATGGGAAAAAACATGGAGTGATATGGTCTCTATCACCTGAGGTAATTGGAAAAATCCACCATTACCATAGTCACATTCCACTCAAGTCACCAATGCGCTAGAATTGGATGGGGATATTGATCCTTAGGTAAATGAAAAAAGGGAGGAAGAATATATTATCATAGTGAAAGAAGAAGAAAATATTAGACTAGAAATGAAAAAAAATACATTACCATGAATGGAACATAAATGAAGGATAAAATCACCAGATCAATCATCAAAGAATCCAATGTAACTATCCAAAGAAATGAGGTATAACATCATTAACATCCATGGATGGGGTCAATTATTGTGTGACTATAATAAATATTAGAGGATTATATCATCAAAATATCTCAATCTGAGTAGTGGAAAAAACAAAACCCTAATGGAATACCAAAAATCTCCAAAAATTATCATCAATGCAAGAATACATAATAATATAAAATATTTTTTTATGTAATAAAAAATAATTATGTAATGAAAATGGGATTATTTATAGATTTCCATAATTTCATGAATGTAAATGGTTTTTGAGAAATTAGAAAATCCATCCTAAAATAGTCACATTATATATATATTAAAAAATATAATTGTTCTTATCATATATTTATAAGCTCTTAACAATATTCAGTTTACATTTTAATTTATTTTAGGTTTAAATATCAATGAATTGATACAATCATATTGTAAGATTAACTTTATTTTTCATCTATAATTGAATTTTAATCTCAATATTGAAATATTTCACTATTTATAACATAGTGGTATTATATTTCTTCAACATGGAATATGAATAGTCATATTCTGTAAAATGAGATTTATGGACTTTTTTACAATTGTTAAATAAGGTTTTGTAAATTAAACTCCCTGTTCATCTCAATTATTTCTTATTAAGTAATAATTTTATAGAAAACACATGAACTACTTGGGTTTTATAAAACATTATAAATTATGTCTTCTGTTTTTTAAAAAACCATTAAAAATCAAAATGATTTCATATTTATAAATTTAATAATTACTTTTAATATATCCATTTTTGATCCTTGTGGACTATAGAAATTGTGGTTATACTTTTTTACTTCCAAAAATTATGAGTGTTCCACTCGCCTCAATTATAAATCTTCAAACCCTATCCTCTCCACTACCGACATTAAAAAACATATGGTGCAGTAAATACTTAACCAAATATCATCCCTACAACCATTCCCACATATTATAGGCCTTTTTTGGTTATAAATATATCCTACAATGGAATTTGGACAAACCTAAAGTGGTTTTTTTAAGTAGAGGTATAATTTTAATGTAATAATTTTGTTACAACTTCTTCAAACTCCTTCAAATATTATTAAATGAAGATGTTACAATAAAAAAAAGTATACAACATATACTTAAATATTATTATTTAAATGGAATAATCAATATCCACTACCATATCTATAACATCCCAGGTAAATGAAGAATAAGATATTTTCATATTTATTAATATTTTTGAATTAAATATTAATTTTACTTTAAAATGGTTTCTTTGTTTGATAGCGCACCCGATATGTAATAATGAGTTTTTTGAAATATTACATTGCACACTAATAATAAAATATTATTATTTTAAATGGAAGTTAAATCCTAGCCGTTGTATTGGCGAGAATGAACAAACTATCAACTATATGAGTATAAATGTTTTTTATATTAATTTAAGTTTATCCAATAAAAGTTAGAGGCTTAAAATATGAATGTCTCTAATTTTAAGCATAATTTTCATTTAATGGTTGATTAAAATCCTTTTAATGGTAAATCCTATTTAAATATTTATATGTTCACATTAATACATTCTATTTTACCAAATAAAATCCTTCTTTAGAATTGGGACATCAAAATTTACCATGTGTAAATTTTTGTAATTTTTCCGATAAATATCATTTTTTAATGAATAATGAAAAATATGGTATTTTAATTAAAAATTGTGTTTTAATCTAATATATTTATGGTTATATTATCTTTTTAATTTGTTTTAAAGTTTAATTGGAATATATTTTTACCATTTAATAAAATTTTGGTCATTGGAATTAATTTCACTTTGAAATTGGATTTAATCTAATGTCAATATTTTGATTGATATTGTATCTTGAAAACATGATATTTATTTTGAAAACAGAAATTAATATTAAATTAAATAATGAAACATATATGATTTGAATTTGTTAAAATAGACATCATTTTTGAATTCGTGATATAAATTATAGCTTTGGATGAATATTTGGTATATTTTTTGAAAAACAACAATTTTTGATGAATAATGAAATCCCATTGTAGTAGTTAAAAAAACACACTTTTTTATTTAAATGAAATTTTACAATTTCTATGAATTGAATTATGAAAATCTTACAAACATGGTTATTATTAGTAAGTAAAATGTGGTTAAATAAGATGAAATTTTTTTTTGATGAATTGTAACTTTTGATTTTTATTTACCGCGGTTAAAGGTAAATAGGGTAATTCAAGGTAAAAAGAGTATTATAATAATTCCAAATTACCATAAAACTTGTCCAAAATTTATTGGATGAGTACTTTAATACCATGGTAATTTTTTGGTCTATTTTGGGATCCCATTGATCCTCATGGGAGTGATAATGAAACTTTCAATTAATTAACTTAATGTAATGGAAAAAATGACATTAACAAATATCTTTTAGTAAATAAATTTTTACATGGGGTTATATAAGTCATCCATTAGACTGTAAATATTAATATAAATGCTAAAACTATTTCATAAATCATGGTATTTTTTATAATTTTTATACATTAAATTAATTAAATTATATATGATAGAATAATGATAAAGTATTTACTTCATTAATACATCATTTAAATAAATAAGATTATAAATATTAAAATAACATCCTAAACTTGTCCAATTATTATTGGATGATTTTATTTCAACCATGAGTAAAAATATCTATGAATTTAAAGATTTTTGGCCCTTTAGAAACCGAATATCATTATATAGTAAAATAATATTATCACACTTTCCTAAAGAGCCCCCCATATAAAAAGATCTCACTTATAACCAATTCCTCAATCCTCTCCCGACTTTTGTCTCATACAACCTTTTCACAATTAATCTCTCTACATCCATATTCTCCTCCTAGGAGCCTTAACATAGGATGAAGGCACATCAAGAAGTCAGTTTGGTTCAAACCAAAGGAACTTACCCAAATTAAAGGAAACAGTTTCTCTTAACATCTTTTCTGTTATTTTACTTCTCCAACCCCTAAAATCTTTTTATTCACTTATTTTATAACAATACAATTATCCTAAATATATTAGTATGTTTCTATGAGATGTATTTTTACTATAATTACATAGACCTCTATCTAATGGGTGAAAAACATACTGTTTCTGTGGATGGAAAACTTACGCCACATGAAACAATGATTGTTTGAGTATCTCCTACCACCCCTCATGGTTTCCATTAAGATGGAACATTATTTATATATTATATATATTATGTTTATGTTTTCTTTATACTTATGTATTTACCATTTATAGCTTATCTTTATGGTTTCCAAAATGAGTAAACGCGATAATTTCATTTGAGTAAGTACAGACTACCGCCCCCTCAAAGTGATATCAATCGTTAATTCCACATAAGGGATGTATAAAGGATGGAGTTAATGATATAATATATGATCTTATACTGGAATTATAATATACCAATATATCATTATGTTTTAATTCCATTAAAATAATAAATAGAAATGAAAGTAGCATTCAATCGTACGTATGGCTTACCGTCTCCATGAACGGTGCATTTACTTTTTTACCACCTAATGATATGTAATTGTATATATATATATATATATACTGGAAATAGATGATATATATGATATATATATATCATATCTATATAATGAATATCATTCTGGATATAATGGACTATTGACCACATGGACAACTTGTAAATATAAGGTGTTCATTTTTTATTCAAGTACCAAATAACGAAAAAAATAAACATTATTAAATTAAATAACTACATAATGATTATAACATGGTAATAAGTTATATTAAAGGAATGATACACTTGAAAAAGGTTCTTAAGAAAGTAGATATTAACTTTAGTTTATTATTCAGGAGATTAAAGAATGATCGAGTCAAGTTGAACACGAGGTAAGGGACGTTGTCTCCATCTCCATTCATTGAGGCACATTTTGATTTAAAACACGACCTTATTTTGTATGAATTATAAACACCCTTGACTTTTAAATGGGAATCATTTTTATGAAGCATTCTACTAAATGACAAAAATGAATATTTCTTTTAAAGTTAGCGGTGACAAAGACCATTCAGCTACCGCGAGTATTATTTTTTCTTTCGATTCCTTATCAATATATAATGTTTTTAAGGAAAATAAATTCCATATACTATTTTATGTATTTTGGTATTGAATTTTTTTTCCTAATTAATTTGTTATGTCAATATATTTAAGTGATATATTGTGATTGAAATATGGAAATGTTTTCTTTCCTTTATATTTTTTTATGTGTTATGATATTATAATGGTACTTGGACATTAGATGGATGTTTACGTGATAAACCAAAGGATGGGTGGTTCCAAGATAATCCAGGATGGGTGGGTACATTATAACCTCCAATGCATTGGGTATAGAATTTGGTCGTATGCCTATTCCATTTAGTGATATGTATGGAAGTCAACTGTAAGGCTATTCCAATTATGTATGTTTATGTCCCAAGTTACCTTTATATGTTATGTGTTCTTTGAATGGGTTTTATGGAAATATTTTTGTTAAAAAATGGCAAGTAGTGATCTTTTATTCAGTGAAGAGTATTTACTACTTCATAATGGTCAAAACTATAAAATATGAAGTATTCATCATTTACTTGTTCTTTTGAAAAACTAACAGTTTTCATTCTTTGTGTATCCATTACTGATCTTTTTATGCTCATCCCATGTTTTTGAAATGTTTTTCACAAGGCATAATGTTGAATAGGATAAAAGATGGGATAATGGAAAAGTCATACTGTCTTAAAAATGGAACTAGACATGACTATTTTATTAAAGAGGTCTTGTATTGTGAAAAAATGGAAACTAAGTAGAAGTGTCTACCTTGTATTTTGTTTTTGAAATGAAATGTGATAGTTATAGCCAAATTATTTAAAACTCTAAACCTAAAAAGATACTTAATCTGAATTATTCATTTAATTCATGATTATGTAATGTTTTATGGTCGGGTCCTTATTGTAGGTATCAGATGTCGGTTTAAGAATCTATAGGAGTTAAGGGATTGTTAAATAAATGTCCATAAATTAATTTATGGTAATATTGAAATGATATACCATTTATAGATTACCATTTTTCTTTTCCTAAGATATTTCTGTGATCAGAATGGTTTTCTACAGAGGAAATAGGGCAGCAATGTTGGGACGACATTAGGAGGAAGAAAGCCTTCCAAATCACCAACCTAAGATGGTTGGAATCGAAACAAAACAGTTTGTTGTAGTGATGACACAATTGACTCAGTCTATAAAAGTTGGTGTTATCCATTCACGAGATCATCCAGATCAACTGCTGATGAACATGTCAGCAGTGGATCATTTCATGAGGCAACATCCCCCATCCTTTAGAGTATCATCTGACTTTGTTCTTACTGAAGGGTGCAGTAAAGCACTAGAGATGTTTTTTGATGTCATGGGGTGTTTAGTACATCAAATGGTTAGTCTCGCTATTTTCAGTTTTGATGGCGAAGCTGATCAGTGGTGGTCGGTGGGGAAAAATATTAGGGATAGTGAGGAGATTGATGCTTTTGATTGAGAGGAATTCAAAGGTATGTTTCTTGATAAATATTTTCCTATGGTTGTTCGTCTTATGATGTAAAACAATTACTATAATTTTGGAAGGAGGATGACTCAGTGGAATCATGTAAAGAAAAATTCACTCGACTGGCAAGGAATGCTCCCAACATCATCTTAGATCTTGATTGTAAGATAAATGGTTTTTACATAGGATAGAAGCCACGATATCGAATTTCATTAGCCTATCGTGTGGTCAAAAGTTATGAAAAACATGTTCGATGTGCGGAGATGGTAGAAATTGAGTTTTTCAACAATATGGTGTTCATTGAAAAACAATAGAAAAAGATGTCCAGTTGCCAGGATAAGGGAAATAATTCATCATTGAAGCATGGAGGTAATGAAATTAATTATCCATCCTGTGATAAGTGTGTTAAAAATCTTCCGGAAAATGTTTATCAATGTCTATAAATTGCTTCATGTGTGGTAATTTTGGTCATATTCCTTGTAAATGTTAGGAATATGATCAAGCAGGCAATGAAAATCCATCAGTAAGATGTTTTAAGTGTAATGTAATGGGTCATTATGAAAATGAGTGTCCAGTGAAGAACTCCACTGAGGGAAAGCATCCATACTACAAGCATAAAGGGGTTGTGAAATCCTATGAAACTAGTTTAGTAGATGTTGGGACATTAAACAAAGTAGTATTAGGTACACTGTTTCTTTATTCAAATTATGCCAATGTTTTGTTTGATTCGGTGTCTACACACTCTTTCATTTCTGAAAACATTTCTAATAAATTTGGAGATCTATCTCAAGATATGAATATAGAACATATGGTAAAAACACATAGAGGAAATTATGAGATAAAAAGAAAACATAAGAACCTTCATGTCCTTTCATGCGGGAAGAATCTACCTGCAAACCATATTGTTTTGCCTCTAGTAGAGTTTGATGTTATTTTGGGCCTGGATTGGTTGTCTGTTTATCATGATATGATTGACTACAAAGCAAAAGTGGTTTCATTTTATAAATATTTACAGTGGCATAAAATAATGAACCCTTTCTTTTGACAGCAGATCAGGAAGCTGAGAAACTAGTAAAAGATAGAAATCAATGATACCTAGAAAATATTGTTGAAAATAAAGGAACTATTTAGATTAATGATGTGCCAGTGGTAAATGAGTATCTTGATGTTTTTTCTGACGAGTTTCCTGGTATTATACCTGATCGATATGTTTCATTTAATATTGACATAGATCCTCATTCTAATATAATTTTAAAACCCACTTATCGAATGGCTCAAATTTCACTTTTAGAGTTAAAGAACCAATTGAAGGAGTTATTAAATAATGGTTTCATTCGACCTAGTACATCACCTTAGGGTGCTCCTGTCTTTTTTGTTATAAAGATACATGTATAAATGAGACTTCACATTGATTATACAACATTGAATAACATCACTGTTATTAAAAAGTATCATTTTCCTCATATCGATGATTTGTTTGATCCGCTCCAGGGAGCTTATTATTTTTCAATGATTGACATGAGATTGGGGTACCATCAGTTGAATCTAATGGATGCAGACATTCCAATTACTGTGTTTCATGCTAGATATGTCCGTTATGAATTTTTAGTTATGCCTTTTGGGTTAACCAATGCACCTACTGTATTCATTGATCTTATGAAGAGAATTTTCCATGAGTTCTTGGATAAGTGTTTGGTTGTGTTCATTGGTGATACGTTGGATTATTCTAAAATTACAGAGGAGCATGAAATTAATTTATGGTTCATCTTTAAAACCTTATAATAAAATAAACATTGTTCTAAATTAAGCAAATGTGAGTTTTGGTTACATCAAATTTCTTTCCTTGGTCACATTGTTTCAAAAAATCGAATAACTATTGATCCTACTAAAACAAAAATTGATGAAGAATGCCCTAGACCCACAAATCCAATAGAGATCTATAGTTTTCTTAGTTTGGCAGGTTATTACCAGAGGTTTGTTGAGAATTTTTCATGGTTAACTAGTCCAATGACTATGGTAACTCTAAACGGTGTTATGTTCATTTGAAAAAAAAATATGATGATTGTTTTCAGAAATTGAAAATAAGATTGGTGAATGCTCCAGTTTTGGAACTTCCATCCAATATGGGGATGCTGACTATAAGGAACAACTTGCTCAGATATCCACATGGCATGCACCTGATGAATTTTCAGAAGGTGGGGAGCACACCATCCTATTCAAAGGACGTTCTATGGTACTAGGGTCACCTCCGGAGGAATTACTGAGGGAGTTCCATACATCACCTCTAGTTGTACATCCAGGAGTGTAGAATATGTACATGGATCTCCAATGACAACACTGATGGCAGAAAATGAAGAAAGTGCTTGCTTAGTTTATCTCTCGGTGCCTCACTTCTCAGCAAGTGAAGGCAGAGCATCACATACCAGTAGGCCTGGCTCAACCTTTATAGGTCCCAGAAAGTATGTGGTACGGGATATCCATGGACTTCATGAAAGAAAATCTAGGTACATCCAGAGGTCATGAATCTATTTGGGTGTTCTTTGACTGACACACCTTGTCGGCCCACTTCTTACCAATCACAGAGCAGTGTTTAGTAGAGAGCTTTGGATTCCCCTATGTGCAAGATATTGTGCAGCTACATGGATTAACTTCTTCTATTATCTTCGATCATGATGCATGTTTTAATTCCTTGCTCTGGAAGGGGTTGCGAGAGGATTTGGCACACAGATTCATTTGAGCACCACCTTCCATCCTTAGCCAGATTAGACTGAGCGGACTATTCAGACCCTTATGGACATGCTTCATGCTTTTGTCCTTGACTTCTGTCACAGCTGGGAGGATCAGTTGCCTTTGGTGGATTTCAAAAACAACAATATCTATCACTGCACCATTGGGATGTCACCTTTATAGGTGTTATAAGTGAGACCTTTCAGTTCACCATCGTGATGGACTTGCCCCTGAGAGTCAACACTAGTGGGACCAGAGATAGTACGGGCTTCCACAGAGAAGGTTCAGATCATACAAGAGTGGATAAAGACTCCACAGACCTGGCAGAAGTCATATGCTGATAGGAGATAGAGACCTCTGGATTTCGAGGATGGTAATCACATCTTTCTACAGGAATCACAATGATAATGTTTGTGGAGATTTTTCCAAGGCAGCATGTTTTCTCTAAGGTTCATCAAACCATTCATGGTCCTCAGTAGAGTTGGGGTGGTGGCTTTCCACATAGATCTTCCACCTCAGTTGCACCAGGTTCATGACTTCGTCCACGTATCGCAGCTGAGAAGATACATGAATTCCCCTTCTCAAGACATTGACCACGAAGATTTGGGAATCGACGATGGGGTGACTTTTATGGAGGATCCAATAGATATTGAGGATCGACATGAGTGGTTCCTGTAGGAGACATTGATACCTCTTGTGCATGCTCATTGGCATCATGGGAACCTTCCGGAGAGCACATGGGAGAGGGAGGCTCATATGCATGCATAGAACCCACACTTGTTTCCTTACATTGAGTTGTGGCATATGGAGATGTAGAGACCTTTGATGGGGAGAATGTAAATACCCATATTTTCCAGGTAATTTTTTTAAAATATATGAGAATTTTACGAGTCTGGGAAATCTGACAGCTCGTGATTCTATGGCTCAGAATGATCCGTTGAAGATTTGTTAAGCTTAAGTTCAGACACGTAAGAAATTTTCGAAAAAAATGTAATAACTATTAAATGGTTACGCGGTTCCAAAATCTAAGGGCACCGTTGCGCTCTGGATGACGAGATTACCCTAGGCACGACTTATGATTAGTGTAACGCCCCGACCCCAGTTACCCAGAGTCGGTGCGTTACTACGTAACATTTTCATGATCATAAAAGATCATGTCTCGAAAGACTGATTAGTTTAGTAGCCTTGGAAACACTAGATACATTCATAAATGTACATTACATCATAAAGTGAAAAACTACAATAACAAAGTCTCCATAGTCCACAGTACTATCCTCTTCGGACTATCCCTGTAGGTCATTCCTAAAATACTTCTTCACATCCTGGAAAATATTAAAACATTGAAAGGGGTGAGCTCAGATGCTCAGTAAGGATAACAATACTGTGGAAGGTTTCGTAAATAAAAATTAACATTTAAGGCAATTTATAACTAAAACAAAAGCCTTTTTAAACTTTAACATCAGCATAATATGTCAAAAATAAATTAAATAATGCCATCTACTTACTCACATGGATATTCTACTAGTCGAATACTCACATGCAATATCAATAACCACTTTCATAATGATGGACTGTATAATGCCAGACTATCATAACCACGTAGCCAAGGCCTCATGCCAAGACCACAAATAAGATTTTGTCAAGGCCTCATGCCAAGACACTAGTTTGCCTCATGAGACCTACCGATGCATCGAGGAGCTATAGCGGGCTCCACCCGTCACTTATTATGTCCAATGCATTCCTCATATGAACAGGTTTAAACATATCATAAATCATAACTTAATCGTATCAAATAAAACATGCATAAAGGAAACATAAAATGTCCACATTTCAATCACAAGATATCAATACAACACATTGATATAATAAAAACACTTTCAAAACCATTTTCAATACCAAAATAAAAGAAAGGAAAAACATGGTATTTATTTTTCTTTTAAAAAAGGTATGGCTTGTAGAGGAAGCCGAAACTCAAATAATGGTCACGGCGGTGGAGAAGTCGTTGTCGCCTCATACGTACGACAAAAACATTCCTTTTGTCATTTAGTAAATTATTCGTATAAAAAGATTCCTTTTGAATAAACGTAAAAGTCAGAGGGGTTTATACACCATATAAAAGAAAGTTGTTTATAAAACCAAATAAGCCTCAATGAAAGGAGATTGAGACGAAGTCCCTTACAAAGATCATTTTTTAAATAAAATATATCTATTATGTTTATTTACTATATGTACACATAAATAAAGTACAAAAACAAGATAGTACATAATAATATCATCACATAATTTGAAAATAGGAGATTAACCCAAAGAATGAAAATTGGGTTAAGAAATTCCCTTACCTCGATTCCGACTTGACTCGATCATTCTTTAATCTCCTGAATAATAAACTAGAGTTAATTTGTAGTTTCTTATGAATCTTTTCAAGTTTCTTATTCCTTTAATATCACTTATTACAATGTTATGAACATTATGTAATTATTTAAGTTAATAACGGTCGTTTTGTCGATATTTGGTACGTGAGTCAAAAATAAACTTCTTATAATTACAAGTTGATCATGTGGTGAAATATCCATTATATCCAGAATTATATTCATGATATAGATATCATATATCTCATATATATCCAGTATATACATACATTTATAATATTTCATAACGTTTAGAGGTAAGAAATGAAATGCACCGTTCATGGAGACGGTAAGTCGTACGTACGCATGAACGCTACTTTCATTTCTATTTCGTATTTAATGGAATGAAATCATAATGATATAAAGGTATAATATAATTCCAGTATAATATAGTGTATAATACCATTTACTCCATCCTTTATACATCCCACATATGGTATTAATGATTCAAATCACTTTGAGGGGGCGGTAGTCCGCACTTCCTGAAATGAAATTATCGCGTTTACCCATAATGGAAATCATAAAGTATGCCATAAATTAGAAATACAGAAGCATAAGGAAAACATAAACATAATATATATATCATATATGAAAATAGTGGCATCAAAATGTCCACCATTAGAGATGTTAAAATAATATTGAACAATCATCATTTCATGAGGCAGTATTTCTCCCCCACAGAAACAGTATGTTCTTTAACCATTAGACGAAGGTGTGTGTAAGTGTAAACCAAATACTTATCATAACAACATCCTAGTATATTATTTACACTGTTGTTGTTACAAATGAAATGAATAAAAAGAGTTTAAGGTGTTGGAGAAGTAAAATAAAACAAAACAGCATTAGAGAAGACATTACCTTAAAATCGGGCAACTCTTTTTGATTTGAGCCAAAGGCTTCCGTGGGAAGACTTCTTCCCAAAGTGATGCTTCTAAGAGTAAGGTAGGGAGGTTTAGAGAGTATTTCGGCAGAGTTTGGCCAAGCCAAAAGGCTTTTATGGTGTGAGTAATGTGGTAGTGGTGGGGACATTTTATAAGAGAAGAGAAGGGGCACTCTTGGAAAGATTGAAATGTTACATTATTATGAAATGCTTTTTCGGATTCTAAAGGTCCCACACTTATATATTTCGAGTATATGGTGATAAGGGTTCGACATATACTCATAAAATAGGTTTTTTACAAGTGTAAGTCTTAGATTTACATTATCTTTTAATTTTATTTAAATCATTAATTAATGAGGTAATCGCTGCATCATCATGGTGTCATAAATAATTTAATTTATTTAATGTCTAAAAATTATAAAAAAAATATTATGATGTAGGAAATCTTTTCAAATTTCTAATGAATATTTATTGTCAAAAATATGACTTGTATAACCCCATTTAAAAATTGTTTTAGTAAAACAACTCTTGTTTGTGACCTTTTTATTTTAACATTAAATAAGAAGTTATTTATGTCCTTTTCCTACCAAAGTGCCTCCATGGGGTCCCCAAGTTGACCTATGGATTTTCTTGGTCGTCCATGACACATAAAATAGTGGCAGGACAAGGGTAAAGGTCATTTCATATTTTTATAATACTATTTTTACCTTAAATTTTACTAATTACCTTTAATCGCGATTAATTAAACATAAAAGTTACTATTCAGCAAAAATTATTTTCATCCCATTGAACCACATTTTACTTCCAAATGAAATCCATGTATGTCGGATTTTTGAAAATAAAATCACAGAAGTGGTAATGTTTCATTTAAACTAAAAATCAGTTTTTTAACTACCACTTGGTGGTTTCACTATTCATCAAAATTTGATGTTTTTCAGAACAATGCCAAAATTTCACCCTAATCTATAATTGAAATTCCGAATTCAAAAATGATGTCTATTTTAAAAAATTCCAAACATATAAGTTGCATTAATTAATTTCATAATTAATTACCGTTGTCATAACAAATAGCGTGTTTTTAAGAAACAATATATATCAAAAGATTGACAATTGTTTATGTCCAATTTTAAAGTGAAATTAATTATAATGAACAATATTGGATAAAATGGTAACAATATATTCTAATTATACTTTAAAACCACTCAATATTATAATTTATCACTATAAATTATTTTGATTAAAAAAGTTGTTTTTATGTATTTTTCACTATTCATAGAAAATTGGATGTTCTCAGAAAAATACCAAAAATTTAACATAGGCTAATTTTGATATTTTGAATCCAAATATGAAGTCCATTTTGAAATATAAAATATGCATAATTTCGAAAAAGTGGGTATTACTATTCATAATGGCTATTTTGATTGGTCGCGGTGTGTTAGAATCTCGAACTTGCGTACAATGCAATCTATTGTATTATTGAAAGAGAAGCGTATCGTGGAAGATCAGGGTGTTACATTCTCCCCTCCTAAAATAAATTGCGTCCTCGCAATTTAAAAATGATCTTCAAAAATAAAAGGTTGAAAATAGAAAATACCTTTGTGGAAAACCCACATCGAAAATAAGGTTAATAAGAAAATAACATTAAAAGAAAGAAAGAGAAGTACAAAGGTCACCCGAGATAGCCCATACTAGGATTCTATGAAAATATGGATATGGAGGAGAAACAAACCATTAAGGTCTGATGGAGAGTTGTAGAAAACAGGATTAGGAGAACGTTAACCATAAGAAAATCACAAACTTGTGATTGGTTAAACGGTCATTGAATCCCTAGTCGGAAAATTTAACCAGCAACATTTATGTTTTAAGGTACCTTTCATAAAGTTGAGGAATCTATTTAGGACATTTACTAAGAATGTAAGGGAATATACATACTTTTCATGTAGACTTTCATTCTTTAATTTTTTTTACCACAGACCAATCTTTCACTCTAAAAGGTAATAGAACTCAAAAATATTCAATTTATCCTAATTGTATAAGGTTCCAAATATTAACACGTACCATTTAGATTAGTAAAAATATTTTGTAATAACCAGGGACTTCATGTAGGCTAGTGGTAGGTAATAAAGGCCTGTCGCACTATGGTTGTGGGTTCGATTCCTGCAGCTTTGTCCGATGCGACGGGTTATGCCCCACCCTGCAGGTTGTCCTTTTCCTAAAAATATAGTATTATAATATTCCAAAAATAATCTTTGGAAATGTTTTGACCTTAAACAATACTATTCAAAGTTCAACTTAATCCATCCCAACCTTTATAGTTATCCAAAATACCTCTGTCTAAACTTTCTCTAAAAGGTCTCTTAATTCCAACATCAATTTATCAGATTCCCCAAACAAAGTAAAGTTTCTCTTATTATCACATACTAAAAATATTATTACCTTTATCATATTAAAACCTTACTGAAACAACAAGTACTGCAGTACAATCCTTATATATATATCACATTATTCTAATAACCAGAATATAATCCATGAGTCCAAAAGCACCAATACATTAATTGTTCCACTTCAACTGTAGTCACATCATAAGATTGGCCTTGATCCCTTGGCCTTTTCTGAGGTATGTTTCGCTGACGCTTAGGACATTCATTTGCATAATGACCCATTTCTCTACAATTGTATCATTCAACATTGATAGCCGCTTTCTTTCCCTTGCAATCACGCACCTGGTGACCTTTTTCTCAACATTTATAACAAACTCCCATTCCTTTTAGGTAAGTACCAGGGTGATTCTTCCCACAATTATCACATAATGGAAAATCCTTCTTTCCCCTTTTCCCTTTATCTGTCTCTTGTTCCACAGTTCTCTTCTTCTCTTGCTTTACTTTATTGTCATAAGATTTAGGGAATTCCTTTTCTATCTTGATAGCACATGAGACAATGTCTTCATACGACGCTAAGGTTTGTGAGACTAATGCTCGATGAAGAAATGGTTTTAACCCATCAAAGAAATGATCAATCTTACTTCTTGGGTTACGTATATAATCTGCTGCAAGCCTCGCTAACCCTGTAAAGTTAGCCTCATACTTTGCGACATTCTCATCCTCCTTTTGTCTCAGACTCATAAATTGCCTTTCTATATCTGTTCAATGGTCATGTGGAAAGTATTTTTCTAAGAAAAGATCTTTGAACTCCATCCATTACATATTTGATACTTTATCATCTTCCTTTGTGTTTTTAATCAATGGCCACCATTGATCGACATCTCCAGGGAGGCGGTAGACTGCCATGAAAACCTTCACCCTTTCACTACTCCCCATGGCATGGAATATTTTTTCTAAGGATTTTATCCATTGCTCAGCTACTAATGGATTTGTACCCTCATTAAATGTTGGTGGTTGTTTCCTCATGAAGCGGTCTAACATTGATCCTCCACGTTGCGGATCAGGGTGCTCCATACGAGTAAGGTTATTATTCATAACCTGAGTGAGTGGTCCCAGTATTTTGATAAGTTGATCAGCACCAGTTATATCTCCAGATCCACAATAATTATCTTGAGGGGGAGGGAAATCCCTACAAGGAGTGCGTGCATTGATACAGTTTCCATTCCTTCCACTAGGCGCCATTTCTAAACAATGGCATAAACTAGATTAGTTTAGGAATCAAAATACATAATTCCATACTTGTAAAACACTTAACACTAATTGAACTATTTATGGATATAATCCATAATCATAATAAAATTTTTCTTTGAGGAAGAATATACTCATAACCCTTCATAGTGGTTTGTAATGAAAATGAGAATTATCCTAAGCATATCCCCCGGGAGTGTTGTAACCAAGAGTGCAGCAAGGCCCGTTGTCATGCACCAGTTCCCGTTCGAGTCTAGCTCAAAGCTGTGTTTTCAGGTTTTACCCCTAGGTACATCTGTTCCAGAGCCGCCTCTACCTGCTCGTATCCAGACAGGGATCTTTCGCTCAAAAAACTCACAAAATCTCTACAACAACAAAATTCTAGGAAGTTCTTCTATACTAATCCTCAAAGTCTATCTTTGGTCTATCTGCTCTAATTAGAGTTTATCTAAATCTAGCTTCTAAGGTTAGTACTAAACTACCTCTGATACCAACTGTAATTCCCCGACCCCAGTTACCCAGAGTCGGTGCGTTATTGCATAACATTGGCATGATCATAAAAGATCATGTCTTGAAAGACCGATTAGTTTAGTAGCCTTGGAAACACTAGATACATTCATAAATGTTACATTACCTTATGAAGTGAAAAACTACAATAACAAAGTCTCCATAGTCCACACTTCTATACTCTTCAGACTATCCCTGCAGGTCATTCATAAAATACTTCTTCACATCCTGGAAAATATTAAAACATTGAAAGGGGTGAGCTCAGATGCTTAGTAAGGATAACAATATTTTTGACGCTTTCGTAAATAAAAATTAACATTTAAGGCAATGTATAACTAAAACAAAAGCCTTTTTAAACTGTAACTTCAGAATAATATGTCAAAAATAAATTAAATAATGCCATTTACTTACTCACATGGATATTCTACTAGTCGAATACTCACATGCAATATCAATAACCACTTTCATAATGATGGAATGCATAATGCCAGACTATCATAACCACGTAGCCCAGGCCTCGTGCCAAGACCACAAATAAGATTTTGTCAAGGCCTCGTGGCAAGACACTAGTTTGTCTCATGAGACCTACTGATGCATCGAGGAGCTATAGTGGGCTCCACCCATCACTTATTAAGTCCAATGCATTCCTCATATGAACTGGATTAAACATATCATAAATCATAACATAATCGTATCAAATAAAACATGCATAAAGGAAACATAAAATGTCCACATTTCAATCACAAGATTTCAATACAACACATGGATATAATAAAAACACTTTCAAAACCATTTTCAATATCAAAATAAAAGAAAGGTAAAACATGGTATTTATTTTTCTTTTAAAAAAAGGTATGTCTTGTAGAGGAAGCCGAAACTCAAATAATGGTCACAGTGGAGGAGAAGTCATTGTCTCCGCATACATATGACAAAAACATTCCCTTTTGTCATTTAGTAAATGCTTCGTATAAAAATATTCCTTTTGAATAAATGTAAAAGTCAAAGGGGTTTATACACCGTATAAAAGAAAGTTGTGTATAAAACCAAATATGCCTCAATGAAAGGAGATTGAGATGAAGTCCCTTACAAAGATCATTTTTTAAATAAAATATTTCTATTATGTGTATTTACTATATGTACACATAAATAAAGTACAAAAACAAGATAGTACATAATAATATCAAGGCATAATTTGAAAATAGGAGATTAACCCAAAGAATGGAAATTGGGTTAAGAAATTACCTTACCTTGTGTCCGACTTGACTCGATCATTCTTTAATATCCTGAATTATAAACTAGAGTTAATTTATAGTTTCTTAAGAATCTTTTCATGTTTCTTATTCCATTAATATCACTTATTACCATGTTATGAACATTATGAAATTATTTAAGTTAATAACGGTCGTTTTGTCGATCTTTGGAACTTGAGTCAAAAATATACTTCTTATAATTAAAATTTGTTGATGTGGTGAAATATCCACTATATTCAGAATTATATTCATGATATAGATATCATATATCTCATATATATCCAGTATATACATACATTTATAATATTCCATAACGTTTAGAGGTAAGAAATGAAATGCACCGTTCATGGAGACAGTAAGCCGTACGTACACATGAATGCTACATTCATTTCTATTTAGTATTTAATGAAATGAAATCATAATGATATAAAGGTATAATATAATTCCAGTATAATATAGTGTATAATACCATTTACACCATCCTTTATTCATCCCATATATGGTATTAATGATTCAAATCACTTTGAGGGGGTGGTAGTCCGCACTTCCTAAAATGAAATTATCGCGTTTACCCATAATGGAAATCATAAAGTATTACATAAATGAGAAATAAAGAAGAATAAGGAAAAAATAAACATAATATATATATATCATATATGAAAATAGTGTCATCAAAATGTCCACCATTAGAGGTTTTAAAAGAATATTGAACAATCATCATTTCGTGAGGCAGTATTTCGCCACCCATAGAAACAGTATGTTCTTTAACCATTAGAAGAAGGTGTGTGTAAGTGTAAACCAAATACTTATCATAACAACATCCTAGTATATTGTAGATACTGTTTTTGTTACAAAATAAAGGAATAAAAAGAGTTTAAGGGGTTAGAGAAGCAAAATAAAACAAAACAACATTAGAGAAGACATTACCTTAAAATCGGGTAACTCTTTTTGATTTGAGCCAAAGGCTTCCTTGGGAAGAATTTTCCCAAAGTTAGGCTTCTAAGAGTAAGGGAGGGATGTTTAGAGATTATTTGGGCAGAGGTTGGACGATCCAAAAGGATATTAAGGTGTGAGTAAGGTGGTAGTGGTGGGGGCATTTTATAAGAGGAGAGAAGGGGCACTCTTGGAAAGATTGAAATGTTACATTATTATGAAATGCTTTTTCGGATTCTAAAGGTCCCAAACTTATATATTTAGAGTATAAGGTGATAAGGGTTCTAAATATACTCATCAAATAGGTTTTTTAAAAGATTATGTCTTAGATTTTACATTATCATTTCATTTTATTTAAATCATTAATTAATGATGTAATCGCTGCATCATCATGGTGTCATAAATAATTTACTTTATTTAATGTCTAAAAATTATGAAAAAATTATGATAATGTAGGAAATATTTTTAAATATATAATGTATATTTATAGTCAAAAATATGACTTTTATAACCCCATTTAAAAATTGTTTTAGTAAAACAACTCTTGTTTGTGACCTTTTTATTTTAACATTAAATAAAAAGTTATTTATGTCCTTTTCCTACCAATGTGCCTCCATGGGGTCCCCAAGTTGACACGTGGATTGTCTTGGTCGGTCATGAAACATACAATAGTGTTATAACAAGTGTAAAGGTCATTCCATATTTTTATAATACTATTTTTACCTTAAATTTCACTAATTACCATTAATCACGATTAATTAAACTTAAAAGTTACTATTCACCAAAAACTATTTTCATCCCATTGAACCAAATTTTCCTTTCTAATGAAAACCATGTATGTAGGATTTTTTAAAATCAAATCACAGAAGTGGTAATGTTTCATTTAAACGAAAAATCAGTTTTTTAACTACCTCTTGGTGGTTTCCCTAATCATCAAAAATTGATGTTTTTCAGAACAATGCCAAAATTTCACCCTAAGCTATAATTGATATTCCGAATTCAAAAATGATGTCTATTTTACAAAATTCCAAACATATAAGTTGCATTAATTAATTTCATAATTAATTCCCGTTGTCATAACAAATAGCGTGTTTTTAGGAAACAATATATATCAAAAGATTGACAATTGTTTATGTCCAATTTTAAAGTGAAATTAATTCTAATGAACACTATTGGATAAACTGGTAAAATTATATTCTAATTATACATTAAAACCACTCAATAGTATAATTTATCACTATAAATTATTTTTATTAAAAAAGTTGTTTTTATGTATTTTTCACTATTCATAGAAAATTGGAAGTTCTCAGAAAAATACCAAAAATTCAACATAGGCTAATTTCGATATTTCGAATCCAAAAATGAAGTCCATTTTGAAATATAAAATATACATAATTTCAAAATGTGGGTATTACTATTCATAATGGCTATTTTAATTGGTCGCGGTGTGTTAGAATCTCGAACTTGCGTACAATGCAATCTATTGTATTTTTGAAAGAGAAGCATATCATGGAAGCTCGGGGTGTTACAATTAGTCAGGGCGGCCCTCCTATGAGATAATCCCAAAAATTACACAATTCTAAATAAAATACGTAAATAAATTATTTTATTTTTCAAATGTTTATAACTCACAAATGATAATGCGGATTACAAATCCAAGACCACTGCTGAACTTGTTAGGTATGCTTTCTTTATGAAGATACTAACTTTGGACAGCGTGTGCCACCGAAGAATGTAAGATTTTGGCCGCAAATAAAAAATTTAAGTGACAATTATTTTATTGTAAAATTAATAACATCTAAATGGTAACTATAATTGAAAATTCGAGAGTACCGTTGGGTTCGGTGGGGCATGTTTCACCTAGGAAGAGCCAAACCTTGACCGGCGTAGGTTGAGGGTGACTGATAATAATTTTCTAAACTTTTTTTCTGGTACATTCAGTAAACGCGCGAGCGGCATTTTATAGCTTTTGAACCGGTGCTCGAAATTAAAATCTAAGGGCACCGTTGAAATCGTAGAACTAATATTTGCTTAAGGAGACATTCAACTCGGCAGCGATGGATGAGGAATATAAGTTAGTTTTTGTGTTTTTCGTGGAAACTAATAAAATAAAATGATCTTCACTTTATTTTATTTTTAACTTCTATGTGGATATTTCAAGTGGAGTTCAACAGAACTAATCCTCCACATGGAAGTTGGTAGTGGGGACCACCACCCCTTAACCTCCCATGAGAGGTTATGGTGGTGGGGAAAAACCCAAACAATAACCTTTCCTGAGAGTTTATGGTGGTTGGGACAACCCAGGTTTTAAAAACCCCTTGAAACCTCTGAGAAATTGGGATAAACCTTTCAAGTCCCTATTGAATGTGGGGGGAGCCTCTTGGTATCCTCCTAATATTTATAGCCAGCACACCTATTATATTGCGCCGACATAATTTAATAAGATTTAACCTTTTAAATTTGAATAACCGCTTTGTTATAATTTTGGAAGGTGCCTAATAAATGAACCATCATAAATCGCAGTGATCATTACCAAACCTCCCAAAAACTCCTATATATAGGAAACATGGGAGGAGGTTTAGGGATGGCTTCACCAAGTGACAAAGAGCTGGTAATTTGACACGACTACAAACACTTGGAGTATTACGCTTCCTCTATGAAGAACGCATTCTTCCAATGAAGAACGCCGGCGAGAAGAGACTTCGACTTCCTTCCTCGGAACCTACTCCAGCGTAGGACATCTTAGACTACGATGAGCCAGTGCACAAACCGACGATCGATGAAAATGATGAGGACACTGACGTCCCTCTTTTCCCAATGATCTGTCTTCTTCCCCGTGCCATAGTCGACACACAATGAACAAAGGTAGGGGGTTTATTTTCATGTTAATGTTTTACTTGATTTTATTTTTCGGATTGGAAAAGAATCATTGTGGAGGCTGTAGAATTTTAAGTTCATTATTCTTTTTTATTGATGGACCGATTGATATCATCCTAAATGCGGATGGTGCAGGCCAAAATATCATGTCTCTTCTCCCTCCGCCAATCTCTTTGTGATGTTCTTTGGTATAGTGATGAAACAACGAGGCAATGGAGGCGACATGAATTGACCTAGCTTCTCACAGACTTCGCAACCTGCGCCACCCCCGTGGCACTTCGGTCAAACTACCTCCCGGCTGCCACCAGCCTCTCGTGTGCCTGTCGGCCTCCAAACCATCCGCCGGTATCCTGGCCGTCGCCGGCCTCTCGTGCGCCCGCCAGTCGCCCGACCACTCGTCTACCTCCCAACTCCTGACTCCTGGCTGCTGCCAGGAAAAGTACAAGGTAAGGGGTTTTCATCTCACTCTTTATTCCCGTGATATTCATGCCATATTTCCACTATTATCATCCACATCCTTGTTTCTTAAAAATTTATTTCAAAACATTCATACTATTTTACAGAATATGGGTTAATGTAATTTATACCTTTTTTGACTTTTTATAAGAAGTTTATAAAGTAATCATTTCGTTGTTTTCCAAACAAGCTCCTTTTTAACCTTTTTGATAGATTTAAGGTAGAAATGTCTTCTTTTTTACTTACATGGAGGGTGCGGCTTTTTTCCACAGTTATAAAATCTTTGATGCTTCCCTTACAAGTTTATAAGAATATATTCAAAGTAAATGTTTTTTTCATAATTATGTGACATTTAAATGATTTAAAAAAAGAGATATTTCTCTCAAATAGTCTTGATTTCATCTATCTCAACATCCTTTGATAAATTTTACACTTGTTTGAAGTTGATTTATTATGATACAAATCATCCATATTGTATTTAGGGTTTTCTGATATGTTTGACTATGGATGAGTCATTTTTATGCCATTAATGGTTTATGATTAATGTTTTGGCATGCTAGTTTTAATACGAATATTTATGTTATATTTCATCCTCTTCTTAAGATGAATTTGTTGGACTAATAAGTTCCAGTTTAGGGACCGATAAAAGTAAGCCCTCTAGGTTGGGGTCTGGTTATAGCAGACCCTCCGGGTTGGTGTCCTGTTATTAGAGGCACTCCGGGTTGGTGTCCAGTTATTAGAGGAACTCCGGGATGGAGTCCGGTTACAGAGGCTCTTCGGGATAGAGTCTGGTTACTGAGGATCTCCGGGTTGGGTTCCAGTTACAGTCATCTCTTAGGTATTGGAACGAGGCATTCACACAGAAATTAATGTTTGACATTATGAATTTCCATCAGTATAAAAGTGGTCAGTGATATTTCATGTGATTATTCAAATGGTAGAATATCCATGTGAATAAGTAAATGGAATTATTTCATTCTATATTTGCCATATTATTCTGATTTTCAAGTTTTAAAGGCCTTTGTTTTAGTTATACATTGCCTCAAATTTTTATGCTTATTTATGAAGCTTCCGCTATATTGTTATCCTTACTGAGCATCTGATCTCACCCCTTTCTATGTTTTGTTTTTTCCAGGATGTGAAGAAATATTTTATGACTGACCTGTAGGGATAGACTGAAGGGGATATGAGTATGGACTGTGGAGACTATATTTTTGTAGTTTTTCACTTTATTATGTAATGTAAACCTTAGGAATGTATATAGTGATTCCAAGGTTACTAAACTAATCGGTCTTTCGAGACTTGATCTTTTGTGATCAAGCCAATGTTATGTAATAATGCACTGACTCAGGGTAACTGGGGTCGGGGAATTACAGTTGGTATCAGAGGAAGATTAGTACAAACCATAGAATGATGATTTAGACACACTCTGATTAGATCACATAAACCTAAGATGGACTTTGAGGATTAGTATAGAAGAACTTCCTAGAATTTTGGTATTGTAGAGATTTTTTTAGTTTTTCGAGCAATACATCCTTGTCTGGATACGAGTAGGTAGAGGCTGCTCTGGCAAAGATGTACCAAGGGGTAAAACTAGAAAACACTGCTTTGAGCTAGACTTGAACTGGAACTGGTGCTCGACAACGGGCCCTGCTGCACTCTTGGTTATGACACTCTCATGGGATATGCTTAGGATAATTCTCATTTTCTTTAGAAACCATTATGAAAGGTTTATTAATATATACTTCCCCAAGGAAAACATATTTTTATGATTATGGATTATATCCATAAATAGTTCAATTTATGTAAACTGTTTTACAAGTATAGAATTATGTATTTTTAATCATAAACTGAGCTAGTTTATGCCATTGTTTAGAAATGGTGCCTGGTGGTAGAAATGGAAACTGTATCAATGCATGCACTCCATGTAGGGATTTCCATCCAACTCAATATAATTATAGTGGATCTGGTGATTCAACTAGTGTTGATCAGCTAATCACTCAGATTATTAATAATAACCTTACCCATATGGAGCACCCTGATCCACAACATGGATGATCAATGTTAGATCGCTTCATGAGGCAACAACCACCAATTTTCAATGGGAGTACAAATCAATTGGTATCTGAGCAATGGATAGGTTACCTAGAAAAAATATATCAGGCTTTGGGGAGTAGTGAAATGGAGAAAGTTATCATGGCAGTTTATCGCCTCACTGACGATGCTGATCAATGGTGGTCATTGATTCAAAACAGAAATGAATATGATGAAGTATCAAATATGTAATGGAGAGAGTTCAAAGGGATTTTATTAGGAAAATATGTTTCTCTTGACCATCGAGCATATATGGAAAGGTAGTTTCTGAGTTTGAGGCAAAAGGAGGATGATAATGTTGCAAAGTATGAATCTAACATTACAAGGATAGCGAGGCATGTTGTTGATTTTATATGTAACACAAGAAGTAAGATTTATTGTTTCATTGATGGGTTAAAACCATTTCTCCGTCGAGATTTAGTATCATAATCCTTCTCATCGTACAAAGATATTGTCTCGTGTTCTATCAAGACAGAAAAGGAATTCTCCGTTTCTTATGAAAATAAAGTAAAGCAAGAGAAGACGATAATGGTGGAGGAAGAGACAGATAAAAGGAAAAAGGGAAATAAGGATTTTCCATTAAGTGATAATTGTGGTAAGAAACATGCTCGTACTTTCCTAAAAGGAATGGGAGATTGTTACAAATGTTGAGAAAAAAGTCACCAGACTCATGTTTTCCAGGGAAAGAAAGAGGTTGTCAATGTTGAATGCTACAATTGTAGAGAAATGGGGCATTATGCAAATTAATTCACTAAGCGTCAAGGAATCTTACCTCAGAATAGGCCAAGGGAGCAAGGCCAAGCTTATATTGTTACTACAGATGACGTTGAATAATTAATGTATTCATGTTTCTGGACTCATGGATTATAATTTGGTTATAAGAATAATGTGATATATATAAGGATTGTACTACAGTACTTTTTGTTTTCATTAAGGTTTTAATATGATGAAGGTAATCATATTTTTAGTATTTGACAATAAAAATCATTACTTTGTTTGGGGAATCTGATGATACAACTGATTTTGGACTTTAGAAACCTTTATGAGAGAGAATTTTTCTAGAAGTATTTTGGATAACTATAAAGGTTGGAATGGATTATGTTGAACTTTAGATAGTATGGATTAATGTTAAATCATTTCTTAATATTATTTTTAGGATATTATAATACTATAGGTTTTGGAAAAGGACAACCTATAGGTCGGGGGATAAACCGTCGTGTCGGACAAAGTTGTAGGAATCAGAACCACAACCATAGTGTGACAAGCCTTTATTACCTACCACTATCCTACAGGAAGTCCCTGGTTATTACAAAATAGTTTTCCCAATGTAAATTTTATGTGTTAATAAATGGAACCTTGTATTATTAGGATAAATATAATATTTTTGTGTTCTATTATCTTTTTAAGTGAAATATGATTTTGTGGGAGAAATTAGTTGATGGTTGAAACACTACTTGTCACGTATATATATATACCTCTCTATTATAAATTAATTCTTAAACCTTAGTAAAGGTATATAAAACATGTGTTATCCTAATAACTTATGTTTTGTGGAATTGATGATATTTTAAATCACTATAGATTGAAGGCTTTGAGGCCCTCAATTTTACACTTGTTTGTGATTGAAGACTTAAATCACTCCCTAAAAATATTTATGTTTTCCTCCAAATATGTGTCTCTAATTTCCAAAAATGTTCTCCTAATCAAAATCATACTTTGGTGGTGACTTTTTCGTTTCCCTTTCCCTCTTATTAAGGCTAAATTTTATGAACCTTATATCCGATGTGGGTTTTCCACAAAGGTATTTTATACTTTCAACCCTTTATTTTCAAAGAACAATTTCAAATTGCGAGGAAACCATTTATTGAAGGAGTGGAGAATGTAACAACCCAAGCTTCCATGGTACAATTCTCTTTGAATAATACAGTAGCGTGTGTTGTACTCAACATCGAGTTCTAACACACACCACAACCAATCAAACTAGCCGTTATGAATAGTAATACCCACATTTTGAAATATTATAAATTTTATCTTTCAAAATGGATTTCATTTTTTTATTCAGAATATCAATATTATCCTAGGGTGAAATTTTGGTACTTCTCGGATAACTTTTATATTTTGATGAACATTGAAAATTGCTAAATTTTAATTAAAAACAACTTTTTTAATCGAAATAATAAACAGTGATAAATTATGAATTTGAATGGTTTTAAAGTATATGTAGAATATTTTTTAACCATTTAATAAAATTTTGATCCTTGGACATAATTTAATATTTAAACAGGACATAAAAAAGTTTCAATCTTTTGATAATTATTATCTCTTAAAACACGCTTTTTATTTTAACAACATGAATTAATTTTAAATAAATTTCTTCACCTTCTGTGTTTTGAATTTGAAAAAATGGATTCCATATTTGGAATTAGGATTTACAAATTGTCTAAATAGTTATATTTTATTTTTAGACATTTTGAATAATTTCTTCAGTAAATATTTTATTTACCATGGTTTAATGGTAAATCCGGTAAATAAGGGTAAAAAAATAATATTATAATAATAATAAGATACCCTAAAACGTGTCCTAACCTTATTTGTTGATACATTTACAACCATGGGCATCATTGGGTCGATTTTGGGACCCCATAGAGCCACTTATAGGTGATAAGGACACTTTATATTAATAAAGTTATAATAAATATAAAAATGACACAAGCATATATCTTTTAGAAAAAAAATTTTACCTAGGGTTATATATGTTGGATTTTGGAGTATAAATATTAATTAAAAATATAAAAATATTTCTTACATAATAGTAGTTTATTTATAATTTTTAGACATTTAATATTTAATATTATTTATGACACAATAATGAAGCAGTAAATTCCTTTTTAATGAATGAATCAAATAATTGGTATTATAAATGTTAAAATAAATATAATTTGAATGTTTTTATGAAATCCATGAATTTTATTGGTTAACATGATATTATAGGATTTCTTAAATTAATTTTTTTCAAATTAATAATGTTTTGTAGACTTTAAAAAATCATTTATTGAATAGTGTCAAAATTGATATAAATGTGTTTTTAAAATAAATATGATATTATGAATTGATATTCTATTCATAAAAATATAAGGTTTGGCCAAAAGACTTATATCAAGATAGGTGTATAATTAATGGACCAATTGGGGTCACTTGGATGTATATAGTATGTCTATTACCTATATAATATAAAAATACAATGTCACATGGTAAATGTCAAACTAATTAACTAAGAGTTAAAACTCAATGATATGGTTAATATAATGACCCAAACATATATAAAATATATTGGATGAAATTATTTAGACCCATACCCAGCTTAGACTTTTAATAATACACTTTGGAGCTATTAGAAACCGAATATGAATTTATTAAAAAATAATATTTCTATCATTTCCAAAGGTGCCCCTCACCCCTCTTATAAAAGGGCACTCCCGCTTCTCAATAATTAACACATTAAAGAGACTTTTGGATCAGCCAAAATCTGACCAAATATCCGCTAAACCTCCCTCAATTCAATCTAGAGGACTTATTTTTAACAGAAAGTCAACCTAAGGAGCCCTTTTGATCAAATCAAAAAAAAAGAACCTGAATAAGAGGTAATGTTTTAACCAACCTCTTTCATGTTCCTTTCTTCTTCAACTTGTTATTTCATTGTTATTCCCATTATAAAATAATAACTCTAGTATCCCTTATTTACATTGATGTTATTATAAATATGGTACAACCATATTCAGTATTCTATCTATACTTTTAATGACATGTCACCATATGTGTGTACGTACGGCTTACCGTCTCCACGTCGTGGGGTAATTATTTTTCAAAACATTATAATTTGGATGGGTATAATAATGATGTTTAATTCATGTAAATAAAAAATATAACATGATAATGATCCAGTATATATGATATAATATCCAATTACATATTATTTTAATATCAGAAGAGTGATATTGTCGCTCGTGTGTACGTACGGACTGTTGTCTCCACAAACGCGATGAGATTCATTCCCCATCATATCCATTCAAGTATAATTCTCATTTGATGATTAAAAATAATTTTTGAGTACTTGATATCATCTTGAATATGAATTATATACAACCTATCCATAACAAACATGGCTTACGTGACAAACCATATATAAGAAAACGAGTAAGTTAACACCCAAAACGACAATAATACTAATATATTATTAACAAAGCAATGATAAAAGATCATATATGATATCATATTAATGTATATGATTATTTTATAATTTAATAAAAATAATTTCACAATTATACAATAAGTTAGCCTACCCTCATCTAAGGAAAATTACAAGGTAAGGGGTTTTCATCTCACTCCTTATTCCCACGAGATTCATGCCATATTGTCATTATTAGCCTTTTTTTGGTGTATGTACTGCCCATAATTGTATTCTTTATGTTATACACTTTAATTTATTTTTATTTACATATTAATTGTATGATACCTCTTTAATGGGTGTATGTTTCGTATGTTACCGAATTGGTAAGGGTTTATTTCACAATCTCTTCATTATCCGAGGTGGTTTATACGTAATTATCTACTGGGACCTCTTTATCATCCACATCCATGTTTCATAAAAATGTATTTCAAGACATTCTTAATATTTTAAAGAATATGTGTTAAAGTCATTTATACCCTTTTTGAATTTTTATAAGAATTTTATAAAGGAATATTTCTGTCGTTTTGCTAATAAGGTCCTTTTTAACCTTTTCGACAGAATTAATGTATGATTGTATTTTTTTAACTTACACGACGGGTGCATCTATTTTACGCCATTATAAAATCATTAAAGAATCCCTTACAATCTTATAAGAATATTTTCAAAGTAATTGTTTTTTTATAATTATGTGACTTTTAAATGATTTTAAAAAAGAGATATTTCTCTCAAATATTTTTAATTTCATCTATGTCAACATCCTTTGATAAATTTTACACTATTTTGATGTTGATTTATTATGATACAAATCATCCATATTTTATTTAAGGTTTTGTGATATGTTTGACTAAGTATGAGTTATTTCTATGCCATTAATGGTTTATGATTATTGTTTTGGCATGTATGTTTTTATACGAATGTTTATGTTATATTTCATCATCTTCTTAAGATGATTGTGTTGGACTGGTATGTTTTGGGTTTGGGATCGGTAAAAGTAAGCCCTCCAGGTTGGGGTCCAGTTACCACAGACCCTCTGGGTTAGTGTCCGGTTATTAGAGGCACCCCGGGTTGGTGTCCAGTTATTAGAGGCACTCCAGGTTTGAGTCCGGTTACAGAGGGACTCCGGGATGGAGTCCTGTTATAGAGGCTCTCAGGGTTGGGTTTCGGTTATAGTTATCCCTTAGGTCTTGGCACGAGGCCCTGAAATAGAAATTAATGTTCGGCATTATGCATTACATAATTATGAATGTGGTCAGTGATATTTCATATGATTATTCGACTAGTAGAATATCCATTTGAATAAGTAAATGTCATTATTTCATTTTATCTTTGCCATATTATTCTGAATTTGAAGTTTTAAAGGCTTTTGTTTTTGTTATACATTGACTCAAATGTTTATGCTTATTTTTGAATGCTTCCGCTATATTGTTATCCTTACTGAGAATCTTAGCTCATCCCTTTCTATTTTTTATTTTTCCCAGGATGTGAAGAAATATTTTATGACGGACATACAGGTATAGACAGAAGGGGATATGAGTGTGGACTATGGAGACTATATTATTGTAGTTTTTCACATTATGAATTAATGTAAACCTTATGAATGTATCTAGTGATTCGAATGCTACACAAATAATCTGTCTTTCGAGACTTGATCTTTTTTTATCATGCCAAAGTTACATAATAAAGCACCGACACTAGGTAACTGGGGTAAGGGCGTTACAAAAGTGAAATTTCTTCCAAAAACCAAAATTTAGTTAAATGATAAAAATAATTACATATAATTTAAAATTAATTTAAAAAATAATCTCTCTACATAATTAAATTATATGAAAAGGATGATTGGAATTAAAATGTAGTATTTTCTAACTATTTATTAATAACAATTATCCGAAAAACAACATAAATATAAAAAGGCCATTTTTATGTCCAACATGTAAAAAATCATTATTTTTTGTCTAATATAACTTATAAAGATGTCAAAAACTAGTTTCTAAATGGTTTCTCCATCAAAATGTGTTAAAACTATATATATATATATATATATATATATTTGAAAAAAAATTATTTTATGTGAGAAAATGTGTTTATTCTTATATCATGTCTAGAAAACATATAAGATGAATTTTAACCAATTTTTTTAAATATATTACATATATAGTTCATTAATAAAATCCATAAGACGTGATTTTATTATTTTATAAACTCACTTATTTGCATTTAAATGGTTTTTTTAATCATTTCCTTTTAATTAATTAGGGTTTTATTTTCTTTTTTAAAAAATTTCTCACAAAAGAATTAATTATATATATCTGTAAACAATATTTTCATAAATAAATTAATATTAATAATTATCTCCATTTTAATAGCTAGGTTATAAAGTAACCAAATAATATTTAGTTGTTACCTTAATTTTTATGTGGCATATTTTGTATGCTATCGAACATATTTTCTCCTATAAAAACCATGGATATTACATTTACCGTAGAAATTTGATACCATAAAAACAATTATTTAATGATATTTCAATGAAAAAATGTGTAAAAACAATTAGGTTTTTCATTAGGACATTCATCCTCTTATCCAATCAAGTTTTTTCATTTCTCTATTGGTTATTTCATTGGTTTTTTTGCATTCCATATTTCTTACTATTCATGGAAAATTTTTGTGGTCCATGATGTGTCCTATACATCAAAAATGAAAGAATCACATAATTATTAATGTAACATATTATTCATCATTTTTTAATGTCGTTGTGAGAGTAGTTGATTGAACTATCATTTTCTATTTACAACTCATGATAAAATTTACATCTCCATGAAACCACACAAATGTGTGGCTCATATTGACTTCCCAAAGCCTCTTGATTGTATTTTATTTGTATTTTCAAAAAAATATTTCACTGAATTTTTACTTCCTCAAGATTATATTCTTCACATGGATTTGTTCATGTGCGTAAAAGAACATAGTATTTCTTATCACTTCTTCTTTTTCTTATTTTTATAGACTTATTCTTAGGTACTTCTCTCATACATGGACTAAAAATGCACCAGATTATGACGTCGTCCTCATACTACAAAATAATAATCACATAAAAATATTATTTCATGTATTTCTAACCCATAATTATGGAATTGAGACTTCCTTCATCAATTTTCTCATTCAATTTTGATTAGTGTGGGGAAACATTTTCTTTTATTATATGGGCACAACCCTTGCATCAACTCAACATGAACAAGTAAGCACAGTCTTCTTACATGATCTCACAAATTATATGAAGTGAGAGTTATAATTATGATGCAATAATCAATATAATCTCACAATCAATAATTCTAATAACCTAATATTTAAAAAAAATTACCATATTGTGCATGTCATGTAACTCTATGATTTAATTACCATGAAATATTTTAATTTAAATATGAATATTTTAACCAATGGATTAAATTAGAGAGTATAAATAGGATTGAAAACATCATAATAGGTATATATATATTTATAAAGACACATAGTTACAATTCAATAATAATTAATTCATTGATATTTTCGTTATAAGAACTCAATTTTTGTTAAAGTCACATTATGCTTCCAAAATATGTTTTTTAAAAAATGGATATTTTTTTATTTTTTTGTGAATACAATAATTAATTTAGTATAGATTTATATAATTTGTATGATAAAAAGTATATTATTTTTTAGATTATTCTATATACATTAAATTGTGAGGAAATTTTTATAAAGATTTATTTTTTCAGTTAATTGTGAAAAATACCTATTTTAATAAAAAATACATGTCATTTCATTAAATAGTGTAATTTAAATGTACCATTATATTTTATTTTTTTTAAAAAATAAAGACAAATAAATTCTATAAAACAGAAATAATATATTTCCATTGGAATAAATGATATATATTTTTTGGTATAAGTTAAATTTGTTGTTTAAAAACATAATATTCTAAAAGCTAATTTTCCTTCTTTTTTAAATATTTTTGAGGTTGGAAGGTTCCATTTGTTTTTAGAATGATCCAAAAGTATAATTTTTTTTATTAATATACATATAAATCCTAGAAACTAACTTTTTACATGATTTCAATGTAAAATCTATTTTACACATAACTTGTGTGTTTTCCTAAAAATTAATTTTCAGGGGTTTTGTGTTCTTATATAAAAAAAATTTATAACACCTATATAAAATTAATATAAAATAGTGGATTAATATATTATAATAATCCAATGAACATATTTTATAACTCCTCTTTTTTTATATAATTATGTTATCATGGTGTAAAATTTGAGTTTTTGCAGTTAAGGGTCAAACACGTTTAAGGTAGTTTGAGATAGAGATAATACATAAAATGCATACAAAACATTTGTAAATTTAATTTTTTGAGATTAGTTATCCATATAACATCTTAACATTGAATGAGTGGTTCCTTTGTTCAACATGAAATAATTAAGATATATATATATTTATATATATAAATTATTTATTGGGTCTTTTTCCTCATTTTTAAATGTTCACCACTTCTCATACATTAATAAAAATGTATTAGCCCTCTATCTCAGCCAATAACTACCAAAGTAATGGCCTAACTCCCCAAACCATGTCTTATTTGTCTTTATTTGACCATTATATCATCCATTCAAGGATGAATGTATAATAGAAATGATATTTCTCAACATATAGGTATAATAATTATTCAAATATTTTAAATTTTACTTCTTCTTAAATCTCATATAAAACATCTCTATCATTCATATTATGGTTACATTAGTGTCATAAATATACGGAAATCAATTTATGAAGACTAAACATGAAACATCCAAGGATTTTAGAAGAAATATATTGGGTTTCATAGCAGATATGATATCAAACCCCGAGCATAGAGAAGAATGTAATACCCAAATACTTTATGATAAATGAATTTTTAAAATAAATGTGATCTCTTCGATAGCTTATGGTATGTGAAACTGTGAATCTAAATGAACTGAAATATAGTACACCATTATAACTCATCCATTAAATTTGTATTTGTTAATATAAATATTTTATTTTGGAATATAATATGGTTTATAATTTTTTAAGAAATTCATTAATTATCTATAAAATAATAATCATTTAATAAAGAAAGAAATGTTTTCAACAAAAATAAATTCTTCTAAATATTAGTCTCATCACACATTTCATATATATTTTAAAATTAATTTTTAACATATTTATGAAAATTATTTGAAAATATAATCTTCATTTTCTAAATATAAAACTAAAAATTATCATAAAGTGAATTTTTATGATTTTGTCGGAAAATAATATTTTTTTGATGAATAATGAGAAATACTACTTTTTAAAAATAATTTATTTCATTTATATATTTTATTATGTTAAATTAAATTTTAAATTTATCTTAATGTAAAATTATTTCACTTATATTAAAAATTAAATAATTTAATTCATTTTAATCAATTTCATATATAAAAATTCCTTAATTAACTTCTAATCATTTTAAAATTATTATAAAGAAAAATAGTGGTTTTAATACGTCTAAAAGATTAAATTTAAATTTAATTTATCATATTTTGTGACTTGAATAATAAATAATATTTTATTTATATTTAATAATAATAATTTGTAAAATCAAATATTTTTAGCTTCTATTTTGACTGAATTAAATAGAACAAATATTAGAAATCAATTATCATGGTTAAGGTAAAATAGATTCATCTAGGGCTAAACAAATAAGATAAAGGTTAAAATTAAAA
Source organism: Viscum album (assembly GCA_963277665.1). Classification (NCBI taxonomy): domain Eukaryota; kingdom Viridiplantae; phylum Streptophyta; class Magnoliopsida; order Santalales; family Viscaceae; genus Viscum; species Viscum album. The sequence continues at coordinate 463,341,526 of OY728121.1, forward strand.
TAAAACTTATTTTCAATAATTTTAAGATCATATATATACCATATAAAAATTTTTTTGTTTAGTTGACAATTTTTGATGCATTTGGGATGAAGGAAATTTTTTAATCATTTTATATTTTCAAAAATTATATGTGTGTCCTTTCAACCGCTTATTAATGGCCATGTAATGGCCTAGACCCTCCTAGTCCCTCCTTTTTTTGGTGTTTGGAATTCCATAGACCCATTAGGTCCAGATCCTAAGGGCTGTGTGTTGGTGGCAGGATGACATCATGGTGTCAACCATCGATTGCACCAATCGTCATGTCACTGATTCTTGCATCACCAATCAGCGTGTGAATGCTCAGTGTGTCACCGATCAGTGTGTCAATGATCGGTGTGTCAATGATCGGTGAGTCACCAATCAGTGCCACGAGGGGGGGTGGCTTGTCAGATTTTTCTTCCCCAGTATTCCCAAAATGCCACTTTTATGTATTTTTTATCCTTTTTAATGTGGTTCAAGCCATTTCATAGAAGACTATATAATATACCCTAAGAGTGAGGTGACCATCAACGGACCCATACCTTGGGATAGTGCTACTTATTACCTCTCTTTAAATAAAATCTTTTAACTCACTATTATTATGGCCACCACCCCAATGAGAAATTAAATAACAATTAATCCCATAGTGTGTAACCACCCAAACCCACTGTGAAACCATGATCCGCCTTTAAAACCTTTCAAAATTATTATCCTGTAACTCTAGGATCATGCGTCTTTATATTACACAAGAATTATTTTTTTCCTCTTCTTGTTTGGGTTTGTTCTTCCCATTGGTGTGTTTGGAGCACCCTTCCGAAGGTGAGTGGTGTGCCTTGTAGCCTTTACTGGTCATTCTTGTAGTCCTCTATGTTCCTCCCCATTATGTAGTGCATCAATGTCATTGGCATGTGGAGGGACACTTTGATCATTGATCATCTAGGTAGGGTTTTTCTTTAGTCTCTCTTTAATGTGTATCATGTGGGGTGGGTATGCTATTATTTCTGTGGGGATGGATGAAACCAAACCATATTAATGATAATAAATTGAAATTTAAAGAATCAAAGGGAGGTGTGATTGATGTTTCTGTTGTAATATTTATCCTTGATTTTTTTTCTTGTGTATTGTACGGGATTATGACCACTAAAAATCATGGTCGTTGGTGGTCTTTTCATGTGCACTAATGAACCTCTATTTTTATAGATATTAATGTGATTGAATGGTTGTAACAAAAACACTATTTATTAACGTAAACTTAGTTTATTAAATAGATTCACAATGAATAATAATCTTTATGTGATCACCCTGGTTAACAAAGTGGAATGCCTATATTAAATTATTGGTTATGGTGATGTTTACGGTTGATGTTTGGAATGTGACCTAGATGGGGATGGGATCCTCTGTTGTGTTTCAGTTGTTGGATTTTGGATCTGAGGCTATGAGGGACTGTATAGTGTGTCTAGGTTTGGTTCCAGTACTTTGAGGTTTCTCACGGATCCCTTTTGTTGTTGTGACTATACAAGAGAACAAGGTGTGAATGCTTAAATTATTTTTTGGTTGTTTCCCTTTCCTTGCCTTGTGGTTATGCCTATTAATTTCCAATTTGTGAAGTATTATTTTAAATGAAATAACATGAATATGAAAATGAGAAATGTTCAATGGAATTTTTTTTCCGAGAATGAGTTCTGACATGGTTGTGGGAGTGCGGCTTCATATAAACGAATAGTAATGGTGCTGTTTGTGATTGGGCTGGTTTTGGAACCCCTAAGTTAGGATGAGTGCTAGTTTAACAATATATATTTTTTAATTATTATGTTTTATTTTCACGCCCCAACAATGGTGAGAACATTGTGCCAAACACCCCCATTTCATGGGTGCAAGTGTTTTTCCCAACACTCAAAACAGTGGCTGGTAAATAGATCGGTTTCTTCTCATTTTCCCGAGTGGCCCAAGATTCTTCGGGCAGGCTGTCACAGCCTGAGGTCTTTTATAGCCCCATATTCTTTGGGTAGGTTATGTGGTGGTGCTTGTCCTAGTTGTGTGTGGGAAGGTGGTTTCCCAAGTGTCTTCGGGATGTGGCCTAGGTGGTTTCAAGTGTGGCGGTAGTGGTTATGGCCCAGGTGTTTTGGGGTGTGTTTTTTTGGTTGTGGGCCCAGGAGTTTGTTGGTGGGATGTATGGTTATATCCCAGGTGCGTGTAGGAGGGATAAGGCAGTGGAACTGCAGTGAGAATGGTGGGAGAGGTCCCACGCATAAGATATCTTCAATAGCCAGTGGGAAAGTGGAACGGGGTACCACGACAACAATGTGTTATTACTATTACATTACATTACATGTGTTATTTGGGGAGTGATCCTTTGTGAGTTTGGGGTGGATAGTTTCTGAGCTAGGTTCTCAGGTTATCTCCTTTTCTCACATGGAATTAAAATGCCTCCACACTTTTTCCTGAGATCTTTTGGTTTTCCATACTGAGTATTCCTGTATAATCACCCTACATATATAAACTAATTTCAGGATTCTAGGAGGACATCAGGGGTCGCGTGGGACCGTACTAGCTCGGACCATGGGACAGTTGTTGTCGCTGTTTTTCATTTCGTCAGTACTTTCCTTTGGGGTTTTCTTGTAATTTTGTTGCATTTACTTTTGGAACATGCATATGGGAATGTTTAGTTTTGGCCTTACTTTTACCTACATTTTTTGTGTTTTTTGGGATTTACTATCTTATCTCCTCATACTAATAAATTAAAATGGTGATGCCTTCCATTTTGTGTGCAATTCAATACCCTTGGTGCTAATAGCCTCTCTAGGACCTATTAAAGGTGGGTTTCAGGGGTCACTATCTCACCATCAATTTCAGGATGGAAGGGTTCGACAATCCGCTGTCCCATCCCTCAACTTGGTGAAGGAGGTTTGTGATAGAATGGTATCAAAGGAGGTTGAGAGAAAGGATGGAGCTCAGGGTTAGGCATAGTGTGGATTGCATGGGATGGTAAGGAAATGTTGTTAGGCAATCTTGGAGCGTGAAATAGTCCAGGGAAGACCTTCTAGGACATGGAATTTTAGGGCCCCCATGATCCTATGTGAGGACTCTGGGCCTACCGAATGACCATGTGAGGCTACACTGATTTCAGGTTAGAGACCCTAGAATAGGTACATGCATCATAATGACTTCTATTCTTCTATTTCCTGGGTATTTTTGGGATTTAAAATTAATAAGAATACTAAGAAAATGTAAAATCAATCTTCTACACTACTTTGGTTTAGGAATTCCTAGTTTAAATTGAAGTTATGGCACCTAGACGACAACCATGAGTAGTGCGGACGATCGAGGCCCGAGAGGGTGATTTAGATGATCGAGAAAGGATAGCTTGATAGGAGGAGGATGAAAAGTTAAAGAGGATGCTTCAAGAATTTCAGCGGAAAACCCTCGGTAAATATGAGGGATGCATCTCGGACATTGAGAGAGAGAGCTGGCTTGAGGAGCTTGTGATAGCATTTAGCTTGATTCGGGATCCAGTGGTTTAATGGGTTCTTCTGATTATAAGCCAGATGTGGGGATTGACACGTCAATGGTGGTCCCTCTATCTGGGAGAGAAGAGGGAGGCTTAGGTTGCGTGGACTGACTTCGAGAAGGAGTTATAGGAAGAATTCCCCTCTTCCACGCTGAAGGCTGAGAAGTGGAAGTAGATTCTCTACCTCCAGCAGGGGATCATATCAGTGAGGGAGTTGGGGATCATGTTCAAATATCTCCTGCATTTTTCTATGAAACTTTTTCCAAATGTGGTATCCTGAGGGTAATTTAGAGGAGGCACTCCGACCTTCTCTTATGTAAGCTATTACTCCCTTCACCCTACTGACGTACTTGGAGGTCCAAAAGAAGGATAAAATTGTAGAAAGGATGCACATGTTGGAGTTATTCCACGAGAGGGAAACCAGTTGGGATCATCAAAGGGGAAGTCAGTTAGCAGCATCCCTCTAGTGTTAGGGTGTACTATGTTCTGACTAGTGGGGAGCAGGCCCCCAGCAACTCCAATTTCGATCTCTATGTCCTCTCTCATCGCTTGTGAGCTTAGGATGAAGGTGTTTCATCTGTGGAAGCTGTGGAAACCTTTGGAATCAGTACCTAGATCAGGAAAAATTTACTGGGGGAGGGAAGGTTCAGTGCCCACCTCATCGGCAGCAGCTTCTAGCCAAGCCCTATTAGCATCAGCAACAACGAGAACAGCGACCTCCCGCTACTCTAAGAGTAGATGTTATTGGAGGAGTTCAGCCTCAGGGTGCTCCTCAGGGACCCCAATTTAGGGGGGTAGGGCAGGTTCATTGCCCACCTCATCGGCATCAGCTTCTAGACAAGCCCTATTAGCATCTGCAACAACGAGAACAGTGATCTCCCGCTCCTCTAAGAGCAGATGTTATAGGAGGAGTTTGACCTCAGGGTTCTCCTCAGGGACCCCAACTTGGGCTTGGTCAGTGAGGTGACCATTAGCCAGGGGGAAGAGGAGCTGGGTGTGGGATGTTACACGAATCAAAGGCAGCAGTTCTTGCAGGGATGGAAGTCGTTTGAGGTATGATCAGGATGTTTAGTACTCATTCATATTCATTGATTGATACAATATCTTCACACTCATTTGTTGCACCCATTTTTCCCTCACTCTGGGATTAGATGCTCAGAGAGTGCTGGTACCCCTAGTGTTAAGTACATTAATTAGTGGTTATACCAACATGTAATATGTTTTACGAGGGTGTAGACTCATGATAAGGCCACATTCGTCTAGCAGGGATCATCTACAGTTGCAGATAGAGCCATATGATGTCATCCTAGGCATTGAATGGATATTTTCTGCACAGGCTGTTAACAACTATTTTCGAAGATGATTCATTTTATTTGATGAGGATGGATAGAATATGACTTTCACTGATGAGTAGGATTTCCAGGATGGTATCCAGCGAGTGGATCCCCCCATTCCTTGTCAGATATGTTATCAGTTGAGTCAGCAGATACATATATGGTAGAAGTCTCAGGGATCGTCAGTGAGTTCATGGACGAATTCCCTAATGAAGTGGCTATTATACCCCTCGATGTGATGTTGAGTTCATTATTGACTTGCAACTCGGTTCCCGTCCAATTTTATTGTCTTTTTATCATATGGAACTTTCTGAGTTTCTGGAGATGCAGAATCATATTGACGAATTATTGAAGAAGTGTTTTGTCCGACCAAGTGTATCATTGTGGGGTGATCCATTTTTGTTCGTGAAGAAGGCATATGGTGGTCTTAGGCTGTGCATAGTCTACCAGAGACTGAATCAGGTTACTGTCAAAAAGTATTTCCCTATCCCAAGGATAGAAAATCTCATTGGCCAGCTGAGGGGAGCATGTTGGTTCTCTATGATGGATCTATGGTCTGGGTATCCCCAGTTAATGGTGAAGTATAGTGAAATCCCGATGGCTACATTCAGATTCATGTATAGGAAATTTGATTTTGTATTCATTCTATTCATTGTTAAGAATAGACCTTCTATGTTCATGATTCTCATGAACATTGTTTTCTATGGGTTTCTAGATAGGCATGTCATTGTGTTCATCGATGAAATTTTTATCTACTCATGATCAGAGAAGGAGCATACTAATCACCTTAGAATGGTTTTGGATGTCCATCGACACCACTGGCTCTATGGGAAATTTTCCAAGTGTATGTTCATGACCTGAGAAGTTCATTTCCATTGACTCATTTTTTCTCATAAAGGGGTATTGGTTGATCCATTAAATGTTGAAGCTGTTGTTTCTTTGGAGGCATCCAAGAATGTGACAGAGGATCATAGCTTTCTAGGTCTGGTAGGATATTATTTGATGTTTGTACCCAACATGTCTCGAATTATATCTCTTTTGAATGCTTTGACCATAATGGACTAGGCCTTTGTATAGAGTGAGTAGTGTCAGGTAGCTTTCAGCTATTTTAATGAAAGGCCGGTCAACGCTCTAGTGCTCAAGTTTCCAAAGGAAGGGGTGTTGTATGAGTTATTTTTTAGAATTTTCTAGACTTTTCTAGGGGTGTGTTCTGATGCAGCAGTGGGGAATGATATCTTATGTGTCTAGGCAGTTACGTCTTAATGATTGTAACTATTCCTCCCATGACCTAGATTTTGTTTCAGCAGTGGTCGCATTGATGTTGTAGCGACATTACCACATAGGGGAGCACTTTGTGGTATTAACGGACGACAAGTGTTTTAGGCATATCATTACACAATGGGACATGAACATGCGAGAACGAAGGTGCATGGAGTTTTTTTAGGACTAAAACATCAATATCTCTTACACTAAAGGTAAGTGGAACATTTTGGATGATGCCTTGAGCAGGAAAACACAGAGGGAATTTGATAAGAAATCTGTGGATGCTTGGTAGGAAATGGAGGAGTTGGCTACCCTACAACTGGATGAATGGGTGGATGGTGGCTATTTCAGATGGCAGTTCAATCCTCTATGTTGTGGTTGGTAGAAGAGTCTCAGCTGGGAGACGTAGAGAGTGAAGTGATGCACGATCAGGTTAACCAAGGAAATGCTCCATAAGGGTAGTTGGAAGATGGTCAGAATCAGATGCTTTTCCGAGGGATGTTTTTTTTCCTAGAGGTGATGCGTAAAGATGTTATATTTTTGTTCCATAAATAAATTATAGAGGTACACCCTGGAGTTTCCATGATTTTCCAAGGCCTTAGAAGAAAGCTTTGGGGGCACAGGGTGAAACTGGCAGTGGCAGAGTTCGTGGCAGGGTGCCTGGTGTGTCAGCAGGTGAAGGCTGAAAAGCGCATCCCAGGAGGATTATTGTATCATTTAGATGTCCTATAGTGGTAGTGGTAAGACATATCGATTGATTTTGTCACAGGAATACCCAAGGTTCACGGAGGATGTAATGCTATCTGGGTAGTAGTAAACAGATTGACAAAATCAAATCACTTCCTGGTGAATAAGGAGTCGTGTGCAGTGGATTCCTTAGCACAATGATGCGTGGATGAGGTGGTGAATTTGAATGGATTTTCGAGGTCTATAGCCTCATATTGGAATGTGTGGTTTACCTCACGAGTTAGGAGGGGTTACAAGACTCTTTTATCACCCACATACACCTTAGCACAACTTTCCACACTAGAGATAGATGGGCAGATAGAGTAAACCATCCAGACCATGGAGGATATGCTACAGCCCTGTGCTATGGGCTTCAGGGGATCATGGGAACAACACTTTACCTATGTTGAGTTTTCTTACAATAATATATATCACTATACCAATGGCATGGAACCGTTTAAATCCATGTACATGGGGACATGTTGTTCGCTCGTGTGTTGGACTGAGGTTAGAGAGGCAGGTGTTCTTGGCCCAGAGGTAGTGCCGAGCAGAATAGTTAAGGATCATCTTGTGCGTGAGAGGATAAAGGAATCCCAAGACTATCATAATTCATATCCAAATTGTAGGAGGATGCCCTTGGAGTTTGACGTTGGAGACCATGTGTTCTTGATAGTTTCCCCTCGACGTGGGTAACAATGGTTCAACAAGGAGAGAAACCTCCCTCATATGTTCATTAGACCTTTTAAGTGTTGGGGTGAGTCGGAGAGGTGGAATATCAACTGAAATTTCCACCATAGTTGGAATCTATCCACAACGTTTTCTATGTCTCCCATCATCATCGATATCTACACGACGACTCCCATGTCATCGATTGGGGAGAGTTGGATATAGGGGACAATGATATGTTTTTGGAGCTTCCAGTGAGGATTGAGGATCAGAAGAAGAAAGTGCATTGAGGATGAACTATCCCTTTGGTTCGTGTCTTGTGGAGGCATGGTGGCCTCGAAGAGAGTGCCTGGGAACTGGAGGCATAGATGTGCACCCAGTACTCAAAGCTATTTTGAGTTACTATTATAATCATTCATTGTTGTTTTTGTTTTTTGACCTGCTGTAATGTAATGTTGACATTGTTGGTTAATGAGATGTTTTTTTCCTTACCATATGAATGTTTATTAAGAGTCCTGATATGTGGGGAAGGGGGAACCTGATTATTAATCCAGACGCATTAATGCAGATGCGATTAAACCCGTGCGGCGATTCAGTTCTGCCCAAAGTGGATAGTATCTGGACATGTAGGAAAGAACTCCCTGATCTGTGTGATAGGAATTTTTTATGATCCATGGGTTTTTTGTGATTTTGGTGTGGTTTTTCCTCGAGAGGTATATTTTGAGGTCGTTGTTCGGACCCCTCTCTTCTATTCGAGTCTCAATTTGATTCTCTGGGAAGAGAATAGTTTGAGAGGTATCTAATGTAATTTCCAAGACCCTCGTAGTCTATTCTTTTCCTTTTTTTCTGGTGTTTGGAATTCTAGGGACCCATGAGGTCTGGATCTTAAGGGAGGTGTCTCTGTGGCATGATGTCATCACATTGTCAACCATGGGTGACACCGATCGGTGTTGCACCGATCGATGCCATGAGGGGGGGGGGGGTGTTGGGTTTTTCTTCCCCAGTTTACCCAGAATGCCACATTTATTAATTTTTTAACATTTTTAATGTGGTTCAATCCTTTTCTTAAATCCTATCTAAAGACCCTTAAGAGTGGGGTGACCCTCAACAGACCCATTCATTGTGTATGTGCTACCCGTTTCCTCTCATTATACAAAATCTATTAAATCATAGCTTTTACAACCACCTCCCCAATGATAAATTTAAAAATAATAATCTCATCGTGTGTAACCACTCAATAGCGTGGTGAAACCATGTTCCGCCTTTATAACCATTCAAAATTCTTATCTCGGAACTCCAAGATCTTGCCTCTTTATATATCAGTAGAATTATTTTCTTATTCTTCCTGGCTAGGTTCGTTCATCCAATTGGTGTGTTTCGAACCCCCTTCCCGAGGCGAGTGGTGCACCTGTGTTGTATCCTTTCTTACTCATTATTGGAGTCATTTGAGTTCCTCCCCTTCAAGTCACGCATCGCAGTTCCTGGAACGTGGAGAGAAACTTCTATCATTGATCGTCCAGGTTCATTTTTTCCTTAGTCTCTCATTAATGTGTATCTTGCAGGGTGGTTATGCTATTATTTCTCTAGGGATGGATGAAACCAAACTATAATGAAGACAAAAAATCGACTTTTATATAATGAAGTTTTGTGTGATCGATGTTTCAGCTATACTCTTTGTCCTTGACTTTGTGTTGTGAACTGTATGGGCTTATTCCCACTGAAAATCATGGTCGTTTGTGGTCTTCTCTTGTGCACTAAGGAACTTATGTTCTTCTAGATATTTATGTGATTGATTGGTTGTAACATGTATACTGGTTAATCATGTAAACTCAGTTGATTAAATAGATTACAAATGAATAATAATACCTGTGTGATTACCCCAATTAACCAAATGGAAAGAATAAACTAAATAAATTGTTTTTGTGATGTTTACAGTTGATTCTTTGAAAGTGACATGGATGGGAATGGGATCCTCTATTGTATTGCATTTTCTGGATTTCTGATCTGAGGTTGGGTGGGGTCGTATGGTGGGGCATGGTTTTGTTAAATTACCATGAGGGATCTTACTAATCCCTTTTGTTTTTGTGACATTTTAAGTGAACCAGGTGTGAATGCTTAAATTATTTTTTGGTTGTTTCCCTTTCATTTCCTTGTGGCTATGCCTGTTGATTTCCTATTAGTGAAGAATTATTTTAAATGGAATCACTTGAATATGAAAACGAGAATGGGTTCGATGGGGAATTGTTTTCTGGGAATGAGTTGTGACATGGTTGCTGGTGTCCTGCTTCTTATGAATGAATAGTAATGAGGGTGTTTGTGGTTGGGATGGTTTTCGAACCCCATGGTTAGGATGATTTCTTGTTTACCAATATGTATAATTTATTAATTATGATTTATATTCGTACCCCACCCATGTTGAGCACTTTTTTCCGAACACCACAATTTCATGGGGGAGGGTGTTTTTCTCGACACTCTAATGAGTGGCTTGTTATTAGCTACTTCTCTAATCCATTTCCAATGTAGCCTAAGTTATTTCGAGCAAGCTGCGACAGCCTGAGGTCCATTATAGCCCTATATTTTTCTAGAAGGGTATGTGGTGGTGGTTGGCCCATTTTTGTGTGGTCAGGTGGTTTCCCAAATGTCATTGGGATGAAGCACAAGTGTTTTCAGGCGTGGCCATGGTTGTTCTATCACAGGTCTTTGGGGTGTGGTTTTTGTGGTTGTGGCCCAAGTGTTTGCAGGTGGGATGTGTGGTTATAGCCCAGGTGTGTGCAAGAGGGATATGGCAGTGGGACTGTGGTGAGAATGGCAAAAGAGGTTTGATGTGTAGGATGTCTTTAATAACCAGTGGGAAAATGGAATGGTTTAACAATGCATTTATGTGTTATTAAAATTACATTAATTTACTAGCATTATTTGGGGAGTGTTCCTTAGTGAGGTTGGGGTGGATAGTTTCCATGATTGGGGCTCTAGTTATCTCATTTTCTCACTGGGAATTAGAATTCCTCCTCACATTTTCACTAAAGCTTTTGGTTTTACCTACTGAGTATACCTGTATACTCACCCTATGTATATAAACTGCTTTCAGGTTTCCCGGAGGACATCAGGGATTGTGCGGGACCATACTAGCTTGAACCTTGGGACAGTTGTTGTAGCTATTTTTCTTTTCTTTGGTACTTTCCTTTTGGGTTTTCTTTTACTTTTGTACCATTTAATTTTGGAACATGCATATGGGAATGATATTTTTGGACTTACTTTTACCTCCAGTTTTTGTGTTGTATGGGATTTACTATCTTATCTCCCTATCCTACTAAATAAAAAGGGAATTTCCTTCCATTTTTGTGTGTAATTAAATACCCTTGGTGCTAGTCTCCACCCGGGGACCAATTGAAGGTGGTTTTCAGGGGTCAATATCTCTCCTTCAACATGAAGAAGGAAGGTTCTGGCAATCCTTTCTCCCTTCCCTCATCTTGGTGAAGGCGGGTCATGACATGCCACTCCCTCTCCTCCAATCTTCACAAATCCAAAACTATTTTTCATAGGAAATTACAAAAAACTATATTCTTTAATTCCATTCCCCCATCCTATAGACGTAATTTTTTATTCTAATCCCTCCTATGAAATATTTGTGTGTAAACCAAAATACTCTCTCTAAAGAAGAGTTGAAATTTTTAAACATGTGTATTAGTTTTATTTATTTCCACCTCATTCTAATAAAATTAAAATATTTTAATTTAAAAATTTATTAGCCAATGTTTAATTTGATGTTATTATGTTAATTTCCTTAATCATGTGTACATATACATCCATTAAATGGGAAAGGAAATTATCAATAGTGTTAATGGTGGACTACCTCCTTACGAACTGATGTAATTCAATTTCCGTAGGCACATTTGAAGGATATATATAATTATGAATTAAACCTTTATATATTATTTTTTTATAATAATTATAATTATAGAGTTATTATACAATATTTAACTTCTTACATTCCATTCCTAGGTGCATATGGTACCCTCACACATGTGTACGGTGAACTATCACCTTATAAAGCGATGTGATTCATATTTCACTTAATAAATATTTGTAAGGTATTACAGATAATATAAAATAATATGTATTATATTTATGAACGAAAAATAATTCTGGAAATATAATATCACAACCAACATATTACCTTTCAATCCATTGGACAAAAACAATATCGCTCGTTTGTACGTATAGATTACCGCCCCTCAAATAGTGATGTTCGATGTTTTCCATTTCATTTGGAATCTAATAAGGTGTTATTAAATTAATATAATTTATATATATAACATAATAATTATTCTATAGTTGTTAATTTTTATATATTTTCCATTCAATTCATCCTTCAATATAATATAGAGATATTTTTCATGTGAATTTATGGCTTACCATCCCCATGAACTGTATAATCAATTTTCTATCTCTAACAATTATTGAGTAATCTAATTTCATAGTTAATGAATGTACATATACATACTATATTTAAATCAGGTTTATTGTTCTTATTTTTATGTAACCATGATCAATGTATAAGGAGTGAAATTATTGAACCAAAAATTACATGAAAAAAGAAGCTGTTATAAACATAAATAGTGTTTTTAATATTGAGATGTTAACAAACAAGTGATAAATGATTATAATTATATAAAAATGGAATAAAATATATTATTATCGATATATAATGGATTCATAATAAATAAATATTTATTATAATGTATGTTCTAACTAATACAATGGAAATCAATCAGGTGGTAATGGTTTCTCGTATGCCTTTTATATCTGTGAGACATATCCATTATTCGCAACTTATTTTAATGACCCATGTATTTATTGTATAATACATTTTTTTATTAATACATATGAAGACAATATTAATTTTAAGCCAAAGTTATTCTTTTTCGTACATCGTACACGACAAGAGACATCAGGCTTCTCCAAAATCTAACATTGCACACAACAATGAGTTATATTTTAAAATAATACAATATTATTACTATTATTTTTAAAGGTAGTTCATTCCTAGACATTTGAATTTAAGGAGTGAACAATATAAATTAAATTTTCAAATATGGTATACCCATATTTAAATGATTATTCATTGATTACCATATTTATTAGAAATGGAAATCAAATTCAATTGAATTTATGGATGTATTTTCATGAAAACCTATTTCAAATAGAATAATTTTGTTTTCATATAACACATTATGGATTTTTATATAATTAAAAATTTATGATATATATTCAATGTATGTTTTAAATTCATCTTATATATTTTCATGATATGACATAAGAATAAATTTGTTTTTTTGGATAAAAGTGGTATTTTTCTAAAAATAAAGTTTCACCGCATTTTGATTGAGAACACTTCTTAAATCCATTTTTTGGAACCTTAATTTTTTTTATATGAAAAAATTAACTTTTATTTAAATTTGAAACATAAAAATTTACTTTGGATAATCTTTTGGTATTCTTCTACTAAAGTTCATTTTTATATGAATAGTGTAAAATACATCATTTAATTTCAAAACTCCCTTTTATATAATATATATATAGTTGAAATTATAATTTGTTTTACAATGTAATTGGATTATATTTTCATAATTTAGTATAATTTTTGTCATTGGATTAATTTCACTTTTCAATTAGACATAAATACATTTTAATATTTTGGTAGGTTTTACTACCATAAAACACGATTTTGGGTTTTTGAAAACGGGAATTAATTTCAAATTAATTTCAACAAAATTGGAATTTTGAATTTGGAAAAATATATAAAATATTTGGAATCAAGAGATAAAAATTTAGAAAATAGGTATATTTTATTTTAAAAATTAATGAATATTAACATAGGTAAATAGTTTATTTACAATGGTTAAAGGGTACAGATTTTAAATAATCATAAAAAATAAATTTATAATAATTTTAAATTACCCCTAAACATGCACCAACCCAATTTTATGAGATATTTAAAACCATTTTAATCCTTTGTTCTTTTTTGGGAACCCATTGAGTCAATTTTGTGTGGAAATGGAATTAAATAACATCAAATTTAATGTTAATGAAAATTTAACCTAAACATGTATCTTTTTGTAAAACAATTTTTATATTGGGTTATATAAGATATATTTTAGACTATAAATAGTAATTATAAATATTAAATGATTTCCTACATCATGTTATTGTATTTCTATGTTATAAATATAATAAATAAATATATTTATTATAAAATAATGATGTAGTGATTACCTTATTAGTAAAAGATTTAAATATAAGAGATTATAAATATTAAAATAAATTTATTTTTAAACATTTTATAACATCAAAGAATTTTATTGATTATTATGACTTGTTTTATTTTATATTATGATTTTTTTTTCGAAATAATCAACATTTTATTGATTTTTAAAAAGTCATGATATGAATAGTATAAAAATTGGAATAATTGCATTTTTAAAACAAATACAATTTTATTAAATGATATAATTGTCCTAAAAATATAAGATTCTTCAAATGACATAGGTAATGTTTAAAACGTCATTTTTGAACCACCTGAGGTTATATGGGAATTTTATAGTAACTATATTAACCATATTATATGAATATACTAGAAGACATGGTAATAGTTAAATTAGTTAACTAAGGGTTAAAGAAAAATTAACATTAAATTTTAAAACCAAAACTTGTATAAAACCTATTGTTTGAGAGTATTTAGAACACTACTCATCTTATATTCCAATTGAAGGAGTTTTTGACCATTTTAGAATTGATATTCCATTTATAATAAAATAATATTTCATGACATTCCTAAAGTACCCCTCCTCCCTCTTATAAAAGGCTACCACATATAAACACTTACACAAACCTCTCACACCCCTTGGCATGTCCAAAATCTATTAATATAGTCTCCCAACATCCCTCTATTACTCATAGAATCCTTACCCTAGGAATAAGTCAATTAACAAAATCCCCTTTCCTCAAATCAAAGGGAGTTACCCATTTTAAGGGGTAGTGTCTTCTCTAATGTTCATTTCCAATATTCTACTTCTTCCCTCCCTATTCTATTTTTATTATTTGATTAAATAAAAAAATCCTTAATATACTAGTATGTTTTCATGGAAAGGATTCTAACTACACTTAAACACACCTTCATCTAATCGATTTAGAACATAATATTTCTATGGAAGGAGAACTACTGCCACACAAAACAATTAATGTTAAATTATCTCATACTGCCTATCATGGTGTCCATTATGATGAAATTTTATTTTTGGGATATATATTATGTTTCTGTTTTCATTATTATTTAGTAATTTATTATTTAAAAAATACCTTTATTCTTTTCATGATGTGAAAACATGATAATTTCATTTGAGGAAGCACAAACTACAACCCCCTCCAAGTTATATGACTCATTCATGATATACATGGAATGTATAAAGGATGGAATTAATGAACATATATAACATATATAAAATATTTTATTTTACTAGAATTATGATATCTCAATTTATCGTTACATTTTCATTCCATTAAATATGAAATAGAAGCGAAAGTAGCGTTCATGCGTACGTACAACTTACCATCTCTATGAACGGTGCATTTCATTTCTTATCTCCAAATGATATAGAATATTATAAATACATATATAATAGATATATATGATATATATATATGAATAATATTCTGGATGTATTTTAATTTTTTTCCACTCAGAAAAATTGTAATTTTAACAATATCATTTTCTACTCATGTAACCAATATCGATAAAAAAACTATCATTAACAGAAAATATTATGTAATTTTTACAACATGGTAATTAGTGATATAAAATAAATAATAAAAGTTAAAATGGATCTGAAACAATTATAAATTATCATAAGTTTATTATTCAAAAAATTAATGAATGAATGAGTCAAGTGTGAAATGAGGTAAAGGACTTCATCTCAATCTCCATTCATTGAGGCTTATTTTGATAATATAGACCTTCTTCTTTTATACGGTGTATAATAAACCCATTTTACATTTCATTTCATTCAAAATGAATTTTTTTTTATGAAATGTTTTACTATATGACAAAAGAAATGTTAAAAACATATGCAACGATAATAACCATTCTACCACCATAATCGTTATTTGATATTTGTCATCCTCTATAATTATTAATGTTTGTAAATGGAGAAGAAATCCCATTTATTGTGTTTTGGTATTGCAAATTTTTTTTGAAATGGATTGAGTATTTCAATATCTTGAATGATTTCTTGTGATTTCAAATGAAATATTATTAGTGAAATGTTGATATTTTAGGTATTTTATGTGTTATTATTATATAATGGAACTTGGACATTTCACAGGTGGTTACGTGAAAAACCAATGATGGGTGGTTATGTGATAAACCAAATGATTATTGGTTCTGAGATAAACCAAGGATGAGTGGTTATGTTATAACCAACAATGCATTGGTTATGGATGTCGGTCGTATAGCGATTCCATTTAGTGATATGTATAGAATTGGACCATATGGTTATTCCATTTAAGTGTGTATATGTCCCATGTTACCATTATATGATAAACACTGTTTTCTACTAGAATTATGGTAATCATTTGGTTACAAAAACTGTATTAAATGAGGTTATATTTTATAAAGTGCTTTTGGTACTTCTTTAAGGTGAAAAATATTAATTAATGAAAAAGCATTCATGGTTTGCATGTTGTTTTAAAAAATGAATAGTTTCCCATCTTTGTGTACCCCTAACTGATTTTTTTTCACATACCATGTTTTTAAAAACAATTCACTGGAAAAAAAGATGAATATGGTCAAGGATGGGATCAATGATATGTCATTCTCTCTAAATCATGGAACTAGTCTTGTTAATTTTTTAAGAGTTTTTTTAATGAAAAAATCGACAGTGAGTATAAGTTTCTAATAGTAAAATTAAAGGTGTTATGTATAAGTTATGACCTAATTCTCTAAATCTATAAACTTTTAAAGATCCTCAATGTGAATTATTAACATAAATAATGATTATTTAATTTTTAAGGATGGGGCCTTACAGTTTGTATCAGTGGTCGGTTTAGATAAATTTAGTTGTTAGGGTGTAATTTAAGCATACATGACAAAACCATAATAGTTATCATATTTGAAATTGATATAGTTATTTTAGACAAAATTAATGACTTTAAGATAACATGAATAATTATATCCCATTATTTAACCACCTTATAAGATATTATATGATGATTTCACTAATTTTCTCACACTAACTATCTTGGTTTTAGTAAATGGCTGGATCTAATAAGAACTAAAGTAATAATGGATGTGAAGAAAACTATGATGGTCTTATGAGTAAGCAATTAGATGAAACAGGTACTAAAATGAGAAATCATGTGTTTATTCTTAACAAACTAATTGGTGTCGTGATTGACTACCCAAACCTTGGGGATTTCCATAAAGCATCGTATATGGGAAAACAAACCCCTACATAAGTTTAGGTAATAATCATAATGTTATGTATATTCAAAAACATATGTGTTAAGGATTTGGGAAGAAACACCTAGGAAATTGCTTCAATGGGATGTGAAGATTCTATAGATGTGGTAATGAAGGTCATAAAGAAAGAACCTTCCTTGGAAAAAGGAATCTTCTATATTACATTAAGAGAGGAAAATCTATTCATTCTAAGGGATCAGTTAAATGTATTAAATGTGGTGTTTATGATAATAATACAAATAGATTTCCTACGAAAAATGATCGGGAATTTGATCATTTGGACCATACAAATATATATTTAAAAATACATAATTCCATTCGAATTGAGGATAATGAAACTGAAAATGTCCAATGAAAGGTATGGATTATTTCATACTTCATGTTTTGACATTATTGAATCATAGGATATGATTCATGATTTTTGTTTGTATGAAAGATGTATTATAGAACAAGTTGAAAATAATTGTTAATGTGACATCCTAGGTAAATAATTAATTTTAAATTTTCATATTTATTAATATTTTTAAAATAAATATTAATTTTACGTTAAATTAGATTCTATGTTATATGGCATACCTGATATAGAACAACAGTTTTCTTTGAAATCTTATGTTACACATGATGCTGAGTCATACTGAAAAATAATAATATAAAATTATATTATATTGTAGTTAATTCCTGCATGTAGTATTGGTGGGAATGGACATAAATAACTTCAATATGAATATAGATAAATGTTAAATGTCTTTACATTTATCCAATAAATTTTATAGTCATAAAATAAGAAAGAATCTGATTTTAAGCATAAATACTCTAATATTCATTAAAAGGCTGATTTACCACCTTTTGATTGATAACCCTCTACAAATATAGTTTTGGTCACTTTTATATGTTATATTTGACAAAAAAATATTATTATTTAGAATAGATACATAAAATTATACTTTGGATAAAATTTGTGTATTTTTCTGATAAAGTTCATTTTTTATGAATAGTGAAAAATACTGTATTTTAATTCAAAACTACCTTTTAGTAAAATTTATTTTAATGCTTAGATTACCATTATAAATGTTATTAATTTTTAATTATATTATATTTTTCCCATTTAATACTATTTAGGTCATTAAAATTAATTTCACTTTGAAATTGGATATAAACTACTGTCAATCTTTTGATTATTGTTATTTCGTAAAAACATGTTTTTTATTTTGACAGCGGGAATTACTTTTAAATTAATTTATACCACTTCACTGTTTTGAAATTAGAAAAATTGATTCCATATTTTTAATTATGAGGTCCAAAATTTGTAAATATGTAACCTTTATTTTTGGACATTATGAATATTTACTTCAATAAATATTTTATTTACCATTGTTAAAGGGTAAATATGGTAAATAAGGGTAACAAAATATTATTATTATAATATAAATTTACCCTAACATGTGTCCTAACCTATTGTTTGATACGTGTCCGACCATGGCTATCCTTGGGTTGAATTTGGGACCACATGGATCCACTTAAGAATGATAATGACAATTTATATTAATTAATTTAAAGTAATGATTTAATGACACAAACAAATAACCATTAGTAAATCAATATTTTACAATGTGTTATATTTGTTATCTATTCGACTATGAATATTATTTGTAATGTGAAAAATATTTCTTAAATCATGGTATTTTGTATAATTTTTAAACATGAAATAAATAAAATTATATATGACACAATAACGATGCAGTGCTTAACTCACTAATAAATGATTTAAATAAATAAGATTAAAGGAAAAATATATTATACAATACATGTCCAATTATTATTAGATAATTGTATTTAGATAGTGAGTAAAATTATCTTTGACTTTATTTATATTTGGACCTTTTGAAACTGAAAATCATTATATAATAAAACAATATTTTCCCACTTTTCTAAAGAGCCCATCCTCCACCATATAAAAGGAAACCACTTCTAACCCATTACTCACACCACTAAATAACCTTGTCTCATCCATACCCTACTTTAATAATCTCTCAATATCCCTATCGTTAGCCTAGATTCCTTAAATTATGCATAAGGCACATCAAGAATCCCTTTTGGTTCAAACCAAAGAGAGTTAACAGATTTAAAGGTAATGTCTTCTCTAAAGATCATTGGTTTTATTTTCCTCCTCCAACCCCCTAAACACTTTATATTACATTAATTTATAAAATCACCTATATAATAAATATACTAGGTTGTTTTTAAGAGATGTATTCAAACTAAACATACACACCCCTCTATCTAATGGGTAAATAACATACTGTTTCTGTGGACAGAAAACTAACACCTCATGAAACTATGATTGTTAAATCATGTCCTTCCATCTCTTATGGTGTCCATTATGATGGAAATATATTTATATATGATATATATTATGTTTATTTTTTCTTTATTCTTTTGTATTTTTCATTTATAGAAAACCATTATGGTTTCCATTATGGGTTAATGCGACAATTTCATTTGAGGAAGTGCAGACTACCACCCACCCAAAGTGATATGACTCGTTAATGCCATATGTGTGATGTATAAAGGATGGAGTTAATGATATTATATATTATATTATACAGGAAATATAATATACCTATGTATCATTATGTATTCATTCAATTAAATATGAAATATAAATGAATGTAGTCTTCATGCGTGGGTACGACTTACCGTCTCCATGAATGGCGCATTTCATTTCTTACTTCCAAATGATATGTACTAATAAAAATACATGTATATACTGGATATATATGATATATTTTATATCTTAATAATCAATATCATTTTGGATATATTGAAATTTTGAAAACATGAAGAACTTGTAATTAAAAGAAGTCCATTTTTGACTCAAGTACCAAATATAGACAAAATGACCGTTATTAACTTAAATGGTTATATAATGTTTATAACATAGTAATAAGTTATATAAAAGTAATAATAAACTTTAAAAATTGTAAATAATCATGAATAAATTAACTTAAGCTTATTATTTAGGATGAACAAGGAACAAACAAGTCAATTCGGACAAGAGGTATGACGATTCTTATCTCGCTTTCATTTCTGTGAGATTTCAATTGTTCGCCACTAATTTATCACATGTGGTGTATTGTGTACTGACATTTGATATATATTTTCATGATCCTATTTATATTCATGTTATTCTATGATTAATTTTGTGGTTATTAAATTTAGGTCGTACGACTCGATTGATTACAATGTGGTAAGGTATTTTCATCTCACATTTTTCCATGAGATTCATGCAATATTGTTCCATTATTTCCTTTTCTGTGGTGTATGTACAGCCCATGACTGTATTAATTTTTTAGTATAGTTAAATTTAAGGCTATTTAAATATTCATTTTATGATCCTTCTTTCCTGAGCCGTATGTTTTGTGAGCTACCAAATCGGTAAGGGAACCTTTTTACCCAATTTCCATTCCTTGGGTTAATCTTCTAATTCTAAATTATTTCATGGTATGATAATGTGTGGAGTCACTATTTATTTATTTATTTTATAATTTACACACCCCTTTCAGTGAATAGTAATTTTCTACACATAATAACTCCATTGATAAATTCTGAAGTCATCGATTTGGACTTGATAAGAGTAATTTTAACTCAATTTCCATTCATTGAGTTAAACACCCATGTCCGTGGTTTTTTCTTAAAAAGAAAATGTGTGAATTTAATATGATTGATATACACTAAATATCCAATCATATTGGTTGTTTTTATATTTATCACAAATTATTATGTAATTTATTTATCCTTAATCTAAGGATACAATTTTTATAAGGGATTTCATCTCAATTTAAATTTCATTGAGACGTTATTGTAGTTATGCACCAATTCACTTCTATACATTGTATATACTGTCCTTTGGAATATTATATAATTAATCTCTTTACGCTCATGATATTATTATGTTTTCATTGAATTTTATTCCCCAATTATTTGTATTCAAGCATATCATATTTGGCAAGGAACTCGTTAACTAAAATATTGTTTTAAAGATTTATTCTTCTAAATCATTCTCATTAATATTCATTTTTTCAAAATAGGTTTTGAGTATTTATTCATATGGAAAATAATCTTTTAAAATATTAATTACTTTAAAATCCTTAAATTGGTATGGGACAATTTTATTTAAAAATATATTTAATTTATGATTTAAATGGTTTTGAAAGTGGTTTGATGAAACATTTTTTATTTCAATATCCTGGTGTGATATATTGTGATTGGAATGTGGAAATGTTATCTTTCCTTTATACTTGTGTTATATTTTATGATTATTTAATGGTTATGGGGGATTTTTTACATATATGGGTGGTTCCGTGATAAATCTAGGGTGAGTGAGCTCAAGATAGCTCTTCAATGGATTGGGTAACATGACAGAAGTTAAAGGTAATGTTTCTCCTAAGTTATTTTGGGAATATACTATGATGGGTATTCAAAATACGACTCCCTTTGTACCTATGTTAGTTAAAACTTAATTATGTTATGAATTCAATACGATAACTTTATGATTTATTATTTATGTGTGTAATTCATAAATCTTATGATTTCTTAAGGTATTTTTTGATGGAAAAGTATGGTTTCATTTATTTGTATTTATTGATGGGCTAATGTTTTCCTTCATTATTTTATAACACTTAGTGAGATTTTTATGCTCGTACCATGTTTTTGAATTGTTTTCCACAGGACATAAATATTAATAGGGTCAAGGATGTGATCAAGGAAAATTCATGTTGTCTACAACTTAGAACTCGACATATTTCTTTTTAAAATTTTTTATTTTATGAAAAAAATGGATACTAAGTAGTAGTGTATACATGTAATATTAAAGTTGTTATGTAATAGTTTTGGCCTAATTCTCTATAGCTCTAAACTTGAAATTATCCTCAATGTAAATTCTTGACATAATTCAAGACTGTTTAATGTTTAAGTCTATGTTCTTATTGTTGGAATCAGAGGTCGGTTTAGAAAAATTTAGGGTTTAGGAGTTTTCGATAGAATCATGGTTAGTCTCTATGTATAATTTTTATGTTAAATCCTAGTTTTATAACTTTTTCAATCAATGAAATTCAGTTACAAATGGATGTATTAGGATCTCAAAATACATTTCTATCTCTTACTCATGACATGCTTGAAATAATTATTGCAAAGTCATGTTCAGATGACTATAAAACTTTTTCTAGCATTCAAATCACTTTCATGTAGTTGTTTGAGATATCAAACACCTCCAATAAACATTTATATCATCATGGATCATGGGTTTTATTTAATCAAATCATATTATCTAAATATTCTCATATATTCATGAAAGGTAAATATTATCAAGGTATTTTCATATATTTTACCTTATCACTAGATTTTCAAACATATTATGATTTTAAAAAAGTTATAGAAGATGGAGAACCTTACCCAACCTAATTATATTTGATTTTATAAAATAGTCTCTCAGCACATACTTATGGTATTTTAAAAGGACCATTTATTGAATTTTCTAACTCAATTTCGGTCTGATTTGTTATAAAAATCACGTTTTATCCGATTTTTTTAAATTATATGTCATATATGATTATTTTTTGAAACCGATTATCTACTAACACAGATATGACCCAGGTTGTACAAGGTGTATTTGGATTAAGGAAGAAAATTATTTTGAAGGATCTATAAATAATTTTTTCAATGCATGGACCTTCTACCTACATGAAAAAGATGATGATGAAACCATATGGACACCATTAATAATGTATGATGTTATTTATATTGGGAATAATTTTATTTATCATATGGAGGTGAAAAAAATAAAAACCTATAAGATGTTGAGTTCATAATGTATTAGGATGAAAATTAAATGTATAAGAAAACCATTGCGGTAAAAACAGGTTAGGGTTTTTTTTTTGAGTTTTTTTAAAAAAGACAACCCATAAGATTGGTGACAACCCATCACATCCAGAAACGTTGTAGGAATCAATCCCACAACTGAAGGGTGACAAGTCTGCGTCACCTACCACTGTCCTACATGAAGTACCTGGTTCAGTATGACATTTTACATTATGTTAAATGATTTTAAGGATAAACTATAAGTTGATTCTGGGAACTTATTTTTTATCAAATGGATATTATTAATATAGTAACATGAATTTTTTATTAAGGGATAAGGGTTATTTTAGAAGATGTTTTCTCATTTGGAAACCTTATATTCTTAAGGGAAATAAAATACTATGGGATCTTATTATTGGATGTAATGGTTGAAATTTTATTTTCTATGAATATATTTTTTTATTGTTGACATAAGGTGATTAGGGATATTTATAGAAATTGATAATATATCATATAGAATATCTGTTTATGTTAATTAAACTTCAGTATGAGACTTTTAGAGTAGTCGATGTTTTTTGGAGATTAAGATTTATCTTGGAATACTATACGATTAAAGCCTTCTGAGATTTGTGTTTCAATATCATTTTTGATTACATTGATTAATTTTATAGACAATTGTTTTTTGAATGGTCTTTATTGAACTTCGGGTATTGTATGATAAATTTTGGAGATTTTGATTAGTTTTTCTTTTTTTAAAAGATTACTCTGTTTGGGGATTATATGATCTTATAGTAACCATTTTGGTTTTGGTTAATGTCTAAAGACATTGGAAAATCATATTTCATCTTTTGTGTATTTTGTGATTCTCTAGAAGTTTATTATAGTGATTTAAATGTGATGAGTTCATCTTAAATACACATCTTTTGAAGAAAAAAATTGATTTTGGGTTAGGAATTTAGTATAGGATGATAGTCTAGATGAGAAGTAAGTATGTAACTTTATGTTTTTTGTAAATATCATAAATAATTTATTCAAATTTATGAAATGTAACTAAAAACAAAATTTTTGTCTGTTAACATTTCCTACTAGGGAATCAAAGACCGTATAACAAATCACATGTTTTTGATTTTATGGAGGTTAACATTCTTCTAATCATGTTTTCTATCACTCTCCATCAGAACATGATGGCTTGTTTTATATTCCATATCCATGTTTTCATGGAATCCTAGTACCTTTTGTCTTTGTTGGCCATTTTAAATCTCTTCCTTTATTTTAAAATGATAGATTTACCGACACTTTTTCTGATGTGGGACTTTTAATGATGTTTGTGAGCCCACTTATAAAATTGAGAGGATGAAATTCCCAAAAGGGGATAAAGATGTAACATCCTAGGTAAATAAAGAATATCAAATTTTTATATTTATTAATATTTTAAATTAATTATTAATTTTAATTTAAATGGGATGCTATGTTCAATGGCGTACCTGATACACAACAACAGGTTTCTTTAACATATTATATTGCACAGAATGCTGAGTTATACTGAAAAAAATTATATAATATTATATTAAAGAGTAGTTAATGCCTATATGTTGTATTGGTGAGAATGGACTGAAATAACTAAAATATGAATATAAATGTTAGTTAAATGTATCTACATTTATCTAATAAATTTTAGAGTCTTAAAATATGAAATAATCTGATTTTATACATTAATACTCTAATATTCATTAAAAGGTCAATTTTTCATTTTTGATTGGGAACCATATTTAAGTATAGTTTTGTTAACTTTTATAAATTATATTTGACAATATAATATTATTATTTATAATAGGGACATCAAAATTTACATTGGATATAATTTTGGTATTTTTTCGATAAATTTCAATTTTTTATGAATATTAATAAATACTATATTTTAATTCAAAACTACCTTTTAATATAATTTTCATTATATGGATATATTATCTTTATAAATGGTTTTAAAGTGAAATTATAATATTTTCTTACCATTTAATACTATGTGGGTCATTGAAAGTAATTTCACATTGAAATTTGACATAAACATGTGTCAATATTTTGATAGATGATAATTCTTAAAAACTCACTTTTTATTTCGACAACGGAAATTAAATTTAAATTAATTACCGAAACTTATGTGTTTTGAATATGTAAAAATGGATTTCATAATTGGAATCAGGAGGTCTGAATTTTGTAAATAGGTAACCTTAATTATTAGACATTATGAATATTTATTTACGTAAATATTTTATTTACCATGGTTAAAGCGTAAATCTGAAAAATATAGGTAAAAAAATATTATTATAATAATATAAAATTACCATAACATGTGTCATAATCATTTTGGTTTATACATATCCTAATATTTTCATCCTTCAGTCGATTTCGGGACCACATGGAGCCACTTGAGAGTGGTAATGACATTTTATATTAATTAATTTTATGTAAAGATAAAACTGACATAGACAAATATCCTTTTGTAATTGAATTTTTACACCGAAGTATATAGGTTATCTCTTATACTATAAATATTATTTGGTAAGCTAAGAAGATTTCACACATCATGTTATTTTGTTTATAATTTTAGGACATCGAATAAATAAAATTATTTATGACACAATAATGAGGCAGTGTTTACCTCATTAATAAATGATATACATAAATAAGAATATAAAAAATAAAATAATATCCAAAACCTATCCAATTATTACTGGATGATTTTATTTCTACCATGATCTATCTTATATTCTAATTTATTTATTTTTGGTCCTTTTGAAATCGTAAATCATTATATAATAGTATAATATTATTACACTCTCTTAAAGGGCCCCTTCTCCACCTTATAAAAGGACACAACTTTTAACCCATTCCTCACACCTCTCAAGCCCCATGGATCGTCCAAACCCTTCCCAAAAAAGATTTAAATATCCCTCTATTCCACCTAAAAGCCTTTAATTAGTTATAAGTCACATCAAGTAATGAATTTCATTCAAACCAAAGGGAGTTACCTGATTTAAAGTCAATGTCTTCTATTAAGATATTTTGTTTTATTTTCCTTTCCCAACCCCAAAAAATATTTTTATTACATTCTTTTATTACTACACTAGTATCATAAATATACTATGTTGTTTTTATGAGATTCATTTGAACTACACTTACACACCCCACCGTCTAATGGGTACAGAAAATATTGTTTCTGTGGATGATAATCTAACACCTCGCGAAATGATTATTGCTCAATCTTCTCTTACCACAACATTTGGTGGCCATTATAATGGATGTGTATTTATATATGATATATATTGTTTTTATGATTTCTTTATTCTTATTTTTTTCATTTATATCACACGTTTATGGTTTCCATTACGTTTAAACGTGATAATTTCATTTAAGAAAGTGCGGACTACAGCCCCCTCAAATTTATATGACTCATTAATGCCACATGTGGGACATTAATGGATGTAGTTAATGATATTATACATGATATTATACAGTAATTATAATATACCTATGTATCATTATGTTTTAATTCCATTAAATATGAAATAGAAATGAAAGTGGCGTTCATGTGTATGTACGGCTTAACATCTCCATGAACGGTTCATTTCATTTTCTTAACTCCAAATGTTATGTAATATTATAAATACATGTATATACTGAATATATATGATATATATGATATTTGAATCAGGAATCTTATTCTGGATATAATGAATTTTTTTCCTCATGATCAACTTGTATTTATAAGAAGTCCATTTTTGACCCAAGTACCAAATTTCGACAAAACGACTGTAATTAACATAAATGATTACATAATGTTTATAACATAGTAATAAGTGATATAAAAGGAATAGTAAATTGATAAATGGTTAATAATTATGTATACATTTACTTATATTTATTATTCAGTAAGAACAAGGAACAAACAAGTCAAGTCGGACCTGACGTTAGGGGTTTATTATCTCACTTTTACATCCGTGATATTTCCATTGTTCTCCACTAATTTATTTCACGTTGTTTATTTTGTACAGACATTTGATATATATTATCATGATCCTTTTTATATTCATGTTATTCTATAAATCATTTGGTTCTTATAAACCTTTGGTTATATGACTCGATTGATTACAACGTGTTAATGGATTTTCATCTCACTTTTTATTCCTGTTACATTGATGTTATATTTTCCACTATTTCCTTTTGTGTGGTGTATATACTACCCCTAACTGTATTTATTGTGTATTATATATCAATTTATGGGTATTTACATCTTCATTTTATGATCCTTCTTTCAGGGGTTGAATGATTCCTATGTTACCAAATCGATAAGGGAACCTTTTAACCCAATTTCCATTCCTTGGGATAATATTCTAATTCTTAATTATTTCATTGTATATGTATCTATGAAATCACTATTTATTTATTTATGTTGTAATTTCCAATACCCTTTTTTTGGATACACTTTTTATACACATAATCACTCTATTTATAAATTCTCAAGTCTTTGAAATGATCTGGATAAGAGTAATTTTAACTCAATTTCCATTCATTGAGTTAAACATCCAAGTCATTGGTTTTTCCATAAAAATAACATTTGTGAAGTTATTATTGTTTATTTACACTAAATATCCAATAATATTGACTGTATTTATAATTTTCACAGATTATTTTGTCATTTATTAATCTGTAATCGAATGATATAGTTTTGGTAAGAGATTTTAGCTCAATTTACATTTCATTGAGACTTCATTATCGATATGCACTAATAAACTTTTATATCTTTTATATACTTTAATTTGATATATTATATCAAGAATCAAATTATTCTCATGATATTACAATTTTTTGATCAAATTTTATTCCTCAATTATTTGTATTCAATCATATCTCATTTTGTTAAGAACTCTTTAACTAAAATATTTTTTTAATGATTTATTATTCTAAATCATTCTAATTAATATACATTTTTTGAAATGGTTTTTAGTATTTATTTATAAAGAGATAAATATTTTAAAATATAAATTTCTTTAAAATATTACATGTGGTTTGGATCACTTTGATTCAAGAATATCTACATTAAATGTTTTATATGTTTTTGAAAATTGTAGGAAAAAGAATTGTGTAATTAAATATCCTAATTCGATATATTGTGATTGGAATGTGGAAATGTTATCTTTCTATTATACTTGTGTTATGTGTTATGATTATTTTATTCTTATTGGGAATTGTTTACATATATGGGTTGTTAGGTGATAAACCTAGGGTGGGTGAGCCCGAGATATCTCTCCAATGAATTGGGTAAAGTGATGGAGGTAATCATTAATGTTTCTCCTAAGAGATTTAGGGAATATACTGTGAGGGTTATTCCAAAAGTGACTCCCTATGTAGCTGTGATAGTTACAATGTACCTATGTTATGAATTCCATAAGTTATATTTATGATCTATGATTTGTGTGTGGTATTCATAAATCATATGATTTTGTAAGGTATGTTATGATTGAAAACTGTGGTTTCATTGATTTGTATTTATTAATGGGATAATGTTTTCCTTCCTTTTCTTATAACCCTTGCTGCTCTTTTTATGCTCCTCCCAAGTTTTTGAAATGTTTTCCACATGACATAAAGATGAATATGTTCAATGATGGGATCATGGAATATTCATGTTGTCTAAAACAGGGAACTAGAAATGATTCTTTTTAAGACTTTTTATTTTATGAAAGCATGGATATAGAGTAGTACTGTCTACATGTAATATTCACATTGTTATGTAATAGTTATGTCTTAATTATCTAAAACTCTAAACCTGAAAAGATCTTAAATTTTTAATTTTTGACATAATTCAAGATTATTTAATGATTAAGGTAGGGTCCTTATAGTTAATGGATCACGAAGGTCATTGAATGAGAAATAAGTCGACATATAAGGGATTCACGTTTTACTGTAGATTTTTGGATGTTGAAATGCGTAAAAGTATTAAGTCCATTTTTATGATGGGATTACTTTGAAAGAAATTTATCTTTTATGTGTAACCATAATGTTTTTATGAGAAAATTATATTTGAGGAATAATTTTCATCTCTTTTGTGGATATAGATATAACAAAACCATTGGGGTTTATATAATCCATGAAATTTAAGCAATTACGTATGATTACCTTTTTGGATGAAAAATGAAAGGTATGTGATAATCATTGATGATAAAATAGGTTATAGTTATCTTTGAGGTAATTATATTATTTTTGAGAATGTAATAAGAATGATATTTATTTATAAAAATGACAACCTGTAGGATGGGTGACAACCCATCGCATGTGGCAAGGCCATGAGAATCGAACCCACAACTGAATTGATACAATGGTGCATCACCTACCACTGGCCTACAAGAATTCCCTTGTTAGTATAACTAATTATTTTGAGTTAAATGATTTTATTGATCCATAATAAGTCTATTTTTTATCTTATGTTTGATCAAATGGACATACATTTTATAACAAAATGATTTGGTGATTAAGTGATAAAAGTTATTTTAGAAGAAGTTTTCACTTTTTGGAACACAATATGACTAATGAAAATAGAATAATTTTTTATTTTTGTTTATTAGTAATGGTATAATATTATTTTGGGAAAATCTATGTTCATATCATAGACATATAACTTTTTTTCTTCTTTATGGAAAATATTAACCTGTCATAGAGAATATGTGATTGTGTTAATTAATTTTTTGTATTAGACATTAAGAGTAGAAAATGTTATTTGTAGATAAATGTTATGATTTTTATGGAAGAATATATAATAAAATACTTATGAATTTTGGGTTTCAAATATTGTTTTATTCAATTTGAATAATCTTAAGGAAAATTGTGTATAGAATTGTCATTGTTGTGATATGGGTATCGTTTGATCAATTTGGGAGATTAAGAGAAGTATTTATTTTTATGAAAGATTACCCTTTTGGGGGATTATCTGATCTTGTACTAAACATTCTGGTTTTGGATAATAATTAAAGATAGTAGAAATATATGGTTCATCTTTTCTGGATTGTGTTATTCTCTAGATATTGATTCTATCTCTTCAGTTGTGACCAAGTAATCAGGAATACACATCATTTTGAAAAAAGATGAGTTTTTAGAAGAATGTCATTAGAGGATGAAACTATAATTTTAAAGTAAGTATATTTCCTTATGTTATTAGAAAATATCATAAATAAATTATACAACTTTATAAATGGGAACATAAAACAAAAAATAATAATTTCCACCACTTTTCCTACTAGGGAATTAATGACTATTTAATCTATCACATGTTTGTGGTTTTTTTTGTGATTAACATTCTCTCGATCATGTTTTCTATCACTCTCCATCAGAACAGGATGTTTTGTATTGTCTCCAATATTAATGTTTTCTTGGAATCATATTATGTGTTATCTCAGTGGACAATTATACTTGTATTTATTTTTTAATGTGATATTATATTGATATTTTGTGCTATGTGGGACTTTCAATGCGTTTTCTGAGCCCGATTTTAAAATTGTGAGAACGCAATTTCCTAAAGGGGGGAAGGATGTAATGACTGAGGTATTTATAGAATAATACATTTTGATATATATTAATACATATGAAGAATATATGATTTTTATGTCATAGAGGATTCTTTTTCTGAAAATGTACTCGACACACAACACTGGGCTTCTCTGAAATCATACATTGCACATAACATTGAGTTATCCTGAAAAATAATAAATTCCTATTATTATTATTATAAATGATAGTTAAATACTAGCCATTTGAATGAATGGAATGGATATTTTCCATTAAATTTTAAAATATGGTTTAGAAATTTTCAAATGATTATTCATTGATTTTCATATTCATTATAAATTTAAATAAAAATAATTGAATATAATGTATGCATTTTTATGAAAACCTATTTCAACAAAAATAATTTTGTTTTCATTTAACTCTTTTTGGATTTTTATATAATGAAAAATTTATGATATATAATTAATGTTTTGTTTTTAGATAATCATATATGTCTTATAGATATTATATAATAATAAATTGATTTATTTTATAAAAGAAGTATTTTTCAAAAAATAAATTTTTACCACCTTTTGATGGAGAACCATTTTTAAATCCCATTTTGACACCTTTATAAGTTCTACATTACAAAATAATATTTACTTTTAGAATAAGAACATCAAAATTTACTTTGGATGAAATTTTTGGTATTTTTTCCTAAACATAATTTTTATTGAATAGTGAAAAATTGTACATTTTAATTCAAATATGCCTTTGAATCTAATTTATTTATATAGTTAGATTGTAATTTTATTTTTTTAAGGTGTAATTGGAATATATGTTTATAATTTAATAAAATTTTATTCATTTAATGTATTTTCACTTTGATATTAGACATAATCACAAGTCAATATTTTGGATGTTTTTACTTCTTAAAAACATGTTTTTTTGGTTTAGACAACATGAATTAATTATAAATTAATTTATGCCACTTTTGTGTTTTGAATTTTTAAAAAAGGATTCCATTTTTGGAATCAGGAGGTCCAAAATTTTTAAATAGGAAACATTTATTTTTATAAATTATCAATATCAACATCATTAAATATTTGTTTTACCATTGCTAAAGAGTAAATCCAATAAATAAGTATACAAAATAATATTATAATAAATTTAAATTACCCTAACACTTGTTAAAACCCTATTAGATGAGATATTTCAGACCACGAGCATCCTAGGATTATTTTAGGACACCATGGATCCCTTGTGTTTGAAAATGAAAAAAAATTACTTTTAATTTAATGTTATGGAAAATATAACATAAACAAGTATCTTGTAGTAATTAATTTTAATATGGTATTATATAAGTTATAATTTAGCTATAAATATTCATTATAAATATAATTATATTTCCAATATCATTGTATTTTATTTATAATTTTTAGACATCAATGAAATTAATATATTTATGACACAAAGATGATGTAGTGATTACATTATTAATGAAATATTTAAACAAATGATATTATAATTATGAAAATAAATTTATTTTGAAATTTATAATTCCATATAATATTTTTAGGGATCCATATGACTTGATATATTTTAATTTTATATATTTTTTATATAATAAAGTTGTTATGTATTTGTAAAAAGTCATGATATGAATAGTATAAAATTTTGCATAAATGAGTTTTTAAAACAAATACTATTTTTGAAATTATTTAATAGTATTAAAAACATAATATTCAAAAAAATGTTATAGATAATGTTTTAAATGTCATTAATGAACCAATTTAGGTTCTATTCTAATTTTATAGAAATTATATTAACCATATAGTGTGAATATAAAAAAAGACATGGTAATAGTTAAATTAGTTAACTATGGGTTAATGTTAAAGGATAAAGATAAATTTGAAAACAAAAACTTGTCTAAAGCCCATTTTTTGAGTTTATTTGGACCAATAAAAATCTTATATTTGAATAAAATGAGTTTTCGACCTTTTTTTTAAAAAAAAATCAGTTTATAATAAAATAATAGTTCAAAACATCCCTAAAGTACTCCACCTCCCTCTTATAAAAGGACACCACATCTAACCCCTTAAACATGACTCTCAAGACACTTGACTTGTCAGAAATATGTTCCAATAATCTCCCAACATCCCTATATTTTTTCTATAATACTTACCTTATGAGGAATGCAATTCAAGAAACCATTTTGGCTTAAATTAGAGGTAGTTACTCGTTTTAAGAGGTAGCGTCTTCACTAAAGTTCCTTTCCAGTATTCAACTTCAAAACTCCCTATAATATTCCCGTTATTTTTTTAAATAACAAAACCAATATTCTCAATATACTACTATTTAATTATTATAAGGATTCTAACTACACATATAAACAGCTCCATCTAATGCATTCAGAACATACTCTTTCGGTTTACAACGAACTACTTCCTCACGAAATGATGATTGGTCAATTATATTCTTCTACCTCTCATGATGGTAATTATGATGGAAATGTATTTATATGATATATATTATGTTTATATTGTCTTTATGCTTCTTTAATTTTTATTTACAACATACCTTTATGTTTTTCTTGATGTGTATACGTGATAATTTCTTTTGAGGAAGTGTGGACTACCACCCCCTCAAACTGATACAACTCATTCATTCCATTCATGGAACATATAAAAGATGATGTTAATGATATTATGTAACATATATAAAATATTATAATATAATATAATTGTAATATACGTATTTATCATTGTGTTTTCATTTCATTAAATATGAAATTGAACTGAAAGTTGCATTCATGGGTACGTACGACTTACCGTTTCCCTGAACGATACATTCCATTTATTATCTCCAAATTTTATAGAATATTATAAAAACATACATAGAGGAAATATATGATATATACATGAAAAATATTCTTGAGATAATAGAATTTTGTCTGAATTAAATTTTTTTATTATCACAAGATCATTCTCAACTCAAGTACCAAATATTAACAAAAAGAGCATTTATAACATATGCAATTATATAATTTTCATAACATTGTAATATGTGATATAAGGAAAATAATAAAATTGAAGATGGTTCTGAAGAAATTATAAATTATGTTATTATTATTATTTAGTATGTTAAAGAATAAATGAGTTATGTATGAAACGAGATAAGGGACTTCATCTCTATCTCCTTTCATTGAGGCATGTTTTGATTATATAAATATCCTTCTTTTATTCAGTGTATTATAGGCCCCTTTGAAGTTTAATTTCATTAAAAATGGATTTTTTTACGAATCATTTTACAATATGACCAATAATATTTTTTAATGTATACGACGATAATAACCTCTCCGCCTCCATAATCATTATTTGATATTTGGATACCCCTATAATCCTTAATGTTTTTAAAGGAATAAAAATCACTTTCTGGTGTTTTTGTATTAAAAGTTGTTTTTGAAATCTATTATTTATTTCAATAACTTGAAATGATTTGTTGGGATTGAAAATGAAATGTTGTTAGTGAAATGTTGATATTTGAAATATTTTATGTGTTATGATTATATAAAATTACTTGGTCATTTGATGGGTGGTTATGTCATAATCCAATGATGGTTGGTTACGTGATAAACCATATGATGGGGGGTTATGTGATAAACCAAGGACATGTGGTTACATTATAACATCTAATTCATTGGGTGTAAAATTCATCCATATGGCTTTTACATTTTATAATATGTGTGTAAGTCAACCGTATGGTTATTACATTTAAGTATTTTAATGTACTAAGATAACATTATATGATATATTTTGTTTTAAATGGGCTTTATGGTAATCTTATGGTTACATAAAGGGTAATGAATTAGATATATTTAGGTAAGTGTTTTAGCTACATCATTAAGGTTAAAAGTTTACTTTATGATAAAATATTCATGTTTTACATGTTGTTTTAAAAAACTAATAGTTTTCCTTCTTTATGTACCACTTAATGAGCTTCTTATGAACATCCCATGTTATGAAATTTTTTTCACATGAAATAAAGGTGAATAGGGTCAAGGGTGGGATCATGGAAAAGTCATGTTGTCTAAAACATGAAACTAGACATGTTTTTAAGAGTTTTTTTATGAAAAATTCTGGCAGTTAGTAGAAGTGTCAACTTGTAATATTCATGTTGTTATGTATATGTTATTACCTTATTCTCTAAATCTTTAAAACTAAAAATATCCCCAATGTGAATTATTAACCAAATTCAAGATTATGTAATGTTTTTGGTTGTATCCTTACACTTATACTATTTTGTGGTGTATATGCTTTAATTTTGTATGTTTATTATCATTATTATAACTATATTATTTGTATTTAATGTTTCATTAGATATTATTTCTTTCATAGTTCATATGATTCAATATTTTTCAAAGGTCTAAAAGATTTTTATTTCAATATAATTTTAATTGGGATTGTTTATAACTGAATTTACATTGAAAAATATTATTTAATAAATTATTAATAAAACCATTTAACTTGTGTTTAATTTAGTTATTATTTATTTTCTAATGTAATTGTACAACATTTTTCTCTTTAGTGCATTAAATTATTGAAAGATAAATTTTTTCATAAAATTTGACTTCATTTCTCTCTTTGGTCGAAAATCAATTTTCTTCTAAAAATATGTTTTCTAAAAAACATTAATTTTTTTTCATTTTCAAAATTATTTATTAAACATGATTTTACCGTTGTTTTATTTTTTTCAAAAATAATTAATTTAATCCTCATGTGTTTTTCTGTACAAACATTTTTTTTCTTTTTCCAAAAAAGTGAAATGATTTTTATAACCATTTATAGCATGAATTGAATTTCCTTCCATCATGGACTTGCAGTGTTTTAAAACATAATTTATATGTATCAAATGTTATTCTAAAATAATTATTGTTTGAAAATATTTTTGGGATTTTTTTGTTTTGGAAATTTTATTACAAAAATGAAACTTTAATTTTCCATATTAATGTTTTAATTACATTTTTAGTATTTATAATCATTAATGAAATCTACCAATTATTATACATTTGATCATATAGGGAAACATTATTTTTCTAACACCCTTATTATTTCTCATGTTGGTTTATGATCAATTGGACTAAGGAATCCTTTTAAATTTTTTAATTTATTAATTTTTATTATTATTAACTTTCTTTTATAATATTCACATTCTTTCCATTGTTAGACATTAAAATTAACATAAATATCTATATTAATAATTTTGTATATTCTTATTTATTAAAACATATATGACTTATAAATATGATATTTTACTTTTATTGTTATTCGATTGACATGGGAAATTATGATAAATTCATATTCCTTAATTGATATAAATTTTATTGATAAGGGATATCATTCATAAATTAAATCTATTATTATATATTTGAGAAATGATTTGGTTATGTAGTGGTGGGTAGGTCCTCGTTAGAGATATCCACTTGATTCATCGTTGATGTCATGAGTGGAAAGAGTAGGATATAATTATTTAAATTGGGTGTTTTTATTATACCTACAAATTATGTTAAATTATATTGTGAAAGATTGTGAATGTAATGGTATCATTATTACTATGATTTTGATATCCATTAATTAATCATTTACTTCATGGATAATTCTATTATTACTATTTTTAATTTAATTTTATCATTGATCTTATCTCTCAATTCATTTTATTTTTAGTTTATTAAATAACTTTCATATGTATTCAGTAATTTATAGTGCCATAAAAATTAAGATTTATATATTCCTAATGGGAATGTTTTATAAATAGTTTTTTTTATTTTTCATATATTGTTGATTATGAATATTTAATCAAGATATATTTTTTTGTACATAATCCTAATAGAGCATTCGATCTAACCCTTATTTATTTTCCATTGTATGGAATCTAAGAAGTGTTATTTAATGGTATACAAGGATATTTTAGGGGGAATAATTATATTGTAAAACAATGTACTGAAATTTTGGTATTAAAATGTAATATGGGAATAATTCATGTATCTAGTTTTCCAATATTATTAAATTATTTGGTATTTTGTGATGGGATTATTTATATCTTATACGAAGGTAATAATTTATCCACTAATTATATTATACTAGGGTTATGAATGATATATTTGGTATCAAATAATTTTTAGTAGAATCCTTAGGTACATGATTTATGAATACCTAAATCAAGGAACATAACCAAATGATAAAAATTAAAATAAATATTAAAATTAGTACTACTTTTTTATATTTTATATATTATGTTTTTTTCCTTACAACACATCCCTTCAAAAATATTTCATGTGGATGTTGTTCTGGCACAGATTTATCTGGGGGAAATAACATAGAATAATGTGTGTTGGTATTGACTCAAGTGGTACCTTGTACAAGACAATGGGAATTTTTGTTAACCTAGATTGATGCTCAAGAGGGATATAATTTTGGTAATTTATAATTTCATAACCAATAATTATGAACAATTTGAATATATTATGTTAATGAATTACATATGTTTTTCAAAATGTGTCTCATATAGAAAATAAGGTGTCCTTATTTACACATCTAATAAATGATTCTTCAAGATTATTTAGTTCCCCACTATGATTATTATTGAAAAATTATTTCTTTTTGGTTTTAATAAATGATAGTGACCTAATGAAATTTTCTAACATTGAATATGTTGAAACATTTTGTGACGTTGAGAAACCAAAGAGAATAATGATTATAGTTATTGATATCATGAAAATACCAAATATGGTATCCCAAAATATAACTAATAACATATACCAAAACTAGATCTTCATCTCTCCCATGAATAGAAGGAGGAAATTATCTAATATCATGTGTGATGCATATCGTGAAATGACACAACTATTAATTTAATTCATGTTAAAAATGATGAAAGAGGCTCCCTAGAATATTTTTCAATTGAATGGTACAATGCTTTTTGTGTGGAAAATAAGGTCAAAAATAAATTAATTAATGAAAATAATGATTTTTAAAATAGAATGAGTTAAATGTCATCCTAGGGATCTATATATTGTTTGTTTTACTAAATGTGGGGATTATGGTAAAAATTATTGTAAATACCCTCTTCTATATGTTCACCCATAGACTATGGAAGACATTATTATAAAATATATTGGATGATGTATTTCTGAATTGGGATTCAATAAAAATATTGAAGAATTTTTTTAGAAATGGTATTTTGTTTATAAGGATCATGAATCATCTATTGGTTATGATTAATTTGAGAACAATATAATTATTTATTGACTACATATTTGTGGAAACCATCATGAGATTATGAGTTTCAGAGTAATCATATATTCAATGTATATGAAACTAATTTTTAGGTTTTCAGTGATGGTATTTTACTAAGGTTATGTTTATTTTTGGAGACATTTATTGATATATAATCAATTTGTTTATTATATATTTTAAAAAAGATATTAATTGATTAATTCACTTAATTTTTTGTGGTAATAAATTTAAAGGTATTGAAAAAATTAGGTTCATGTTATCTTTGATGTTGAGATAATTATATATTATTATAAATTGGGAATGTTATTCTAATTATATTAATATTGGTTTATGGAAAAAAACTAAACCTATATTATGGGTCACAACTCGTCGCATCTAAAATTTTCTTGGGGTTGAACCTATTACCAAAGGCTGACAAGGTGGTTTTTCGTTCAACTATCTTCTATGATGTTCTAGTTAATATATCAATTTTTTAATTCACTATTTTTAAAATTATATATTAATGTTAAATTGGTGGTTATATTTTTTAGGTATATATTTTAATGTATTTTATTAGATAAATGTTTCAAAATGTATCAGTTTTGGAAAATATTTATGGATATATGGATGTAATTTTAATCTTTTATATATATAATGATCTATTAAAAGATAATTTTAGTTATTTTGGAAAAAATTCGTTTGTGAATATTCATTTCTTGGAGTAAGATATGAATTGGAAATTGATTGATAAATAACAAAATGATGAAATTTTTCCTATGAAATTAAATGATATCTAGTAAGAATGTTTCTATATAGTCTTAGATAGTAGAAGAATTCATAAACAATAGAAAAAAATCTTATAACAAAAATATTTTCAAATTTCAATTATATTTGATCAATCAATAGGCATTTGAATCAATAAAGTTTTATAGTTATTTATTGTTTCCA
The DNA here is from genome assembly GCA_963277665.1 of Viscum album. Lineage (NCBI taxonomy): Eukaryota > Viridiplantae > Streptophyta > Magnoliopsida > Santalales > Viscaceae > Viscum > Viscum album. Next base: position 463,380,172 of record OY728121.1, read on the forward strand.
TTCTCTTGATTATTCAAATTCATGTGATCAATTACCTCTGTCACCCATAATCATTATGTGGTTATTATGATTTCCCTCCTTGTTCATATCTTCACATACCAACTCTTCAATCACCCATGGAATCAAATTTAATTGTTAATGTTGATTAACATTCATATTAATCTTTCCTTATTTTAAGAAGTTGTTTCGTTAACACTTTTTAAAATGTGTGTTTCCCATTTATATATTATAAAATTGCAATCTATTAATAGTAGAGAAAAAGATAGTATTATAAGGAAAAAATTTATTAAATGTTGTTTAATGTAAATCCCCAAAATTTTAAAAGTATATATTATTATTGATAGTATTTTTGATAGGAATCATGATGGTCAGACAAAAATTTAACCCATTGAGAAGTTATGATTTATTACTTTTTAAATAAATTTTATCACTTCAATAACTTATATAACACACAAAATTGAGTCAAAATGAACCATAATATATTATAACATTATAAAATTGATGAAAATAATTGTCTACGAATAATAATAAATAGATTATTATGATTATATTATCTAAATAAGTAGAAAAAAATTAATTGTTTGTCTATAAAATAATAATAATTTGAAAGGATAATAATTTTTTTATTGAATTCTTTAAATGGTGGTCTAATCACACATTGATTATATATTTTAAAATTAAAATTTACCACTTTTATAAAGATTATTTAAAAAAGAATCTAATTTTTTAAAACTTGTTGGTCATAATTATCATTGGGTGATGTTTTGGTTTTTTTAAAAAGGGATAATTTTTATGAATATTGAAACATAACAACATTTATTAAAAAATCAATTTTTAATAAATTAATTTACATCGATTAATTATATTTATAATTTATTTTAGTGTGAAATTAGTTAAATTTTATTAAAATATAATAAATTTAAATCATTTTAATAAATTTAATTTTGAATTATGATATTAAAACATTTTAATCTTTTAAGTTGATTACTTCGAAAAAACGTTTATATATATATATATATGAGTTTAATTTTAAATTAACTTCTACCACTTCTATGAATTGAATTTGAAAAAAATTAATTACTTATTTGGAATTATTATATTTTATTTTATATAATTATTTAAATATAAAATTTTTAACTTAAAGAATTGTGGATACATTAAAAATTAGTTATCTTGGTTAAGGTAAAACTGGGTTTAATGGGGGTTGAATTAGAAGATAAGGGTTAAAATTTCCATAAAAATTACCAACACTATTTTAATTGAAATATATATATCTTATCACCTAGATAATCCAATAATTATTAATTTTGGAAGAATTGTTTTTATAATAATTTGGACATCACTTTAACTTTTAAAAAATTTCATTTGTATCCTCTCCCCTACTATAAAAGGCCACCCAATATCTTCCACTCTTCACAATTCCAAAAGAATTTGGTTTATCCAATAAATGACCAAATAAAATCCTTTCCACCATCTAAACAACCTAACGGCCTTATTGTTTTATAAATCCATCATATAATGGATTTAGGTAAAAAATAATGGAGCTCTATGATGAATATGTAATATTACCAAATGTGGGTATTTGATTTATTTATTCTTACAAATCAATAGAATAATATTATAAAACATGAATATAATAAAAATTTTATATTCTATTAGCTAATAATTTATTATGTTAATGTCATAATCGATATATGTATCCACTTACAACAAATGGGAATCAAAATCATTTATCCCATGTTTGGAGGACTACTACATCACAAACCGATATAATAACTTTTCTATTACAAACATTCAATGGTGGTTATAATAATGGATTCAACTTTTGTATATTATTTTTATGAAATTATTTTATTTTATTAACTTTTATAACACATATTACTCCTTACATTCAATTTTATTTGGAAATAATATGCCCCTCATGTGTAATGCAGACTACTCCCTTGCGATGCGATTTGAATTATTTTTCAATTATTGTTTACATGGATAGTATTAAGGAAGAAATTATTAATTATAAGTTATATTAATGGACAATAAATAAATATTTAAATTTAATATCACATATAACTTATTACACTAAAATTATTTATAAAATAAAAATACCACATGTGCATACGTGTGGAAAATTGCTTCAAAAAAGCGATGTGAGAAGTTTTTCCTTTTCTTTTGATTATAATATAAAGTAATATGAATAATAAACATGATATATATTACCTTATAATGACTCTAGTATTTTTAATTAACAATTTGTTTCCTTTTTTCCATCCATAGAGATGATAATGGAATCATCATTAATGCGTATATACGACTTATTGTCTTCATGAATAATATAAACTATTCTATATATATAACTTTTATAGATTAAAATAATAACCATATACTAAATATATATTATATTTGAGTCATTTTTAACATTATGTGTATAATGGAACCATTATCATTTTAATCATACAAAAATTACAGAACTAAAACGTACATGAAAACTGAAAAATTATCACCAGAAACATTGATTTTTACAGAGAAAAGTAAATTATTGGTGTTAAAAGAAGATAATTAAATAAAATATTGATTGAAATATATTTTTTAGGGCTTATAATAGATTTATAATAACACTATATTTATTATACATGAATTTTACACATGTATAAAGAAAATTATACCTGAGGTAAATGTTTGTCGCATAACTTTTACTTCTATAAAAAAATATACCTGATTCACCACTTATTACACTGTGTGTTATATATACTCACTCATTTTATTTTCATTATCATGAATCTATTTTAGTTACTTTTATTTTAGTTTTCATTTTATGTTATTTCTTCCATGATGCATAAGATTCAAAAGATACCAAAGGTTTAAGAAAAGTGTTTTTCAATCTCATTTTAAAATAGATTATTGATGCATTAATTTCCCTAGAGGGAAATTATTCTATAATTTTTTAATAAAACCTTTTAATTTTCATATCCTCTCATTATTCATTTTTTAATAAATTAGTAATATATTTTTCTCTTCAAAACATAAAATGGTTGGTAAAATATTTTTATTAAAATATACATTCATTTCTTTATTTTTTTAAAAATACTTTATTAAATGATACCATGTTTTCTAATTTTTGTAAATATACTAAAAATTTTATATTTATTTATTAAATCATCATTTACCCATGTTTTACGTTTTACAAAAAATAGAAAGAAATGTTTTTTTTTTTCTGAAAAGCATGAGAATGACTTTTAACAAATATGATAGAGGAATAATTGGTTTAATATATGTGGAATGTATGGGATTTCATACCATCATGTCAACTCAATGTTTCAATGAATAATTGGTAAGATTAAAATTTATTTTAAATAAATTATTTTCAAAATGTTTTTCGGAACATTCATTTTTAAAAAATATTTCATAAGTGATAATGTAATTTTCCCTAAGAATGATTATATTGACATTTTTATTGGTATTATATTCATAAATGTCATTAAACATATATTTTAATTATGATAAAATAGGGATATGTTTTATTTATATCATCATTATTAGTTTTTAGAATGTCTTTGATTAGTTTTTCCTCGAAATGTAATGATTTTTTATTTTTGGATTATTTTTTGTAATCATTAACTTTAACTTGAAATATTCATTTTCTTATCATAATTGGACATTACATTTTACCTAAATACTGAAAATATGTATCATTGATATGCATGTAATTTAAACCATATATCATTTCTATATATTTTATTATACTTTTAAGGTTGTATGATTGAATGAGGAAATTATTGGAAATCTGTATTACGTACACAATATATAAATTTTATGATAAGTATTATTGTTTTGGAATTTATTTAATTAATATATATAAAAAGAATTATTTATACTCATATTGGTGGGTAGGTCTAGGTTATAGATATCCCATTGATACAAATATAATCTGATGAGATGAATCATTCGGATAGAAATATTTTAAAGGGTTTTTTGTGTGTAACAACCCTTTATATTAAATTTTATAGTGAATGGTCTTGACAGTAGTGGTATCATGATACCTAAAATCATAAGCTCCATTAATTGACCATTTATTTCATTTTCAATTCAATTATTATCATTATACATTATATTTTCACATTGATGTTATATTTACAGGCTTTTCATTCTCACTTTATTGATAAATAGAATGTTTACTTAGTTATTTACATTTTTGAACTCATTAAGCCTTATCTATTCATGAAGGTCAAGTAAATTATGTTGAAAATTTGTACAGCTATTTACTATTCCATGTCAACTATGTATATTTATTCAATATATATTTATTTGTACATAACTCATAATGATAATTTCAAGTCATCTTTATTTTTTTCATCTCATAGGTATCTCAGAAGTGTATTAAGAATAATATGAATGGATCTTATATAGATAATAATTATATTTTAGAAGAAAAATTATATTGTAGTTGTTCTTTTTCAATGTAAATAGAAATCATGTATGTCTCATATTTAACAAGAAAACTAAAAAGTCAATTCTATTTGGATATATTTCCTTGTTTCCTATTCCAATATAATAATGTGAAAACGAACAGTAAATAAATTCTATCATTTCCGTTATTGTACAACATTTTTCCACATCCTTAAAATTAAATGGTAAATGAGTGTATCTCTCATTTGTACATATAGACTACCACCTACGCAAATATATGCAACTCATTTTTCATCCTTACCATTCATGGATGGATGTTAATTCGTAATTAATTTATATATATGATATATGTTACATTATTTATTTAGAAATTTAATATATTTTATACATTCTTACCATCCAATATATTGAGAAAATATACTCACTCATGATTATGTGAGAACAACCACCTCCCCAAAGTGATCTGATTTGTTTTATTTTATTATATACATGGATGGATATAAGGATTGATTTAGTAAATATATATTATTTTTATGAAATAATAATTATTCTATCATGTTTTATTATTTTTTCCTATCTTTCACTCCATCAATCAATAAATGTAAGCGTCACTCATGTGTACTTACAGATTATTGTCTCCCCAAAATTGTGTAATTTGGTTTTCACCACAATTTATATGCATGGTTATAATACTATATATATAGTTTAAATAATATAATTATTTAATGTTTAGGATTATATAGACGACGAAACCATGAAAAAGGAGCATGTATTAAAGACATCGAACCAAAACACACATTGAACGCAAACCAATTTTCTATAGAATATCCATTATATATAGTAATTTTTAATAAATTAATCATTGTAAACGATAGATTTATGGTAAATATTGATATGTGTTTCAATATGGTTATCTAATATATGTATAATGAATCTACATTTATTATATAGTTGTTTGAACATGTAAAAATCAGGATGAGACTTCAGGTAATTGTTTCTCATATCAGATTTAGATTTATACGACATAGACCATATTCATTACTTGTTTATTTTCTGTGGTTTATATAATTCAACTCAATCTATTTTATAATTTTTCTTATTAAAATTATGTATATTTATAGTCCAATCTAACGTTTTCTCTATCATGTAGTTTCTATTTGAATATTAGCAATTTGGATAAGGGTTATCTTAACTCAATTTTCTTTCATTCAGTAATAACTATTTTTTAAAGACTATGTTATTCCCAATTGATTTTTGAAATTAAATTTTACTTTATTGTAATGAATATATTAATTTTTTTATCATTTTATAATTTTGACAGATAATCACACTACTAAATAATTTTATCATTAGTGATACATTCATTGTAAGGATTATTACTCTCAATTTTGTTTTTTGGAGACATTTCTAATAAAATGTTGAAACTACCATGTATGTGGTGTATATTCATCCAGTTGAGTTATTATATTCTGAATGTAATTTTTATACTTATATTTAATTTTCATTTACTGTTATAACTTTCAATAGATACTAATTCAAATATTTTAAATGATTTATGGGTTTTCATTGTATCAAATTCCATTATTTGATAAATATTTCATGTTATGGAACATGTTTTATTTTATATGTTTTAGTTATATCCATATTAACTGGTTTTAAATTATTATTTTGTAAAAATTATTTTTATTATGTTTTCATTCTATGTTTCTTCATTAAATTGATATTTGATTTTGGAATATCAAAACAAATATGGGTTTCTTATCTAAATATTAATTTTTTGAGAAAAGTGTAGATTGATTCGGTGATATAACTTTATATAATTTATATACTAACTACTAATATATGGCATCATAAATCATGATAATAACAATGTATTTTATGATTCATTTTTATTTTCATGGTTTCAACTTGATTTTGACCTAAAAGTCTATAAATAGTTTTTCATTCAAAACACTACAATAAATGTTCTAAATTTAATTATCCAACATATTCTAATATTATTTTTATACTATTACTAGAAATTATTATCATAAAAATAATTATTTCATAAATTATATTTCTATGATCTTGGAATATCATTAATAAAACATAATGGAAATTTTCATAATGTTCTCCACACTAGTTAGTTATAACCCACTCAATAGTTCATTGAAAAGAATATTCTATTTTAACATATATAAAATTAAGGGTACCCCAAAAATCATAATTTTAATTCATTTAAAATATCCCTTTAGAAGTTCCCATTATTATTTAAAAAGAAAGTCATTTTATGAATATTTTAGATTTTTATGTTTTTAAACATTCTATACAAAAAATATGTTTTCCACTTCTCTCCATGAATATTTTTGAATGATATTTCAATTTTATTTTTCATATATAAAAAAATATTATAATTATTCATGTTTTTCTCTAGGGTTGTGATATAATAATATATGCACTTCATTTCTTATAATGTTTTATGGTGATATTTTAAAGAGATAGTTGAGAAATCCATTTTATTTTTATGGATATGTATTTCATTAAATTTTTTGAGTAAATAAAAGAATCCATACTTTTAATTTAAAAATATTGTAGTTTCAAATTATTTACAAATAAAGGATTACTGACCGAGTTTAAATCCTTAAGGCCAGTTTTCTGATATATGATGTGTTTGTCCTTTATATCCCTCCAATATAATGGGAAATGAGATAGAGTTATCTATATTAATGTTTCTCCAAATAGATGGGGGAGTTTTGTTACTCATAATAGATTAAAATTTTATGTTACTCCTACAACAATAAAAACACAACTTATTAAATGTTACACTTAAGAGAAAACTATGTTTATCAGTTATAGGATACTCATAATAAATATGGTAGTTTCTTAGATTTGTTATTCCATCAGAAATGTTTGATGTTTAACTGTAAAATCAATAACCCTAGTACCCAATAGTTAGTGTTACATTTATGATATTGGAATTAGTTGCCAGGAATTCCTTCCTAATGGAACTAATAATTTATTCCAATTGGTATACAATTAACACACTTGAATATTACATTAGAATTGAAAACATAAATTAAAATATAATAATTTTTTGGGTAAAAATTTATTCCCATTATCTTATCCAAACATATCAATCATAATACACATCTTGTAATCACAGGAAAAGGAAACATAATCAACGGGTTAACTCTGATTCATAATAAGGTTATGTATATAGTGGATTCATTCAGAATAAAAAAGGAATAATAAAATATTTAAGGTAATTAAATAAAAACATATTCCATTTAATCAATATCATAAACACTAAGAATAATATTGAAATAATACCTTATCATCAAATATTTTAATATAAATAATCCAATGAGCATGAAACTTTTCCATAAATATTCTAACTAATCTAATAATGTTAAAATTCATAATTTTAGGTAACGTAAACATACAATCATGTCCTCATGGTAAGAAATATTACAATAATATGTAAGGATTCATCCAAATAGTCAAGATATTATGTCTTAAGAGCCATATTGAAGAATTTATGGGATATAGATAGATGTGGCCGCAACAATGTAAATACCATTCATTCCACATTCTAAAGGTGTGAAACATAACATATTTAACTATAAATTTTTAAAATTAGGCATATGAAAAGTTAATACATTCCCCAATAAATAAACATAATCATTAACCATCCAGAGTAATTTGGATATTTGTATCAAAATAAAGAATCCATAGTAGATTTGATCATAAATAATCAAATGAAATATGGTGGATGGTATCATATGATTATTTCTATAGTAAATAATGGGATTCAATAAATTATATTCACATGTATGGAAATAATTTCCAAATATCATAGGAAATTTTTATTAGAAAAATGACTTTTTCTATTTAAAAACAATTATTTAAAATATGAAAATTTCCCAAAAAATAATAATTTCATTAATATAAATTACACGATTAATATTTTAATGTAATAATAAAATCAATGGAAGTTATTGATGATGGTAAATTTTTTTCATTTATATAACTTAAAAACATTCCTTTTAGATGGATGTAAATTAGAAAGAAATTATAGCAATTGTAAAATGATATAAATATTCATTTTAATACATTTTTCAAAAATTATAAAATTTTTAAATGAGTTGTTAGCATATTATTTGTGGAATTTTTAAAATATTCTATAAAATAATTTTAGAAAATGTGGTCTACAATAGAATAGATATTCGACCAAATTGATAGATAAATATATCTTTTATAAAAAAAAATTCTCATCCTTTTTTGTAAAAAAGAGAATAAATTGGTAAAATTACATGAAATTTTGATGAATAATTAGATTAGATTAATATCTACTAGGTTTAAGATATAAATATGAAATAATTCATTTAAGGGACACTTAATCTTTAATAATCCGGAATAATGAAGATATTGTGAAATAAACCCTTACCTCAGCTTTGACACTATTTATATGTACACAAACCTCATTTATAATAAATATATAATTATCTAAACTATATTATATAATCAAATTAACATATATCATACCATATAATATTTACTTATAGTCTTTTATCACCTACATATTAATAATTCTATTTTTAAATCATTGTTTTTCAGGATTGGTTTTTAGTAGCTTTGGTCCTTTTTATTTTTACCATTGTTATATCATCTCTAGAAAATTACATATGATATAAATATCAAATATATTCTTCGTATATTTATTTATTGTAAAAAATGTAAATATAGGGAAATGAATTATATTGTTTACAGAGATGATGGACCGTATGTAAAAATGAATATCATTTTCACTTTTAGATGGAATTAATAAAAGAATGGTAAATAATGATTCACCATCCTAAAAATATTAATACATATAAATCATATATATTTATTAAAACTATCCTTACTACCATTCATGAAAATAATTAATGTAATACCAATCACATATCTTCATAGATGTAGTAGTCCACACAAACACAAGAGAAACATTATCATTTTCTAACAGATTAGAAGGTTAGAGGATAAACATTATATTATCATTAAATAATAATATTTATGTTACAAATTTCATATATATTCATTATTTAAATCTTTATGACCATCCAAGATGAATGGTTATTAAAAAAAATTACACCAATCCGTAAAGATGATAATCCCTAAGTACACATAAACGATGTTTTATCTCTTCATTGTAGAGAAACGATATAGAATATGGTTTTGATATAAGAATAATAAGAACAATGAATATTTAGGATGCCATATTGATCATCTATGAATGTTTACAATTCATTAATAGTATGTAGAATAATAAATAAATGTGAATGACTCGATTAATATGATTACCTCCTCTTCCATTCAAGTCCATTAGACACCCTCTTAAGGAACATAGTGTTGGTGTTTTGGGTATACCAACATATCAATAACAGAGATAAGGATATTTAAATGTGGTATGAGTGATTTTTGTTTGAGGAAAATGAATCAATGTAGTGTAATGAAGTGGGGTAGGAGTCTCCATTTTATATTTGAGTTGAGGGGCACTTTTGACATTTCATAAATTTTTTAAAAATAAAAAATATATTCTCAATAAAAATACATCCAAATGGTTGGGTGTTAAATACTAGGTTATTAAATGGTTTAAATATAAACAAAAAAATTATATAGGTATTTGTGGTGTTTTGAAACATATCCATTAGTTTAAACCCTTAATAAACCTATTTTAACATTAATCATTGTATAATATTTATCACACTTAAAGGGACGAAATACATCATATAATATCACAATTGACTCCAAAATAAAAAAGGGATTAAAATTTAGATTCTATGATAACCAATTTGATGTCTTTATTTATTTTTAGGATCATTAAATATATTAATAATATATTACTTTGATTAATTATAACTACGGTCAATTTTGAGGCTATTATATTAAATTGACATTAAATACAACAAAAAGAAGTTTTATTTTGAATATTATTAATTAAAAAATCATTAAAATTTCATATTCATCAGAAAAGAGCATGAATTACAATAAATCCCTCAAATTATATCACTCTTAATATTATTAATTTCATTTATTATATTGTTATAATAATTGAATAAACAATATATTAGCATTGCGCAATAATTTATGTTAATTATATAAGAATTACAATTTTGAAATAAATTATTATCCTGAATATAATTTCATTACGCACAGTGTTTTAATTTATATTAATTCATAAATTGTTTTTTCCTTATGTGGATACATAATTTATATTTAAAACAATGAAAGTGTCATTTTAAAACATTCATTGATATCAATATTATATATGTTATTTTCAGGTACAACTGTCCATTAAACATATATAATTTGATCCAATTCTGATATGTGTATATTTATCTTCATCCTAATATTATTAATATGAAATATTATTAGTTTATAACTTAGTTTTGAAGCTAATTAATTTGATTTAGTTTTTATTATGTTTATAAAATATTCAATGATTAATACTCATGTTGACCAAAAAAGTTTTTTTTTACAAAATTTGACCATCCATATTCCAGCTATGGGATAAATTTTTCAAAATTAAATAAATATAAATGATGTAATTAAATTAAAAATATAAAATAAAGATGCAATTAAAAATAGGTTTTCAAAAAAACGTCTTTTTAAACAAGTACTATCATCATATTTAATTTAAACATAAAATCAGTTCCACTGAAATTATGTATATTATTCATATTATACTATTACTATATTTATTTTTAAGTCACTTTTAATGAAAATTAACTTTCAATATTCTTGAAATAAAATTATTGTTGTTTTTAAAATCCAAATTTTTTAATTATTCAGAGGAAAAGTAATATTTTCATCAAAATAAAAAAATTCCACCCTATGATAGTCTTGATATGATGAATTTATAATTGATGTTATATTTATAATATAAAAATCATATATATTTGAGAAAATAATTATAATATTTTCTCATTAAAATCATTAAAAAATTTACTTTTTATGAGAATGTTTTTTTAAAAAAAAAAATACTATACTAAAAATTAGTTACTTGTTTTATAAGAATAAATGAATGATCTATTTATTTATTAGTTCATATATATATATATATGTCATAATTTAGATTATATTATTCATACCATGAAATTGAAATGCAATGATATAAATGTCATTTTTATTTAATAAAATAAATTTGGTCATTTAGGAGCGGTGTTATCTGTTGTATATGATATCTATGTTATTATTATTTTAAAATATCAGGATCTTAAATTCTCCCCCATCAATAAATTTTTTCCTTAGAATCTAATCATTTTCTCATTTTTCCGGTGTTTCATATTTTTATGGAAAAATCAAATTTTAAAAAGGGTTAATAAAAAAACCTCTTTAGAAAAGGAATGAGATGCTAGAAGGTAACAACCAAAGATGGATTCAAAAGAGGGGAACATCGGTGGGAAGTCATATTAGATGCATCTAAGAAATAAATAACACCACATGATTAATATGAAGTGATGGATAATATCTTAATGATTATTCTATCCATCAAAAAATAGTAAATATTTTTTGTGTTAAAATAACATTGATTTCATGGAATTAAAAGTAAATGAATAACATTTATATTTCATGTTTATTTACATAAAGTGGAGGTATTATTTAACTATATAGATAAAACATTATAAAAGCACACTTACTATATTTATTTCCATGTTATAAACACAATGACTTCTCTTGGTTGTGGATTGATCTATTTTCAATTCATTTATTATGCTAGGAAATGGATATTCAAGAAGAATTTTTTCATGAATAAATTTTATCATATCCTAACACCCACATATAATTCCATTAGCCTATAAATATTTACCAAAGCCAAAACAGCTAGAAAAGGTTTCCCATAAAGAACAATAAAATAATTAAGTTTAACAATAATATACAAATTTATGATTAATGCATCCCATAATTATTTAGACTTACATATTCTCTTTAATATTTATGACCAAATTTAAAATTAAAAAATTTAGTAATAAGTTCACTAAATTTAAAAAATCAACATGTCATTAATAATATATAATATATCTCTTAATTTCACATGTTAATACCCAAACTAAAAATTCTATTATAACATGGTAATAAACATAATCACCATAAAACCATAATCAAAACATTGATAATTATAAGAATTAACTCACTCCTTATTACATAAATAAATAATTTTATTATCAAATATTATTCATAAATCCAAAAAGATCAGAAAACTCCATCATGAGTTTTTTTTTCATCAAATAACTAAAAACATTCAAGGTCATCAATAAGATCTAATTTATTTCATCAGTGAAAATATTATATATATACAAATAAAACATTATTACCTCAAAATTCATAAAATTTTAATGGTTATCTATCCCTTATTCATATATAATTTAATATATCACCTAACCATAAAATCACTTTTCTTGTTACTATTCATTATTTTCATTCAAATCCATCAAGATAATCTACTACAATATAATCCTTATTCATTTATTGATTATTATTAGAGGAATTTCATTTATAAAAATCATCTACAATATATTTATTGAATAAAAATTTAAAATAAAATTAATAATTCATCTTATATTGTATTAATATCATAAAATAGACCATGATCCATATTATTATTTAGCATAATATTCTTTTGATACATAAGTAATAAGTTTTTATAGTGCCTCATCTATTTACTATTCAAAATAAAAACATAATAAGATTGTTCTTACCATTAAATTCATACACCTAATGACCTTTCACTACACAGTTGATGAAAATTATTATTCACATTAAGGTGGTACCATGGTGTTTCTTTCCACATTATCCAGTGTGATAAATTCCTTCTTTATCATTATACAATTATCTATTATTTCCCTTATATATTATACATATGTTCCATTGATTCATGACCATAAATCTTTTATTATATTGTCTCTTTCTTGATGACATAAGATAGTATATTCCCATATGATTATAATTTTTGATAGACTAGTTACATTCAAATGATTGGCTTTAGCCCATCCAGAAAATGTTCAATCATACAATTTTTATTATATACTTAGTTCGCAACATTCCATGAAGACAATAAAAATTTATATTCAATCATTGATACAATTAATCTTCCTTTTATCCTGGAATAAATAATATCATTTCTATATCATTTTTTGTTCACATAAAATTTTCCCCCAAGAAGAGATCCTTAAAATTCTCTAATTAAATTCTCATTATTTCATTATAATTCCTTGTATTTTGAGTCAATTACCTACAATATATTTTTTCTCTAGAAAGATGATAAATAAACATGAGAACATTATCTATGTCATTAAATTTTAGATTGAGAAATATTTTATCTCTGGAAATAATCCAACTCTCAGTTAAAAATAGATTTTTAGTCACATTGAATGATAATGGTTCATTACGCATGATGTATTATAACGTAGTTACATCTTGTGTCAAATCATCCTAATGATCCATGTGGGAAATGATAGTGGATATAACCTAATACAGTTACCAAAAAATAGTTAAATTTTTTCTATCACCAGCTACCTCTCAAAATCTAGCATCATTATCATTCCCATGTGATAAATACCCAAATGGATTATGTACATTGGTATAGTTTCCACTCTATCCACTAGTATCCATTTCTAAATGATGAAAAACACTACATTAGATAATAACATTATTTATCATAAAATAAAATTTAAAATAATATATTTTCTATGACATAAAATGATTTTATTGTAACTAATCAAAAACTCATAAGCCAGGTTTCATTGTGAATATTCTCAATGTTGGTCATATGATAATATTTTCTATGTTATAATTTCAAAAATCCAGTTCCCCAGATTCCCCAAAACATAATCTTATACAATCTATAATTACCATTAACCTAGTACCCTAGAGCTTGTAGTTACTTTATTAATTATTTACTGGATACAAGGAATCACAACTCAAATGATAGAATAGTTTTTTAGTCATTGTTAATTAGGTATATACATAAATTTCACAATATAATTGAACATAAAAAATACAAAATATTATTTTCATTGGGTAAACCATTAGTATAATTAGAAAATCACTATATATTAATCATAAAAAAAATCCATAAGTCATTTGGAAAGAAAACATAAAAAATGGGTGGGCTGTCAAACATATTAATGGTATGCTTATAGTGGATGATATCATAAATAAAGATGTAAAAATAAATATTTCAAGGTAAATAATTATAAATACATGACTTTTAATCAATTTCTTGAACATGAAGAATTATATTGTAGGAACAAATTATGATCAAAAAATTCTGCACAAATAATCCCATAATCATCAAAGTAATACATAGAAATTCTATCTAGTTGAATTGTCAAATTCACATCAATAAATAATCACATAAATAGAGAATTCAGAATTATAAAAATCATAATCATACTATCAATGATTATTTTCGTGAAATCAATCATTAATGGGTATGATATCATCCAAATACTAAAGTTTTTTTGTCTCATGAGACCTGTCGATGAATCAATGGGCTATAGTTGTCTCTACTTATCACATACTATGTAAAATTAATTTTTTAATTAAATTGTGTGATAAAAATACAATATAACCATTCTTAAAGAAAATTATCATATGAAAAGTAAATACTTTCTATAATTAATAATTATAGTCATAAATCATCCAGAGTAATATGTTGAACGGAATAAAAAAAGTACAGCCCTAATAAAAATTTTCATAATCCTGTAAAAGGAATATGATGAATAGTATCATAATATTATATCCTTTTTGAAGTATATATTTCCAAAAATCATGATTACATAGATGAAAATACAGTAAAAATCTCATTAAAATTTAATTTATGAAATTACCTTATTCACTTTCAAAATACTCTTTCGAAATCAATTTTTTCTCAAATATTAAGGAAAATATTTTTATTGAAAATAAAAATTGAAAAACATAAAATAATAATCAAATAATTAATCATTAATAATGTAGGTAAATTGTATTCATGTTGTATATGTTAAGAACATTCCTTTTGTACTGCTGTAAAATGGTCAAAATGATTCTAGTTTTGGAACTGTCAAGAAGATTTTATTCAAACCATTTTTAATGAAGTGGAAATATTTAAATGATTCTTTAATAAATTATTTTTTTAATTTTTAAAACAATATTAAATATATTTTTTGATAACATGTGCATTGAAGCAAAAGTATATAAAACCAAAGAGAGAAATAAAGTCATATTTTCATAAAACAAGTTATCCTTTTTTTAAGTTGAAAAGGGTGGAAATGGTTCATTTACATAATATTTTTATTCATAAACTTTATAGAATTAAATATATTTTCTTAAATATAGAAAAATCAAATTATTCCTCTAATGGATTCTTAAATATAAACAATACTTAATATTGATGAGTTTTTGAACTAAACTGTTTCCATAGGCTTGAATTACATTGTATGTATCGAAAACTACTATATAATAAATATAATATTATAATTATATATATTATAAAACAATTATATCATATATAATATTTTATATTAGTTACCTATAATCTTTTAATAGGCCTTTCATAACAATGTTTTCTGAAAATTAGTATTCTTGGTAATAACTCATTCTTTTTTATGTATTTTTTTTTGTTTTCTAGATTTGGTTCATATATTTTTATTATGTTTAACTAATATAAATAATATTAAATATGATATTAAATAGATATATAGTCAATATATATGTATTTAGAGTACTATATAAAATATATAGATATAAAACTTAATTACAGTATTCATGAAGACAATAAGTCATATGTACACATGAAAGATGTTCCAACTATTTGGCGAATGGAATGAAATAAATGTCAAAAATAACTCTCGATTATAGTATTACTATTATAAAAAATAAAATATATATATTAATTTAATATATCCTCACTACCATCTATTAAAATAAAAAATGATAAACATATCACATCGCTTTGTGGAGTTGGTAGTCCACAAGTACACACGAGTCACATTATAATTTTCAACATATTGGATATTAATTTAGAATATATGATATCATAATAAATAAGGAAAATTAATGTTTTAAATATAATATATATTTATTAGGTAAAAATTTATATCCATCCAAGTGAAATGGTAATGGAAAATAAATTACACTGTTTTGTGGAGATGCAATGTTCTATGTACGAACAAGCTATGTTTACAATTTTCATATAGTAGAAACGATATGTAATAGTTGTACCATAATCATAATAACAAATGAGTATTTTTATTATAAAAATATTGTCTAATTTGTATGCATAAAAAATGAAATAGTAAGTATAATATGAAATAATATTTATGGAAATTCTAAAAATAACCACATATACTTCGGAAGAAGTCCATTAAATCACTAATTAATGGACCTAGAAAGTTTTAAGAGGATAAAAAATAACAAGAATCTATATAATGATATTTATAGGAATAATGGGTGCTTTTCATCAATATATATGGATCTAGGTTGTGTAAATAAGTGATAGATATGTTCCCTTTTATAAATGAGGTTTGAGACTCTGTTGGAATTTTATAAAACATAAAATTATGATAAAGTAATTCTAATGGAAAATTGTACAAAATTAACAAGGACTAAAACCTAGGGAAGAATATGGTTGATATATCATCATCCATAAAAAACATGGACCGATTAATTTTGTGTTTTAAACATTATATTTGTCTTTAAACACCTAATCAAAATATTTTAACATTAATCCTAATAGCATATTTTTCACATATAAAGGATTATAATCTAACATTTCTGTTAATTATTAACTAATTAATAGAAAATTTATTACATTATAAACCATATATTATTACATCTCTCATATTCATTTTTTTAGATTTTTGACTCATTTATAATATATTATTTCTATTAAATTATCATTAATGGAAATTTTGAAAACATTCAATTAATGATTCTTGAAATACAGTAGGAAAATGATTTATTTTTGAATATGATTCTTTTCCTCAATAATAACATTGCATAATCATCTAAAAAATTATTGTAAAACTATAAATAACATAATTTATGTAACTTTTATTATTTATAATTTCATTTATATTATTTCTCTATTAGTTGAATATATAATTTATTATAATCGACAAAGATTTTAAGGTAATTATATAGTAACTAAAACATATAAATTAACAAAGAAAATCAATATAATTTCATTATTAATAGAATTTAAATATTTATTTTTCTATAACTTTTTCTTTTTCATTATGTGCATTCATAAAAGATATGTAAAAAAAAGAGGGTGATGTTTTGTAGTTTTCCTTGATTTAAATATTATGTTGGTCATTTTCAAGGAAACATTTCCATAAAAATAAAAAAATTATTCTATGGTTTTAAAGGAATTATTTACTTTATCTAATGTGAATTAAGATGAAATATTATTACCTTATCACTTGGTTTTAACCAATATTAACCGGATTTACCTTTTACTTAGGTGATAAATTTCACAATAAGTAATATTCAATTTGACCAAAAATAAATGGTACATCCTTACCAAAATTCAACCTCCAGATTCAAATTGTGGAATATATTTAATAAAATTCATTACAATTGATTTTTATAATTTAATTACAAATAAAAATTGAAAACGCAATATATTTAATCATATTGGAAAATTATATTTTATATAAAAAATTTATTGTTAAATTCAATAATGAAATTAGTTATAATTAAATTATTTATATAATTAATAATGTAGGAGATCTAAAATTTTATTTTTACATTAAATTAATAAAAATATATTTTAAAAATCATGAAACAAAATTACAATTATCAATAAAAATCAGTATTTTTCCGCATTCATATGAAAATCAATTCTTTCATAAAAATTAAAACATTTTAGCCTTATATAATATTGATATGATAATTTATTTTTTTCATAATATTATACGTATATATGTTCTATAAATTAATTATAAAATTTTCTTGTAATTATTTTTTTTAGAAATCATATTTTAAAATATAAAATTACATTACTAAAAATTTATTACATTTTTCAAGAATCAACATATTAATCTATTTTGTGTAGATCATAAATTTTTATTTCAGGATATAGGTAATAATATTGTTAACCTCCAATTCAATAAATAAGTTATAATTTTAATATTTTAATAATAATATTTCATTGTTTATTTAGGCTCAGTGTTGAAATGTTGAATACACTATCAAACATAGTGTTCTTTTAAAA
This sequence comes from Viscum album, assembly GCA_963277665.1. Classification (NCBI taxonomy): domain Eukaryota; kingdom Viridiplantae; phylum Streptophyta; class Magnoliopsida; order Santalales; family Viscaceae; genus Viscum; species Viscum album. Next base: position 463,398,794 of record OY728121.1, read on the forward strand.
TCATGGTGTGTTACATACATGATGCCTATATAATTTTTACATTAAAATTATTAGTTATAAGGTATCCTTTTTTAATTTTTTTACAAGTCTTATGATTGTTACACATATGAATTTTTTCTTATGTAAAACCTTTTTCCTCATATCCAGAATTATAATACCATTTTTTATGGGTATGAATTATCATATAACAAGAAAATAAAAATTTCATATTTAATCACACACATATAAAAATTTAATTTTGATTTATAACATTCATCTTTTAAAGAATATATATTCACATAATAATCTCTTGATAACACCCTTATTATGATTTTTATTTCCCGATATTAAGAATACTAGTGTAGAATTGTTTGTGTATATAAATGGTTCATGTGAGAAGAATATTATTTTAGATGGAGAATAAATATTTTTAAATTATAAAATATGTGTATATTTGGTAAAAATGATCACATCAATACATAGTTATGTTTATTTAATTGTTGTTCCTGTTTCTATAAAACCCTAAACCTAAAAATATATTTTTATATAGGTGATCTATTATTTATATTTGATGTTTGAGGTTTTGGATGCATAAAATTGGGTCCCATTAGCTATATAAATTTTAGAAATTAGATTTATTTTTTTATCAATGTATTCCAGTGTACGATTATTGGGCGGTTATAATTTCTATTATAGAATAGTTTAAATAAATTTTGTTACACCCCAAACCTATGATCTTAGATCTATTTTCATAAACACATACCTTATATTCACAAAATGATACCAGATATAAATTCCATAATATAATTACCCATTATTACAAAATAAATAATTTGTATCACATCACTAAAATATTGTTGTTCTCTCTATTTTTGGATCTTTATAGAACTAGGGAAAAATAAATTAATAAATATCATGTTCTTTGTTTAAAACGGAAATTTTAAATATTATATAAGAAACTACATAACAAATATTAATACTTTATAATTTCTAATAAATTCTACGAGAAAGATATATTGTAAGTCATATAAATTGTATTATTTTAATTATAACCTGGGGAAATCATATCATAAAAATGTGTAATAAAAAGATATCAATAATTAAAAACATAATAATGAATAAATCATGTAATAAATATGGAATTCATATTATAGTAGGAATATATAAACTATAGGAATAGATATTCATTATGAAACTAAGATCTTGTTATTTCCATTTCAATAAATGAAAAAATTATTGTCGATAATATTGATCTCATAGAAATATAATAATTAACTTCGAGCGTTCAAAACCTATTTTCAAGCCCTTGTGGCAAGATACGATCATATTATTCTTAGTGGAATACACCAAAAAAATTATTATATCATGAGACATGTTTATGGATTGAGGGAAAATATGATTATAGTCCCCTCCTTTAAATTATTAATTCCTATTCATTCATTATAAGACCAATTAGACCTTTTCTATAAGTCCTTATTAAAACTCTTATATATTAAAACATTTTTACACATCACATAATGAATAAAAATTTTGACCTGAATTAGCCATCAATAATTCGAATGGTTGTTAATACTTTTCCAATTCTAAAAAAATGGATAATGTTGTCATAACCCATTTGAAGGAGATGGTTTTCTATTAGACATAACATTGTCAACCTTCACAAAATCATCTATATTTGAATAATAACATTTGACACACCACTAAATTTTTCTATGATAAAAAAGGGATAACAAGATTATAACCCATCTAGAAGAATATTGATGATGTTTAAACAATAAATATTCACCATTCCAAAAATAAAACAAAATGGAATAAAAACAATTGAAATGTAAATAAAATTCACTATATCATTATAAAAACATTCAATCTAGGTGAACATCATCAGATATAAATTATTTAAAAATTGATGTTTAGACCATATAGAGAAATGTTTTTTCAACTAATTCAATACTAAAATATTAAAAATATTATTACATCGTGATAAATAAAGTAAATGGTTTTTAATGAATAATACCCTACTGTAATTAAGGAATCATATATGGTTGTTGATTTAAATAGAAGATATCCTCACAAAAAAGAATGATTTAAATAGTATCATAATAATCAAATTGTTTTATACCACAAGTTAAGATCCCAATATAAAAATATATATGTATTTATATATTAGAGGATGAATCATGAATGTTTACCCTATTATAATAAATATTTTTCAAATAATAAGTGAATATAAGTGAAAACAGAAATGATCATTTAGAAAACATTATTATCAATATCTTATAATATATATTTTTCTGTATATTTAAAATGTAACTTTTTGAATCAATACATTAAAAACATTTAAAAGCATTACTTTTAAAAAATATCTCAAATACAAGTGCCCTAAAAATACATAACATTTATATTTTAGAAAAGAATAGAGGATGAAAAATCAAGAGAAATTGAAAATAAAAACACATTTTAATATTTTAAAAATTGATTTTTTTTAAAATCACATTGTGAGAAGAGAAAAAATATATTTAGTTGTATTAAAAAATCATCAAACCAAATATGATTATTAAATACCATATAAACTGCTATGGTGGTATAATAAAATAGTGGAAAAGTGATGTTCTAGATGAAACATTATAATTCAAAGAATATATATTTGGGTTATCAATAAACCATAAAAGAATCATATTACCTGGCTATTGAATAAATTTGATAGAGGTTCATGTGGTAAACCTGAAAATATTTAGAGAAACCCTAATAATATCAACAATTTATATAATGTACCCAACATATGTGAAAAAATTTCAGGTGAACGATCATAACTCACTAAATTACAATTAAGTTACTAAAAAACTCAAATCGTTGCAGAAATAATAGTGTTCGAAGACACATGAATAAAATATCATAAATATGATAAATTTATCATATAAATTTCTTGAAAATTGGGAATATAAAATTATTGGCTTAATAAATCAATATAACATAATAATAGGGAAATATGGTCTACAAAATGTCATTTGGATCATAGAATTAGAATTGAGTCTATGAAATCGCTTGAAACATCAAAAAGACATCAATAAAAACCTCAGGAAAGAGAGGACTTGTAATTGAAATAACATACCATTATTCAATTATAATTCTTGATATGGTGTTTCAAATATTTATTATATTAACCACATAAATAAAATAATCTATATAATACCAAATTTTCCATAAATAGTTGAATTTTATAAGAAAACCCCTACCTTGGTCTAAATGTATTCTTTACAACCCAAAAATCATGAATAATTAAATTATTTTCCACAAATAAATATCCATGAACCATATTAATAAATATAAAAATTTATACTCTCATTTATAATAATTCTATACTTATATATATTAGCTAATTCTTATATATATTCTACACCGAGTGTATGTAATCTTTGTCTTCGCAAACTAGTATTCAAAAATAGGTGATGTTATCTATTATTTTTTCAATTTCCATTAATATAATATCATATATAATTGAATTATATAATTTCCATGATATTTTATAAATATATATTATCCTTCGATGGTTTTTTTATTATGACCCTTGAGGTTGAAATTAGTGACGAGCATGTTTCAGTGTTTATTAATGAACGAAGGGTGAATTATTAACTGATGAGTAAAATAATCATACAAAATTCATAAGAACAAAAATAATTATTTATTTATTTATATCATATTATACAATTAAATAATTTTTCATAGGCATCAATGATATAAATTCATAGTATTGTCCATGTAGATTTTCAACCAGACCCAAACAAAAGTATACAATGATTAATGCATGATTATGAGGTCGTGTTATATTAATATCAATACTAAAGAATAATAATAATAATATTTACTATTTATAAGGGTGATATATTTAATTTTTAATGAAAAAGAAGAAGAAATAATGGATATGAAAATATTACATAGTGCGAAAAAAAATTCTTCTTAGTATTCATGTTTACAATAGTTAATGTTACACTGATCTCTTATTCATCATAGAAATTATATAATGAAAAAATTATATTTATTAAATATAAATCATTACATATATAACATATCAATTCACAAAACTCATTTCAAGAAACATCCTTTATTGTTGGTGATGAAAAAAGAAAATTTGAATTCATAGAGGTGACAGTCTAGACATGAGCATGAGCATTGATTTAGTTTTTTATATTGAATAATAGGGGAATATATAATGGTAATATATTCAATATAAAAACATTTTATTGTATTATTTAATGTTATGTCATTATATACATATTGAAATATTATATTTTTTAGGGTTGATGGGATGGGAATATAATGAATATAAAAGGGTAAGAAAATATTATGTTGATAATGTGGATCCTCTCCTCAAGTATCCAATAAAAATGATGGACATGAAGAAATTTTATAAATTTAGGCTATTACAGATGTTTACAAAAACTCATTAAGAATTAAATTGGTTATATTTTTAAGGGAAATTATAACAATATGTGATTCAATATATTGTAAGAACATATATCATTTTATAGTTGGAAAGGAAATATTAATATTTGGAATAGAATGTTTGAGATGGTAAAAGAATATAATATCATCAAAGTTTGGTGAATTAGGTGGATAAATGGTAGGTCAAATTATTGGGTATGACTTTCAAACATTACAAGTCTTTATAGAAGGTGTTTGGGAACTTTTAGTTATTAAATATTCTTGATGCACCATTTACCCATTTTACCATTATTAATTTTGATTATAAATAAAACATGTTAGATATTATATTTAATAAAATATAAGATGACCCTTCTTACCATATTTATAAATTATGAATCCAAATTTTGGATCCATTTAACATAATTAAATTTCTAAATATCCAAAAAATTTCATCTTTTAAATTAATACATAACATATTTGAATACATGCATTTTTTATACTAAGTGTTTTTTATTATTTCAATGAAATTATTCATTAAAAAAGTGTTTTTATATTTATTTATTTTTTAGGAATAATATTTTATGTTATATTAATAAAAATTTATTTAGTTAATAATTATATGACCCCTATAAAATATATTCAATGAAAACAAACATTTTACATTTATTGACATAATTGATATATATCCTATATAATTTATTTTCAATTAATAATAATAATATATGCATATGTATATAATTTATAAAAATATATTTTAAATATAATTTCAATTTTATCAACTAGTATTTTTATGTGTGAGGAAAATTAATTTTAACATTTGGGAGAAAATAAACCTTTTTTCATAATAATTGAAAACATTCATCAAAAAAAATTAGTATGATTATTACAAATAATATATTAATTTTTTCAAAATGAATATTTATATTTTGATAATGAAATATATTAGAAATCATAAAAAAGTATGGACATATTTTCATATCGATAAATATATTTTAAAATATTAATTATTATCTATTATTTTTTCCTATTAATTAATAAATAATTTATGGTAATATTTTATTTGTATAATTAATTATTTTATAATTAACTAATTAATATATACTGTGATTATAATAATAAATCACCAATTTTATAAAACAATATTATTATGATTAAAAATATATTTCATAATCATTTTGTCTATATTAATTAAATTTCATTAACATTAAAAGTTTCTACAATATTTCATTTTATAAAAATTTCAAAATGTTTTTACATTTATTTATTATTGAAAATTAAATGTCTAGGTTTTATGGATTTTAGTCTATATTTAGATTTTTAATTAAATATAGACGTTTCATTTGTGTTTTTTGGAGCATGTGGACAATGTTATCTAAAACCATCACATTATTATAGGTAATAATATAATATTATATGAGGGTGCTACATAATACTCCCTTAAATAAATTTCATCCGTAAAATTTAAATTATTACACATTTAATAAATTATTTAATGGTATTCTTAAAATATTCATCATTTGCGGTAAAACCTCTAATACTAAATTGACCTTTTATTGTTAAACAATATTAATTTATTTATCATTCCTCAAACATTAATAATAATTTAATAAATTATTTACCCAAGTATATATAATACTTAATAAAATATTCTTTTTGGAAAATATTTCCAAAATCTACTTGTATCTTAGGGACATTAAACAACAATGCGATTTTATATTTTTCCAAAAATTAACTCTATCAAGGCCCCTCAGACGTATTGGTCAGTTTTACATAAAATATCAAATAAGAAAATATATATATCATAATCATAAAAATTATAGAAACATTACCCAAAATATCATAGGGTACATTTTATTTATATTATTAATCAATTTAAAAATGATCTATCTCATTATTATCAGAACCCATAAACCCATTATTAACTCAACATTCGCTGTGTAATATACATAAAAGGTTTCCAACCATAAATAATTTGCTCCCAAATAGTTATCTTATGAAGCATAACCTTGATATAAAAACACATATTAGTGTTATGCATATCATTTAAAATATATATCCAAACCATTAAGTAGAAATTAATGAAAAAAATCCATAGTTGATTCATAAAATCATCAATATGATTAAATATACCAACATGTCTTTGATAAATATCACATCACTTATTAAAATAGATATGTGTATCAATAATTAATTTATGTTATGATATCAACCTCACAATCATTGGTAATTCTCTAAGGATCACATTTTATTTCATAATGGTTATGATATATGCATTTTAACCGTTTAAATATGCTCTATTATTATTTTATAAGACATATTGATTTATAAATAAATATATTTCATAGCTATGTCATCATGATCCCATCTCAACCAATTTCTAAAACAAGACAGTTATGATTGTATCCATAATACAAAGGTGGACAGATTAATCTTAATATTTTTCCCTATATAAAATATATTTTAACTATATTACTTTTTAACAATCCTATGAATCACATGTTCCATCCCTAGTTTTACACGGTCATTTTATTGTCTATTTCTCTAACCAGATTAGTTAAAATATTTTTTAAAAACTTTAGATTTTAATAAAGATAATGTTTTTAACCAAATCACATCACCCAATAATCTTTATCTTGGAATTTGTTTGTATTCACATTCATTATTCATCAATGTGAAGATAGATTCAATACCCAATAAACACATTGGAGATGATTACAGCTAGGGGAATCTATGCCCCATCATCATCTGCATGCAAGTATAGAGAAGCTGATGTATTTCTTAGGAAATCACCCACTCAAGAAACTACTAATATTTCTAGATAATATCCTATTAATATAATCTTAAATATTTTTTTCACAATGTGTTTTTAACCAAAATCCCTAAGTTAAATGTGTATTATTAATTAAAAATTAAATAATAATTTTTCAAATATAGTTATCTATACCATTTAACTAATGATCAACCATAACTTATAAAACCATAATTTATCCTCAACTAACATCCTAATATATAAATGCATCAAAAAAATCATTTGAAAAAAAATTTGGCACTGTAAACCCACACTCCTAGATTTTCTACCCCAAAACATGTAATTAAAATAAATTCTCTTATCTCAACAATAAAATCCATTATAAAACTCCACTAAACGAAAATATTAGTAAATATTAATGCATCTCATAAATACCAAAGATCGTTTATGGTTTATAATATTATATAATATGGAAAAAACAAAAAAAATAAAAAATCCCATATTCGTTATATATAATTGATATTTTTCCATTGTATAAGAAATAACCTAATCTACAATAAATCATCAATATATTTTATAAATTATTAAAAAAGATATCATAAGATTAATATAATTTTCAATCATATTCCTAATAACTTATGGAAATTGGAGAATCAGTAGGTGTGATTTCAAATTCATATTAAAGAAAAACATAATGCTAGGAAAATGATGGAAAATTTATTGTTAATGGTTATGTTAATCAATATGAAGCCACAATAAACATGAAATTTGGAGAATTTTATATCTATGAACATAAATGAAATCATAGAAATCAATAATACTAATCTCAAACAGATGTAATGGATAATATAGATAATTAAAAACCTCTTCTATAGTCTTTCTATTAATACACTATCCTTTTTTGAGAGGAGGACTACAACAAATGCCAACATGTTTTTCACTCATGAAACCTATTAACTCATCTTGGGGATATATAATTTGATCCCCACCCATAACCTTATTATGGTTATTGCATTCACCATATATGTCATCAAGTACTCTAATACCATTCATTAAAAACCATTCACTAAAAAAAGATAGATATCTTCATAATGTTAAATATAGAAATCAACTTGAATTAATGGTTAATCATCCAAAAAATGCCAATTATTTTCCTCATTCCAATATCATGAATAAAATGGTGAAAACATATCCAGAGGGAGATTATTTATGGTTAAACAATTCAATGTCCACTTTCCTATAATCATCTATATTTGAATGAATACATATGAAACAACAACACTTTCCCACTTGTAAATCAAAGGGTTAAGATGATCATAACTCATATAAAAGAATTTGGTTCATAGTTAAGAAACACAAATTGAAAATGATAATAATCCATGAGATTTGAATAAAAACATGAGTAATACTTGTTCTTTCCCCCATTTCAATATAATATCATTCATTTTAGATAAAAACGATCTAATATGAATTATGGAAAATATGATTTTCACACAGTATAAGGGAATGATTTTTCGGATAATTCAATACTTTAATAATAATTATTGTGTTCCATGAAGATACTCAAGGTAGATGTTTTAAAAAATAACCTTAGGTAAATATTGGAAATATAGAAATGTGATTATAGAAATGAAATACACCCTGATAAAAATATTATTTCACTGGTATCATAATAATAAAAATGTCTCATGCTATGAGCTAAATCAAACAACTTATAGAATATATATATATATATATATTAGATGATAAATTTGTAAATAATGACCCCATTAGTTTGAATATTTTGAAAATTTTAAGGAAAATGGATGAAAAAATATAGAAGATAAATTAGAAATAATGTTTATCATTAAATAAAATATAAATGTACATTTATTTTCAAAGGTATATTTTGAAAATTTTATGTAAAATTCATTGAACCCCTAAATTATAAAACAATATCCAATAATATATACATTATAACTAATAGATTTTTTCTTCAAGAAATGAGGAGATGAATAAAAAACATGATAAGGTGAGTAAAAATCCCCATTATTATATTTTAAAAAGACCTTTTTTAAAGACTCAAATTTTGAGAAGAAAAGAATACATTAATTGGTATTAAAAATCATTTTACATTGACGTATTATAAAATACCATATAAAATAATAAGTTGGGACAACCACGGAATTTGAAATAATTATTTTAAAAGATTCATTATTACTCAAATAAATTATATTTGAGTTATCAATATAACATATGGGAAACATACTCCGTGAAATAATAAAAAACTAAAATGGGGTTAATATTATAAAAATATAAATAATTATAAAATAAAACATTATACAATCAATGAGTTACATTTTCTCATACTATATAAAATTTTATTTAATAAATTATCATAAATCAAAGAATAAAAATTGAGTTATAAACAACTCTTATGATTGAGTAGAAACTTGACTCAAATGAAACATCAAGGAAAAACTAAGTAACAATTCTCAATGAATCAGAATTATGATAATGAAAACACATGTAAATTGAGTAATCCTTTAATCAAAACATATTCAAAGAGAGTGCTTGAAATTGATAATAAAATAACATTATTAAAATATAATTAGTGATATCATATCTCAAATAGGTATTATATACATCAGAAAAATGAAATTGGGAGTAGAATACCAAATATCTCTCAAATAGTGAAATTGGTGATAAAACTATTACCAAGATCCTTAACCATTCCTTTCGTAAATAAACATCATGAATAATTAAGTAATGTTCCATTAATAAATACACAATAACCTTACTCGTAATTATAATCCTTAATACTCCACATTTTTAGTCATTCTATACATACATATATTAGTTATGTTTTACAATCAACCAATACTTGTGTAAGTAATATTCAACACTTCTAAATAGTTTCATAATAAAGGTGTTGGAATATATTATATTTCCAAATTGAATTAATATTATATCATATATGATACTATAATACATTATAAATTATTGTTTATGAATCTATAATTTCATCCTAGGGTAGTTTTGGTTATGACATATGAGTTGGAAATTTATAAATAGTATTTTTCACAGATTCATAATGAATAAATGGAGAATTATTAATTAATGATTTAAATATTTATAAAAATTACTCAAAATCATATTTAAAATTTTAAAATATATTAGAATTTAAAATTTTTTCTCATGGTCATTAATTATATAAATATGTTTTATTATTGATGTTGGTGATTAAACCAAGAAAAATATGAACCTTCCTTGATTAATGTTTGTGTCGCGACTGATCCCCTGGGGCTCGTTCAATGACTAACACAAGTCCACCTCAGATAGTACAAGGGATGGATAGTAGAATTGAGTAGGAATATTTCACAACTGGGAGGAATTTTCCCAAGTACTTATACGCATGCACCTGTCTCCATGCGAAAGATGAAACTAAAAACACTAGGTAACCATAGATGAAAACGAATAAGAAAACCCACTAAGTGTAAGGTACAAAACTGAATGAAAAATGGGAGGGAATATAATCCCAACTATAAATGAATGTAAAAGAACCTTGATCCCATATTCAGAAATCCACACCTAAAGGGTAAGTACGATACGATTTCTGAATGTCTCTGAAGTGCACTATGTCTGTAAGGTCGTATAGAAGAACCCCTTTCTCTACCACACTAAGGACACTATCAAAGGTGATGATTATCTTCACAAGACATGGATAATGCGGGAGAAACCCATGTAGGGGTGAGAAAAAAATACTTAGTAGGGACCCAAAACCAAAAAATAATTAATCAATGAATACCATAGTGAAAAACACTAATAAATACACTAAGTAGACTATAAAATAGGAACGTTAAGTGTATCCTCTAAGAGGTCACTACAACAAATTATGGAAAGGGATGTGTTGCCCTTTATCAGCGCTAAAATAAATTTATGATAAAGGGGTATCCCGTTATCAGCACTACTTAAAAGTGTTGATAAATCTACCCTTTATCAGCTCTAAAAAAGTCATTGATAAAGGGTACACCATTATCAGTTATTTGTTTAGCGCTGATAATGGTGTACCCTTTATCTGCAATTTTTTAGCACTAATAAAGGTTTTTATTCCTAATTTATAAAAAATTATAATATTTATAATAAAAAATAATTTCTTTTATTGATTTACAATTATATACCAATATTTATAAATATATAATCTTTATTGATATAATTATTAATAAATAGATATATATTTATCATATATTCCATTTTAAATAAATATATACGAATATAAACAAATTATAAAATAAAAACCTCTTGAACCTTTATCAGCATTCGTTAAAAGTGCTGATAATGGTATCTTTTATCAGCACTAAAATAAAAGTGCTAATAATACATATCTTTATCAATGATTTTGAATGGGTATATCAAAAATCAATGTTGGCCAGAGGGTTGTATTGTAGAGTAATATATTTTTGAAGAATCTGTTGAATTGTTTACCGAATACCTATCTGGTGTGGAAAACGTTGGCCTACTGAAATCTCGTCACATTGAGTGTCTTGAGGGTGAATGAATTTCTTGAAGAGAGGTTGTCACCATCAATATTGCAGATCAAGAGTAGGCTCACCTTTATGTTTTTCATAACAGTTTCGACGTTGAACCATATGTTCTAACCCACAAAGAAATTATTAGGAATTTGAATTCTTCTAGGGCTGAAAATGGATATTAGATACACATAATCGACAGTATATAAGAATGTTTCAGGACCATATTTTTATGTAGTTAGATGAAAATCCAAACTCAATTTCAGAACAACTTTGATGGCTACCTAGGGGAGCAAGTTTATAAGTACTATCTTATAATGCTTATGCAGTTAATGGTTATAAATTCTATACTAATGAACATGATGAAGACAGTACCATGTAGAATGTTGGGGTAACACTTGTAGATGAGGAGATGCATGTTTCAGGTGCTAAGGACAGAAATCCAATTTATGAAAATATTTCATACTTTGAGCACATCAAACGAATATGGGCGTTGTATTATATGAAATTTAAAGTGTTGATATTTCAATGCAAATGGGTTTATAACATGAGTGCAGTTAAAATAGATGAATTACGATTCGTGAAAGTTGATTTTAGTAAGGAAGGGGAGAATGATGAACCATCAATTATGGCATGATAGGCAGTACAAGTATTTTCTATTCAATACCTTGCAAACTGAAATTGGTCAATTATTCTGTTATCGACTAAAACAACTGAATGGTCAGATGATAGTTCAATAGAGGATGATCCTTTTATAGGTACATGAAAATCATTTTGAAGCGGTCCCTATGTAGATGGTGTTTTGTATTTCAGAGGATACCACAATGAAGGGGTTTACATAGTCGATAGAGGAGTCAAATCTCTTCAGCCTTAAAAAAAGAGATTATAATAATCAGGTTATTTGTTTATTGTAATATACCTTTTGTTACATTATGTCATTATCTATTTGCTGCTACTTTTATGTAATCTATATTTAATGTTAAACCACTTTTGCAGATAATGACTTCTGCACCTGCTGATGCACCAAATCCTGAGGCACAAAATGTCTCTCAAGCAGCTACTTGTGGTCCTAGTGTAGATCGACAATAGCTTTCTCAACCAGTTTCTGTGGGTCCTAGGGTAGAGAAACAACAATTTTCTCATCCAATTGTTGTTGTTCCCAGTGTTGAGGTACAATTGGTTTCTCAAACAGTTGTTGCGTGTCCCATTGCTGAGGTGCAATAGGTTTCTCAACCTATTGTTGCTGGTTCCAGTGCCTATTTTATTTCTACGGATGAACATATTGATGAAAAATATGAGGTAATGGTAGGAAATGAAACCATGAAAGCACAAAAAAACAAGAGTGTTGTAGTTTGACATTATTATCCAAAATCTTTATGGAAAAAAGAAAAAGGTATCAAATTTGATGTGGGATGGAATAAGTGGGGCCAACATGTTAACCCCAACATAGTAATATTTATTAGCTACATTGGAATCATCACATGTCAAAACGTGCTGATTGATATACAGTCAGGACAACATGTTATCACTGGGCTTATGTCAATAATGTGGGAAGATATTATGATAACATTATGATATCATTTTTTAAATTAATTAAAATAAAATAAAATACCAAAACATTGACTTACTCTTCATCATCCATTGTAGAGTGCATTTAGAGTACATTCCTAAAATAAGGAATATGTATTAAGAGTTGTAGGAAGGATTCAAAGATGTTTCCGAACAATTTTAACAAATATCATCTTATAGATGATGAAAGGAAAATAAATATGCACCCACCTCCTCTTTATGCACACTTGATATCGCAAGGACCATGGGATGTATTTAGCAACTGTCGTGGGTAACATACTTTTCAGGTACATTGTTTGGGGTAATACATTATTTGAAGTTTCTTGTATTCATCACATTGATTGATAGTTTTTTATTTATGAAATAGCAATTGAGTGCTGAAAATAAAAAACATGCAACATAACAAGAGTACCCATACAATAAAGCAAGGATGGGGTATGCTTCACTTGAGAAAAAATTGGTACATCTTTTAAATCCACCATACTACTTGTAGGTGACATTAAACAACACCATTACCATGTTTCTCTATTTATATCCAGATCAATGCCTCGAAATTGAAAGCCATATCCATCCCATGACATGTTCTATGTATGTAGGGTCATGTAAATAAATAGGGGATACTGATAGATGAAAACAGAAAAAAGTGTGGGAAACATGTGTAAGAATGACATAATATAAATTTTATTTTCTTTAATTCTCTATTACATTACAATATCTACATCTGTTGTAGGTGATGTTGATTCTTTTGAATATGTCAGATAGAATATATAGAAAAATAAGTAGTCATTGTAATGAAATAGAGATTTAAATAAAATAAAATTTATATTATTTCATACTTACACATTTTTTCCAATCTTTTTTTGTGTTTTCATTAATAAATATCCCCTCTTTATTTACCCGAGCCTCCGTCCTTATCACATGTTGTGGGATAGATATGGATTTTGATTTCGATTCATCAATCTGCATATAAATAGAGAAAAATTGTTATTGTGTTGTTTTATGTCACATACAAGTAGTATGGTAGATTTAAAAGATTTATAAATTTTTTCTCAAGTGAAATGTACCCCATCCTTGATTTGCAGTAAGGGTACAATGGTTCTGTTGCGCATTTTTTATTTTTAGCATTGAGTTTCTATATCATAAATAAAAAACATTCAATCAACGTGATGAATACATGCAATGTCAAACAATGTATTACCCCACACAATGTACCTGAAAAGTCTGCTCCCCACGATGGTTGCAAAACACATCCAACACTCCTTGGGATATCATGTGTGCATAAAGAGGAGGTGGGTGCAACATGATTTTCCATTCAGCATATTTAAGATGATATTTTGATAAAATTATACGGAAACCTCAATGAATCCTTCCAACAACTCTTAATACATACCCCATGAGCAAGAAATATACTATAAATTCACTCTGCAATGGATGAAGAAGAGTAGGCCAATGTTTTGGAATTTTATTTTAATTTAATAAATTATAAAAAAGGTATCATAATGTTACCATAATATCTACCCACATTTGTGTCTTAAGCCCGGTGACAACATTATGCCATGTCTGTACATCAATCAGCATGTGTTGCCGAGTGACGATTCAAATGTAGCTACTAAAGATGGCTCAGTTGGGGTAAACATGTTGGCCTCACTTATTCCATCCCACCATAAATTTGATGCCTTTGTCTTTTTCCTTATGGATTTTGGCTAATACTGTCAAAATATGACACACATTTTTTTCTTTTAGGGTTTTATTTCCTACCATGTCCTCAGATGTATCATCAATATGTTCCTCCGGAGCACTAGCATCAGCATTGGGACCAGCAGCAATAGGTTGAGAAACCTCTTGTACCTCATCACTAGGACCAGCATCAACAGGTTGAGAAACCTGTTGTACCTCTGCATTGGGACCAGCAAAAAAAGGTTGTGAAACCTGTTATTGCTCTACAGTGGGACCACTAGTAGCTAGTTGAGAAACATGTTGTTGCTTACAACTGGGACCACCAACAGCTGGATGAGAGACCTTTTCTACCTCATTATTTGGTGCATCAGTATGTGAAGAAGAAATTATCTGCAGAAGTTGTTTAACATTTAATTTAGATTAAATATAATCTGAAACAAACAAATAATAACATAACATAACCCAATGTATATTATAGTAAAAATTATCCTAATTATTTTACTCTCTTTTTTTAATGGTTGATGTGATTCGACTCCTCTATCAACTATGTAAATACCTTCATTATAGTCTCCTCTGAAATAAAAAAATCCCTCTACATTGGGACGACTGCACAATGATTGTGAAGTCCCTATAAAAGGTTCATCCTCTATTGAACATTTATCTGAACCTTCATTTGTTTTGGTTGGTAACAGAATAGTTGACCAATTTCAGTTTGTGGGGTCTAGAGCATAAAATAATTTTACTGCATGTGATTCCATTATAAATTGTTCACATTTCACCTCTTCCTTACTAAAATCAACTTTCTCAAATCCTAATTCATCTATTTTAATATCACTCTTGTTATCAACCCACTTGCATTGAAAAATCGGCACATTGAATTTCGTATAATCCAACTCCCATATTCATTTAGTGATTCCAAATTATGACATATTCACATAAATTGGATTTTGGTCCTTAGCACAGGAAACATGCATCGCCTCATCCACAAGTATAACCCCACTATTCTTCATGGTAATGTCTTCATCATGATCATTCGTATAGAATGTATAACCATTAACTACATAAGCATTGTTTGATAATACAAACACAATTTCTCGTTTAGCTAACCGTCAATGTTGTTCATAAATTGAGTCTGGCTTTTCATCTAACTTCTTAAAAATATGGTCCGAAATCCATCCTATAAATTGTCTATTATGTGTATCTGATATCCATTTTTGAGCCTTAGAAGGATTCAAACTCCTAAGAATTTATTTTTGGGTTTGAACATATGGGTCAACATAGAAATTGTTATGAAAAACATAAAGGTGAGCCTGATCATGATCTGTAATATTGATTGTGACAACCTCTCTTCTAAAAATTCCTTCACTCTCAAGCCGCTCAGTGTCACAATATTTTGGAAGGCCAATTTTTTCAACACCAAACAGGTATTTGGTACAAAATTCAACGGCTTCCTCAAAAATATGTTGCTCCGCAAACCCAACCCTATGGCCAACTTTGATTTTTGACATACCCTTTCAAAATCATCATATACCGTTCAGTGGGGTACATACATCAATAATTTACAGGACCACATGGTTGAATCTCTCTCACCAAATGAACCATCAAATGAACCATCATATCCGAAAATGCCGGTGGGAAGAACATTTCCAATTCACACAATATGATTGAAATTTCTCTTTCCACAGTTGGAAATTTTTCCAGGTCTACAACTTTTCTGTATACAGCTTTGAAGAAGAAACAATGATTCATTAATGTATGGTGAACATTCTTGGGAAAAATTCTACGTAAAGCTATATGAATTAGATCTTTCATCAAAACATGGCAGTCATGTGATTTCAGACCGTTTAATTATAAATTTCTCATTAACATGATGTTCTTGATATTTGATGAATACCGCTTCTGAACCTTTATGTCATTAAAAAGATGCAAAAATTATATCTCTCCTACCTGGAAAGAGTGTCAGCAGTAGGAGGAAGAAATGTTGGTTTTTCACCCTTTACTGGTGCCTACTCATCTCCTATTCCCATCTCAACCATGTCCTATATATCCTTTATTCCACTCTTTGTTTTTCTGGGAGCATTTTGAAATGTGCCGATGACACTATCACATACATTTTTTCAACATGCATAACATCAAGAAAATGTATAACCTGCAGACAATTCCGATATTATAATAAAAAAAGATCTCTTTTTCAATCCAGATTTCGTTAGGTTTTTCGAATGCTATTTAACAAATGTTGTGTCCAAATATTTTACTTTCTCAAACAATTGATCAACTATTAGTGGAGACGATGTTGTACATTCTCTTGATCATTTGTCGAATGATTTTTTCCAAGACCGGTACTTATGTCGTCGGGGTTGAAATCTGTGATGTCCTAGAAACATGGTTTTCAATTAATTTTTCATCCTAATTGACTATATCCCTTATTCGCAAATGGGACACCCTTGAGTTTCATTAATTCTATATCCTATAAATTTTCCATAAGTAAGAAATTCATTTATCATCTCGAACAACATAGCTTTAAAATTGAAATCTTCATTTTTGACTACATAACACAACATTACACCAGAATACCACAATATTTTCAAATCCTCGATCAATGGAGCCAAATAAACATCAATATTATTACACGACTATTTTGGTCCTGATATAAGCATAGATAACATGATGTATTTTCAATTCATGCATAACGAATGTGGTATGTTATAATTCACCAACATAATCGGCCATGTACTTTGACTGCTGCTTTGAAAACCAAAAGGATTCACCCCATCTGCAAATAATGCCTTATAAAGGTTTTTCGGCTCGTTTCCAAATTCAGGATACTCATGATCAATTCACTTCCACTGAGGAGAGTCTGTCAGGTGACATAGTTTCCAATCTATATTTCTTGTTTCTGCATTCCGTGTCAATTGTCCTGTAGTCTCCTCACTTCCGTATAGGCGCCTAATCCATGGAATGATTGGAAAGTACAATACAACATTATTGGGACTAGAATAATCATTCTTGTGTCTAGAAGCACAACACATTGGCCATTCATTAAGTGATTTTTGGCCTCTATGAAATAATATATAGTTATTCGGGAAGGCGTGTATTCTTTCAAAGATCACACCCATCAATCATAGCATTCCTTTTTCATCATATGTTCAGATTGGGAGTTCATTATCTTCTGGGATCAGGTCATTGAAGAGTGCAAGTAGTTCTGTAAAACAATCATCATTCAACTCATTTCCTACTTTCAAATTATATAGCTTCAGTACGGCTAACAATGTTGTATATTTAGTTAAACCAATATAGAATGGAGATTTTTCACAAATAATTAACTTCTCAAAAAAAAATTCAATCACGAAGTTCCTCTTAAACTATCCTTGTAATTTCCTCAATACGATCTCTATCATCATGAAAATCTGTAGTCACATCCTTCATATGATCGTCTTCACTATTCATGCTTGTAATTATATCAAATGATCCATAAAACACTGTGTTATCTGAGCCACTGCATACATTCATTTTTTCCCCATGTTTATTCTAACATGTATAAATTCAATCTATTCCATGACAGTTTAGGTGTTCTTCCAAATCATCTAGACTAGTTTTTCTTGAATGACTACAGTGTAAACACAGAAAAAGTATTTGAGAAGGGCCACGTGCATGATCTTCTGCAAACATGATAAACACTTTCACGCCATCTTAATACTCCTTTGTCAACTGATTGGAATTCATCCATTCTTTATTCAGGTTCATCATCTTTATGGGTTTGATCTCAAACTTGCCTAATATTATCTTTTAATTAATCAAGAAGCATTGTTTGGGTTTTATTAAAAAACATGGTACAAATGCCTCTACAATGAACTATCATTGGATACAATTTAACTGTTACTCTAACATCACTAACTCTATGTCCACAAATTTCATCTCCAAACTATTAAATATATAAATAAACAAATCACATGTTGTTATAAAGGCCATACATGTGTGATTGTTATCATATCCAGTTGTATTCCCTAAAAAAACAATGTAAGGATATAATGGCCTACTCATACATGAAATAGAGGAACCTACCCCAAAACATGTGAATTCACTTAAACTCTATCTATGTACTAGGGACTATGCCCTGACTTTTGTATATCTCCACAGAGTACCTAAAACATATACATGGAGGACTCTTCACCAAAACATGGGGGAGTACCATACCCTATATTTTATCCAAACATCACAATTGTCACTTGTCAACTCTCAAGAAGAGTGAAGATAATTAAAATATCCAAACCACATTGTGTGAAATTACTAATGATTGATGGAATCATACCATTGTGATCTACATGAGAAGATATTTATAATGGGATACACATACATGAAATACTATCATCTAAGTGAAAAATAAATAATAATAATGAAAATAACATAGAACACAATTTTTTCATTGGATACACAATGTGTAGGGTTCTCAGTCAAGGTTAGTTGTATACTACCATTTCTAAACTCTTGTTAAATTCATATAAATGGTGTGTCCACTAGGGTGAAAATCATGTAAGGATAGGATTCTTTATTTAATCTGATATATATCAAATTAATACAAAGTTAGTCATACAACAACTACACGATTCCATTAAAAATACATGACATATAGAAAAACTTGATCTAACGGCGTGTACTATAGATACATATTGAGTCACCTCACCATCTATGCATCACATTTTTGTGGAATACACAGTTTCTAGTCCATACCTGACGACTAGGGGTGTATAGTCTATACAAATCATGTTTCTATGGTATCTATACTTACTATGAGTGTAATAAAACACATATAATGTGGTTTTACCATTATTTAATGGCATGTACATGGTTTCATACTGATGTATATGTCTTGGAGATACATTATGTGTGACCTAGGTTCACATGACATGTAACATTTAAAATGAAACATATTCCAATTTTGAGTCTGAAGATGAGTCATGTGGTGTAAATTTTGGAGATAAATGTTGTGAGGAATTAAAATCAATATGAAATACATTTATGGTGAAGAATGTTCCATTTAACAGGACTGCATACAATGTATTTTAAAAATATATATAATCTGAAAAACATCATCTTCACACCATAAAGGGTCTTATAGAGTCCTCTGGAAGTGGTTTTCTAGGATTCTATGGAATTTCACCAGTAATAAAGTGGTGGATCCATTTAAATGGGTAATTTTTGTATTAATATTAAATAGTGGAAGAACTACAAAATGGAAAATAAATGCAATATCAATAATACCAACAACCGCAGCACCATACAAAAACAAAATCGTGCTCATAATCGCAACACCATACAAACCAAACAATTACAATTTCAGATTTTATAAAGCAATCCTTATTCAATTTTGTTTGTTAATTCAAGGGTCATCACATACGTTTTATCATCCTAGGTTATTCATTCATAAGTGAAGTATACATAAATTACCAATTCATATACTCAAATGTTCAACAGGTACCAACCAATATGCAATTAATTTAGTGCAAAAACAAGGAACACCAATAACCATGATTTTCTACCAAGAATTTAGCCTGTACATTTCACATTATAACAATCAATATCAAACAGTAATAAAATGAAAACAACATGAAACAAATGGGTAATAGGAGAAAAGTCATTCTGAAGGTGACGTTCAACACACGGTAGAGGTACGTTCGTGGAAGAGGAGAGGCCCACAGTATAAGAGATTCCCAACTGAAATGAAAACATAAAATAGCTGAAAACAATGAGAATAAAATAATCTA
Source organism: Viscum album (assembly GCA_963277665.1). NCBI lineage: Eukaryota > Viridiplantae > Streptophyta > Magnoliopsida > Santalales > Viscaceae > Viscum > Viscum album. Next base: position 463,419,460 of record OY728121.1, read on the forward strand.
AAACCAAGTACACCATTTACCACATCCCACCAACCCCAAACACCCACTAAAACCGAAATCAACCTACACCATGGTTAAACACACCTTATGATAACCAGAAATTATAGAACTGACATTTGATAGAACAACTTCAACATACTTTTAAAATATAAAATATGAACATACAATGGAAACAAGGTTGAAACAAGTAAACTATAGATATTTCATTCCTATTGCTAAAACCAGGACCCTAGCCAATGTTTCAAACACCAGAGGCAGAGGAAAGATGGATCACCAAAATTATTATTGTCCAAGAAGTGAAATACCCAATATGGATCAACAAAATTGTCCACATTAGGGAAAATAATAGGTAGAATAGGGTCTAAATTTAAATTAGATACCTTAATTGACATTTAAAAAGAATGATTTCCCATTAAAGATCAAATAAGTCGTGACTGATTCAACTAATAGTTTTGCAGCCCTTTCTATCATTGAAATGTACTTGGGGTACAACCAAATCAAGATGGACCTTGGAGATGAAGAAGCTATGGTGAAGGCAGGTGAGGAGGAGGTAGCGGCACCGAAGGAAGCGACGGTGGAGGCATCGATAGCCGAGGAAGCGTTGACGTGGTAGAATAACGGTCGCGGCGGAAGAGAAAAACCCAGTGGTGGAGGCGGAGGAAGAGGAGGAGGAGGAGAGGTCATGACAGAAAATGGGGCTGGTTCTGCTTCCACGAAAGCTTGATCACGTGCATGAGAGGAGGGCATGTTATAGTTATTAAATTAAAACCATTAGAACCTTTATCAGAAATTTTAACGGACACTGATAAAGGTTCCAGCGATTTTTATATAATAATTTATTTATATTATTATATATTTATTTAAAAAGGAATATAAGATAAATATATATCTATTTATTAATAATTATAACAATAAAGCTTATATATTTATAAATATTGGAATATTTATTTAAACTATACAAAAAACATTATTTTCAATTATAATGATTATAATTTTATATAAATTAAGAATAAAAACCTTTACCAGTGCTAAAAAAGGGATGATAAAGGGTACAACTTTATCAGTTCTAAAAAAATCATTGATAAAGGTATACCCTTTATCATTGCTTTTAACTAGTGCTGATAAAGGCATACCCCTTTATCAACACTTTCTGTTTAGCGCTGATAAACGGTAGTGCTTCCCTTGCCCTGTTTTGTGGTAATGACCACTCGCATTTACCATGTCGACGGGTCCTCTGCAGGCGACCATCGAGTTGGTGGCACTCCATCCTCTGGTCATTGGTCCCACTTCAGGGCATTGTTTTTTAAAAAGGAAGAAGGACTACAACCGGTGGGTCATATTATTCACTACTATTGGCTCTATATTGTATTACCATCTCTCAAGGGGGGTCTAGTCACGTTTGGAACCTCCCATCAAATCACAAACCAACTACGAGAGTCCGTCAACAAAGAATGTAATAATGAATAAGAGAGATAAGAACAAGAACATGATTAAAAAACATAACCTTATTCATTTTGACCTTTTTCTATTCATGTCGGTAGATAAATTAAAGAGGATTAATAGAATATTTAATAAGATACATCCCCTTTAACCAAACATTTTAACAATCATGCATGAACAATTGAACCACGGATAAACATGTACATGGGTTTGTTTTTTTTCCTTTGGAAATAATAATGGCAAATGAAATAATGAAAAAATTATACCCACTTACTAGAGGATTGGTCGACCACTAATTAATTGTGTTTCTTGTGTTCATCATTCTTTAATCTACAGATGCCTATTCCGTATCTGATCATCGATCTTCCACCATTCTTCGTTCGTCGATGGGAGGATTTGAAAATGTATTTTTTTCAGAGCCTCCAAAAATTGGGAATCTGACCTCATATCCCAAGTATGATATATAATTAAGAAACTTGCTTCGTCACTGTTTATACTTTGAGTAGTAGAGTTGCCAAACTATTTAATTTATTAATGGAAACATCGGTTTAGTCGTGGTGTCACAGTGCAACCGCATCACTGATAAATAAATTATTTATCATCGTTGACCCACAACGGTCAAAGTTAGGTACTAAATAAGAAATCTATGAAGCTATAAACATTTTGGTGCCATCATATTTCCAATCCGGTCATCCGTTTAGAAGTTACAAATACCAAGAAAGCACACTATATTTAATGAAAATAAAAATAGTTCAAACATTTATTTCATGGACCCTGGGCATCAAAATTACACGTCTTGTCAATGACTGGTCTCCAAATAATCCTGTATAATTTTCAAATATTTAACATAGAAAATATGGGACATTATATTCTCCTCGACATAGAGATTTACATCCCAAAAAATGTAAAACAATGGCTAAACATCAAAATGGGGATACTAAGCACTAATATGAAAATACGACCCATATACACTCTCTTGTAGACTCATGTGCATCCACCAAATGTACACTAGAGGAATTGACCATCCACAATGGATCCTCTAATTTTGATCCTTGATCTCCACTCGGTACTATGCAAAAGTCACCCCATCGTCAACATCCATCTCACCCAAGTAAATGATGTGTGATGTTTTATATACATATTTCCTTAGCTGATATACATGGATTACATTGTACACCCACTCTAACTACAGAGTTAGGTCCTAGTGGTATGCCACCTCAACCACTCAACGCAGTATAAAAAAATGTTTGATGATCCTTGGATAAATTTTTTTTCCCTGGACAAATATCCATATCCATCATTGTGGATAGATCCAAAGGAACACATGGTCTCCCTCCATGATCTCCAAATATCCCCATCGCCTGTTAGAATTGGACATATGATGGATCTATTCATTCTTAATCTACTCCTAGATGAATTTCATCATCTCTATAGTGGCATGTAAGAACTCCAAGCCCCTAAGTACTGACTCATAGGGAGAAGTCTAGCAAAGTGGTGACCTACACGATCTCCCACACACGGCCTTGAATGGTTCAAAATAATAGTGGAGTGGCCGTTTCTTTTTTACACGAAGTAAATCATGAGTAGTTGATCCTCCCAACTAAAACCAAAATTAAAGATGCAGGAACATGGAATTTCCCTTGGCACTTTAATTGTCAAATCCAAATGGTTATCTTTCTTCGGGTGAAAATTAGTTCTCAAGTGCAGCTATGACCTAAAATCCTCCTGCATTCCCTTCCAAAAATCATATCTAAAGCATGAATCTCGATATGAGAAATTCATCGATCAGACTCCCTAGAGTCGAACTACCACATGTACTTAGATGTATCCTAACCTATATACTAAACCTTGTTCTGAATTTATAAGAAGTGGCCCAATGTTGTGAGCTGTTAAATGATCATCCAGATGGTGTTGTTCTCTCTAGATGTTCATTGATGTCCTATCACAATTTCCAATGATATTCAATCCCATTTCCTCTATGGAACCTCAATTGGTTGAGTCAAACATTCTATAACCTTGTGCTCAGTCGTCACTTTCTAACAAGTTAAGCATTTAAGATAACTTTACCACTACCTTCGTCGTCCCTAACCACCAAAACTAATGTCGGAGGTCCTAGTGCATCTTTTAAACATATGGATGTGCATCCAATGGGGATTCCTGGGACCTAC